>JAECWS010000095.1:1200000-1800000 GCA_018150905.1 Drosophila ambigua
TTCCCGCAACAGCCCAGCGGCATGTCGCTCTCACCGCCGCTCGTGCCATTGACCAGAAGTGGCGAGAAGACAAGGGGCTTCCAGAGAATCCAAATGCATTCGGGCCACTCACCAATTTGCCCGACTACACGTTCCTTGATGGACGACCGACGCCACTGGGTGTATGTACTAGCCACTGCCACATCCAAATTGCCAACTAATATGGTTATTGTTCTAGTCCAACCAGAATAAACGCCTGCTGAAGCAACAAGAGATCGCCACCAAAATCGTCGAGCTGAGCGGCGAACTGGAGTTTGCGAAGCAGCGGCACGAACGTCAGAGAATTGCAGCTGCCACGGAGAAGCAGCGCATCATCGAGAACAAATTGAAGCCCAAGGGACACCTGATGCTGAAGCAGAAAAAGTAGCATCATATTGTTTCCGCATGTTACTTGTTATAAGCTATACTAAGTTGCCTAGTGAATGAAACCGAAACACTATATGATTGGTCTTGTGATGTGGGGACACATGTTTGCCGAAAACACGTTTATAAAACGTTTCTCAAACTGTATGAAGCGTGGCGCACAGTCGTCAGTTCATTAGACACCCTGCTAATCGAGACTTAATTGCCACTATTAGCAGAGACGCATCTCGATGCTGTGGAATATACCCGTTGTGGACAAAGTACGATACACCGGCCCGGCCCTAGCATGATGCGGCAAATCTCGATAATTAAGTGTTAAAATGCCAATGACGCACTTGAGTCAACGTGTCCTGGCATTTAGTTGAAAGATCTGCTGAGCTTTCCGACTGGCATGCTGGTCATATAAGCTGGTTGGCCAAGCCAACCCTTGCGCCGGCAATTGACTGGACTATACGTTAGGGTACGCTCAGTCGGCTGCGATTCACACGTGAGCCGCTAATAAAAGGCGTACGCTGCCACATTTTTGTTACTCCCCAAACTATTTTGTCAACAAGGAAGTAATCGTGTTTGTTTGTAAGCTATTCTCGAGGGTCGTTAACAGGGTAGCAACGAATACGTCGATCCCTCTTCCGGCCTAAGCCACCTGGAGCTCTCAATAGATCGTGATCAAAGAGTTAACCAGGCCTAACAAACAAGCTTCTCATAAATATGCATATGTAAATACGTATGCTTAAGCGATTACCAGGTAAATATTTGCACAGCTTTACCAGTGGCTCCCTTGTTTTCGTGCCTGTTTGACTAATCGGTTAGGATATCAGGAATCTTGCACTCCATGGCTCCATGTGTTTGCTTTGGTTGCGGTCAAGATGAACACTGCTCCGCTTAACTAACGCTGCAACACCCTTTCCTTTCTATGAGGGTCAAAGAAAGTACCTGCTTCAATAGATCTTCTTGTCATCCAGCTTTTATAGCTTTATAGGACACAGTTTTAATATCTATAGCAACCATTTTCTAGCTCTGTCTATCATGATTCCAAGCAAAAGTCTATAAATTATACGTTACTTCCTAGTTTCCAAGCACTGTGTTGATTTAGCGCTGGTCAAAACGCCAAGATCCATTGATCGCTCGGGTGGCAGACATTAAATTTTCCATAATTCATTGTAAAAAAATTCACACCAGTCATAAGGCGGTAAAAGCCGAAATTGAATGAGCGAAAATCGTGCCAAAATAAATATTATATTAAGGGAAGGCGGCAAATTTATATATTTACGTTCCCGCATTGGCTCAACAACAAATGAAATCTAACATCTAAGAAGTCAAGTCAGAGGAAATGTACCGAGCAGCTGGAGGGTAGATGACTTCAAAATGTTTGTCGTACGCCGCGCATAAATTAGCCAGGGTGTCTGATATTTTGCACCAACCTTCAAGAATCTGTGGGGGTGTGACACAAAAGCGTGCTGAAAAAAACGTGCTACCAGAGAAGTCAATCAGCTCGACTCCGCATCAGTACCAGTCCCAGTGCAGCCAATCGTGCGTATACGTAATGCAAGCTGAACTCGATTTTATTGCTAATGTTTTCCTTTTTCTCAGCCAATTTTCGCACCTTTCTGCTGTTTTCGGTGATTTTCGAGTTGGCAAAAATATTTACTCAATGCGGGGTTTTGCGTGGAAAAAGATGTGATGTTGTGGAAAACAACGAACATGTTGTTATGGCTGGGCCCGGGCTTGCGAGCTATATATTTATATAAATTGTTTATAAATTTATTGAATTAGCAGGTCTATATTTACCGTCGAACCGTCTCGATCAAATCTTCTAAACACCTGAAGATAATTAAGTGCGAATTTGTTTATGTCCAAGCATCAGACTATTTCCGAATTAATTTCATCTGCTTAACGATGGTTTACAGAAGACTAATAAAATTTGTTGCAGATTTCCTCGAGATTTCTTGTTTGGTGTTTGTGATTTACTTATGAGCTATGAAGTCATGCCCCCTTTTTGGCAGCTGCGACTCAGACTCAGGCCCCTACCACGGGTTGACCACATTTGCTAATTTTTTTATAGTCCACGATCATATGCACATATTTTTCCAGAATTCCAGATTTCTCACTTCCTGAGTCAGCAACATTTTCACGCCGAGGCAGCATGTACCACGGTTGTGGTTAATTATTTTTAAGTCACTGGAGTATTTTTGGAAGGCGCCGACTCTATTTGCGTCTCTGTGCTGATTTATAATAAAAGCTCTGAGGCTCACGACATTACAACGACAAGGGTGACCACACGGAAATTACCACTCCCGACCACAGCGCCTGGTACACAAATTACTCATGCGCCATATGCCCTGAAAACATGCACCGAAATATTGAATTATATGCTGGGCATCGTTCCTAGACTGATTTGATGGAATAATAAGTACCAAACAACACAATAAATGTAAATTAAGTAGAAGTATTTAATCGTATAATTCCGCACACTCTTTCGCTCTGGACTTTGGTTTGACGTCAAAGTATAGAATACAAATAATTATAAATATAACGTATTAATATAATTAATTAAGAAACTCCGCCTGGTCCCCGACCAGGTATCTTTCCGAACTCGACTCCGATAGACATTTGAAAAGCATTTAATTAATATGAATATGTATGTATGTTTGAAAAAAAAGGCAGACAGTGGGGGATTTTTGGGCATCGTATCTTTCCGCATTGAAAAAAGTTTTCCAAATCAAACTCGACTCGTTCCCTGCTAACCGAAACATTGCAAGCGGCAATTAGAGCCTATCGACCAAATGATTCACATAGTGACAACACAACAGCCCATCAAAACGATCCCAACGATTCGTGTCGAATTGAAGTCACAGCGGCGGCACATGCGCAAAAACCAGAGGACGGATGGCGTATCGATTGTCGATTTGTCGCAGCAGCAGCCGCCAAGCGTTTCCTCCAGACTTGCGTCATAGCTGGAGCATCGGCTCTGCCCGGAGCCAAAATTTCACATTTGGGTGCGAACAGGGCAGCATATTCGTATATAAAGGAAGCGTTCTTCACAGCTAAGCACACAGAACTCAACAGACGTTCAAAGCACTCACAGCAAAGCCACAAGCACCCAAAAACACCCAAAGGATTACAATCAATTTTGGATTTAAAAAGATAAAAACAGTTCAAAACACACAATGGATCTTACGGTAAGCTACCACCGTGCTACAACTTTCGTCAGCAAACCTAACTAACTCCCAAATCACCTCATCTCTCTATAGCAACTGTACACATGGGCCTGTCTCCTGCTCAGCATTATCGCCTGCAAGCTGACCCAGTGCAGCGCCAAGCCCACTTACTATGACGTGGATAGCTATGAGAACTATGACACCGATCGCTATGACAGTTACAGCGGCAACTCCTACGCCCTCACCTATGGCAAGCCTCTGACGGAGAACCGCCTGAAGAAGCTTAATCCGGGCTACTACTATGTGGATGACGGCTACATTGCGCCGGTCTCCACGGGCACAAACACCCGTCGCCAAGACGCCAGCCTCCACGATGGTACCCTGCCCTCCAATGTGAAGTTCACTCCACTCGTTCGCGTCAGACAGACCCGCACCAAGCGCAAGAAGCTGTTCGTGCCCAACTTCTTTGGCTAGACGGTGCTGCTCCAAACCGGATGCGAGAGTACAGACTGAAGATGATCGTTATACATTAGAATAGGGATTAATTATTGTATTAGTCGAGTGGCAAACCAAAAAAGTACCTCATACTGTTAAATATTTTATACATACATATGTACATATCTAAAAATATATACCCAAATATTTAAATATATTTATAAAAGGAATGTCGCAACTTGTGTACTGGCACTGGCTTGTAATTTACAGGTCAACCACAATGCTTTAATTGAAATGGGATCAAAATATTTCAAGTAGTTGCTGAGTTGTTAAGTGTTTTTACTTAAGAGGAAATTTACTCATAAGAGGAAATGATTTGGATGATCAACTCCTTATAACTTTTATTGAAAAAATTCTATGATCCATGCAATGTCTAGCGAATTTGTCAGTTTGGTGCTAATTGACCACTTAGGCGTTTTACTTGAGCGTTTCCATTAATGAATTATAAATTTGTTACAGAGATCAGCGGATGACATAAACATTTAAATAATACATTGCAGCATACATATCAAATAAAATTTGTCGAACTTCCAATGAGCGTACTGTCATCGCCACAGAATAACTTCTAAAAGGTATGCATGTACATTTATTTAAATATAAATGTTTTATTGCGCATTTATTTCATTGATTGAGTACTAGTACTACTACCAAGTTGAATCCATGCCAAATCCATGGAATTGATTCATTTATCTGATAAAATTATATTTTCAGCTTTTAAAGTCCTAACTAGCTAGTTATATTAAATCGACCATCAAAATTGATTAATTTGAATTTCTTCGGTATATTTACGGTATATTTAAGGTGTATTTACGGTATATATTTAAGGTATATTTACGGTATATTATAAAAAAGAGGTATAAATCCACTGAAGAGGAAGAAGCTGCAAAAATTTATAAATAAAAGAATAAATTAATATTAGCAGAAGAAATGAGTTTCATGCAGCCGAGTCCCGTCAAGTATGCGTGCTCCTGCGGCATACTGAACCCCATCAACAAGCTGTTCTTCTGCCGCCACTGCCCAAAGTTGAGATGCGGATTTTGTGTGTGCCACGAAATCGAGTCGCACTTCTGCTCCAACTGCCTGGAGAATATCCCTTCCTCGGAGGCGCGTCACAAGAAGAACTGCTGTGCCAACTGCTTCGACTGTCCATGCTGCCAGCACACGCTCTCGGCCCGCGCCGCCACCGTTCCTGTGGTGCGGAAGTCGGAGGAGACCAAGGACGGAGAAAGTAAGGAGTCACCTTCGGCGGCAGCCACACCCCCAGCTACGGCCAGCAGCAAGCCGTCGGCCGTACCCACAACCAAGAAGATATACTATTTGTCATGTCTGTCATGCCGCTGGACAACGCGTGACGTCGGCATACCAGACCAGGGTGTGGCCTCCGGCACCTGGCCGGACAACGAGTGCCTGTACCAGGCGCGCTTTAACACTCTCGTAGACTACTACCAGGCGATAGTGCTGCAGGAGAAGCAGGAAAAGCTGGAGTTTATGCGACGCAAAGCGCCCAAGCAGCACAAGTTCCCCAGCCTAACCGATCGCACTGGCCTCACTGTGTCCCTGATTCGCCGACAGATCGGGTGGAACGAAAAAAGTATTCCCAAGGCAAAGGCAATCAGCATCACGCCGGCCGAGGCCACTGCAGATGTGGGTGGCCTTCCAGAGGACATCTTTACGGAGCCTCTGAATCTTCGCAACATTACAACGATTGCACAGCGCCACGGCCAGCCGGGAGATCAGCCGACTGCTGTCAGCAACCTTTATCCGCAGCGACGTTCGCTCTGGATCAAGCGATCGCTGCGTTGCCGCCAGTGCGAGCATAATTTGATAAAGCCGGAGTATCATCCGACATCGATCAAGTATCGCATACAGCTGTTCGCCAGCTGCCATGTTCCCGAGGTGCTCATGGTGCGCTGCGAGCAACCGCTCCAGCCGGGCAAGGCCAATGCCATACTCTTGAAGTTCTCCAATCCAACTATGTACGACATGACTATACGGATTCTGAGTGCACTTCCACCGGAGGAAGCAGTTATTACTTCTGAGGCCTTCCAGCAGGCCTGCAAGATTAAGGAGGAGGCAGTCACATCGTCTCCACTGGTGCGATCCATAGGACTAACCCTGTCCCGACAAAATTCGACCCGAGAAGTGAAGCGCGAAGTGGAAGATGTGAGCAATGCTGAGATTGTACTGCTCGAGAGCGAGTTTGTGTTAAGCCAACGCGACGATTCCAAGGAGTTCGACGAGGACGTGCAGCTGCCAACCGAAGAGCCCAAGTTTATTGTCTGGCGCAAGGGCAACAAGGTCCTGCTTAGACTGCAGTTCACACCAGCAGCTGAGCTGTCATCTGGCACTGACGTCATGCTGGGCTTCTTCATGCAATACACTTACGTCAACACAGTGTCCAATGCGTCCGAAAAGAAGGAGCCCACGACCCACGCCCTCCACTCTAGGATATTTATCAATGCGGGCGCCACTGAGAAGGCAAACTGAAATTACTTACAGTATATGTATATGGCATAGTAATCGAACTTATCTGCACTAACACGCTTGAAGAATGCTGAGCAAATCTGTATTTATTGAACTAATATAATCGTTAGGAGAGCAACTATAATTACAGTTGGAAAATGCTGCGCGTATCTGAATAAACCGCTTGTTCTAATCCTGCTTAGACGACACTAGACCCGTCCATTTCTCGCTCTCCTCCCACAGGAATTTTCCAGTTTTGTCGTCCTTGGCAGCAGGGGCCACATCCTTTGGCTTACAGTCGCTAAAGTACAGACCTGTAACTCCATCCAAGTCACGGTCCAATGCTGCATAAATGGAAGTCTGTGCTCCACTCTTGGGAGTCTTCATGAGCGGCCAAATTAGATACTTCAGGAAGTACCTACAATAAATTGTGATTAACAACAGCCCTATTGATAAGTTCAAGTATCTCTTACTGCACAAAATTGGTCTGAAAGAAGGCCCAATTCCTCCCCAGCTCAGTGTCCACAACACCAGGATGCAGGGAATTTACCGTGACTCTAGTACCCTCCAAACGTTTGGCCAGCTCGCGGGTGAATAGGACATTGGCCAATTTGCTCTGGCTATAGGCGTCGGCTTCACTGTACGACTTTTCGCTATTCAAGTCGTCTACGTTGATGGCCCCACGCGTGTGTGCCAAGCTAGAAACGACGACAATGCGACTAGGGGCCGATTTCTAAAATAATCGTGGTTAATGACAATCAGCTATGATATATCTATTAGAATCGTTAGTACCTTCAGTACATCCAGCAGCAAATTTGTGAGCAGAAAGTGGCCCATGTGATTTACGCCCAGTTGCATTTCAAAGCCATCCTTTGTCAATGCCTTGGGACAGCGCATGACTCCGGCATTGTTGATGAGGACATGAAGTTTGTCCTGCTCCTTCTTGAATCTAATGGGGAGGAGACTTATAAGACCACGCTTTGATATGCTTTCAAGTGATCTCACCCAGCAGCAAAGTCCCGAATGGAGTCCAGCGAACTCAAATCCAACACTCGGGAGAATATGTTTTTGTTGTTGGTCTCGCTAACGATTTCCAGACGGGCCCGTTCACATCTGTTCATATCGCGACAAGCCATGTAAACTGTTCCACCGCGTTTGGCTATCTCCCGTACCGTCTCCTTGCCGATGCCGGTGTTGGCTCCAGTCACAATGAATACCTTACCCGTCTCATCAGTGTCCTTTTTGAATTGGCCACCTTGCATGTAATCCCTGAAAGGTCGAACATATTATTACTATCAATATTTGTCACGACACTTGCTATCAACAAGTGGCAGCCCATAATCACGGGTGTTGGCGATTACAAATTTCATAATTTCATGCAAAGTTCTTGTTGGAAATGACGATTTGACTGACTTACTTTAGGAAATAGATGGCCCCGCCAAGTAGGGCCGCCCACACTACACACGGGCACAACAAACAATCTAGGAAACAGCTCATTATGTGTTAATTATGAATATTCTCGCTTTCGTTTAGAGGTGCTGTCAGAAGTGAACTAATGAATGGAATGCGAGCAAAGCAGTTTGAACATTGTATATATACTGACTGCCCAATATACAGTCGATAAAACGCCGACTAACGATGAGTATATTACGAATGTGCGAGAACAACAGAACGCAATTTCAATGGAAGGAAAAAAATACGCAAAACCAGCATCGAATTAGATATACCCTTACAGTTTGACAACAGTCCATCTCTCTCATACAGAGTTAATGTTATGCCGCGAGCACACTATACTCCACTCCACGCAAAACCCCAAACCCTCTCTAGTTCATTGCTATATTAAATGGTAGACTGATTTTCGAATTCGTGCGTAATTCTTTGCGTGACATACACCTGAGCAATTTTAATATATCTTCAGGTAGGGTATACAGAGAGAGAGAGAGTGAGACATGGAAAAAGTTTGCAGAGAGAGAGTAAGAACCAGTGTGGAACCAGAGTAAATCGAATCATAGAAATTATGTGGACAAGTAGAAGAAGCAATGAAATTCAAAGTACGCGCGTTCATATTGCCATCCCTAGATTTTAATTCACGACAAAACAGCTGTTTATTTATTATTTTCCAGTTTTTTTTTATTTGTTTCCCATAATCTGATGCATCGTAATCTCCACGCTAAAGGAAATTCTGGGGTTTCCTAGATTTCATGGCCCTTATTTTTAGTTGGCATTACTAAAGGTATCCGGAAAAAAACCCCTAAAAGAAAAATGATCAACTAGTGGCAGGTGACGCGCCACCTCTTCAGTTATAATGGTGACTCATCTGTCCGTGTAGGCAGAGCCGGATGGCTGTTTGTTTTCACTTTTGTTGTGGCCCCGAGCAGCTTTAAAGGCATTCCAGTGTAGACAGCGGTAAGTGTTGGACGCGCACTTTGATAGAGAAACCAACACGTACAAACAATCTATTTTGTGATTACGCAGCCGGTACACCCACAAATATTCAGCCATCATCAGCCAATATGTTCGACTTCAATTTGGAATTTGCGCGGGGCGGTGCCCGATTCACCAGTGAGCTGTTCCAACTGCTGGCCGCAGGTGGCGTCAAGGAGAACATCGTTTTCTCGCCCTTCTCCATCCAAGCCTGCATTGCTTTGGCGTTTGCCGGTGCCCAGGGTGAGACCGCCGATGAGATCGCCAAGGCCTTGCATTTCGCATCCAACTACCCCCCGGAGGTGGCGCAAACCTTCCAGTTTGTGCTAGAGCAGTACAAGAACAGCAGCCTCCTGAGTGTCGCCAATAAGTTGTATGTGCAACAGGGGAAGATCCTGAAGCAGTCCTATGAGGCGGCCATCAAGGAGCAGTACCACTCCGAGGCGGAGTCCATCAACTTTGCTCTCAGCGATGCAGCTGCTCAGGCTATTAACAGCTGGGTCAATGCCAAGACCCAGGGCAAGATAACTGAGCTGGTTAGCGCCGACAGCTTCACGGACAATACACGCCTTGTCCTTCTGAACGCGCTCCACTTCAAGGGTAGCTGGACCCACAAATTCAACGAGCAGGGCACCGCAGAGGACGATTTCTTTGTGGGCGAAGAGGAAGCCGTTAAAGTTAATTACATGAATCAGAAGGCTAAATTCGGCTATGGCTTCTTTGAGGACTTGGGCTGCACGGCCCTGGATATGCCGTACAAGGACTCCGATTTGTCCATGTTTGTGCTGTTGCCACAGGAACGCACAGGCCTGAAGGCCTTGGCCGAAAAACTCAAGTCAGTGAACTTGGTCGATTTGGCCGGAAAGCTGGACGTCGAGGAGGTGCAAGTCAAATTCCCTAAGTTCAAAGTTGACTACTCCCTCGAGCTGGGTGACAAGCTGAAAGAGGTGAGTGCAGATGAAGTAACCTAAATATAACCTGCTTTATGACACGTTGCTAATCCAATTGCAAACCGCCCAAAATCAATGGAATACGTTTGAAGTTTTATATACATATATGGCAGTCTTATCTTGGGACGATATTTTTAGTAGCTTATCGGTTTAAAAATTTCTCAGATAAGCTTCGATATTGTGGTCAGCAATACGAATTGACGCAGCCTGTGGTTCGTGTTTAAGATCATGTATCACAACACGATTCCATAAAATTATATAATTCTAGTTGCAATCGTATGAGATACACCTTAGTCTATCTTATCGATCGCGTACCCTTTAACGTGCGATGACCTCACTTGTTATTTATTTTAACATACATTTCATTTCTCTCTGTGAATTTCAGCTTGGCATCAAGAAAATGTTTACGGAGAGCGCAGAGTTTAACAATTTGCTGGAATCTCCCGAAGGTGTGTTTGTGTCCAAGGTATTGCACAAGGCGACAATTGAGGTTAATGAGGAGGGCACAGAGGCTGCTGCAGCCACCGGAATGATCATGATGACACGCATGATGACATTCCCATTGCAGTTCCAGGCGGATCGCCCGTTCCTGTACGTCATCTGGAATAAGAAGAACATCCTCTTCGCGGGTGCCTTTGTCAATGCACCAACTTCTTAGAATTTCACCTCTCATTATTAGTTAATGTTTTTATATGAAAAGTATTTTTGAAATAAACGATTCGCAAAACGAATGTTTTGTTTGGTATTTTCAGTATTTACTCCATCACATTAACAAAATACCCTTTAATTAGATATTCTTATTATGAAATAGGTAAAAATGAGAAGGAGTAATTAAATATGGTGATGTTTATTAAATAGGTTGTATTTACCAAAATTAGGATGGTTGTCATTGCCAAAATCGTTTCAAAATAAAGCCAATTTTTTCGCTTATCGCACAAAAATACCGATATATTTTTAGCATCACACTGTGCATCGATGGGTAGAATAAAACGATGCAGAAAACAATAAAACAGAAAAAAAAGAATATTATAGTTTATTTGACAATGAACGCTGAAAACAAGTTCTGTTGATGATAATATAAGGTTTGATAATAATATCCCACAATATTTATGTTTTCGCCAGTCCGAAAATATATCGATATATTGATACAACATATTTAGCATCCCTAATGGCCATTGTTTTTCGAGTTTCATCCGCAGCCACAGTGCAAAATAGGTTTATCAATTTAATTTAAGTGTTAAAGTAGTTGTAAAGTGTTTTTTAAAGTTGTGAATGAAAACAGCGTCACAGGGGCCAGTAGCAACCGTAGTCAGCGTCGTTAAGCTTATTAATACACCCGATAATACGCTCCAAATCGTGGAGGAGTATTTGTTCTCAATAAAGTGCGTTCGTGTTTGCCTTCTGCAGACGAGGAGCAAGTAAAGTACAAAAATACATTGCCCACGGCGACAGAAGGTATGTTGTTGTGGTTGTAGTAGAACTCTGCGCGCAGAAAGGAAAGCGAATGCAAACTGTTATGCCATATGATCAGCGGCGTCTGCATTCGATCAGCAGGGGGGGTTCCGTCGTTCTGAGTATCTGTCTTTAGTCCGATTCCGATTCATACTTCGAAATGAACAGTTCAATGCACGTTGAGAACGCAGCGATCCTGCCTGGAACCTGATTTCGAAAACAATTCCAAAATGCAGCTGCATTTTATCCGATTTCAGCAGCAACAGAACTACCACAGAACTAGAAAAGTGCAACACAGTCTGCAAGATAGTTGCACGTACATCGATCAATGGGCAGGAGGGCTAGCAGGCAGGCGGGCAGCTATGAATGTTCTTATGCCTAAGAAACGGTGGTTGCTTGGCAGCGCCTCAACCACTGCCGCTACCACTATCTCCACCCCTAGCCCGACCCCTAGCCCTTGCTGTAGCCTGTCACAATTTGATTTAGGCACATCGTCGCCGTCGTTGGTGTCGTCGTGGCTCTCGTTGCATTTGCATGCGTGCAGTGCCAATGCAGCTACAGGCTGCACGTTGTTTTCCATTCTTGCTGAAAGTCTGCACAATTGCAAAACAAAGAGACACCTCTCCCTTATGAAAACATTGCATTGTCCCTCCCTTGCCTCTCTGTGCGTATCTCATGAAAATGACCCATGTTACCTCTATTGCAGCTGCACTCGCTCATCCCGCTAGAATCGCTCTCTTCGAAGGAAGCCCAGCCCCAACATGCAGCACAATGTGCACGCCGCCAGACCAGCGCCCCACATACGCGCCCATCACCACACGCACGGCCACACTCACATGCAGATGCATCCCAGCTTGGAGCAGCATCTGGCAGCCGCGGCATCTATGGCCGGTGCTCCCCAGATGCAGGCACAACAGCAGCCGACTCCACACCGCGATCACCATCATCCACGGTAAACATAGCAAGGAATAGAAGAATATACTGAGCTGGAGTTCAAGTTGGAACTATCTGAGACCCAACCCTTGACTGGCCCCAGCATCGTCGCTGCTTGCCTTGCCTCGCTTTGCCCGCCGCGCCAGCGTGTCTAGGCTTTATGCGATGCGGCAATTATGTTAATTCCTGTCACTGACAATCGGTGTGAGACTCATCATCCCATTTTCTCAACTCATAAATTATAATTTCAGTGGCTCTTTGTTCTTTCGCGCTCAGCATGACTTCCGCTTGATAACGGGTTTGAGCAGAGCAGAAGCAGGAGCAGCAACGACTGGGCTGCAATTATCCTTGACGTTCGTGAGGATCGTTCGGATTTCTCGGATCGCTTTCTGGTCTCCCTTCGTCTTTGTATTCTTTGCGATCATATGTTTTGCATCAACTTGAACTGAACTTTTCGTTCTGTCTTCAGTTGCGTTTTGCCTGGCACTCGGATCGCTCATGAATTTATGGTAAAAGGCGCGTTAGTGGTCAGAGTTCTTAACGTACATTTCGGTACGTCATGAAATACGGAAGTCCTTGTCGAGTAAGAGTGGAAAAGACTAGATGTTTTTGCAATAGAAAAGAGCTGTGCACAATCTAATGAAAAAGTTGCAAAGGTTCCTTGAATTAGTTGATGTTAAACGGTTCGTCTAACCTTTAATCGTGTAGACAATTCCATAATAGTGGAAGATTTAAATTGATTTGTGAGTGGTTCAAAAAGTAACCAGATAAATCCCATCTAAGGGTCATCTGCTGCATCCCGACGGAGCTGATCTTTATCTCTGATTGTCCATATCAATGTTAATTTGAAGGCTTTTTCATTCACAACTGATTTGGCGATTAAAAATTGCCCAAATTTGTCCGTGTCTTGTGAAACTGATCAGCATAGTATGGTTATGTCTGCCTGTATGTCAGGCAGTTAGGCTCCTGATTTGTGATGCTGAGACTGAGACTGAGACGGTCCCTGATCGCCCCTCAAATGCCCAATTGCGAAAAGACGTCAGGGTGTCGCGGTAGGTGCGTCTCAATTGAAACTGACAGTTGGCGAAAAATGACACGATGCGTAAGAGAATGCGGCTTTTGTGCTTTGTTGGGATTTCGCCCATTGTTCTGCCTCACCGCTGTTGTCTGTTGTCTTCTGCAGCATCAGCAGCAGCAGCAACAACAACAACAGTGAAAAAGAGGCTGGGGCAGGGGTTCAACTGGGGTGCGGAGGCAGCAGCATCAGCAACAGAAAAGGACGTTGGGTCGGGCTGCGTGTTGGTGTTTTTGTTTTTCCCAGATGTCAGTTGTTGTACTATTGTCCATCAGCATTCCTCATTGCCTCTCTAATCCTTTTGCCATGCATTGTTTGCTGACTTAACCGCAAAGCCATCGCGTTCCATGCCCTCCAGGGCTGCAGCTAGCTTCCATTTGATCGATTAACCGATCTGCCATTTCGTTCTCGTTCACAGACTGAACCATCACCATCTTCACGCTCAACAGCAGCAGACGCCGTCGAATCCTGCCGCCGTTGCCGTGGCGGCTGGACCTGCCTATCACCACAACAGCAATATCAGCAGCAGCGGCAGCAGCAACAACAACCAAATGCAAAAGATCCGGCAGCAGCATCAGCATCTCAGCAGCAGCAACGGACTCGTGGGTAAATGCAACCAGCCTCCGCCTCAGGCCTACAACCCTCTGGCTGGCAATCCGGCCGCTCTCTCGTATAATACACTGCCGCCTCCTCCACCGCCACACCACATGGCTGCCCACATCGGCGGCTATGCAGCCCACCCGCCCCACTACTACCAAATGAGTCAGCCCAAGCTGCCCTCCAAGTACAACAACAACAACACTGGGGGCCACTACATCGCCAACAGCGGCGCCAGCAACGGCTATGCGCCTAAGGCCATCCTTCAGACAACATATCGCAGTGCCAAAGTCGGACCACTCATGGCCCCAGCAATGGTCCCCGAGGCAGTGGCGGTATCAGCAGCGGGAACAGCAGCAGCAGCAGTAGACCTGCCAGAGGGTGTGAACAACAGCAGCATCCTACCGGGAGCCACGGAATCCACATGTTTGGAGGAGTTGCCACAATCGGAGCAGCCGCATGGGGAGGCAAGCACAACGGAGACCGTGGCGCCACCAGTTAATGAATGCAGCAGCACAGAGCACATCGATGCGACGGGCACGCTGTCCAACGAGGACAGCAGCTCGGGGACGCAGTGGCAAGGATAAGACGCCCATGTGCCTGGTCAACGAGCTGGCCAGGTACAACAAGATCACCCACCAGTACCGGCTGACGGGCGAGCGGGGGCCGGCCCACTGCAAGACCTTCACGGTCACCTTGAAGTTGGGCGACGAGGAGTACTCGGCGGATGGGTTCAAGATAAAGAAGGCCCAGCACATGGCCGCCTCCAGGGCCATCGAGGAGACCAAGTACAAGCATCCGCCGCCGAAGATACGCCGCAGCGAAGAAGCCAGCACCGTACGCACACACATCACACCCACCGTGGAGCTAAATGCGCTAGCCATGAAGCTGGGACAGCGCACCTACTACCTGCTGGACCCCACACAGATGCAGCCCACCGATCCGCTGATGCCGCCGGAGTTCGGAGCAGGCTCCTTGCTGCCCACACCACCCCCAGGGATGCAGCAGACAATGCCTCAGCCCCTGCCGCCTCCTTTCGCCCTGCGTCCTGCACGACATGGACACAGTTTTGTGCCCATTCCCTCCCCGCCCATGCATCCGCATGGATTTTATGGACCCCAGCGGGCTTTTGGGCCCAAATATGCGTCCAGATATACGATGATACCGTCGCTAGGCCCTCACATGCTCCACGGGCCCAATATGCCCTACACACCAATTCCACCCACGCCCAGCAAGATCACCCTGTACGTGGGAAAGCAGAAGTTCGTTGGCATCGGTCGCACGCTGCAGCAGGCCAAGCACGATGCGGCGGCCAGGGCTTTGCAGGTGCTCAAGACGCAGGCCAGTTCGGCGTCAGAGGAGGCACTTGACGATTCCATGGATGAGGGCGACAAAAAGTCGCCCATATCTCAGGTGCATGAGATCGGCATCAAGCGCAACATGACGGTTCACTTCAAGGTGCTGCGCGAGGATGGACCGGCACACATGAAGAACTTTATCACGGCCTGCGTCGTGGGTAGCATTGTCACCGAGGGCGAGGGCAACGGCAAGAAGGTGTCCAAGAAGCGGTCGGCAGAGAAGATGCTCACTGAACTGCAGAAGCTGCCGCCACTCACGCCCACCAAGCAGACGCCAGTAAGGCGCATCAAGGTAAAAACACCCGGCAAAAATGGGTCAGTGAATGGCTCTGGCTCAACCATTTCGTTATCGGAGGTGGTATCCATGGCAAAGCCCGAGCGTCGAAAGCGTCTCAATGTCGCCATCAGACCTGTGGAGCTGGACGATGCCGAGAATCCCATAACGAAGCTCATCCAGCTGCAGCAGACGCGCAAGGAGAAGGAGCCCATTTTCGAACTGATAGCGAAGAACGGCAACGAAGCCTCCAGGCGGCGCGAGTTTGTCATGGAGGTATCTGCCAATGGAACCACAGCTCGCGGCACGGGCAACAGCAAGAAGCTGGCCAAGCGCAGTGCAGCGCAGGGTATGTTTGAAATTGTCTCCTTTTACCATCAATCGAATTAACTGAATTCTGTTTGCAGCCCTGTTGGAATTACTGGAATCGGATGAGCACAGGAACGGAGTCCAGGAGTCAAAGGAATCCACGGATAGCAATGCAACAGAAATAGCAACTGCCACAGCGACCACAGCGCCAGTAGTCGAAAGCCCTGCAGAATCGGATATTCCCATGGTCTTAACGCCAGTGGGCCCAATGCCCGGCATCCTGATTCTGCGTCAACACAAGAGACGTGAGTGCATTCTTTGCTTTCCCCTGGCACCATAGACTCAGACCTTTTTCTTGCCCAACAGCACCTAAAAGGAAAGTGGACCCAATGATTATTGTCAAGGACAGCGAAGACACTAAGGAAGAAGAGGAGGAGGAAGCCAACAAGGAGGCTACGACCACAACGACAGACGACAACAGCAGCGATCCACAGCCCATGGAGGCAGCCTCAGAGAGTACGTTAAATACATCGACGGGCAGCAACACGAGTGGCGTGAGCAGCAATAGCAGCAATACTGCTGCCTGCAGTAGTGCAGCCGCAGCCGCAGCCGTACACATGAAGGAGCAGCTCCTGTACCTAAGCAAATTGTTTGAATTTGAGGTATGACTAATAGACCAGCAGATCGTTTGGGTAATCGTTAAACACAATATTAATCAATAACGTTTGCAGGTTAATTTCTCGGACTATCCTAAGGGAAACCACAACGAGTTCCTCTCAATTGTGACACTCTCGACGAACCCGCCGCAGATCTGCCATGGCGTTGGCAAGAGCTCCGACGAGTCGCAGAATGATGCTGCGCGCAATGCCTTAAAAATCCTCAGTAAACTGGGCCTCAACAATGCCAAGAAGTAACTTTAATCAATTTAAATTCATTTTTAACTGCAATTTTTGTTGTTGCACATATGCAAGGAGAGAAGCAAAAGGAAAAGCAAGAGCAAAATACGAAAGAAATACCCGTCCACAAAGCAAACCTAAACAAAATCCAAAAACCAAGCTGTGTGCAAATTAAAAAAAAAACACAAAAAAAAAAGAGAAAAACGAACAACAATGCAAGAAACCCTACCTTTTGAAATAGCAAATTATTAGTTAATACCTATTTATTTATTTATGTGCAACTTGTGCAAGCAAACTGGTGTTATTATTTTATTTATTTGTTGTTGAGAATTGATGAAAGAAGCAAAGAACTGAATGTAACGAAATCGAACAGAATCACTGAGCAGACCAGAACGGATAGTCGACCATGTCTATCCTCCGAGTTGAGTTGAGAATTGAACAATAACTAGCCTTAAAGAGACCCGACCCCTCACTACATACTGTACGCACGTGCTTACAGCATCTACACTTAAGATTAAAGCTGATGTTGATGCCCATTTACCACTTGAATTGAATTGATGAACAACGGATTATAGATACCCGTTCGCTGTATGCGGCCAGACGCTTTCAAAAATAAATACAAAATGAGAAAACTAGTAGGATTTTCCTGGTGAGAGAAAGACCCGCCACGGAGCCAAATGAGGGAGAAGTTTTGATTTATTTTTCGAAGCACACCATCTACGTACCGCTTGTGGTCACATGCTTGATGAAACTCGTCGAATAATGAATCTATTATACATTATACATATATCATAGCTAAGTAGTAGTCCTAAGCATCTATAAATGGAGCGTTACATCCCCCATGCATGTCAAGAATGTGAACAAATTTCAGGCAAACATTTCAACTTGCCAAATGCCAAATCGAACGGAATTGAGAGATTTTGCAAATTGAATGCTATTTTGTTGGAATTTGTGCCGGGCAGCGCATGAGATGGACAGGATGGACGTTTTGCGTTCAAACTTATCAAATAAAATACAATTTACATAATCGTTATAATTATAATTATAAATGTTTAAATGGCCATTTTTGTAAATGTTCAGTTTTTGTTAGACCCGAGTATCTGTGCGAACCAAAAGCTGAACATCTTTATGAATAATGAATAGTGTTTGTTAGCCTGATATATGTTTTTGCCCCCCCCTACCCCTTATTCTTTGCTTATCTTTGTATCCGTTTTTACGTAGCTATACCACTTCAGTTTACACAAATGCCCCACCACATAGTTGGAAATTCTGACAACCATAGTTTTAAATGCTATCGTCCGTTGTGCCCCTGTCCCATATCCTTGTATCGTAAACAGCACCGGATTATTAAGCGTTAAGTTGCATTATGTAAAATGTATTTTGTCTAAGCAACCGCGAACCTAACCATACGCGTAAGCGAACTGTAACCGTGTGAAAGGTAGCGTCGAACCCAGTATTAAATGTATAGATAAACGATCAGCACACACTATTATACAGCAAGAGACATTGAACTTCTCCATAAAAGCACACACACAAATTGTTCATTTTGTTGGAAGACTTTGCAAAATAAACATCACACATGAATCAGCTTTGCAAAGTCTTCACAAAATTGTCTAGAATTATTAACTTTAAAGTGAGGTACATATATTTAACACCAATAACAACGAGTATAGAACTGTTCATTCACACCAAATAAAGTAATCGAATGCGAATATGGAGAGAATACACATTTATTAGTCTTAAGCAACCCCCCACCTCCCATCATCCCGTCACACCCCTTCCCACGAAACACTCCGACAGAGCAAATTGTTAGTCTTGTCTTATATTTGTAACGTGAGCGTACTTCTACATACAACCATGTTATAGCATACAAACAACAATGAAACTATGTAAATGTAATTTCTTTAATAAACATTGAAATAAAGGTGGAACATGCTGTTTGATGACGCAAATGGAATCTATTCAATCAGACGATGTAAATTAAAATTAAGATTCCTGCAAGCAGAAAGTCTGTTCGAGCCCAAAAGCAACGATATATATATGAACTTAGTTGATTTAAGCCCCTGTATAATGTAGGCCACAATTTATTAATACTCACAGATACGAGTGCTCGAACTAGGCGTTCTCACTTGCTGACATTTGATGAGCATCGTGTTCACATCCAAATAGCAGTCGACGCTCGTAACGGACCCGCAAATTCGACATTAATCACCGACCAAACTAAAGGCATCGTAAAGAAATTGATGGGCCCCGCCTCAGGCCCGTCCCTGCCCTGCCCAGCCATACGCTGAAAATATTTGTTGGGATAGGCGGCATAATATGCCTAAACAGCGTCGCCAGAAATCCCAAATAGGCAGGTATCTTATATAAAATATCATACAAATTAGTCACAAATATACGAGTATTTTCTAAATTCACAATCAAAATGCTGGCGAGAGGGCGACGAAACGAGTATAAACATTTAAATACATAAACGATTGTTAATTTGGCAAAAACGGAAAACCCTTTCGCAATCCCGAATCAAAAACTGTAAACGTTTTAAATACCCAAATCAAATCAGATTATAATATGCCGACAGCTGAAGCTCTGACTAATCGCGATGACAGATACTTATGCAAAATTAGTGTAAATTGCGGAAAACTAAATGGAGTGGTTACTGGAGGGGGAGAAGGGGGTTCTCCATCGGTTCTGCATTGGGAGATATGTGTAAGTACGAGTGTTGTGGGTTGGATTGGGTGCGTCTGCAGGCTTCCCACTTTCTCCGCTGGCATTTGGCTAGTTTGAGGCAATCGCACGATTAAAACAAAAAGGAAAACACAAAATGCATAATAAATACATAAAATTAAATTAATGCCTCGCTTGCACACAGCACACACAACCTGCCCCAAGTTCAGCTCCCTGCCCGGCAAAATCAAAGGGTTACTGTCCAGACCCATTCCCATTCCCCGTTCCCCATTTGCATATGCATTTCTTGCGGGATGGGAGATGATGGGCGACCTGCGCTGTGCTCCTCCGTGCCTCTGATTAATTTATGGCGCTGATAATAATCCGGCATCGGTAGTGGCAGCCAGCAGCATCGCCGTGTGATTATGAAATCTGGCTTGCCAAAAGAAATCAATAATATGAGCAGCGGAGCGGTCCGTAGAAAGAAATGGAATGGAATGGGGAAACAAGATACGCGGGAAGATGACCGACCAAAGATGAGTGGAAATTAACATGTGTTTGTCAGACGCCGGGGCCCCGGCATCTCCGAATCTGCATATACGAGTGTGTGTTGATGTGATGTAATAGGCGTTTGATTTGAATTTTGACTCTTTGTATTTATTTTTACTTTGTTGTTTTTTTTGGAATTTTCTTGCGGCTACGGAAATGGAACTCCGCCTGATTCACAGAGCCTCGTAGGTATTTCGGGCTCTGGTTAATTACAATGGATTACCAATCAATGCAAGTAATTTAGGTTTAGAAATGCTTGCCTCTAATCAAGCATTTACTTACATAATTTTGAACAAATTTATATAAATTGAAAGCGATATTGGGGAATTTCGGGGGGGAATTTGTGGTGGCGAATGAAAGTGAAACCAGGTATTTCTTCAGCTTCTTATGTTCGCATCGCTTGATTATAACATTTCCAGGTGTGTATCTTAAAGTGTGTTAATTTCGATTTATTTAAATACTTTCGGAAAACATTTCATTTTGAATAATGTGATGTTTGACATGCATTTAGAAGCAAACGCCCATCCGTCTTCAAGCATGGCGCTGCCCATCTCTGTGGGAATTTCGCTGGCTTATTTGTATGTTAAGCTTAACAGTGTTTAAGCGGGAAACAAATGATTGAAGACAACTAATGATGATTACCGCTCCACTGTTTCACTGTTCCAATGTTCCGTTGCGAGCATATATATTAGATATATGCACAAGTATGTTCCCCAACTCGTAATCAAATTAAAGTCTTGGTTTGATCATCACTGGTTGAATGAATGAATTGGCCTTTTCCTTTAAGCTTGCTGGATCGGTTTAGCATTCAATTAAAGTCGGATTAAGGGGAAAATTCTAGTGTTAGATGGCACGTGAGCAAGCAAATGTGTGTTCGGGTAATTCCGGTTAAAGTTTCCACAGTCACAGAAGTATATCACGTTCTTGGGCCCTGAGTTGGCAAATTTAGTTTTAATAATAGTTTGCTGGCACATCTTTTCTTGACATGCACGATAACCGACAATTAAAGGCCGGAGCCAAATGATGAGACGGCAACTCGATAATTTTTATGACACGTGCAGGAAGTGAACATTTTGGCGCTTCTACAAACGCGAAGAGCAAAACCCGCATGGGCCGCAGGTGAAATAGCCAAATCTGAATAGATATTTATATAAAGAAACTTTTATGATAGATTGTATGTATAGTGGAGCATGATGAATGGCTCCAACAATTGGATTACTTAATTTATGGAGGAAAAACACTTGAGCCAAAGCGGCACAAAGGGAAACACTTGGGAGCGAGCCGCAGACAAATTGTTTGCTTCATTTATTATGCCAAATAATTGAAATCGAAATGAAAGAATTTGTCTAGGTGATTATATTGATTGCCTCCCCACCGGCACCACAGCACACCAGCACACCAGCACCCCAGCCCCTATCCTATCCTATTCAAGTCAGCAGGCCGTCTATCATCCATTGATTCAATCAATTGCTTTGCACGGACAAGTGCTTGACTGCTTTTCGGCTTTTCGGATTTTCGGCTTGCATAATGATGATGATTATTTTTGTAGGAGTTGTTTTGCATAAGATCCAATGGGATTGGGGATTGTGAATGTGAATGTGCGTCTATAAATATGATTAGTCAAATTGATCGATGCCCGACAATGTCGAATGGCAGGCAGCCCTGTGTGTCTGCTTCTACTTTATCTATCGATTTATTAACTTTTTGTCTTTGCCTCAGCGGATTTGTCAAGAAATAACTAATTTGCCAATGAAAGAAACATATGAAGTGTCATGTTCGGAGATAACACACAGCCAACGGATGAGTTGAAGACAACAAAAAATCATATACGAGCATACTCTCGTGTGCAAAAAAGATACTGGCACCGAGCGGGCAAATACTCTTGTGATGAGATCGTTTTGATCTTCTTTAATGAAATTTTAATAAGAAGCTTTGGCTTACCATCTATTCAAATGTGGTTTTGACTTAACCAAAAAATGATTCCTTTGTTTGTTTATAGTATTTACATATGTGAAGCACAGAAAAACTAAATCCGTGAGATTTTGCACTTAGTTTTAGATTTTTTATTAAATACTTGGCAAACAGCTAGGAAAAGTATTGGTGCCCTTTACAAGGGTGTGGCCAATAGCAAACGTGGTGGTTATGATGGGTGATTTGGGCAAAAGGGAAGCGTGCATAATTATAATGTTGTCTCTAGCCCCCACACCTCTTTCTGTTTCTGGGTATATTTATGGATGCAGCATGCGACACTTATGCAACATCTTTATAGAAATAAAGAGAGATAGAGGAGCCGCCTATCCATAAAGCATGTCCCGTTGCAGCATGTTGAACTCGTCCGTGAAGCCCTCAGGGGTCCAGGTGCCGAAGATGGCATTCCCCATGTCGAGGAACGCCTTGAAGAGGGCCGGGTAGTTGATGTGGGGCCTGTCCGTGGTGTCGTTCTCGATGGGACTGGCCCAAGAGGGCTGGGGCAGCAGCAGGGCAGCGCTGAGAGCCGCCGCAAGTGCAACAAGTGTCCAGGGAATCATTTCTGCTCGCAATCAACTGGTGATGCAATCGGTCGCGTTGCACTTTTATAGGCTGGTGGCAGTGCCACTGAAAGCTGGCTGACCCCATTCCGTTGTTGCCTCAGTTGCTGGCCAGGCCCGCTTCGGCGGTGCTTGTAAACACGGTCGAGTCGCAGCCATGGCAAATATTTGGCCACATGTTCGACACGTTTAGCGCAAAAGAAAAAAAATGCAAACTAAAGCGGATCAGGGGCAGATGCCACAGCGAACAATTTTTCAGCTTGTCCGTCCGCTTGTTGGATGGCGCTCAAAATCCAATTTATAGAAGGCACAGCACAGCAGCGCATTTGATATGCGTGGATCTGCAAATTGCTGGATCCACGGCTCCGACGATCCACGCTCACATGACACCGCCAACGCTGCTCTGTCCATCAATCATTTGGCCAAGAAGCGCTTCAAGTGCAGCTGCTAAGCAGCGCTTAATGTTAATTGATCGAGCTTTTGTTTAATTAAAATTTCAGATTTGGGTCACACGATACTCAAACTCGGTCTTAGGTTCATATGCGGAAGTCCCAGGTCCCCTATTTCCAGTTCTATTCGCCCCGCTCTTGGCCACGGCCAAGATTAATCAGTCAACTATGCGGCATACATATGCAAGGAATCTGGGGAGCTTCAACCCGATCTGCCGAATTTTTCTGCCACTTAAGCCGTGTGAAAACCGAAACTGAAACCGAACCCGAAATGAAAACGAAAGTCAATCTTTTGGGTACAGTGAAAACAATCTGAAGGCGGACTACTACCACAGCTGTAGGAGGAATGCCTGCTAAGCGTATGTGAAATTGTATCAGAGTCCCACTCTAGTTGTCTGTTTGGCGATGTAGTTTGTCTTTCGCTGAGAGCAGCTCTCATACAGTAGAAGTTTTCTACTCTGTTTTCTGAGATTACTATCTTTCAGACGTACACAAAATCAACAGCTTTAGTAGATTCAATTTATTCATATTTATGCTGGCAAAGTGCCTCATTCATATTCCTTTCATGGAGTTTTCACTGTGATTTAATTGTCCATTCGCACACACGCCCCTAAGGAAGACAGTTGACAGTGGTTTTGTGCCTTTCTTTTGTTGTTTTTTTCAGTATTTTTTATGAATTCCAACTGTTACTGTTATGTAGGCTGGCAGCAGCAGCAGCATCATCTTCATCATCATCTTCATCATCGGCAGCAGCAGCAGGTTGTCACCGGTTTCCCGGTGGTACCGCAGCAACATCATACGCAATCGATCGGGTCGGGTCTCTGCTTTTCGTATGCGTATCTTCTGCATCGTATATTTCGGGGTATCTGACTCTGACTGGTCGAGTCTGAATGTCTGGGTCTGGGTCTTGGTCTGGCGCTGTCGCTCTTCGAACTCTTTTGCGGCCAAAATATTTCGATTATCTTTGAATGGTTGGGTTCAGTTCAAGATCGCGCCTCGAACGGTTCAGTTTACCCTGGCTCCGCTCCGCTCAGTAGCCGGCTCCTTAAGCCCCATTTCGAGCAAAGGATATTATCCCAATCGACCGACAGGATAATGCTTTAGCCTGATTTCAGTTCTGTGTTTTGTGAAGTTAAATACTAAAATTATTTCTGTGCTATCAAACAAACGAAAAGATCCCGTAGCTGTGCCAAATTACGAAAAATAAATAAAAGCTTGTCCATTTGGCATCGTTGGCTCGGAAATAAATAAGGTAAAACTGTGACTGCCTGCAGAGTACCCTGAATAATCGTCTAGCGAATGGCGATTAATAAAACGAATTCCCATGCTGACACCCCCACAATCATACGAGCAGATACTGAATCATCTGCTTAAGTGGCAGCGATCTAGAAGATAGTAAGAACTAGCGTTAGGAAACAAAAAGTATAGCTTTTTATGGAGATACTTATGTGAAGATTTGACCGCTAAAATATTGCAAAGAAAATATGAATAATTTTGGTAATTAGTTATGGGATTTGGGATGAGTAACGCGGGAAGTATTGGAATTGGGAATGGTTACCAACATGATATAGTAAAAGAAAACGATGCTCATTGCAGAGTCGCTTAACTCAATGGGAACATTAACACAGTTAATAGGAAAAGAACTATTAATGCAGAAAACTAAAAAGATTGCACATATTTACATTTAACAGTCACCTTTGAGAACATTTTCCCAAAATAGCTTAAATAACTTGAGATTCTTTGCTGTAGGAATACTTAATGATTGTTTTGTAAATCCGCCAATGATATGTTTACAAAACCAATAACCAAAGCTCTCCAATCGGAATATCTAAGCGGATATAGAATGAGGGTTCGCGGATCTCCCCAGAACGCTGAAGTGGCTCACTCTCATCTCGTGTTACGCACTCCGTTTGCGTCATCTGACCATAAGTAGAACCCAGACTCAGGCCGAATTCCATAGATGCGGGCACTTCAGATGACTGGAGTGGTAGAGCTAGCGCTGACGAGCTCCAGCATATCCTTCTACCCATCGCCATCCCAGCCATCAATTCAGCTGGATGACACTCGAGAGTCAGGGGCTTGTCGGCGCCAAAGAGCCAGCGATTTGCTATAATTAAATACCCGACTAGGGGTAACCCGTTCTCGTGATATTTGGCTAAGATTTATGGTTCGGCTGAACAAAACGTGCTGCCAATTAATTTGCGGCAAAAGCAAACTCAGCTGGAGATCATAATACAATATAATGATCCCCGCATTTAAATTACAGCGAAAATGTGTATTTCAGCTCATTGAAATGCCATTGATGGGCTTATGCTTATGTTTATCCATTCTCTTTTGTTTGTGGGTTACGATTTTCAATGCAAAGTCTGTTATCTGAAATTTTCCTTCCCTACTCCAAAGTGTGGCTTCTTGTTCGGGCTCCCATCATCTTATGCTCATCATTTGTCTGGCATTTTAATTTTTTCTTTGATGGATCATTGAAAACAATGAGAAGTAAAACATTTTCTGACGATGCTTCCTCGTTGTCTGTGGTTGTCTGTTGTTTTGCTCTACGGTCTTCAGTTTTCGGCTATGATTTTCAGTTTTGCGTTGCTCTTGATAATGACCCTGAAGCTGTCGAATTGTAAATGGTTTTTTTTTGTTTGTGTAACTTGAAAGTGGAAGTGGAAGCTCTGGGCTGTCCAAAGCTGAGTGTAGCACTTGGCCAAGTCCCTAGCTCTGTCCCTTCCCCCCAGTTGCAGTCGATATTTGCATATTGAGGAGCCACCAAGTGAAGCACTTTTGGCCAGCGCTTCTTCTGGCTTCTGTCCGTGGATCATTAAAATTCAATTAGTTGTCGCTTAGATAGTCATTATGAAATCGTATTTAGAACTGGAGAGCTTACAGTTTGTTGACTCGCGGGAAGGTCGTTGACTGTCCACCGGAGCACTGCAATTAACCAAGCCATAATTATGGTTTTCTAATTGTTACATCATCCATCTTATGTAAACACAAAATCGTTTGATTGAGTTATCATTTCAAATTGGTGGACAATTAAGTGGCGATTCGTTTGTCAGCCGAACAAAGGTCCAACTTTGGTTCGCTCTCTAAAACTTGAAGAGTTTTTTCTTAAGTTTTTTCGCTTGCTTTGATTGCCTTCGATCTGCTTCTGCACCACATACTCGTACATACTATATATAGCATAGCGAATTCAATCATTGAGTGAATGGTGTCTGGTGTCTGGTCAAGTGTTTTGTTGCTTCCTTTCTTACACAATAATGCATTGAGTTAATTTTGGGTAATATTTCAGTTCAATTGAAGCTGTTCGCTTGGCAAGTTCGTTGCCTGAGTCTTTCGTTTGAGCGGGCTTCAATTTGCATGAACAGTAATGTTCAAGATAACAGTGCTGCCACATACTTAAAGACACCCTTAGCCGCATGTTGTTCCAAATTTTCATATCTCCATGTACATATATATAGAATTCCCCCTGCCGCAAACGTATGTATCTGTAGTATCTGCTGTCAGCACATTTTATTGGGAAAATATAATGGCATCAAATGACCTCAGCGGCTGTCGGCAGCCGATGCTCGTCCCGCTGCAAAGCCCCATCGAGAATTGATTGCTCAAGTGCCTAACTGGAAGCGATTCGAATATGTTTGGTGCTCAGATTTGATTAGCGTTTGCCAATTCGAAATTAGTCACATTCTAATGGGGCCCGAGTGTGATTAATAATGTCTGCTCATCCAGGTGATTGATGGAGCCGCTGGATTACCAGTGAGAAGACCAACACTCGCACCCAATCTGCACTCCAAATCGATCGCAAATAATTGAGTGGCAGAGCGTTGAGTTCGAAAGTGATTCCAAATCGATCATAAATATTCAAAATATTTCGAGAGGCACAACATCTAGAGCAAAAACGGAAATCTCGGCAGCTATTTCAGGGTCAGATCTGAGCTCTCGCTTCCTTTTATTGTTTTATTTATCGGGCTTAACTGCCATTTGATGCCGAACTCGAACCGTTGATGGACCCACGCAACAGTGCCACACAAAAGTCGCTGCCCGGCTGAAAAAGGCATTTGTTTGGCTCTCGGTTCGCTCGTTTTGGTTACGTGAGAGAGCGGACACGCCTCGACCCAATCCGTATGCTAATTAGTCGGCTCGTGGTGGTCGTCACTTACGTGGCTCAGCTCTCATTCGTATGCAAATTTGACAAACATTTTAATCAATGAGTTTGCCCCTTTTCATGGTTTATCAATCAGCCTAATGAATAACGTTTAAGGTGTTGCAAGCGCCCGCTAATCCATGCTCCACTTTCAGCATGCAGAGCTCCTCTCTGTGGACGGGGCTTCTCCTCCTGCTGCTGGCCGCCGCCCAGGGCCAGAGCCAGATCCACAGCAGCGGCGAGCACTTCGAGGACGCCGACACGACGTCCAGCGAGTACACGGACCAGCAGTTCGATCTGCGGCACACGATACCCGGCGAACCCGGCCTGGACTACCCCATCCTCAGTGCCCCGCCCAAGACGAGCTTCGTGTGCAAGGGACGCCATGAAGGTGAGTGGCATCTCTGGCCTCTCTCTCTCTCTCTCTCTGTAGACCTCCGATTTAATGGGATCCGATTCCGTTGCAGGCTACTATGCTGACGTGGAGAGCCGCTGCCAGGCGTTCCGCATCTGCGCCCACACAGCGAGATCCCCCCAGGGCTTCGGCTTCCTCTGTCCCAACGGCACCCTGTTCAGCCAGAAGAACTTCGTGTGCGACTGGTACCGTAATGTGAACTGCGACGATTCGGAGCGGTACTACGAGATGAACGTGGAGAACAGCGTGGGCAGCACCCACGAGATGATGGAGCGCGTCCGCCACATGATGGAGTACCCCATGAGGACCATATCAAAGGCCCTGCAACAGTCACAGGCACCACCGCAGACTCATCCCCATCAGCAGCAGCAGCAACAGCAACAGCAGCAGCACCAGAGTCTGAGCAAGGACCTGAGCAGCGCCAGTGGAGTGCTCACCCATCCGGAAGAGACCAAGGAACCACAAATTGCAGCAGCACGGGGCGAGGCTATTAAAAGTGAGCCTCTTAATGCAGCAGGGCTAGAGACCATCTCTCCCTCCGCCTCCACTGACGATGGCGACGGCGAGGGCATCTATGTGAACAGCCTCGGGGAGCTCTCCTCGGATCCAGGCATCCAGTTCGACCACACCAACGCCCACATTGTGGCCGAGTACCCGCGGGAGTATCACTACCAGAAGCAGAAGAACTTTGCGGAACGCGTCAATTCTGGACTGGAGCTCTTGGCCGACACAGAGTCCAGCTCGAGCGAGGTCCTGGCCCCTGACTACATGAAGCATATACGGAGCAACAAGGACGAGGCCACACAGGTGGATCTGGTGTCGAACATCAACAACCTGCTGGACGAGGTCTCCTCCGATGTGGATCCCTCCGTCTCCGGCTACCAGTCAATGGCTCCCACCAAGATCAAGCAGCCCTTTAGGTTCCTTAGTCGCGGATTCGCCATGCACGGCGATGGCTCCAAGGGTAGCTCCTCGGCCTACGTGTACAACAAACCCAAACAGACGCCGGGCACAGTGAGATTTACGGTAAGTGGCAGCCGCTTTGATCCGGGAACTATCTGTCAGCCTGTTCCTCTGTTTCTTCTATCTCTTACTATCTCTCTTACTATCTCTCTTTCTCTCTCTCTCTATATATCTATCTATCTATCTATCTATATGCTACTCTATCAACTATCGCCTTCAACAATGCCTCACCCCTCACCACACAACCACAACACACACACAACTTACACCCAAAAGCCCAATGAGATACCCACCGAAGATCTCAAATCCACTGAGCACAAACACAAGTTTGGCAAAAGCACCAGCACCAGCAGCAGCAGCCCCAACCACAACGGAAGAGAGTCCGGCACTGCTGATAGCTCCGGAGGAGGCAGAAGAAGTTGCAGCAGAAGCTGAGACCACCACATCGCCAGCAGAAACGACGCCCACTACTGTTCCTGTGCCACTCCACCTGCTGGAACCGCCACTTCTGACTCCTGCTTTTTCCATCGAATCCCTGGGCCAGGCAGCCGCCCTGAGCGCCAGCCTGCCCCTCAGTGATGCCCTGGCCCAAGTCGAGGAAAGTCCCGAGGCTGCCGAGAAGACGAGTGTCCATCAGGAGGCCACCAAGCTGCTGCTGGCTGGAGTACAGTTGACTTCCCACGACGAGGAGACACAGGTCCTCAAAACAAATGAGTTTGCAGAGAGCAGCCCCTCCAGCACCAGCACCAGCACCTCAACAAGCACCACCAGCACCACTCCCGTAATGATCACCTCCACGGAAACGGTCACAGAGATCAGCAGCACCCAGGAGCGGATTCGTGGCTATCGGCGCTATGCGCAGAGCCGCGGTAATTCATCTTTGAAACGCGCCAACGTGCGTCCGCTGCCGGTGGTGCGCAGTACGACGAGCACCACCACACAACGAACCACCACGCCCACCCGCAGCTACTTGGAACGCCTGGCAGCCAGTCGCTTGCGCTTGTCCCGTCTTTCGCTGGCCACCAGGAGCACAACCAAGGCCCCGACTACCACGGCCACGGCTACCACAGAAGCAACCACCACTACCACCGCAGCTTCCTCCCTGTCGTATGTGCGGGGTGGGGCCGAGCAGGGGCCAAGCAAAAGGCTATCGGCGCGCCACATCGATCGGGAAACGAAGGTCGAGACCGGAAAGGCCAGCTGGGAGAGCGTCCACAGCAATCTGCAGAGGTTCCAAGTGCAGCGCGGGAACCGCATCTACACACGACCAACTGGAAGCAGCAGCAGTAGCAGCACCACCACCACTACCAGCGCCACATCCACATCCACGACGAGCAGCTTTCCCAGACCCACGGCAGCGGGATCGGTGAATCGCGGAAAGAATCGCTATTCGAACTACAAGACGCAGGCGCCGGTCACGCGAACTCGGGCTCCAACCACCGCGCGAGTCTACACCACACCCAGAACCACCTCTTCCCCTGCCCTGTCCACGCTGACACAGCAAATCTCGGCGCTGGCCTCCGGCTACGGTTACGCCCAGCCAAAACTCAACCCACCGCAGACCCAAAAACACACCCCACACGCATACGCCACACAAACAGTCAGCGACATTGCACCACCCTCCTCCCAATCCATCACCTCAAGCCTCTCTCCCTCCTCTGGCTTCCTTTCCTTCGATAAGCTAACGCGCGCCATTGTTGACGAATCCGTCTTACAGAACTTCAAGAGTGCCCAGTCCAAGGGTTCGGCTTCAGCTCCGGCCCAGTCCCAGTCGTACCGTCCACTGGCCAAGACCAACTCTGTTGGCAGCAGGAGTAGCAGCGGCAGCAGCAGCAGCAGCAGAAACAGCATTGGCTACAACAAACCCGCCACAGCACCAGGTGAGGAGTCCTCAATGTGAGGGTATGCGCTACAGTTTAATTCCCTCATTCTCTGCCCGCTCCACAGCCATCTCCAGCCTGACCGTACCGCCACGCCCGCCGCAGCTGCCTACCCCACCCGGAATAGTGATTGTCCGCGCTGAGGGACAGCGGATTGCTCCGAACTCCGCCAGCAACATCATCGCCTCCCTGGCCACCCAGGCGCCAGCCAAGGCCACTCAGGGCAGCTCGTACGTATCGCTGAACGACTTCTTCAGCTCCAAGTTCGGGCAGGGCAACGCAAACAGTGTTGCAGGCGCCTCAACGCTGCAACAGCAGCAGCAGCAGGCACAGGTGCAGAGACAGCCTGCACAGCAGCAACATCAGCAGGTGCAACAGCAGCATCATCATGTGCAAGTGCAACAGCAGGTACAGCGTCAGCAGCAACCTCAGCAGCAATTAAACTACATAACGCAGCAGTACCAACAGCCCGCCCAGCAAACCATTTACCAACCAAACATCTACCATCAGCAGCAGGCACATTCCTATCAACAGCAGCAGCAACAGCAGCAACATCCCTTCCAGCAGCAGCAGCAGCAACAGCAACAGTTCCACCAGCAATCTCGTCCGTCGATACAATCCAATCAGCAGCCCTACCTGACACCCAATATATTCGTGCCGTACCAACAGCAACAGCAGCAGCTGCCACAGTTCCCTCCCCTGGCCCCGCCGGCAGCAGTGACAGCCACTGGCTCAGTGCAGGGATCCTTCATAGGTGGACGCCATGTGGATCACCTGAATGTGCAGCTCCCTGCGCTGTCCAATGGCTTGATTCCGGGACTGCAGCTGGCCCAGAAGCGCAGTGACGTGTCGGCCCAACAGCTGCAGTTGACGAACACCGCCGGCAGGCATCCATCCAGATCGGGCTCGGGCAAGAGCAGGGAGCGGTCCTTTTATTCCGGCCGCACCTCCTACCAGGTGCCCCAGAGCAGTGTGGGTCGGCTGCCCAACGACATAACGCAGCAGCTACGCGGACGCCTGCGACGCTACTGAAGCAGATTCCGAGGGATATGGAGATCCCCACTAGCACTACGTCTTATCATAGCTAAATTAATGAACTATTTATGCCTAAGCTAAGTTAACGACTTAATATAGAGATCATTTGTTCACTACCATATCCTATCCTATGCGTCTACGTGTCGTATGCGGTTGTATATTTTTGCATATTTATTGAGAAATAAAACGAAAAATCCATGAAAATTAAAGATCAAATGGCGGGGAGGTCTCAATGGGCGAAACTATTCAGTTTTGGAGGATCCAAGTGCAAGATATGATATCGTATTTACAGTTAATGATTTTCGTTGCTTGTGAGATTAAGTTTTTATTGTTTATACGTTTAGAGTTAAAAATTATCATCAATATACGTACAGTTCTTAGCATGTATGAATACAGTACAAGGTTCTATTTATACGATTAACTTACCATTAATATAATTATAATTATTAATATTATTTATACTTTATACTTATATTGTTTTACAATTGTTTTCCATTTTGAATAGGGCTTCGAATGTTCTCTCATTTCTATTTAAACCCTACACTACATTGCTGCCCACCTCAACAACACTCCAGCGAAATGAATGAATGCTGTGCAAATTCCATATATACTCGTCTTCTGCACTATCCTGATTCGTCCGGTTACACACCTATATTCAGTTGGCTGTCGCAGGAGTATGGCAGGGAGGACACGACATTCAACTGAATTAAATAATCAATTGGCATACGTGATGATGTGGGAGGGGCATTAAATTAATTTAAACTAAAAGGTACTAATGTAAGGGGGCACAGTGCTGACGCGTCTGTGGACTGCGAAACAATAATTTAAGTATAGACAACTAAGGACTTGTGAAAGGAATCTAACTAGAGCATAGAGACGCATTGATTGATATCATCTGTGCTGTGCGTCGAAGCTTGTCAAATGTACAGCGGGTTTGTACAAAACACTTCTGATGCGATTACGAAACGCCCCCGGACCGGGAAACTTATTTACAAAGCCTAAGTAAAGGCTGCGGTGGACACGGGGCAGCGGATTCGGGGTAAGCCAGAGGCAGAGGCTGCGCTCAAGGCTTGGCGATCAGGAGGCAGTCCCGGACGCGAACTCGTACTCAGGGAAGCGAACTGACATCGAACCTGGGTGGTGGGGCAACTGCTGGCGGGGCTGCTGCCACAGGCTCAGCTTTGAAGACCTCCAGCGGCTGTGGCTGCGACTGTGACTGCGTCTGTGACTCTGACTGCCCATGCATCTGGCAGAAGACCTTGCGATCCTGCTCGTCCAGAGTCCAGTTGCTGGAGCGCGCACAGGGCACATGGGCAGTCGCCTTGCAGCACCGCTGGAAGCAGCACACACTGGCCCCCGTCTGGGAGCAGACGACGCAATGGTATCGCGTGCTGTCCCACACAGCGGCATCCAGTCCGTTCACATGGGCGCCGATCAGCTGGATGTCGTTGGTCCACACTGCGCAGTCCTCGTGCAGCCAGACCTCGTACCCGTGCTCGGAGGTCTTGCACATGCCCCGAAACGTCTCGACGAACTTGGTCTCATGGCTGCAGTCGAGCGGATCCTGCGAGGACTGCGACTGCAACTCGTTCAGATCCTCGCTGCAGGAGTAGACGCTGTCGTGGGTGTGCTTGCGCTTCCGCTTGTGCTGCAAGAGACTGGAAATTAGAAATTCAAATGGCCAGAAGTGCCGCATTACTGCTTACCATGCTGATCTTCGGGCCCTGCATGATGTGTGCCAGCGTGGCTGGCACCACGGGCAGGTTGCGTCGGTGCTGGACCATGTCCTCTCGCCTGCGCTTGCTTACGAAGACGCCATCGAAGTCCTGGCTTCCGGGCGCCTGCAGAGCCGCCCGGTACTCGTCACAGTCGTTGGACACCAGGTAGGGTCCGAACAGGTCGCCCAGGCCCATCTTGTGCGGTCCGCGCTTGCAGAACACACAGATCCAGGTTGAGTCGGTGGTGTCCGCATCGTAGCGGTTGCTCAGTGTGGAGCTGTGCATTCCGCGCAGACTCTTCCTCTCGTGGGGCGCCTTCTTGGCCTTCGTCTGCTTCTCGTTGACGTCCTCGGCGCTGTGTGTGTTCTTGATGCTCACGCTGCCGTCTGGTTTGATCAGTATGAAGGGCGACTTGAACCGTAGATCAACACCTCCACCGCCATTCGTTGGCGCCTGAGTGCTGTCCTCGTCGGTGGTCGGCGGCTTGCGACCGCCGGCGCTTGACTTTTTTCCGTTCTGCTTGGCCTTGCTCTTCACCGCTGCCCCCTTCTTGCCCTTTCCGACCGCGTTCTTCTTCTTGGTCGCTGTGGATTTGGGGATCGCTGCTTTGGCGGCAGCCACCTCGTTTTGCTGGCGTACTGCCAACGCCGCGGCTGCTGCTGCCGAGGTACTGGGCTTGTCATCATCCTCACTGTCGAGCTCTGGCTCTGGTGCTGCCCGCTTTCTGCCACGGCCACCGGCTTTCTTGGCCTTGCCTGTAGGCTCATCGATCATGAAACGCAGCAGGGAAGCATCCATGCCCATAGAGAGCCTTCGTGGTGGCAGCCGGCGTGAGGTCGCGCCCTTGGCAGGGGTTAGGATGCTAGGAGACTTGATGTCCTCGGTGCCTGTCAAAGGCGTTGATGTGGAGCGAGTTTCTGGCGTGGGGCTGTGCACAGGACTGGGAAGGGTGGACTTCTTCGCTGCCTTGGTGGCTACGGGTCGCACCTCGGGGATGAGGAGTGGAAGATTTGCTGCAGGTGAAGCCGACACTGGTGTCCTCGTTGCCGCAGGCTCATCCTCAACTTTGGCACTGTCCAGAGCCAGCTGAGTACTCAAATCGTGCGCCACTGCGTCTTCGGCTGGATGGGCAGGCTTCTCCGGCGGGCCATTCTGTTCGGGCTCCTCCTCGATGCCAGCAAACATCTCCTCCAGCTTATCCTCAACCTCTCCAAACGTGCAGTGCTCAGAGTTGGCCGCAGGTGGTGTTGCCTTAGCTGGTGGTGTGGCTCTTCCGGCTGTATCGGGACCTTCCAGGGGTAAGGGAATAGCTGGTGCCAGTTGAGGTGATTCTGGCTCCTTGTTGGCACCTCCCACTGGCTCCTCTTCTTCATCGCACTCGTGCACACTCACCGCCGGCCTGGCATCAATGTTTCCCTGCTCCACGAGAGCTGGCGACGCGGGCGTGTCCGTAGTGGCATTGGTTTCATCGTTCTCCGGCTTATCCGGCCTACGGACATCGTTGCTGGGCATGCTAGTAGCATGACTACTATGGCTGCTGTGCGTGTTGCCGCTGGAGCTGCTCGAACTGCTGCTGCTGCTGTTGCTCTGTGGACTCGGGGGTGGCATGGTCGGGGGAGTGTGCTTCATCGGCGGTTCGTCCTCGTGCTGGATGCGCTGCTGCTCCGTAAGATTTCTTTGGAGCAGGGCCTGCCGCTGCTTCTTCGTCTTGGGATTTTCATCGTTGTAGAGCGTGGAGCTGTTGCTGTTCTCCGTGGGTGATGGCGAGGATCCCCGTCCGTTCTCCTGCTTCGTCTGCTTCTCGTTCTGGGACTCGGACTGAAGGCCAAAGGGTTGAAAGTCGGAGCCCGCGATTTTGGGCGACTGCTTTGGACTGCAGGTGTTGCTGTGATTGCTGGGCGTTGTTCCAGGCTGCTGTTGCTTGGCGGTGGCGCCTCCTCCTCCTCCCTCGGGCGCATTTTCATTGGGTGTGACCCGCATGACGAGGCTGGACTTCCGCTTGCGCCGTTTGCGGCTGTTACTGCTGTTGCTATTCGACTCCAGCGACTCCTCGTTGGATGTGGTCAGGTAGGGTGATTCGGGTGCATCTGTTACTGCTGGTTTATCCACCTCTACCGCCGGAGCGGGTGGCAGCGAAGTCGCCGCATTCCGATAGGATAGATCCGTGATAACTGTTTGATTCTCCGTCTCCGACTGCGTCTTCTGCTTGGCCATCGACTCTAGATTCGTCAGTTGCGAGCTGCGGGAATGATGTGTCGTCTGTTGCTGCGGTGATGGCGCCTGCTGCATCTGCTGCTGCGCTGTGCTCTGTTGTTGGGCGTGGAACTGAGAGCTTACTAAGTGGGGCGGTGGCGGATGTAGAGGAGAAGCGGCCGAAACAGTCTGACTGCCCACATGCTGATTATGATAGTGCAAGTGTTGCGGCTGCGACTGCTCGTGCTGCATGTGCTGGTAGCCGCCACCCCCGTGGCTGCCACCTACTCCACTATTCAGCTGGTGGTGCAGATGCAGCTGATTGTAGTCCATTGTGGGAGAGTGCATCTGGTGCGGAGGCCCGGCCAGCGGCGACTGCGGAGTTGGCGGCGTTTGGGGACCATTGTATTTTGGGGTTAAGTTATACGGCGGCAGCTGCTGCTGTTGCTGATGATAGTTGCGCAAGGGTGAGGCTATGCAGGAGTAGGAATAGTTTAGCTGGCATTCGAATAAAGACAGAAGTGAACTCACGTTTCTTATTCGTATGCTGCTGGGATTGCTGCTGCTGCTGCTGATGCTGGAGATTGTGCGGCGACAGTTTGTCCTTCTGCATGCTCTTCGAAGATAGCACTTCCTGCTCGAAGCTGCGCTTTAGCTGCGACAATTTAAAGTTCTCATCGCGATTCTGCATATAGTGCGGGCTGGGGACATTGTTGTTGCTGCCAGTATGGTTGCTGCTACTGCCGGTTGGTTGGTTAGCTGTGGATGGCGGCCGCGGTAGCAGCGATTCACAATCGCTGCCATTGGAGAGGACCAAGGAAGATGCTGCATTCTGGTTGCTCGACTGCAGCATGGCATGGGCCGCCGCCATAGCGGCGAGGTGTCCTTGCTGCTGTTGCAGCTGTGCGCTCGTTGGCGTTGCATTTGTCGCTAGGTTTTGGCTGCTTGAAATGGAAGAAACAGATGGAGATTAGCTGGGCTTTGGGGCTAAGAAGATTGGCAATGGCTCTTACATCGTTGGATAGTTTGGGGCATGCATGAGGGATTGCTGCTGCTGCGGCTGCTGCTGGGATTGTTGTGGCTGCTTGGCCAGCGGCTGGGCCGCGCTGCGGGCGGACTGCAACGAGAGGTCCATGGAGTCGAATGGCAAGGTTCCAGAGTATGGTGGCGCCAGCAAGGGATTCATTTGATGATGGTGATCCAGCTGCGGAGAGTGAGAGTATGTGAGGACATTGAACACTTTTTGGGTCTTTCGCAGGGACTATCACAAGATATACAAGATATGCAAGGTGGCAGCAGGCGACACACAACACACAAGAAAGCAAATAATGATTACAACAGATGATATACTGCTAAGGAAGGAATCTATTCTACTGGCTAGGCGGGAGATTTGAACATGCGTCTAGTTTTCTGTTTCTGCTTTCGGTTTCCTAATTACGTTTTTATGATTGGCCGACATAAAATTGTAAAGCGCATCTGGCGGCGGCGGTGGCTGGGCGGACACGGAGGCATGCCAGGCCAGGGGCGAGCGCACCATGGGCCGCTCGTTCGACATATGCGCGAGCTGCGGCTGCCGTGGAATGTACGATGGTATCTGCAGATTGAGATTGGTCAGTCAGCAGGGTTGCGACTTCCAGATGGCCGTGTGGCGTCGTTACTACTTACTTGCAGCGGGTTCCATGATGGGTTCTGGGCGGCCTGGCTGAGGTGGCCGTGCGGGTGATTGTTGTTGGCCATTGTGCTATTGCTCTCTATCACTGAAGTCACGTTCTGCTAACTTGTGTCGCGGGAGGGAAGACCTGAGATCATGGACAGTACCTGTACCTATCTAGCAGTCCAGCCTTCGGGTCGGAATGTGCCTGATAACTGATAACTTTCGTGATGCAAGGAGGGGGGGATGCACAGCCTTCTCTACATAAGCATACGGCATGGGATGTCCTGTCACATTGTCTATGTATGCAGTCGCCAGGCGAACCGTAGCTGTTCGAGTCGAGCCAATAATAGTTATTAGCGCAGGGCGCTGCTGGTGCCCGTTTTCTTAGCCTATAAACAATTCCGCACGCACTTTTTTCACACCACCCACCCACTGGCGAAAGGTTTTCGGCGAGCGAGGCGGCAGGCGCTCTCGTGGTCCTTGCGCGATAACAGGGGCACAAACAGGCAGCCGATAAAGTTATCGACAGATGACAGCGTTGTTTTGCACGCTACGCCAAAAACACGCGGTGTTTGTAACAGATGAATGTTCTCAATTGGCTCGGGCTCAGAAATGCCATTTTCAGTTATATTTGACGATTGGGGTTTATTGGTTAGCACAATGATTGAATGCGGCGGCACAGTTAGTGGCTTTGCTGGTGATATGAGATGCTGTATGGAATACCTCAATTCTCAATTGCAGCGCATTGCAACTTCGTTGTGGCGGTTTGCGAATTTTTCTTGTTTTGGGTCGTGGACGGACCTACGGCAAAATCGCCTTTCCGAATGCACTTTGCTCTCAACACATTGCGGTGGCAGTACGGCGAGAGCTGTGGCCTATTTTAGCAGAAGCTGCATCGATTTTCTTGTGTGTTTACGCGTATTTTCAATAACAATTTAAATTGTTAACAAAATGTAATTTATCTGCGCTACAGTGTGACCGAACTAACTTGTTCTGATAGTTCGTTCGAGTTTGTCCCCTATCTAGCTCACACACCATGCATTTTTCGTACATACTAAAAAAAATACTAAAACTGAAACGTGCAATTTAACTGATCTACAGTGTGGCCGACGACGTCGTATCATTAAAAAACCACAATGCAAAAAAATACTAATGCACTAAAACTTAAATTTATTACATAGTTATTAATTTAACTATGTTTTTTCGCAGCACGATGATACAAGTTTTATTTACAAATTCCCCAAAAACATGTTTCCACGAAATCGAACTTATTGGCGCCAAAATACGTTCACACTACTGTGCACCCCTGGTAAAGTGCAACAATTAAAAACAAATATTGGGAAGTTGTTGCAAAATGAGCGCCGGTAAACGTGGAGCATTTTTTGTTTTCGAAGGCTGCGACCGCAGCGGCAAGACTACACAGAGCAGACTCTTGGGTAAGTTGTACTTATCGCGAACATGGCTTGGCACATTCCGCCTCAAAAAAAAGCCTTAAAAACTAGAACTTTTCGACTGCAGCTGAGTTCCTCAAGTCGAAGGGTATTCCAACGTTGTCAATGAATTTTCCGGAGCGTGAATCTAGCATTGGGCAGGTGATAAACTCGTACTTGACCAACAGCAAGGATCTGCCCGACGAGGTGATTCATTTGATGTTCTCGGCGAACCGCTGGGAGTACATGAACAAAATCCGGAAGGAACTTTTGGCCGGCACAACGTTGATTGTCGATCGTTATTCCTACTCTGGCGTGGCCTATACCGTAGCCAAGGGATTGGACTTTGACTGGTGCTATGCCCCGGAACGGGGCCTCATTAAACCCGACGCGGTGTTTTACCTCAAAACATCGTCAGATAACCTTTCCAGTCGAGGGAAATACGGTGAAGAGCGGTAGGTTCTTATCTGGAATGAGTTGCAATTGCATAAACCTTCTACGATTCCATTGCAGCTATGAAAAACTAGAGTTCCAGCGCAAGGTGGCCGAGGTGTTCAATCGGATTTGCGAGCGCGAGTCCAGCTACTGGCAGGAAATCGATGCCAACCAGCCCGCGGCAGAGATGCACATGCAGATTTTAGGCATTGTAGAGAAGCTGCAGCCGCAGGTGGAAGGGCAGCCGCTGGAGAAGTTAACATAGCACATAGCCCAGGCCCAAGCTCAGGGCAATGCATTTACTATCGCGCTCCAACGAGGGGATTTATTGTACATTGATTTATGCTGTGCAAACGCATTTGATATAAATGTAAATATCGGCAATTGCTTTGTTGTTGGCGCTTAATTTTTAATTTACGATGAGACTTACGCTATAAATCGCCCGAATCGATGGCCGTGGACAGGAGTCGAGAGAATGCATATACAGAATTGCATATATGTATGTCTGTACACCGGATTAGCTACTGTGAAAAGGCTCCGAAATTGGATTAATTGTAAGTGCGCTCGGCAAGAGAATTTTAATTTTCTTAATCCCCTTGATTTGTGTGTTCGCAAAGCCTCCTCGAGGATTAGCTCGCTCTGTTGTTGCTCCATTGTAGTTTTTTATTAATATTTCATTACAATTATCTGAACTACGAAGGTATCTACTCATTACGGCTAAATTAAAGCGAAACTAATTTATGCGGATCCAACTTAGTTGCCAATCTGCGGCCACAAATCCACAATTCCACAAATCCTCTGCATGTGCTTGGCACACCCTCCCACTCACTGATCCTAGCACTGGCACTGGCACACTCGCTGTGCCACTAGTTCAACTCGTAGCTCTCGTAGCCCAAGTCATCGCGTCGACTGCGCGGCCCGGACTTGGGAATCCGGGTTCGCACCGTCAGCTGGCGATAGCCCACGCCTGGCTTGTAGTCAATGCTGGGGGCGACACGTCCTCGTACGCCCCCGTGCCGCTTCTGTGTCTGGTGGTAGAAGCCGATGTCTCCGTAGCTGTGCTTGGGCCACATGCACTCGCAGCCGGAAGGCACCGTTCGGGTTTCGGACTCCCAGCAGCCGGAGGCATCGTTTAGCCGAATCAGGTGGATGGTGCGATTTAGCTGAATGCAGGCGAAGCCTATCGCCGAGCAGATCTGCAATGGATTCGGGACATTAAAGAGCTGTTCATGTGCGAAGGCTTCGATTAGAGCCCACCTCACGCTTCTCTCCCCGCTCCGCGAGCAGGGCCCGCAGGAGATCGTTGCTCCTGTAGACGTAGTCATAGTTGTGGACCCGCGGCGGCTGCGGGGCGTAGTTATGGGCACAGGTGACCTCCACATAATGATTGGGACGGTAGTCCCCGCTCTCCAGCTTGACAGTGACTCGATTGGTGGGGCACAGCGACTGATAGGTTACCTGTGGTGTGGGGCAGAGATGGTTATGCGGATTAAAGCAGCACACAGCTGGAGGGGATTTGTGAGCTCACCTCATCACTGTTGGGGCTAGGAGCCAGCAGCTGCTGGGCGGGAGGCATAACGCTGCGAACGCGACGCTTGCGCACATTCTGAATGCCGTAGGGCAGCTGTTCACTCAGCTCATCCGCATCCTCGTCCTGTCCCTCGGCCGCCACGGCATAGTCCTCCTCGCCCTCAATGTCGACATGGGCATCAGGAGCAGCAACAGCAGCAGCAGCAGCTGCTGCATATTCGTTATCATAAAGCTCCGGCTGACCCGCCTCTGGATCCCTGCAATTGCATATGCATGGAAATTTTTAGCTTTGGCAATGAATTAACGCCGCTCGCGTCTCTTGCCCCACTAAAGCTGCCAAACAAACGCCAACGCCACGGATGCCGCAGGCGGGGCGGCGGAAATGACTGCGACGGAGTGGAAAAAGGACGGTTTTTAGACTGCTCTGTGGCGACTGCAAAAAAAAAATGAATTCGTTTTTGACGTTTGTTATTTGCATGGCGTTTAGATATTCTCTGTCCTCCTCCGCCGCCGCCGCGGCCATCCTTCATAGTTCCTTCTTCCAGCTGGCCAACAAAAGCGCATCATTTTGCATTCAACGGCGGCAAATGCCAATGAATTTTTTAGCATTCGTTTTGCGCGGCTTTGTCTGGGATTGGGATTGGGACCAGGGCCGGAGATGGTGCTACCGATGGCGTTGTTCTGTGCACGAAGCAGCACAAAGCTCCTCCGTTACGCGGCTGTCGTTGGCTGCCAGCGGATTTCCTCTTTCGTTGTCGATGCTTTACTGCCTCGCCACCCTTGTATCACCCTGCCTCTGACCGGCGATAGTGGCATTATTGAAGGGTTTTTTGAGGGCAACAACGGCTTTGACAGTTTTGTCGCAAAGCTTGCGAAAATGTTTAGAAAGAAATACTTGTTGGAATTCCTGAGGTGAGCTCAAATTAGTACGGGAAAAACGTAAATGGAATAAAGCTGTTTGTGGGTCCTCTCTTTGACAGCGAAAAGCGATAAGGAGGAAATGTAATGGATTTTTTTTTTAAATCGAGCTAGGGATACACATCGATCTACAAGCGTTCGAAAATATTCCTTGTTTTTTTTTTGGTGTATTTTTCTTTGGTAGAAAAACTTCTCTTTCTTCTGCCTTTTTATGGACAGCAAGGATTTTGCAATTGTCTTCGTTTGCCTTTGCAGATGTGTGCATGCATTCGAGAGATTGCGTATTCTATGGCACAGACATCACATGATCCGCCTAAGCTTGATCGCACGTAGTTGGTCCTTCCAAAACGGGCCAAACAAAGCACACAAAAAAAGGGACAAAGCACAGCCAAAAAGTCAAAGAGGAAGCTGAAAAGTAACGAATCAGCTTAAGCGCTTACGTTTACGCTTACGTCAAGCATAACAGCATTGCATTGCCATTTAGCTGATATGCACAGAACAGAACAGAACAGAACAAAAGCAGCGCAGGAGCGGGACAGATTTGGCAATGCTTCACTCCAATCATATTCGGTGACACTACAGACACCACAGACACATACATGCATACATATGTACATACATTGTTCGATTCCATTTCCCACACTGACCATCCCAATCAGACTCACTTTGACTATTTCGTCCCACACACACACATGCACAGATACAAATTGACTATCCCACTCCCACAACCACTCCCACACACAAAAACACACACCCAGCAGCACTCGTGCTAATTCTCGTTTGCGATTTCCGTGCTTCCACTGGCCTCCTACGCTTACCTTCGGCTGTTGCGACTCCGGCGCTCCAGCAAAAATTCCTCTTGTTGCGTCTGGCTGTTGATGTCACCATTGTTTGTGCTGCTGCTGCTGTTGTCGTTGTCGTTGTCCTGGTCCCGGCTGTGTTGGTGCTCGACAACAAACCTGCCCACACCTTGAACGGCCGCATTTAAATCGGACAATTGCAGACGGAAGTCATTGCCAGCATTCTCTGGATCATCATCAAACTCACGCCGTAGTTGTGGCCGTTGCTGCGGCTGCTGCTGAGGCTGAGGCTGGCTACGACTGAATTCGTATATGCTGTGCATGGGATTTCCGTAGAGCTTCTGTTGCTGTAGGAGCGCCTGGTGCTGCCATTTGGCCAGTGCTTTGTTGTAGTTATAGTTGTAGTCATTGTTCTGCTCGCTGTCGTTGCTATCCGCAATGCCATCAACGTTGCCAAACGACGCGTAGTTGTAGTTGTTGTTATTACTGCTATATCTATTGTTTTCGAGCGCGACTACAGCTTCTGCCCTGTCCCTGTCCCCGTTCCCATCCACGTCCTCCACCTCTGTGGCATCCACCTCCGTACGACTGGAAGACCCGCTGCCAAAGCAGCGCATTGCCAGCATGGCGGCCAGGAGCAGCTGTAAGTGTGGAAAAAAAAAAAACAAAAGAGATAAGAGTGATACGCGAGAGGGGAAATGGCAAAGCAAATGGAAACGTTAAGCAATTGTTGGTGCAGCCAATAAACAGAAAAGTGTCAACAGTTTGCGTCCGGTGGGGATGGATTCATAATACAGAAGGCTTCCACACCATGCAGATGTGGGATATACATACTACACATACATACATGTACATAAATGTATGTATTGTATAGCCAATTGAATGGAATCGAATGGGGGCTATGCAACAATAACAGAGATTAATATTGTCATTGTGTGGATAAGGGTTTCTCCGAATGGGATTCATTATTATTGAGTAAGTATTTCTGTAGATTTTTCAATTACGTATGAGCTATAAAACCCATATGTTTTGTAATTAAAAGAGTGTTACATTATGGTCAGAATATTAACAAACATTTACTCAACGCACAGACCTCTCGCACTTCAACTGTGTAGTGCAGTGCGACAAACTAACCAAAATCGACCACTAATTCGACAGAACTTTGATTCAGGCAGCCGAAACTTAAACAGCCGCCTAGCCACTGAGTGAACGGAACAGCTCCCCAATGCTTCGGTCTGACGAGAAAGTTCAATTCCCTTCTGGACGTTTGACAATCAATGCGCGTCGAGAGTAATTTCAAAACCAAAACCGAGCCCAAACAAGTTTAAAAGTTTGTGAGGGGGCTCCCAGATCTGTCCTTCCTCTACACATCCTTTCTTTGCCTTCTTCCTTTATGGGAGAAGGTGAAAGTTTTCGGTAAGGCTTTAGACATGTCTCTGTCTGTTTCTCTGTCTGTGGGTGCTGATGTAGATGTGGAAGGGCGATGGCTCTGATTATCTGTGGCCTAGTCTGGCCGAAAGAGTGCCCCAAGTAAAATAGTTCGAGTTCGCGGTGCGACCTTTAGCGATAATATGCAGCACGCGCATCATACATACCTACATATGTACAAACATGCATACATATGTAATTTATTTATATGCCTATATAGTTGGCCTGCATTCATTAGAAGCACACACTACGTGACCAAATAGTTGGCGCCGGAAATGCTCAAAACTGAGATATGAAAACTGTGCGAGTGGCAATACTCAACACAAGTGTTCCTCTTCCTGCCTCGCCACCCAGCCACAATTTCTGTTGCTCCACAAGTTCTTTTGTCTCAATCTAGTCTTTACATACTATTTGTATACTTATATGGCCATATCTGGGATGTATGTACATATGAGAGTGTTGTTGCCGCTCTGGATTTATAAGATTTCTTTTATGCTCTCTTACGCTTCAGAGTCGACCTCGGCACGACCCGAACAGAACCGGCCTACCGCAAAACTTCTTTCATTTGTGCCGCCGCGCCTCTCTAGGAGCCTCTGCCTCTCTCTCCATCGCCCTGGCTCCTGGCTCCTGGCTCTGTTGCCAAGTTTCTGTTTCGGGAAAAGCCAAGTAAGTTTGTCAAACTATTTGTATGGAATTCACAATTTGTGTTGATGAAGTTACAGCCAAGTCTCTGGGCCGGGCTTACCGAGGCGACCGCGTGATCTGCGTGAACTGTGTGAACAAGTGTTTATGGAATTGAATTATTTTCTTTATTTTTTGGGCCTTGCTGTCGTTTTTCCCTATTTCCAGGTCGGTAGGCTGCTAGGCCGGTAGGCCGGTAGGCGGGGTTTTATCTGTTTTGGGGCTTACAGGTGGCTTTGTCTTAGTCGGTGTGGCCTGCCTTGTGATTTAAAGTTGCCGCCAATAAGCCGCTTTCCCGGGGTCAAGATAAGGCTAAGAGAAAAGTAAAGTTCTTTGGGTGTCAGCTTAATGCTTGCTGGAGGAGCTTCACGCACATCTACATACATGCTAGCTATTTATAGTGAAAATATCAGATAAATTGAATTTTCAGTTTGTTTTCCGATGCAATTTTGTTGATACGCTTAAAGTAAAGCGATTTATATCGATAAAATGGGACTAGAATGGGGTCAGAGTCCCTGACTTAAGGTGGCTCTACCCAACAGGTATCCCTCTTTTTTTATGTGGATATATTTACATTTACATTTTTTATAAATGGTTATGTGAACTTTTAGAAAGTACAGATTTACCTTCATGCATATTTCACAATTTAAATGCTCTTGGGCCCATATTTATTCGTACGATTACACATACATACATACGTATACATCATGTGGAGTTTTTTTTATTTTTTGCAGATTCTACTCCATTTATCCATTTGTTATTTATGTATATATATTAAAAAAAAAAACCCAATAGAACAAAACACACAGCGGCAACAACAACAAAAATCGGACAATTGAAAATTTAATTTCAGAATTTATGGCGCAATGTTTGCCAGTAGTTTGGCACCCGCTCGAGGTTTATGCAAATGATTGTTTTTTTCGTACATTATTTAATGCAGTTATTACTCTGTTTTAAGCGGGATTTTTGTTCATCCTCTGCTGTAACTCCTGCGATCCCGGCTACAACTCGGCCCTATGTTGCCATTCAATTATGTTTTTGCAATCAAACAGCAGTGTGTCCAGACCTGGCGACAGGGCATACACAGACATGTCTACCCGTGTGTGACTGTGGCTGTGGTGGGTGGGCCTCACATGTACATGCATACAAATATATATTGCATAAATTTGTTACATTGCCAGTTTTCAATTCAATTTCTCTGCACGGCGGCAATTGTTCGAAATAAAACTTTGTCCTTACAGGGGTACAAAAATAGGAGGAAAAAAAAAACTAAGCGTAGGAGAGGGGGGTGTTCAGCGATAGGGAGCAAGGGAGAAGCACAGCACGAGTGTACCAATTTGCATGCCTGTCGTGGTGTGCATCTGTGCCTGGAAGTTTATATATCCTTTAATCGCTGAGGAGTTCATGGGTCTGACGGGCTTGATTGGGCCTCTTTCGGAAACAATCGGAGAAACACCAAAGTTGAGCTCTAGTGTTTGGTATAGTTAAACAAACAGCAACGTTGCTGCCTGTGTGTCAGTCTTCCTAATTAAAAATAAAATAAATGTTAGTTTTAGGGAATCCCGTAGTCGGTTCATGAACTCCAGATTGCTTCTGTAGCAGCCGCAGCAGCAGAAGCAAAAAGCACTTTTCTCTCCTCGATTTGTTTTAATTGTTGCTCTCTCCACTGGCTGGCTGTCGATTCTGTTGCTGATCCCAATTCTGTTGTTGCAGCAGCTGGTGGTGTTGCTGTTGCTGTTGCATGCCCCCTCTGCCACAGGCAATTTGCTGCATCGGATACATGCTGCTGTCTGCCGATTATTGGCAATTGTCAAATATTAGTTTTTTCGTTATTGTTTCATCAATGCCATGAAGCGATTTTAATTAATCGCAAAAGTTTGCCAATTTCAAAGTTATCGCCCGCCACAAATTGGCTTGTTGCTAGTTTTGTCCATGTATCAATTTGTTGTATGTGGCGACCGCCAGAAGCTAACAACATTTCCCAGGCTATATTTTCAAATTAAAAGCCATCATAGACATTGGCGCTGCCGCCGTGTTACGCATTCGACAGTTATGTGTGCCCGCCCGCCATATACACATAACAGCCTGTTAATCACGTCTCTACCACGGGCGAACCATCTCCACGTTGCTCTCTTTTTGCCACTTTGGCCATGCCACAGAAAAGCTGCAGCTGAAAGTCGCCCCAATCGCTCCCGTAACAGGGGCCAGAACGAACCATTTAGAGGCATAAGTGGAGGGATAGGAAGGCAAACAGATGTGGGAGATGTGGCACAGGTAAATATGGCCTCAGGTCTTTCAGCTGAGACTTTGATCTTGCAGCTTTGGTGGCTGCTCCTTCTGCTGCTGTGGCTATAACACACTGGAAGCCAAAGGGAGCATTAATGGGGCAATTAGTGGCTGACTTTGACCACTGGCTTATTTGCTGGCTCATTTTTGGGGCCCTGTGATGGCTGGGTATGTGCATTACGAGCTCATTACAGGCCACTGTCCATTTGAGACCTATCTATCAATGGCCACACAATGGACTCGAACAATAGCCTCAATGCAGTAATGCATTGCTGCCTCATGGAGCTCGGCTTTTGTCTGCCCGCGGCTCTGTGAGTGAATTTTGGGTTCAAATTTCAAAATGAAACTGACCGGGACACCGTATTATAAACGACAGATACCCTTCACTGAGACCAGTGTCCCATGGGCAAAACATTTCGTTTTTTGCAAGTAAGTTCAAGGAATGGATAGATGCACTATTAGGCGCCCACAAAAATAGTAATAGTTGCTTGGCCTTCTGTAATTTGTCATTGTTCTCCTGTTCCGTCTTCAATAAATCTTTGTGTAATTTTCTGTAGTCTGTCATTGGCTGCCATAATATGCATATCTTTGTTTAACATTTGCAGGGAATTACAAATCCATAATTAAACTACAAGCAGCGAATTTCTGTTAGTTTGGTAAGCTTTTGCTTCTATGTAAATTGACTTATGCAGTACATAAATGAATAGGGGCGAAGGGCGAGGAATAGGGGCGTATCATGCAGTGTGTTTGCCAGAGGTTTGATGTGCAACAAGTGCAACAATGCAATCAACCTACAGTTGCACATTTAAATGTTGCCCCCAAGCATGTGTTTGTGGCTGCTTGAGGAATTTCTGCTACTCTATTGTGGCGCCTATCGTATAGCGCCCTGCAGAGCTGTGTAGCGGAGTAGAAGTAGAAGCAGGAGCAGCAGCATATTGAAATTGTTGCCATAGCGAGCGTCGTAATCCCTGCCATCGATGACGGGGTTAAAGCCTGAAAAGGGCTCTCAACCCTCGACGGCTCCGAGGCCAGAGCTGAAGCTAAGGCCAACAAAAAAAATGTAATAAACGCCAAGCAAAATATTTGTCAAATCAATTTGGCTCACACCCCGTGACTGGGTGCGGAGGGGGCCGGGGTGTTGTGGAATGGCTGTGAGTGAGGAAAATATGCAAAGAGTTTGTCCGCCCCACAGGCACACGCCCATCCACCCACATACGCATACAGATACAGCCAAGCACACATAGTTACAACAATTTTGTGTTGAGTGAAAGTCGAGCGAAAGTTTCGTCCCTGAGAGATAAATGACACTTGAAGCTTTTATTTCTCTTCCTTTTCGGGTAGGGTATGCTGGGCTGGCGGACTGCTGGCGATACATAGTCACACATCGTGGGAGTTTGCCTCACTGCAGTCGTCGTCGAGGATGTTTCTTAAAGCTGATTAATTGTAATTGGTCGATAATTATCGCTAATGCAAACAACTTGCAACCCTTTACTGTTCAGATGTGGGCGTAAGGATCTGACTGGCATCCGTTACGCTTTTATCATTAATTTTTTTGCAATGGGTATTTCTAGCTTTTGCATGCTCCAAGTTTTTGTTTTCTTTTGTACTGCCTTGTACAAGGTTTTTATTATTTATTTTATTTCATTTTATTCCTTTCTTATTTGCCATTTTTCCCTTTGCGCCGGCAACTGCCTAACGGGAATATAACATGACAGCGACCCAAGTCTTCCTCTGTCTTTCTGCTTGGCATTCCCACGTGTGTGTGTGTGTGTGTGTGTGTGGGCGTGGGTTTCGGTGTGTAAAAAATTATTGAAGACACTGTTGACAAAAGGAAACATGGGCATTCCCGCATTCCGTCTGCTGCGGCTGCTGCTTCATGTGTGTTCGTGGCAGATGCTTTGATTGAGGTATGCCGCACCAGCGCCATTTGGAGAGTACGAGTGTCTCCACTTATTTATTACATTCACTGCGCTGTCTGTCGCCTGGGAGACGGAGTCACTAACTTGCAAAACAGACAAAGGGAAATGCAGAGACAGGATAGGCGGGCCCCAAGGCGGCCCCAAGGTGACGGCCTCGAAAAGGGCTGCAAATTAAAGTTGACCAACTGTCAGAGGCCGCCAGGCTCAAGTGGCAAATCCACCGCCCCACTTGTCCCAAGTGTAAAATCGTATTAAAATGTGTCAAAAATAACAAAAGTATTTTCCTATTCTGGAGGGGGGATTTTCATAATTTCCACAGCAATACAATAGAGACGTGATAGCCCGTGATTGCTTTTTCCTCTGGTCCCATCCCCAATCCTTTGATCCGTTGTCATCGTCTTCGGACAAATTGATGCTTAGACATTGTTCGAGCAAAGGTTTAATCTCTCTCTTTGGTGGAGTTAAGTCCCTTTGAGTCATTCTCGAGTATACAAATATTTGCTGCTGGCTCGCATCGAATCTTTTTTGGTATTGCTGTGGGACTTCCGGGACTTGTGCTGCAAATTATCACCCCAAGTGAGCATCTGGAATCATTGGAATGCGAAAAAGACAGCAAGGAAGGAACACAAGGCAGAATAAACATTTCAATCAGCAGAGGAAATGGAGACAAACTTCCTGCACTTTGTTGCAGCTGCAGATAACCCAAAGAAAATCAAGAAAAATATTCTGCAATTACAGTGTTCCAGCTTTCATTACTGCTCCGCACTCCATGACATTGTCTCGGGTGTCAGGCCTCCCGCCGAAGTTTGTCCGCAATAAATGTCATGTGAGGACAGTTTCCGGTGAGAAAAGGCCTTTGGTTGGGCCCACTTAATGATGTCCTAGTCTTGAAACCGCAATTGCCATTGCACTTCTCCATATATTTGTGGAGTTGTTGCAAGAAACTTTGTTACTTTGTTGTTGTGCCGTCTGTGATTGTGGCACAGACCTGCTCTCCGCACTCCTGCCTTCCCACGACTAATGTATGCTCAAAGTTTGTCCACATGCTAGTGCATATATGAAGTGTTTATATCTATTTTGCGTTTGGTTCCAGCTATGCCGAAACCTCGGAATGCATTCCAAATATATCTTTGTTCTGGTCATGCATCAACTTGGGAATGCAGGCCAAATAAATCCTGTGCATGCCTTTGCTTTACTCTTCACTTTGTGCACAACGTTATACATGTGTTTGCCAAGCGAAGAACCCATTTGAAAATATGCCTGTGGAATGCACAGAGAAGAACTCGTACTCAGGACAACGTATCGATTAATTTCTGCTTAATGAAAAGTCTTGAAATGATTAGTTCTTGGGAGGAAGGTTTTCTGATTATCGTGAAAATTCGTACACATGTTCTTTAGATTTTTTATTATTTCATGTGATGATTCATCACATGGAAACATTTCCATCTGCCCACAACCAAATGCGAATCTTTCTTCAGGCCTGACCTTTCTCTATCAGATGCTCGTATTTACTTTACATTGATTGAGGGTAGAGATGTTCTCAGTTGTCGTACGATTCTCAATCAAATAATATATACATACGGAGTAGATAAACTTGAACTCGACTTAAGTTTTTTCTAAAGATTTGCGGATTTTATTCCATCGGATTTTGTGCCCCAAATCAGATGGTACAGTAAGTGCTGGGAGAGGGTCTGGGGCCAACCCCTTTCACAATATGTCGAAAAATTGCGTTATTCAAGTGGAGAAAGATTGCCAGTTAAGCAGCTTCAAAGTAGTTGCAGGAGTACCTTGGTACGTACGTACGAGTGTATGTATTGTGCTATGGGATATTTAGATGTGTGCATGCTTGGATACAGATACGAGCAGAGAGAAACAGATGCAAAGTCGCAAAGATGGAAAGATACTTGTACTATGCAGGACTGCGGATACTGAGGTACGTAAGCCAGCCATTCGAGTGGCAATTTGTGCGTGTAGCGAACCGAAAGCAAAGCCACTCGAGTCGACTCGAGCCACTGGGCCACATGTGTAGCCATAGCCAAAACTATGAATAGAGCTGCTGAATGTAGAGCCATCCACGAGGTTTGTTATACTGTCAACTCTCTGGTATATCTAAATCGGTTGCCAAGCTCCTACCCCTGAGCCAAGGTTATGCCGGGCGCAGCAGCAGCTCAATAAAATAATCATGAGCTTGCGCTGGTCGGAAACAAATGTGCATTTAACGTTCATGTTGGCGCTGTCGCTGGCCCCATCCAAAATGAAGGAGCCAAAAATCAAATGCACACATGCAATCCCAGCAAGGACTTAATCCTTGTCCAGCACAATCTTTACGTCTCCCTTCCCGACCCTTTGGCCAACTCACCGAGTTATGTAAAACCAACCACAAAGTCATTTCACTGAGCGGATGTTTGCGGCCAAATGAAAGGACACGCAGTTCGTTGCGACCGTAGATGGCAGAAGGGAGATGCGAGAAGGGAGAAGGTCCTGTGTCTGGGCCACGTTTAGCACGCGAGTGCTCGTAAATTGTGCTGGTCCACAGCCCTTCGGACAGTTTAATTTCGATTTCCCCTTTATCCAACGGCTGCGAAAATGGCGCGTGCAGTTCTCCGGGAAAGCGAAAGAAAAATGGCGAAAACTGATGCCGGATGCCGGGCAATGGCGAATGGGGCGGATGGTGAATGGCGGATGGCCGATGGCCGACGGGGAGCGACAACTGCCAGAGATACCAAGTAATTCGTAATGCATAAATAAACGCAATGAAAGAGGACATTAAGGAGAGATGTTTCAGCCGCCTCGTTTCCCTTTCGATCTGGCAACAGCTGCAGCAAGAAATCTTTAAGAGCGCTGCGTATATAAAGAATACACCAGAAAGGATGCTGCTTCGGCTCCACAGTCGCGAGTTCCAGCTGTCAGCGCTCCTCCCGTCGTGACATTTAAATTAAGTTCGTGATTTGGCAACATTTATTTTGATTTATACACATTTGCGTACATGAATGTGTGAAAAATCTAGTTTTAGCCAAAAGGGAAACACTTTCCCTGGTGAGTAATGCGAAGACCAACACACAACAACAACAATAACAATAACCAACAGCGGCAGGGACATACAATTAATTGCCTTGTCATGGCTGAAAAATTAATTTGCATTTTTGAATGGCGTCGTGTTGAAATGCTGACACCGCCGTTGATTGCATCCCCAACAGAAAACAGTTCTACGAACATTGCGCATACGCAGTGGTGATCCGAAATATCTCTGGAATGGGGATATACTCGTATATTTCCGACATTAGCTCTAAATCACTAAGGGAAACCAAAACTGAGGGTAAACAACAACATTTCAACTGTATGAAATGTGAAAATAAACCTTCTGCTCCATTAACGATTTAATAACTCAAATGGAGATTTATTTCCTTTGTTTGAAGGTTTCTAAAAAATGTAATTGATTGACATATATGTATGTATAGTGCATTCCCAGCTTGAATTCACAATCCTACCAAATTGCCTTTTTGCCATATAAATCGTTTATGTTCTGATAACCAAACACACACACACGCACAGAAAAGTGAAAGGATGAGTGTCGGTCCACAATACGCCGGAAATAACTGGGCCTCAAACTCGTTTAACGTTCCGTTTGTCCATAAAGATGTGTACGGAGTCACCAAACAGGAAAGGGAACAAAAATTGAAAAAAGCTCAAGTGGGGGTAAACAAAAACTTGTTTTTGGCGATGGCATAAAAGTTTATATTGCACATTCGAGCGCATGCAAGGCCACTTAGTCATAAATGCCCGACTCTACATACGAGCATATACAAACAAACGTGTATGTACATGTCTATGTATGTAGATTTCAATATAAATTTATTCTCTTTGGCTCTTTTGGTTAGCACCGAAACGTGTGACCCCGCCTTTGTTCTTTCCGTTGTGTTGACACTGTCCGACAAATATTTTATTGGTTCCCTTTCCCTTTTCCAGGGCAGCGAGAGTCGCATTAAAAACAAATCAAAGACAAAACACATAAATAAATTTACGAGTTGAAAGCTATCGTTCCATTGAGAGTTTCCTTTAAATTCAAGAATTTTACCAATTTTCTTATAGCTGAACTTCGCTCCAGAACACAAGTGTTTGGATGCGAAAAACGAGTTTCCTTATTAGGCAACAATTTTACTTAGATCTAATTCCAAGCCGGATAAGTGATGCGAAGTTCTGAGAGTTTTCATTCATTCTCAATACCCAACTGTGTTGCCGTCTTTGATTGTGATGCAAAAAACAAATAGTTTAAAATAAACGACAGAATAATTACAATTTGAGGTCACTTTCATGACGCAGCCACATTTACCACACAATTTGTTTGTATTCAACCGTGCTTAATACATTTAAATGTGCCTAATACAAATCCAAGTAAATGTAAGTGCATTAAAGCCTGCGAAATTCCCTAAAAAATTTTATTTTGAAACCATGGAAATAAACCATCATGAATCCCATCGGGGAAGCAAAGCACCGCGAACATAAATTTTGGGTTTGTCCGATTGGTTATTGGGGGAAATTCAATCATCATAAACTGGGCAGATATAAATCGTGTCGTATTGGCACCGTGTTTCATTATTTTTAATCAACTGCTGTTCATTAATTAGCAATTTTTCTCTCTATGAGGGTGAATCAATTCTTGCAGTCAAATAATATAAATAAACGCATGATTGATGTCCGCTAATTAACTTGAATATTATTGTAGCTACGCTTGTTGAGTTTTCCACGTACTGCACCCGAAATGTGAATCGGAAATGCTTATTTAGTTAGTATAATTAGCTGTGGCCTTTTACTATTATGTGCATATAAATTGTGTGCTGCAGTCACTGTGTCTGGGCTTGAGCAACAGCCCGAAATAGGGTTTCTTTAATCTTTAAGCCGCCAATGTAATTAGTCAAAAAATAGATGCCTAAACGCTTGCGGCCTTGGTTAGTCCCCGTTTTGGGTTTTTTGTGTTGTGAAAGTCATTTATGTAACATTCCCGGAATGACTGAGTAAAAGTTTTTCGATTAACCTGGCCTCTTGGGCGTGGCCGTGGCAAGGAGAACTATTAGTGAAGATCTGGGTGGGAAAAGCTCATTCGTTTTGGCCATTTTTATGTGCGAAGTTTTAATGATTTACGAGTTGCAGTGCAGCACAATAGTCGACAGCTTGTTGTGGGCCAGGCAAGCGGAGCACATTTTTGAGCCTGGAAACTCTGGCAATTAAATCTCGTCTGGCAACACTCGCATGTTTGTCATACCACCAAAATAGCACACCCCCTCCCCATGGCTAAGGAGTGAATGGGAGGGATTTTGGCTGGGATTGAGGATTGAGTGTTCTATTGATTGAAATTTACGATTTGCCCTGGCGGCTCAGGGTGAGAATCCGTTGTGGATCGCTTTTCCACAAACGGAAATGTTGTCATCGGCAATTCGGGGCGTCATTTTGCCTTTTGGCCACGCGGCGCGTCACTTTTATGGCAAACGGAAGTGCCTGTGTTATTTATGTGCTGTGCCGAATGCTGGGAGGTGGTGTCGAAGGAGCTGCAGAAGAGGTGGGTGCTCCCGCCAAGGATGAGCAACTTTTGCGTTAGGCGTTATTTAATAGCTTATTAGGGCAGGCAACGCCAACTCCGCTGCTACCGATGAACAAAAGACCATGTGAAAATCCAATTAAATGTGACATCTGCTGGCCCACACCCCACCCCCCAAAAAGACCTTGGCGTGATTTTGATATATGGCTTCAAGTGGATGGTGTGTGTGTGTTTGTGTGTGTGAGAGTCAGAGCCAATAATCAATTGATGAAAGTTTCATTCGATCGGATGAGGCTCTAATTTATGATTCACCGAGCGAGAATGAAAGAGACAGCGGCAGAGGCAGAGACGCCGTTTCGTGTGCAATGATAATTGACTTTTCCAACTGACGGACTGTGGTGTGGGCCAGGCCCACAATTAGTTCCACATAATGATGTATCATTATGGCCAGTAATTCATCAAGCATGCTCTCTCTTCTCACCACTACCCGCCGCTGTGGCACAGTTACCGCGCCAATAAATCACAGAGAAGCCAGCCAGAGCCGGGCCGGGCCCACTATGCGTATGAACAATTTGATAAATATTCAAGACAAATATGCCAACGAAAGTGTCCTCAAATGCGACGCGCAAGTGACACTCCCCGTGCACTCGGCGGAAAAAGTGTTCCAGGAGTTTTCCCTTATTTTAAATACAAGTTTAGAGGACCACAAGTTTTTTGTGAGTGCACATTCCGTGTTCCGTGGCATTTCGCGACAATTCCTATTCGACGTAGCCAAAAAGCATTATTTAATCCCATTCCCCTAGTTGATTCCCCCATTTTATCTGGCCGGAGACACGCTAATAAGTCTGCAACGTGACACTGGCTGCGGAGTGTGTTTCTGCAACAGAGTTTTTCGGGGTGGCACAAAGTTTTGGTCTCGGACAGCCGCAGGCTGCAAATGAAGAAGATGACTTTATCGGGCAGCGGCATCATGAAGCAGCAGAAAATGAAATGGAAGAACAAAAAATTGTTGCTACTGCCGCGAATGTAAATAGCAAACGTGGGGGGGTTGAATGGGAAGGGAGGCTGAGGCCAGGTCAGAGCTAAAAGTGACAATAAATGCCGGCGGTTATGTATAAATTGCTAAAGTGTGCGGAAAGATTTACGGTTCCAACAAATGGACCAGAGTGCTGCAAGACTGCCTTTCCCCCTGTGCGTGCCCCGTTGCCTTTTTGCCGCCACTTTCGTGGGCCGTGGCAAACAAATAAGCAAAGCTTAGGGCCCCGACCCAGGTCGGGAGCGGGGACCAGGCCAGGTGCTTTTAGTCTGATTGCCAGGACCAGGCCAGAAGGCAGCCAAAGAGGCAGTCACCGCCCACTCACAATGACAGTTTGGCCAACACTCAACAAGGCCGCTTGTCGCTTCCCAGAGACAGAGACAGTGCTGTGTAGGGATAGAGAGAACTCGGAGAGATACAGGGATGATAGAGAGAGAGAGCGAGGGTGGACTGCTCTTCAAGTGGCCAAGAATCTGTTGTGGTCGCACTTATGCTGCCTGCTGCCACTCATCCTGATGCTCCTACTGCTGCTGCTCATTTTGACCTGGCCTAATCATCTGCATGAGGGTCAGTCGATTGGCTGGCAAATTGATTTCGAATAGCCAGACTTTCGCTCCCCTTGCTCTTCACACAGCTCTTAATTTCTTCCTTGCCTCCATCGAAGTTATTACAAAATGCTTGGGGGGAAGTGTTGTGTCGCGGCAGGCGGCGCACATCATTCACACGTTTTCGCATAATTTGACTATGGAGAGTCAGGGCCAAACATCATTACTCCTCCTGCCACCTTCCTCGTGCCCTACTTCCTTTCTGCGCTGCTCGCTCTTGCCATGTCGCTTAATGAACTGTGGGGAAGTGGTCTCTGGGAGCCCCCTTGAACCATTTGTCGCCATATTTATTTTAATGGTTGCTCAATTTAATCACTTCGTCAGGCACCACATGCCGATGGGATGTACTCAGGGATTCAGGATGTGAGGGAGCCGTGTGCCAGAAGTGAAGAAACAGAGTGAAAAGATGGTGGCAGGAGGGGCCCTTCAACCAAGGATCCTTTCATTTTTGTGGTTGGAAATTTTTTCAAGATTTCATTTTATACGACATTTAATTAAGCGAGCGAACTTTTTTTTAAGTTTTAATGGAAGACGTCGAACGGAGGAACATGCGCGCGTGGCCTCCCCCAACACACATTACGTAATACTCCACACACTTAGCGTGCCTCTTGAATACCCTTACTCCGGCACGGCACTTGCTTACTTGCAATTTTAATTGGGAATCGGTCTTCAAGGCGGTTCTGATGTATGGAATATATAATATAGATGTGTTCTTATTTTTGTTTTACTTTATGTTTAAGACTTATCCACAATCCTTAAGGATCGTTAACCCTAGAGCATATTCCCGATTCGTTGCCAGGGCGTGGGCACAATTTACATTTTCTCCATGCACTTTGTTTAACAGTTTATTAAATTGACTTTCATCCTCGGATGTTGGAAAATATTTTGCGGATAAATATTTGAAAATTTATTAAATGAACCCGGCAATGCATCATATTTCTCGCCAGCCGCATCATCTCTCGCGGATGAGGCTGCCTGGGGATGTCTGGGCCGCCTGCATTTTGTTGCTTGGCCAAGTGAAATGAGCTGCATCCGGTCTTCACATATAGTATACTACATATAGCAGCTGCAGGCGTTGCATTCTTAACGCCCGAGCACTCTCCTGGCCGCACTCACACGTCCTGTCCGCCTGCCAGGCCACGGGCTACCGCTGCATCCTGTGCGATTGTGTGTGCTGTGCGTGTATCTGTATCTGTATGTGGGCATGTGGCATATGTATCTGTGTCGGCTTCTGTGTGTTCTGTGGGTATCCTACGCTGCGTACTTTATTCCTTTTCCTGTGCGCTAGCGCATTTCCGTTGAGCAGACACAGATACGGCCAGTGGGTAAGGAGCCCAACGAATTTTGATGCATTTCCGGGGAAGCATTTTCCCACTCCCTGCCACACTGCCACCCTGACCGAGGCACCCACAATGTGTGCCACATTTGATGGTAGAGCGCGCATGGCGAAGAATTTATGTTCAATCTTAGAAAAATAATGATTATCTTTTATTTTATGGTTGAGCGAACGACAACGCTGAGGTCCAACGTCCTCTGGCATATGTTCTTGATCGCTTCAGCGGCAACCGAAGTCGAACAATAACTCTCGTATTTTCAGAGTGGCGAAGGATGAGCAGTAGGAGGAAGGTGCAGGACGATTGGACCCCCTGTTTACGGGACAATTATAGAGCGACTCAAGTGGCAATTGCTCCTGGCTCGCGACAATTGAGTGGAGACCATTCATTACGAGCCCCCCAAAACAATTTAAGCGTCTGCTGGCGACTGACGAGGGGTCTCGTCGCTGAATTTGTGGAATGTCCCCCACTTGGGGAATAGTGGAGTGGAGTGTTGTCTATGGCAGGGAGCATAGATCGATGGACCCACCGACAGCTTATGTAAGCGATAGTTAAGTAGATGCTGACGAGCTACTTCCCACTGAAGGCCTTTCACACTCTGACAGCAATTATTCAAGTTTGCGTTGCCTCGTCATGATTATGAAGTGAACACGAGGCAGCCACATCCTTGGAACACGCCGGCAGGAAACTGGAGCCCCAGCTCCATCCAGCCATCACTTTGTGGAGGAACTTTTCCACGGATAACGTCACTCAAGGCGAGATGTATTCAAGCCGCACAAATGCTGTTACGCGCTCTCAAAAGAGCGTAGAAGCCAGGAGTTGGGTTGGTGTTGGATGTTGGATGCTAGATGGGAAAGGGTCTTGAGAGCTCACACTTTAAGAACTCCCACTGCAGGATGGCAGGCGGATGATGGCGTAGGGGGTACGGGTGCAGGGGCACACTCATGAAATCGAAACAACCAGAGAGATGCATAGGTTTCTTGGAGGATCTACACCTAAAAGGAATCCGAATTCCCATAAATACTTATGTAGACGAGCAGTACCTCTCATCTATTGGTGGGTTATTTTCCCCCAGTGCACAGAGCGCGTAGCGAGGGGGCAGGACGGCAACGAAATGGCCTGATGTATAATTTCCAGCCATAAATCCCAATTAAACGTTTGCATTGCGTCCTAACCCGTCCGCCCACTGGGCATCGTTCCATTTTCGTGGTATGCTGCTGGCGGTGCATGCTATGCTTTTGATTAAGTATACGCCCCGTGGCAGCGGCAGGAAGCCGCATGTGGCACTGCATTCAAATGGCAGTGCGGCATTTTCGATTTCCATTTCGATTGCTGCGTGGGCGTAGGGGCGTGGCAGGTCGACTGGCGGAGTCAACTTTTTTTTTTGGCCGGCCATGTTGACTTTGCGCTTAATTGTTTTATTATCCACAAGTGCTGGCCACTAGACAGAGGCACGGGCGCAGCCGGAGGCACAGACCGTCCCAGCCACACTTGAGCTCTGCCCCCAGTTTGGCAGCTCTATGGCAGTCGTTGACCTGGTTGCGCAGGGCACTCCTACTCGCATCCGGATAGTCTCTACAGAACCACATATTTTCCCGCCTAGCCCATTCAGTTCGCTGAGCTGTCGAATCCATACAGACAGAGACAGACAGAGAGAGAGAGAGAGAGAGAGTGAGAGGGAAAGAGAGAGAGAGAGAGAACGAAAGCTGCTTCTGGTGCTGTCTGATATACGAGTTTCTGGCGGCTGAACAAATTATAGCAAGTGCAGCACTTGAGGAAGTTGGCCAGGAATCACGGACTTCGTCGCCATCTCGGCCTCAGCCACGTCCTCGGTGTCCGCTTTAATTAAGGTTCTGTGGAAAATCTCATTACTTCGTGGGTGTTATTTCACCGAATCACTGAATGCAAATGAGTTCATTCAGCCTCGGATGCAGTCCAATTTTTATTGACAAGCGACTTCATAATGACCACTCGGTGCCACAAACAACAATTCTGCCTTCCCGAATTCCACACCAATTCGGAGTTTGACTCTCCTCTAAGCTGGCCTTAACAAGACATTAAGCTGGAGCATACATATAATAAAATGTTGCAAACTTCTGGCAGTGTTTGTCTTTTGTGTTTGTAATGCGGTCTGAGACTCAACAAAAATATTTGGACACTGCAGCCGTGCAACAGGAAAGCCAAAATACCAAAGGCAAACAATACTCGTGCTCGTAAGAGAATTACTTTAATGGCCAGTCGTTGCCCCTGTTCTTGCACCAGCCTTGTCCTTGGCCAAGGTAAGCAATTGGAAAGGCTCTGCGTGCCGGCAATCCATAAGTTTTCCGGCTCTTGGCTCTTGGCAATCTGGTCACATAGCCGGGGACCCACGTCAGCCACTTCCAAATGCATACACAGTTGACTTGTCAGCCTGTTAATTTGCTAAATAATTTTCGAATTTCGGACGAATCCGTAACTCAACATGCCACCGCCCACTTCGAAGCAGGGCAGAGGGGCGGGCGAGCGGGAACGTGCCAACTGGTCGGCACCGGCACGGCAATGCGTGTAAGCAAAATCCAGTTTAGCCTAATTCGGAAGGGATACATTCTAAGGGGGCTACAAACTATTTATGATTTCCCAACACGAACGATTCCCCTCTAGGCACGCGTCCACACCTTTTGTCACTCACTCTCCGGCTTATTTGTTTGCCGTTTTGCTGACTACTACGTGAGATTGTTCTACGTTTTGAAACCAAAAACAAGTTCGAATCATAATCGTATCCTCGACATTTGGAATAGAAGATATCCCCTTCTTGGGGGACTATCTTGAGCACAAAATTGGGAAAAGATTGAGTGCTATGGGCAGCAATCAACTATTGATACTGATCAATACAATGTGTTCTACCTATGAGGTAGAAAACTCCTTCTGTTACATACATTTGTACGAACACAATGTGGCCCTGTGCCCCTGTAGTAAAGGGTATGAAAGAATAGGGCACGAATAAGCTCTGCTCCACATACATATGTACATATGTATGAGTGTGGACCCCAGGAAACACGTTCATCAATTAGCGCCGTAGATTTAATTGTGGCACGTGTAAACTTAATTAAACGGCATTAGTTTGTGTAATTGCAGTCCCGATGCGAGCCCGGCTTCACGTTGATTGTGGGGGCCTGGCGCAATTAAATTGCAACACTTTTTCCTCAACTGCATTTGCATTCCAATTAATTTTAGAGCACGCATGCAATATGTAATATTTTTGGGGAAAGTTTTTGTTTCCAGATGAGGGCAGGAGCAGCCACTCAGCTGATTATTATTTGATGGCTGCTCGCCACAAAGTGCGGGGTTAACCACAGCGGAAGAAGTAGTGGCGGAGGTAGGGGCACCTGCCCCTCTGTTTCATTTAATTAGCATTATTGTCATGGCAACCGCAAAAAACTATTTGCGGTGTAAATTAACTTGGCGGCCGAGCAAGCGAGAGCAGGGAAATTAATAAAATTGTAATTATAATATACACAGGAATTTGGTAAACAATTTACAATTTGGGAACGGGGTGATAGTACACTAATGCAGGCGATGTTCTGGCCATATACCTGGCGAGGCATTTGATCCCTTAGACAAAAGCCAAAACCCTGAGCAAAATCAGAAGGCTAATTCAAATATGAAGAAATATTTCTGTACGATGAACTCCAAAGCATTGGAAATGTTGCCTCCATATAAACAGCTTCTTACCTTACTCTTGAGGTATTTTCATATGACTAGCTAAATACCATGTAGCACTCTCCATTTAGGGAATTTGGTGAGCGTTAAATTTGTAAATAAATGCAAACTGCAAACTGTAAACTGGCTCTGGCATGAACAGTGTTTGGATTTCACGAAATTTCTCATACATGGATTTTCGTGTGCAGCGCACAAAATGACAATGTAAAACTAATTTTAATGCTGACTTCATCCTAGAACGTACAAGGGTATATTGTATTTGCGGAAATCTTTGCAACTGATAGAGCCAATAAATTAATTTCAGCCAATACCTTTTGGCAGCATTTCAAGCTGAATTTAGCCCAAGTAGCGGGCATTTTACAGTCAGACTGACTCCCACACCGACACCACCGACAGCATGGAATAAAATGAAAGGGTGCAACAACAGACACGGCCGAAATAACAAATAATGAAAATTCTGCTCTGATTTCTGGTCAGGCTGGGAAATTACCTGAAACGACAAACAAATTTCTGAGCAAACGAGCAGCTTATTTAATTCTGTGTGAAAACGAGCGAGAATTGGGGTCACTGTAGTTTGTGTTGGGTGGCTGTTTGATGCTGTTGTTTTTGTTGCATATGCCTATGCCGACGGGCTGGATTTTAGATACAAATTTTGCCACTGCACTTAAATAATGTAAATATAATTTGGCTGTTTGCCCGACTGCAATTTTCCAACATTTTATGCGCGCTCATGTTCCATGAGACAGGGCAGCGATTCTGCTGTTTTGTTGTCTGCTCCTCCATCCGCCTGCACTCAGGTGACAGGGCCACTAATTAGAGTCAATAATGTGGACGAGAGCGACTACGATGCGAGGCGAGTCGGTTCTGTCCCATTGTCGCGGTGCTAAATAAATCAGAAAGTAATTAAAACAACATGTAGAATTTCAGTTTCAGTTACAGTCGCAGCTCCCGTTTCTGTTTCAGTTGCAGCGGAAGCGGCACTTGGCCTCCCTTCAACTCTCATGCCTCACGCCCCTGCCCGTACCCTTCCCTGCCTTGAACAGCAGTGCTTCCTGCTTATTTAGCAAACGAAATGGAATAAAAACAAATACAATAAAATATCAAGAACTGAAGTGAGCAGAGGCTTTGAACACCCTTGCGATATCTCAATCCGAGCCAAATACATTTTCGACTATTAATTGTGAAGATTGTTTGGATTGGATTATTGGATTATGTTAACGGATTGTGGGATAAGCTGCTGATGTTGCAGCAGCTGCTGCAAAAATGAATATATTTTTCGATTTGTTAACAGCAGATGTCTCATATTTAATCCTCCTCACAGTATCCTAAAGACTTGCTTGGCTCTGAAATGCCTGCCTCGTCATTCAAGTTGAGATTCTGTCCGAAATTGTAATGCCCTCTGAAAGGGTATGCTACGTAACAGCAAACAGCAAACAGCAAAACTGTATAAAAGGAAAACAAGCGATGCCAGTTGGTCGGTCGTCGGAAGCGCAGCCACAACAGAACTGTCTGTTGTTCGGTTGTGGGGAATGTTAGGGGCATGAAATCGGGTGAGGGTATTCCCATGGCAGAGTGGCAAGAGCCTGGGGAAAATAGAGAAAATAAACTTAATTTACGTTTATTTACTATGACAAATGTTTTTGAAGGCGTGCAACTTTTAATTGCGAAATTTATTTAATTTCCCTGCGCCAGCGAATGTGGTTTTTTTTTAGGTGTTTTTCCGGTTGGTTTCCCTATTTAAATGCGTTAAAACGAGTTGGTTAAGCAACTTTAGTGAAGTTAATCAGTGCACGGTAACGGATTCCCTCTCTAAAGCCTTAATTATGGGAGAGGAAACTTATTTATATAAAATAAACACCTTAAGTATTGTATCTGGCTCTTACGTCGATCGATTTCTATGTCTGAATCTATGCCAATGCAAGAGTAGTTTGGCGTCACAATTCATCCATAGAAAAAGATGGAAAACTTCTGGATGGACAAAGCATGGAAAATGGAGCAAGATGAGCAAGAAATGTACATTAGTTGGGAAAAAGTGTGAATAACTTTCCATCTCATGTCTTTTTGTTCTACTGCCACAGGCGAAATTTTCATTAAGGCATTTTTGATGTCTAATTTGCATTTTTTGCATCTGGCCGAGATGCCAGGCAAGTGACACGTTAAGCATTCTCAACAAAAAAAAAAAGGGGTTGCCACCGGGGAGACTGGTGGCACAACACTATACTGCACTTGAAAGAAAAGTGCAAGCGGGTTTTTCTTGTTGCATCTCACCATTTCCCCTCCCCTGGGTGCTCGGGCTGCTGTGATGGCTGGCTGTCAGTTTCTAGTTGTCGTACGGCCGGCCAACATCCATTCAGCCCCAGATTTGGGGCCTGGACAAAGTGTCGAGTGGCAACACTAATTCGCTTGCAGTATGCCACAGCAGACCGAGCCGCTGGGAGTGAACACCGAAGCAGGGACACACATACACAGTGATCCAGTTTGCTTGTTATACCCTCACATATGGTATTATCACTTTGATCACAGATAGAAACTCCGAACTTATAGAATAAACGCGTCGTCGGTTTTTGGATTCAACGTAACGAGTCCTTTTTTCACTATGGGTACAAAGTACATATAGCTCCACCAGTATCGTATCACTATATCACAGATGTAGTGTCCAAAGACACAATGCATATTCAAGGGTATCTGATGCCTCTGCTACCGGCAACTGCTGTCCCATGTTGTACTTTTTATTAGATTTTCAGCTGCATTTGCGACAGCGCTTTTTGCGCCTGGTTTTTGTTAATTTCAAATTTTGAAACCATTCCTACGCCCTGTCCACTTTTCGTCTGCGAGCGTATGCATGTGCACAGCTGTGAATATGGTCAACATTTCGCTTGGCTTATGGCATTAATTCAATTGCTGTTTGCATACATAAGGCCGGAGCGAGCGGAGCCGGGTCCCATGATACTTGCCTCCGCCCGGAAACGTAGGCAACACGTTGAATCCAGACACTACAATTTTGCTGACATGGATGCGACCACTCTAGAGGGAAGGTTTTCTACCATTTGCCTCTTTGAAAACTGGGGACTAATAATCAGAAATGTCCAAAACAAAGGGGAAGGCATTCTCGACCATTCGTTGCTGGCATGGCACACAATTTTTTCCAAAATTTGATTGCTTTTCTGTGCAAAAGCATTTTGGAAATAATCTACTCACCAAAGCCTTGGAGCACATGTATTATGCGTGTTATGGCTCGTTTTGTATAGCTTTTTTTTTGATTTCGATTGAAAATATCTATTTCGGAGGTGTGTGTCACTCAACAAGGATTCGTTACGGCAGGACAGAGATTCATTTGGCAAAAAAAATCACTGGCATACGGCGGAGTACTTTGATGCGATCGGGACCACTGGTACGCGTCGTGTTTCGAGGTTTGTTGCAGCGAATGAGGCGCGAACAGGTTGAGGCTATGCTATTTATATGGAAGTAGTTATTTATATAAAAATCGCAGCGCCCGAAAGTAGGCAAGCAACTGTTTATATACAATAGCTTGGACTAGCAGCGCGCTGCTGCGGTGGCTGTGTCTAGCTATGCAATAACCTGTTCTAAAACCCGTACAACAGGTTGTAATTGCGACTTAAATATACCCGCTATACGGTTGCCATAACATATACTCGTTTTTTTCCAAATGAGTCGAAAGAGAGAAAAGTTTTTAAGCATATGTATTTGCAGGATGCATGCTACAAGATAATGATATCTATGCAGCATTGCCATATTACGGCGGGCCATAAATAAAGCGCGCCCTGCATGTTCATGTACAGCATATACCCTCGTCTTCTGCGAGTGCGGGGTATGAGAAAGCGACTGTCATTGGCGGGACACTCAAAGTAATTATTCCCACAAAGTACGCGACTAACGGTTGCCCTTATCAACAGCCCCTGCACACAGATACATTGATGGTTATGGACTGCAGCCAACTTAGAGGGAAACCCAAAAAGCTATACATAATCGTCATTGGCGCTATATAGCGAGCGAAGGGTTGTGCTTGGGTAGAGTATATATGTGTGTATGTATGTATGCAGCTGGCTTATCTCTAATGTTCGGAGCCACACACACACCCAGCGAGGGACCGAGAGATGATGGGTGCTGGACTAACCCACACTGCACTGGAATATCCCACTGTATTGATAACATTTGAATTTTCGGCTTGATTTATGAGCATATCATGACACTACTCGTAGCTGCGTGGCATATCGGAACAACCACCAACCAGCAAACAATCATTAAACGAACAACCGTGTAGAAATTTCAACATTGACGCAGTTGGGCGTAAATTGAATTGAATACTTGTGGGCCCCATATTCCATTTAACATTATGGTTGAATCATTTCGAACCAAGCACTGAACTGGTTTCGACAGGAACATACTTTGAACGATGGCGAATAGCTATAGGATGTGGAGTATCGGGCTGTTGAAGCTTTTCAGGTACATGCCGCGGGGAAGACAAAACATGATTCGTATGTACCATATATGCAACTGTACAGAACTGAAAAAAGAAATCGGATCTTTCTCCTCATTTGCAGATTTGCAGAATTTCCATATTTGCTGATGTTCCCTGCGGGCTTTGTCTTTCAGTTAGCCATGCAAATTGTATGGCCAGCTTGTTTCCATTGTTTACATCTGAGTTTTTCGGACAGGTTTTCTGGTTTCAATACCCTAGTAAGGGGTATATCTATATTTCTACACCTAAACGGCTCTACATAGGCGGCCTGGACGGTAAGGAGCTGGATTGAATGTGCTCTTGTTGCCCCTCGATTTAATGGTCCTTGGTGGCAGCCTCTTAAATTTTTCGTAGCCGCTTCACATATTTGTAAAGAGTTTGCTATCGGGTTAAGCGCTTTTATTGCATTCTGCAGATGCCAGTGTGAATGGTCCGTGCTGTTATTGGCTCCGGCTCTCCACTCCTTCCATCTCCCATCCCACTCACCATTTGCTATCTAATAAACTTTACATTTGTTGGTATTCTTTTTGTCCAAGCAAAAAGACTGCTGCTGGGCGCTTTGATATTGCTCAGCTCGGGCACAATTTTTCAGGGCACTTGAGGCTTTCATTTTGTATGTAGTCCAAGTGGAGTCCTCGTCTGCAGCTGGCCAACTTCCGTCCATTGTTGACTTCATTTTAATGTTCTTGCTTTTTGCGGCTTTTCGACTCTGGCGCTCTACTCACTTCTGCCCTCTCTCCTGCACTCTCTCTCTCTCTCTCTCTGTCCATTTATATTTAAAATTTCCTTTGTGTTTCAACATCTTAAAGTTTGGCAAATAGATTTGGTGGACTTATTATTTTTCTGCGGTCATGTTTTGTGGGTTTTCGTTCATTTATTTATGCAGATTTATGTTCTCCCCATAAAGTTTCGTTTGTTTTCCACAAAATGCATGTAGGATTTGCGGCAGTTGTGTTGTATTTTTGCCAAACTTTCATTAAAGCGGTTAAAAAGTATAAGTTTGTTCATGGCAGTAGTGTGCAGGCATTGCAGTAGTGGGCAAACATGGCGTATGCGCCATCGCGCTGGCACAGTTGGCCATTTTCAATTATTTTATCATTCGCTTATTCGCCTGCGATTGTGTGTCATAACATTTTCAACGGGTACAAGTGCACAGAGCTGTACCCCTACTCCTGGAAAAGGAAGCTTAATTAATTTCCAAGCTGCAGTTCGTCAGGTATTTGAATTACCATGCATACGTACGAGATAAGATCTGTGCCATAATCAGCATGTAATCTTTATGGAGAGTGACGCACATGCCACATCCAATTAAACGCCCACTGGAATGCGGTGCAGCACACGCACGCTTTGGCGGCACATAGCATGTACATAAATCACACAAAACTATTCCCTTTTCCGGCATTTACATGGAGTTTTATCCACGATGAGGTAGCTGCCCTCCACTATATTGCCATTGCCACTGCCACTGCCATTGCCACTGTCACTGCCGCCAATCGTCTGGCCGACTGTTGCCCTTCAATTTTATGCAATATCTCGCTTTTATGGCCTGGCCACACTCTTCCATCGCCATCGCAGTCTCTATCTCTTTCGATTATGGTCACTAATATTGGGCATGCGTTTTAATTGAATTTCACGCGCTTCCCATAAAATGACAGCGTGTCCGGGTCCGGGTTTGGCTCCCTTTATGGCTGCTCGGGCTGGAGGTTGGTTTATGTATCCTACTCCTTGTGATATAGACTCGCCCCCATCTCCTTTGATTGCTGTCGCTTCTTGTTATGGCCAATCGTAAAGTCCTTCTCTGTTATTGCGTTGTTCATTGTTTATAATAATATTGATAATTGGCAGTGACATCAGTGCTGGTAAAAATAATCACATAACGCAATACCGAGAATCGTTCATTAAATATCCGTGTTTATAATTCCGTATACCTATGGTATACCTATATATACCTATATATATCTATATATACCTAATGCCTTCCCTTCCCAGTCGTAATGCCCTCTACAGGCCGTAATTTATTCGATTTTTAATTACCGGCTGGTAATTGCCATCGAAATTCTTATCAGCTTTTTTTCCCGGCCTAAGGTTGGGTAGTTATCTATCTGTATGTAGTGACGTTTAATAATTGTACCGGTGATAAGCACCTTGGGAATTGTTTTCGTCAATGCGAAGTGCCTGGCTAACTTTAAAAAATACTGCCCTACTATGACGTGGGGGAATCTTAGCAGGTGTATGAACTGATTGTAGATACAGTTATCATGTTTAGCGACAATGATCTTTCACTTTTATGTTCTGCAGCTGCAGCATTTATTTATAGTTGATGTGTAGATTTCTATAGGTTCAGGCGGGACATAAAAACTGTACACAAGCTCTATAAGTCTGAAGATATCTGGGATGAATCTTGGTTTCCGTTTCCTAAGTGATTAAGACGTTCCAATCAAGATAGCACAACGACACTAATACATATTTATTGCCATTTATGTGTGAATTTATGGCAGCCATTTGTTAATTGTTAGTCACATAGCAACTTTTTTTAGCTGGTTATCTTTGAGGAAACTCATTTGGCTGGCAGTGCGAAGTACTGCGGTAAGTAGGGGTCGTAAATAAAATTATACGAAATTTCCGAGGTGATTTTTCTTCGAGCTGTTGACTCACTCACGAACCAAGCGAAGGAGTGAGTGCGTTTTTGACTGACAGGCAGGCAGACAGACAGACATTGAGCAGCATTGAAAATTGTTTGCTGCTGGGCCATTTACAAAACAATTACACTTATTTGTGAGCCATTTAACAGCGTTACCCAAGTGGCCTGATGGCTGACTATCCGTCAAGGGATGCTACCCGACAGCTCGCTGGATCGCGAACCTTGAGGCAGTTGCAGCAGCAGCAGGATGGACTCCCTGCTTAGTATGCAGCTCAGTCAAGAGGAGGATGAGGAGGCAGCAACAGTGACAGCAGCGAGGCAGAACTGCAGGGCTAGGTGAGTAATATTAATCATACACAGTGTGGTGCAGCATTCCGCACCTTGGAAAGTTGGGCGTAATTGAGTGATTACCTCCCCGAACGGTTGGTTCTTTGTTTGTCTTCTGTTTGGCGATTAGCTGGAAGACAGGTACGAATCGATATTAACTTTTTTCCCGGAAGTGGGGTATTCGAAACATCTCAACTACCTGTTAGTCACGGGTGGTTTATCGAAGCGTATTCCGCCCTATCTAAAAATATAATTTTGTATGCATATTCCGCAATTATTCACACTGAAAGTACTGTTGTTTTTGCTTAATTGGGGGATTTTTTTACCCGGAGTTTAAGACATTAATTAGTCCCAGCTACTAACGGCATTCAATGGGAGCGTAAGGGAAGCCCCTGATACTGGTAGCCGATGGCTGATAGCTTGACTTGTTCACAATCTTTTTGCACACATGAACTACGCATAGTGCAATGTGATTCCATTATTGATTGTCTTTATCAGTGTCAAGATAAGAGGCTACATAGATGGATAGGCTGGTGCTCCCTCACTTTTTAGTGGCCATAAAAGCGTTGACCACAATTCGCTTTTGACCAAGTTACGAACGATCACTCGAACAAACAACATGCAGCAAGGAATTGTCATCGTCGTGCTCCTGGCCTGCCTGGCGGCCAGCTGTAGCTCCACTGCCACTCCCACAACCCAGATGTCCGGCCACTCCCGGATGTTGCAGCTGATGAGCTCCACCGCAGAGCTGCAGAAGAGCAATCCCACCCGTTCCTTGGAATGCTTTCAGTACTACAGCGAGGAGTTCGACAAACACCTCAAGCAGTACGAGTACGAGTACGGCCTCTGCAAGGAGCAGGCCATCCAACAGACCGCCGACCTCTACGCCAAGTACAATCAGGTTGTCTACAGCCTGGGAAACACGACGATTGACGCTTGTAAGGCTCTAACGAATTGCACCAACGGAGCGAACGCTCTCGATAACTTGAACTGCTACTCCGCTCAGGTATGCACGCACTCAGACACGCAATCTAGAGGCTCGAACTAATTTAAATTAATTTTCAGGGCTCTGAGAGTGTGAGGAATGCGTACAACCTTTCGTCAACAGCTTCGCTGTACTCCGCTGACCTGTCGCAGGACATTCAGCAGGTAACCTTCCGTGAGGAGGGCTGCTCGAACAGCTCGGCCCGTCGCTACGAGGCCCGCCTCGATCAGACCTACATCGATCTGCAGAACTGCCTGTCAGGTGCAGTCCCAGTGCCCGCCCCCACTTCAACCGCAAGCCCCCCTTCAACCCCAACACCAATTGAAACCCCAGCTCCAACCTCAAGCGGTACACCAAGCTCATCAATAGCCCCAACTACGAAGGCAAGTACTTTGAGTACCAGGAACTACCCTGAGGCCTCAACTGATGGCAGCAGTACCAGCTCCCCCAAGAAGCACGGATTGGCATCGAAAATCGGCAGCATTGTCAGTCATATTGTCTAAGCTGTAAATAAACTAAGAAATGCATTTTGAATCCATCCACTGGATATAGTCGCTTGCAGAGCCTCTTTAAATCTGTAGATTTGATGTACAACTGACAGATTTACTGATAGAAAATCGACTGACTTTCAGTGGCAATGCTGCAAGTTGTCACCTACGATTGTGAATCCGACTTGCAGGTGCGTTCCAGTGACGTACACAAACAAGAAACTAAAGCCTTTTGCAACTTACTTAATTAACGGCCCCCTGTATGCAAGCCGGTGGGAACAGATGTAGGCCGCTAGCCAGATGCGATGCAAATAAAACTTTCTGCATTTGCCATCAGTCCAAGTTTATCAAAGATCCAGTGGCGGACCGGTGGTAGATAGAGGCAGTAAGTGAGAGCAAAGAAAACACGTAAACCAGTTGGGAAAAACTTTACGCCCAGAAGCCCAAACAAAAATGCAAAAATAGGAAAGAAAAGCTGGTTACGAAGGCTGATGGTAGAGATACCCTTGCCGATGATCTGAGGTCTTCTTAGTATTAAAAAGGGTCTGCTCTGGCCTAAGCATCAGCCTGAAAGCTATGGAGCCAAGAGACTAGTCTGCATAGATAAATATAGTGTCCTTATATCGGTGCACTTCAGAGTGCTGCTCGATAGAGCAACACTCTTTGCACAGGTGAAACCAGACGGATAACTTTAAGCTAAGTTACATTGACAGTTAAGTAAACAGTGAAAACATTTTGCTTGCGGCGCTTTTCGTTCAAATTTAATTGCGTTTGTTGTTGTTTCTGGTGCCGCCTGTGGCGGTGTTGTCACTGCAATTAAAACAAATTAGAAACGTTATAAACACTCACATGCTCGCACACGGTAACGGGAAGGCATATGCGATATGGCAGGAAGAGGCACAGATTTCTCATGGCCAAAATCAAGCCAATAGCTTGCTGGGAGTCCTGAAAGCATACCTGGCTGCCTGCCTCATGGCCCTAATTTACTCGGCCACATTGCGCTTTTGCGTGTGCGTGCAGTGTGCAATGCACTTCGGCACCCAACTGCTAACAGAGATACACATAAAGACACATGCCAAGGCTCACGCACACAAAGAACGCAATTAAGATATGCAAATTAGAAGTCGGTGTCGTCCGCCTTGTCCTTGTGCTGCTGATGCTGCGGCTGCTGCTGTTGATGCCTTACGATGCGATTTCCAGTGAAGTTGATAATTATGCAGAGGCATGCGATGAGAACAGCTACGAGCACATGTACAAATATGCCTGGTCAAATATATATGCACATATCTGAAGCACTGGTGTTTGTGGTGTGCAATAATAACAACTCAACGAGGGACATCTTTTGATAAGTGAGTCATTGTCGGGGCGTACGTATTTTTCCCCATTTAGATGTCATCGTTGTAAGTGGCCGACCGACAAGGGGCTGCGATAAGGCTCAATGCGACATTGATTGGGGTTTCATTCAGTAAACACAATTACTGCTGCTGGTATTTGTCAAAAAATGGGAAACTTTTCTATTCCCCTGATTCCATGAAATCTTAATGAAAAAAACTAAGAGTGGGAGGCCCTTTAAATTTAATTAAATCTATGACATTTAAGTATCTAATCGATCGAGAATCTAATTCAAATCGGTTGGTTAATGCACGATTTCAATGCTTTCGAGCAAAACAAATATTTCATTGGCTGGTCTGCTTATCTGTTAATCATTTGCAGGCAGGAAAGCAGACTTTTTTTTTTTTGGTTTGCTCTCTTTTTCTGTCTGCCAGATGTAGATCAAAAGGAGCTGAGTAGTACCAAGTGCCGGCGGGAATATTCGGCCTTAGCCCAATTACCTGTTATTGTTTTCTTTGCACTCTCGCAGCTATTATCTATCCAAGTGGTTCGCTGGGCAGTGTAGACAATTGTTTCCTCTAAAACGTATTTTTGGAATTTCTGAGAATTTCTAAAGGATTTACCCGGAATTGATATTGGGAAGAGCAAATGGTCAGCGAGATATGTGTATAAACGGCACGTGTGTGACTTCGGGAGACTTCAAGTACTTGGGGAAGATTAGATTTGGAGCGGAAACTGAGAGTGCAACTGTATGGCAGATTCGATGGAAGAATTTTAATGGAACCTACAGAAGAAATGGCTTCAGTGAATTCCCAATTCTGGGAAGTGTTCACATTGATAAAGCGTGGAACGCAAAACACTTCATAAACATATCAAGTGAAGGTGCGTTAGGGGACTTATCAGCTGGAGCGCCTAGCAATTGTTTTGATCGAAATTGATTTGAAGGGGTCTCCGTGAGTGGCAGCTATAAACCGATAAGAAAGATAATACCGGCTGATTTCTTATAGATAGCTGGCTTGATTGGCCCAAACTAAAACATGGGCAAAAACATGGCCAATAACAGGGGTTTTCTAACTAGAAATTATACGGAGCGTCGCATTGTTTTATGGTCCTGCGATATTGAGCACTTGAGCGGCGTGCCTATAAATACTGAAGCCGGTTTGGCCATCCGTCCAAGTACGAATCGATCGCTTGACGTGAGCGAGTCCCGTAAACGAAATCCGAAGCAGCCCAAGTAAATCAATTCCCAGTTGCGAAATGTACGCCCAAGTGTGCGTACTCCTCCTGGCCGTGGGCCTCAGTCAGGCCTTTGCGCCCGAGCCCGTGCTCATACCGCAGGAGCATTTAATGCGGCTCGTGATGCAGTCCCGGGACGCTGGAAGCGACGCTTCCCACACCCTCGAATGCATCAGCTACTATCTGCCGGAAATAAACGGGGCCGCAGACATATTTGAAACGGAAACCAAGGAGTGCATCAGCGAGGCGAAGATTAGGCAGGAAGCCATCGTCGATACCACCCAGCCCAACCGTACTGCCATCGAAGACTCCGGCACAAGCTCCTGTGAAGCCCTCAATGCGTGCAGCTCTATTGATGACCCCAAGAATTACTTCACATGCACCGCCCAAGCCGTAAGTTCAAATCGCCCTAACACACCGAACCACACAGAGGTAATCACACACAAACAATTCGTTTCGTTTGCAGGGTTCCGACAACGCCAAGTCCATGTACACCATCTCCGCCAATTCCAACGTGCTGGTGGCCCAAATTGAGGAGACGATCCGCGTCATTCAGGTGTGGCAATACGAATGCACCAACAAGACACAGCGCGAATATACCGAGAACACTGCTGTCCTCTACGAAGATATGAGCAAATGCATTGCCGGTGCTGATATTCCAACGACAGGACCAACACCGGGACCAGACCCGAGCAGCACAGAGTCGTCTACAACAGAGTCGTCTACAACTGAGTCGTCTACAACTGAGTCGTCTACAACAGAGTCGTCTACAACCGAGTCGTCTACAACCGAGTCGTCTACAACAGAGTCGTCCACTGAGGCATCTACAGAGAGTACCACAGTGTCCTCTACCGATAGCTCCTCTGCTTCCACAACCGAACAATCCTCGACAACTGAACAATCTTCCACAACTGAACAATCCTCAACAACTGAACAATCCTCGACAACGGAACAATCCACGATAGCCGAACAATCCTCGACTACTGAACAATCTTCCACAACTGAACAATCCACGACAGCCGATGATTCGGAAGACAAGGAGTCGCCGCCTGAAGAGGACTTGGATCATCTGATCACCAAGATCGAGACAGAGGGCAACGCAGATCTGAAACAGATTGTGAAGAACATCCAGCAGTGGCTTAAGCGGTACTAAGCCGGTACCTTCTTAAACTTTCAGTTTAAAAGCCTAACAATAAAACAGCTTACATATGTATTTGTATATAGACTATTTATTGAAAACAAAATATAAAAAACAATAACAACTGAGTATCTGAATTGCTATGTAGATGGAGGGCCTTTAGGGGAGTCCCACTGTCCCATTATTTAGCTATAAAAAAGTCACTTTGATATCGTTTATAGCCTCGGATTGGCGTTCAATAAAAATGAAACAATGCCAAGCAGAGGCAGAGGCCGTCTGGTGATTCATTTTACGGCTATAGTTAGTGATAGTGCCATACAAAAGACACAAGTATTCGAGTACTAGAATGCTATCTGGCAAGTCCTCGATAAAGTAGTACATTTTAGTCTTACCCACATGTAGCGTGACTAGCACCCAGGGGCGTGCCAAGGGGGCTCCACAATTCAGAGGCTCTACCTCAAGTTACAATTATAAATTTGCTAACATTTAATTATATTATTTATACCTACTGTAACAAAATTGTGCTACGAGGCTGGCCGAGCGGATTTTCCTTTCAGGTTGGGGAGGCGGAACGATAATGAAGGCAGCAGCCGAAACTTGTTAGCCGTCCTATTCCGCATATAACCCATGTACAGTATATACTGGTATATAATGGCTAGTGGCACGGCGCTGCTACCACCACTCATGGCAATCGTGGCTGGTCACTAGGGAACGAAGCCATTAAAAATGGCCCAAAGATAAGAATTCCGCATGTCGAACACTGAAAAAATAAGGTGTGCAGCCATGCCAATATTCTCGGAAAAGAGCACAACTCGTTTATTCTCGAAGGAACAATAAAACAAGATGATTTTCTTAAAACTCAGATATTCGCAATATTCCAGATCTTAGGTGTTAATTTAGCCGATTCTAGCAACGAAGGTGGTGGTACTGGTGGCATTTCCCGCAGTGCACGAACTATTGGTAAAACACCCGTGACCATGAGACAATCGATATTTCGGCGGTGCTTAGTCAGAAACGAACCAAAATTAAAAACCAAATCGGAAGGAATCTCGGCCACGATGTGAAGCACAAGATAATAAGTTAATTAGCTTTTAATCAGGCCGTAATATGAGTTTCGAGACCTGATTATAGCGGGCTATAAAAATCACAACCTTACCCTAGGGGCTTCCAGTAATCATTTTGGTCCGCCATTCGCGCATACGTTAACTCCTAAGGATCGCGCAATTTTCCAGCTATGAAGTTTGCCCTCGCCCTGTGCCTCCTGCTGGCCGCCAGCTGCAGCGCCTCGCTGCCCAAGCACCCAGCGGATCTCGCGTCCATGCTGTCCCATCAGCAGTTCGCCATGAGCCGCATGATCTCCACCTTCGACACACGTGCCGATGACTCACTATTGGTCAACGACTGCTTCAACACGTACCTGGACGACCAGAGGGACGTCATCGTCAACTACAATCTGAGGTACAACGGATGCATTAACACCGCCCAGGCCTCCAGGGACATCGTGACAGCCGAGAGTGCCTCAGAGCGCCAGAACCTCCAGGATCGCACCAACGCCATGTGCACGAGCCTCACCAGCTGCGACGAACTTGTCGATGGCTTGAAGTTCTTCCAGTGCTACCGCGATGCCGTGCGTACAGGTTGAAGTTTCCCCCCATGCATCCCATCTAATCCTAGATCTTTTCAGTCCTCCGACAGCTACAAGACCACGTTCACCCTGAACAGTGACTCCAACCTGGACTTCAACCGCATCAGCGCCAGTTACAGCGTCATCGAGACTGACCTCACCGACTGCGTGGACACCGCCCGTGTGGATTATGCCCACGATATGGATACTTGCGATGAGCACCTCACGGTTTGCTTAGCCGGCGGAGTGGCGCCCACGGATGCTCCAGTGACGGATGCCCCCTCGACCGCTGCTCCCATAACTGATGCCCCCTCGACCGCTGCTCCAGTGACGGATGCCCCCTCGACCGCTGCTCCATTGACGGATGCCTCCTCGACCGCTGCTCCAGTGACGGATGCCCCATCCACCGCTGCTCCCGTTACTGATGCCCCCTCGACCGCTGCTCCTGTGACGGATGCCCCCTCGACCGCTGCTCCCTTAACTGATGCCCCCTCGACCGCTGCTCCCGTAACTGATGCCCCATCCACCGATGAGGCGGAAGCCTCCGTTCCCACTAACGTTCCAATCACCGAAGAGTCCCCGAACGCACCGGAGGAGGATCTCGGCCGGGCCTTGCCCAAGGCTCACCAGGGAGCCTGGAACCTCTTTAAGCGCTTCTTCTAGGGCTGTGATCTGCCCCATCGGGACATAATTCATGCATTGTGCCCATGAGAAAACTGAAGGCAGAAAAACGAGCTAAATAAAGCACTTGCTAAAATGTAGAATACTTTTCAGTTCGCTTTGAAATCGTTGTCGTCCGCGGCCTCTCATTGGTGGCTGGTGAGACTGGCCGAACGAAGTAGCGTGAGAAACTCGCTTAATCGGAGTAGATAAGGGGCGGCACACACACGGAGGGCTACTGGTCGCCAGTTCGCACGAAAGATCGGATTAGGCAGGTTTGAGCTACGGAACAATACGTGTAATCAAGGTGAACGCCAGCGGAGAGATAACGAAATACATGAACTTTGCAAATGCTGATACTACACTAATACATACACATATTGTGTACGGTTAGAACATTAGAAACATTATTATTTTCTTTGAATTTATAAGGAAATTGTGCTTAACAGTTGGAGCACTTTTCAAGTACTCCGCCGGATGCCACTTACGCAAGTAGGATTGTATATTTGTTGGCCTTCGATGGGGCCATAAAAGAGTGAGGGAATTACAGGGAATGGGCCAATTAGACACTTTCCGGGCGATACAAGATACTGGATTGAGTGCGCCGTCGAGCCAGAAGCGCCGTCGAGGCGGCATTCGAGATCTGCGACCAAATGAATTCAGTACGGAAACACGAGCGACTAAGCGAGACCACCTGTCGCCGTATGCGGCTGGCTCTGTTTATGCTGGGCCTTTGTGCGGCGCGGACGCAGGCAGGGGGCTTCGATTGGCTGACCCCCATGCCAGACAGCACCATCGATGAGTGCCACAACGAGTATCTCCTGGCCTGCAACAATGCCTCGCTGGCCTTCGCTGATGCATTTGATCTGTGCGAGAAGACGGCCAACGAGACCAAGATTGAGCTCTCCGTCGACGAGAAACTGGAGCGAATGCAAATCGAACTAGGAGCCAGCGAAGTGTGTGGCAATCTGCAGATCTGTGACACCTTGGAGAATAACCTCGATTACTTCCAGTGCATCAGCGATAACGTAAGTTGGCAGAGTCTAAGAGTCCCACCTCCTGCTGCATATACATATGTACAAATATGTCTGGCGATAATTGACCATTTCAATACCGCAGGGGAGTCGCAATCTGGACATCCTCACTGAAATCACATTCAATGCCACAAGTGCACAACACGCGATTGCGGGAGGACTACGATGAGGTGTATCGCACCTATCTACTCTGCACCCTGGACGTCCAAAGGACCTACATGGAAGACCTGCGCCGGGCCTACAGGGAGCTCAGTCAGTGCCGAGACGAAGCTTACGATTATTTAGATTAAAGAGCACACGTCTGTGTGGTAGCTTAGCCCAAACTTTAATGTTCCTCATTTGGCTGCAGGCATTGGTCCAGCTCGCGAAAGATCCGGTCCGTTCCCTCCACATAGCTGTGCTCGGTGCGATTCGTGCACAGGTAGTGCTCCACATCGATCGAGCCAAATTGCTGTGTCAGGCTGAGAGCATCCGCGGAGGCGTTGTAGGAAATGGCGTACACAGTGGCCAACTGCTGCTTGGACTGTGGACAGATGGGCGTAAGATTCGGGCCATTCCTTACCAGCTGCCTACTCACCATTTTGGCAAAGCAGTTGAAGAAGTCCAAGGCGTCGGAGATAGCTAGGCAGTGGTCTATAAATGCACTGATACCCATGGCCGCCTGCCGGATTTGATTCTGCTCCGCAGCGACATTCGTGGCCACCGACTGGCGCTCACTTGTGGCGTTATTCAGGCAGCCGCTGTAGCTCTTCGACCAGGCGGCCCCCTCGTTCTCCAACTGTGGCAAGTAGCGGGCGAAGCATTGCTTGGTTGTGGATTCATTGGCTTGCAGGTAGGAGAGCAGGCTCTCCACAGTCTTGGGCTGTTCATCTACTGACTGTAAGAAAAAATCCGTTTGGTTAGATAGCTGTCGCAAATGGAAAGGACACGTCTTCAGCCTACCCCCAGGCACTTCCCTGGTACCAACACCAGCACCAGCAGCGTGATAATAGTAGCAGTTTCCATGTCTCTGCCAACGCCCGACTGACAAAAAGTAGCCAAATTTCCACGTAAAGTCACCGAAAGTTGGCCGTGTAATCTGACATTGATGTATGGTTTGTTTATATGCTCGCTTATCGCTGCGGGCAGGGCACCGTCTGCAAATATCGATTCAGTTGCCTTAAAACTGCGAAAAGTGTGTAGCATAATTTTGTGAGAAAATCAAACATTGGATACCCTTGAATGAAGTATTATAAAATTGGTAAGATCTTTGCAACGCACTCAAGAAGTTTCTTCCTTATGCTTGTAGGAATCAGGGACGGAATAACTATAGCAAAGTCGAATGCAAAAGCGAAATTCCTCTGAAGGTTTGAAATGATTGTTCGGATGGATTTAACTTTTGCTGCAACTTGTTGGCAGCGGAATTCATTACAACGCTTTTATGGCGATAAACTTTGGTAATTAGAGCCACCGAATCCCAATTCCACCATAGATATAATTTGAAAAGCCCAAAAGCTGCCGGATTCCGTTAAATAACTGAAAGGGTTATCGACATTTTATTGCGAACGCCTTCTGTCGGTCCGAATCAGTCGTTAGCGCTCTCTCGATTTGACCCTGACGATGCACATGCAAAGCAATTTGGGACTCCGGGTATTACGCATACAACTTAATGCCCCCTAATTGATCGCCGCCCGCCCTCAGACTAATTGCAGAGACAGAGCAGAAAAAATTCACAAAAATTCATCGAGCCAAACGGATCAATCATCCGCCTCCAGTCGCGACAGCACCACCAAGTATATAAAGCTTTGGAGCTTCCTGGCTGCCAACGACAGTGAAATCAGAACCATCGACCAACATGAAGCTTCTCTGCAGTGTGCTAATCCTCGCCAGCGTTTTCGCCGCCCAAGTAATTGACGCCCGCCCACCCGGCCCTTCCTCCCATTCGAATTCGAGGGCAGTAATGAGTTTCCAATCGATTCGCAGGCCATGCCGGGAGCCGTGCAGACGCAACTGCAGAGCGCCCTGGACCAGTACCTGGTGCATGCACGGGACTTCGATACGACCATCTCGGCAGACGTGACCACGCAGTGCTTCAACTTGTATCTGCCGATGCTGAACGAGGTGGCCGCCACCTTCTCTAGCTCGTACCGGTCCTGCGTGACTGCCGCCAGCGCAGAGACGGCCAATCTCACCGCCCAGGTTGCCCAGCAGCAGACGATCTACCGGCAGGAGGTCACCTCCCTGTGCAGCGCCTTCACCACCTGCGACAGCGACAATGACACCAGTACCTTCTTCACCTGCTACGCCAACGCGGTGAGTACGGAGCCCAGGGGCCAGCGCGCAACAGTCCTCTGCCTCTACTGACTCCAGACAACATTCCACAGGCCAACAGCGACGTCTCCCTCATCTACGACATTGCCACCAATGCCGCCACCTCGGCCAGCAGCCTCAGTGAGGGCTTGAAGGCTATCCAGGCTACCGAATACCAGTGCACCAACACCACCGAGAGCAACTACGTCCGAGACACGGCCGCCACATACGACCTACTCGACAGTTGCCTCAAGTACGGTGTGCCCACAGTCTCCACTGCCGCACCCGTCCCCTCTACCAACGGCCCCGTGGCTAGCTCGAGCGGGGCTCCTACCACTACTGTCAGCACTCTGGCTCCAACATCGGACGTTCCGGCCAGCAGCGCCGTCCCAGTGACTACCGCTGCCCCCCGCACCACAGCCGCTGTAACCACTCCTGCTGCCGGCACCCCGGCCGCTGCCTAGGTCCCAACAAGACACCCAATAAAAGAGCATTTAAAAATCGCATGCGACTATCAACTTGAAAATTAGCGCCCCGCTTGTGAAGGGTCTACGATGTTCAGCCAAAGCGTGGAGTTATCCTCCTTGGGAGAGAGAACCAAGAATGAAGCTCGGGTAGCTCTCAGTCAGCATACCCAACTATATAGTGAGGCGAATAAATATTCAATTTGTAAGCCGTCTTATCGGGCACCTCATAGCCGAGCTGCCCGCACAGCGGCGATACTCGTTTATTCAATTATCTCGATGTGCCTGCCCTGTATCTGTATCTGTGCCGGTGCGTGTAGCTGTTAACTTTAACGCTTTAAAATGTGCGCACACACACTAGATTGTAGTCAGTCGAAGTTTGTTCTCGGACCATTAAGCATGAAAGGCCACCAACGTAGTCCCGCTCTGCCAGTTGTCGTCGTCGCTGTGGCCGTGGCCATTGCCGGTCTGTGCGTGCTGTCAGGACTGAATGTAATGAAAATTGAGTAGAACAACAACAGACAGGGCTCTCTGACAATTGGAAACTACAATCCTGTAAACGTTTATCCTTTATTCAGGCAGCGCCTCTCGACGTGCAGTGCAGTTGTGGGCACACAGGAACGCAGCACTCGGCCGACGGCCTTCAGACCCAGACTCAGACCGGTCCGGGTTGCCAGACGCAAACCTCCGAGAATGGTACCCAGAGCCAGAGCCAGAGTGGCAGTGGTAGTGGCAATTCTAGCCAGTCTCAGACCCAGTGCACTGGCTCCGAATGCGCTCCGTTCACGCCCTTTCCACCGCTGTTCACCATGAAGCCAATGGAGCCCCTCACGTGGAAGCCATGGGAATGGAGGTCACTGCAACCCATTGCCCCGCTGAATGGGCAGCAGCAGCAACAGCAGCAGCAGCAGCAGCAGCTCGATGTAGTTTAAACTCTTCAAATGATTGTCCGATTCAATAAAAGCTGGAGAGCTGAGATGAAGCCCCAGCGTGTGGTCCATTGGGTCCAACTATCTGACATATCCAGTAATCCAATTCTCCATGCAGTTGCATCCAAAAATGCCAAATAGGCCCCGGAGCTAGGACCTGGTTTAATTTCCTTTTCAGGTTATTGTTGACGTTCGGCCACCTCGGGCTAGGGTCTCGCCCCACTCGAATTTTCGATGCGAGATTTGAAAATTCCAGCGAAAATACAAACTCTAATTGGTTCTGCTCAAGTGCGTTGAAAACCCATTTCGAGTGCTCACTGTAAATCAGAGCCCCATTGGGTTGCCAGCAAATCGCCATTCCACCTGCGATTATAGATAGCAGAACATTTGCTGATATGACAAAAATATGTAGTTGCTGATACTACTTACTATGTTGGGTTTATTTTAAACTTTGACTATCTCAAAGAATACAGTATACAGAATACATATGTATATGTAGGCATAAGTACATTTTTGAGTGGGAACAATCAGCAATCAGCACTTGAAAGGACACTGAGAAACGATAATTCCTGCTTATCCTTACTTATAATATGACATCATCATCAGGAATAAACTGTTTTGCTTGGCTGCAATATAAATTACATATTTTTTAACCATTAAAAGACCAAAAAAAGTTTCCATTAACTTTGCTTAAAGTTGCATCTGTCATTGCTTCCATCAACTACTAAGAACAGAAAAAAATGCTTTAGTAACTTTTTGATTGAGCAATACACCAGATGGATTTTATTTAACTGGAATTGCATCCATGATTTTGCTCAATTTCGTGAAGTTTTGCTCACCATTCACACAACGGGATTGACAGTTGGGCTGCCTCAGAGGATGATGATGATGAATTCACGCCGAAATGCTGTCTGTGGTTAATGCAGTTTTTTGTTTTCATCCCAGATAAAACTTTTATAATGCGCCCAAACTTTTACCGACTGTGGCAACCCATTGTGGCACCTCAGAGCGACGTGGGCCGTAGGCGATGTGTGCAAGTAATTGTGCCAAAAGGCGCCACAATAAGCCACGGCTGCCGTGGCAATCCGTTGGAGGATATCGTCAGCGGTTGATGTTGATGTTCGGGGTTGCTCGTTGCTCGTACTGCCGCCAGCTGGCTTTTAACTCATTTTCTGATTAAAATCTTGGCCATTAAGCGTGCAAGCTCAAATCGGGCTAAACTTTTTTAATGGCACTGACAATAGTTGCTCCAGCCACAGCCCCAGCCCCGGTCGTAGACCCAGCTCCATGTACCCCCAAATCCATGCAATCTGCAGTGCGGCCGCAAAAAGGACGCGCGAAAATTGGCGCCTGCAACGAACGACGATGGTCACGACATGGCGCAGAATTCGGTGTAAAATTAAATTAAAACTGCCAGCGTAGCAGCAGATGGAGCCGAGGCAGTGGGGAGACTGCGAAAATATTTGCGAGCCTTTAAGGAGAAGGCCAGATGGGCTGATAGTGGAAAACCGTAGGAGGAGCAGGACCAGCAGAAGCAGGCCACGGAGGAGCTGGTAGAGAGAGAACTCTCAGCGCCAGCTGTCAGCGGCTGCTGGGCCAACGATGTCAATTAGTTTTTGAAGCGATGCTGACCTCCGTCTCCTAGCCATCCTGGCCACTCTTGTCCCTTGTCCCCACTCAAGTTGGCTTTAAGTTAATTGCACAAGATTTCACTTTGCACTTGCCGTTGTTACATCCGTTTCCGACCTGCTCCACGCTGCTTCGGCCCGCCTCCACGAGCGCCACCATTTTTAATCAAGTTAAAAGTTATTTTTAAATGTAGTGCAAACGAAATATGCAAGTGCAGTGCAAACCCCACAAAGGTCCTGTCGCTGGTTCTGCATATGTATCTGTATGTGCATCTGCATCGGCAGCAAATATACAAATTATTTATCTTCTGATTATTTCATATGGCATGGTGCTACCGTTCGTCATTCCGCCATTCCAGTGGCTTGGCCTCATTAATATATACAAATATGGTTGCTCCTGATGCCTGTGGGCATATTCTTTTTTAAACGGTTTTCGTCTGACTTAAATTCAATGATATGGTGATATTTTTTTCCGAGATAATTTACTTAATTAAATACCGAGGGGTGATGGCGGAATTCATTTAACAGTTAAGACTAACTACTCATTAAGCAATCGTTTGGTACAATATACACGATGGCAGAACCTTTACAAGTCTTATTTGAATGGATGCTTTCAGTAACAGTGGAAATTTTCATCCACTTGAGAGCAAGTTCAATAGGAGTTTGCAGCTAAAGAAATCCATCTTTGAAGAGCTTGTTTCGAAACAAATGAAAGCTCTTTCCGTTTGGCAGGGTATTCCTTAATTTCGTTATCGGAAATTACTCTTTAACTTTTGTTCTTCTGGATGAATTATATTCACGCGCCTGTCCTCTCGCGCTCGCTCTCGCTCTCACTCTCAATTTCACCTACCTGTCGCAGTTCATTTGTCATTTTGCTGGCTTCTTTTTTATATTTTTAACAAATTATCTGTGACAGCAACCAGCACACACAGATACCATCGCACACACACACACACACACACACACACAACGCTTGAGGAGCTCACACCCTTCTGAAGCACTCACCTACGATGACGGCGTAGCTATTTTGGGTACTTTACACCTGCAAAGCCTTTGATTGATGATACGGGCCATTGATAGGGAGCGGGTGGTCGTACCAGCCAACCCGTTGCTGTACCCCGGCAACACCCTCTCTATCCAGCTAATTGACGTCAAAGTAGCTGCCGTTTAAATATATTTTAGCGAAATATGTTTGTATATTTTTTGTTGGGGATTTTTAAGCATTTGGCTAATTATGCTCTCAAAATGAAGGCTCCGTTTCAGTCCGCTCGGCTCCGGTATGGTATGGCTTGGCCTGTTCTCGTCCCGTCTGAGCTAATTAGAGCAGCCAACGTTAATTGCAATTTGCAGCGGCTCCTCCGGGGCACGGGGTGAGCATGGGAGCAGTGGGCGGCGGTAGAGAGGGTCTGCGGCACGTTACATAGACGTCGCATCAACTCCTTCAGCTGTTGCTGTCGCCGCTGCTGGCGATGTCACGTTTTTGGTGGCTGCTTTTTCGGATGACTCCATTGCGAGCATTGCCACAGATGTTGCACTTGCCACACGATTTGCAGTTACGTGCGAGCGGGGTGAGGGACATGCAGACAGAGAGCGAGATGAAGAGAGCTTCTCTGTAACCGAATCTTGTCAGAACCGAAAATCTTCTAATTTTCTACTGCAGTGATTTCGCATGCATAGAGAGTGCAAGTCTCAGCAACGGCACCGGCACCGACACCGACACGGCCATGAGCAAATGGCGCGGGCACGGGGAAGACTCTCACTGATTTATGCGCATCAATAAGTTTCCCGAGCTCCCGATACGAAATGTGCCGCAATGAGACGTGGATCCAACCGGGGCACGTTCGCCTGCAGTGGCAGCAATAGATACTCCAGCAGCGACTCCCAGCTGCTAAAATAATGATTTACATTTCGATTTGGGCTTGGATTTCGATTTGGATGTGGCCAAGATGTAACAACGAGAGAGAGAGAGAGAGAGAGAAAGGAAGAACGCAACACAGTTCTCGGGACTCTTAATGAGAATAACTTCCACAGGCGACCTTCTCCGTTCCAGCCTGCTTATCGTTTCGCTTCGGGTGGGGATGGCCAGCCAAATAATTCATTTTCGCTGCTTTGTTTGTTGGCCACGTTTATGGCCACCGCTTATCTTAATGGGTCAAAGGTTATGGCCAGCCTTGAGATGAGACAGTCCGCCAAACTTCCGTTGCCCAAGCCCCCAAGTCCACACCACAGAAGGGAGCCCCAATAGTCCTGACTTCTGCATTCAAACAGCGCACTGCGGGGGTCCAAGGAGGACCCGTGCGCCCAGTTAGAGATTAGGCGTGTTTATAAATAGATTTATGGAACGTCGCTGGGAGAACCTTTTAGCCCCAAGCCCCCAGCTTTCAGCCCCAACCACAGTCCCAACCATAGCTGGATGTGGCAATAAACACGCCATAGAGCCACTGCACTACATGAACGGCATTTAATTAAGACGAAAACAAGAAATCTGTATTTGGACTTTGCGATACCCGCGAATCCCCAAGGAACCTTCTTTAAAATATTAATCGACGGAGGCAAAGGCTTTACAGGCACTTATGGATACTTGAAACTCTTCCCTCTGCCTACTACATGCATTGGTACACACAGAAGATGCCTCTGCACATGTCGAGTACCGCATAATGAGTATAATTACGTTATTTTCGACTTTCGGCTCACTTGAGTCGAGCATTTAGCCTCATAGAGCCACACATACAGGCGGCTGGCAAGATACACTCGACCCCACTCGACTCGACTCAACTCATTTGCTAAATCAAGCATGCACCACTTAAATTTTCATTAGACTGTTTTCCCGTATGCTCACCTGCATGTGCTGCTTCCGCTGCTTCTGCTTCTGCTGCTGCTGCGTCTGCTGCTCCTATGTCGAAACAGAACCGCAGTGTGTGCGCACTTTGTCTTAATGATGTTAAAGTGAATTTAAACTTACGTGATTTTTACGTGAGCGGCAGTAATTGGCGCTGCACTTGCACATACAGTCATGACCGGCAAAAAAGGTGAATGCGCTGTGGAAGTCAATGAAGGCTCTCAATACTGAGAGAAACCAAGAAAAAGATAAATTGTGTCATATAAATGTAATGGAAGATTGTCTAAGCATAATCGTAAATATAAGGTAAATTCTGTAGAAATATGGAAGTTGTTGAAGTGTGAATTTCTGAGATATATATTTTTTTAAGGTTTTTTTTAAAAATAAATATAAATAAAGTAGAAAAATTGTAGGTATTTTTTAGAGTGTATGTAGAGTCGCCTTCCTCCCGCACTGAGTTGTGAGTCATATCTCTGATATGGTGTCATCATTCAGCGAGTGTCGGAGATTTCTGGTGTGCAGCTCCTGTGGCACATGTGCTCACGTATTGGCCATAAATATTAGGGTTAAGGGCGGGCATCGCCAGCCTGGCATATTGGCAATGCCAGAGCGAAATCAAACCATAAATTTAACACGTTTCAGCGTTTGCAGGCGGCCAGTGACAAAGACACCGACAGAGGGACGAGGGGGAAGACAACCACCGAGTGCATGGCATACAGACACACACACATATATTACGTTACGTATACGCAACGATGTCTGTCGCCGCGTTAACTGCCAGCCACGTCGTGGATAAAGCCACGTGCCAGCTGATGCCGCTGCTCCTGGAGCGGCATTTCATTTGCTGAAACATCCTGCACGGCATCCTCTCCTTCCGGGCCTCCTGTGTGCAATTTAGCCAGGTTAAGGGGGTACGCTGACCAAATCGAAGAGCGAGTTCGCATTCGGTTTAACCACAGCATCAGGACCAGAACCAGAACCAGCATTCATTGGCAGCCTGTCACTGCGTGGCTGTACCTCCTGGTCTGATGCAGGTCTCCGATATCGTCAAGGATACGCAGCCTCCGGCCTCTTGGCTGCCTCATGCCTGGCTGCCTCTGCTTCCTGTTGCTCCAAGGGGTACGATGTCAACCAATTCGCTTACTTCCATGGGAGCGGGTTAAACACACACACTTAGCGAGCAAGCCACGAGAGAGGGAGACAGAGCGTCAAAGAGTGAGAGAGAGGGAGAGAGTTTAATCATGGCATCGCACTTCGAAGGGGATTTGCAGCTTAAAATCGGATTTGCCACGCCCAAGTGACGCCCAACCAAGCTTTTCGAATTGTTCTCATTATCGTTCCGATTTTAGTGGGCTAAGGAAATTAATTTCGTGAGTAAGCCAGTGTGGATGCAGGCACCTGACATGTAATTACTAAGCCAGCCTGGCCCCCCAAAGCATGTGGCAAACATAATCATCATCAAGGACTCCTGTCTGCCCACACACAGGACTTGGAGTACTCTCATGTAGCTATATTGAAGACTTTGGTGTTTGTCGACGGTTGAATAGCAGCTTTGCCGCTTTTTCGTCGTGAGCTTGACTTGAAATTTTCCACCAACTGAAAGCAATCTCGTTAATTTCGTCAATGCAAAAGCATCTCGAATCTGCGCAATTCCCCGTCAAGCCCTTGTATTCGTTTGAGTCCATACAATTATATTAAGCCATCCATTATGATTGTTTCATTTCGGTTGTCGATAAAATGCTTCGACAACAAACGGATTTTGTGTCATCAAAGCCGGGTCAGAGGCCCGAACACACATGGTGCTGGCACTCGGGTGTCCTTTGTCCTAGTTGCTAGTTACTCTAACCAAATATTGCCATTATTCTAACGAGTATTGGGACATTGGCAGTCTGGTATTTCGTGGAACTTTCACTTCGGCACAAAATCAAAACAAATTGCCACGATCAACAACAATTGTCATTTGTTATCCTATTAACGCTTAACGCTGCTGCTGCCATCCCGACAGTCTCCGGCAACATCCCGGAATTCGGCAATGAATTATGGACACAGGCCAATGCCAGCACTCTCGTACATTAATGCCGGCAAGAATTTCCAAGTAATAAAGCAATAAATGCCAAAGTCGGGGCCTATTGCGGTTCGAATCGAGGAACAACTTTCCAGCACATTCGACCACAAAATATACTCCCAAGTAGCTACTCTCCCTCTCCTCCTTATGGTTGCGTGCATATGTGATAAATTCCTGACAAATTGATATAAGTAGAAATTATGTAGGCAGCAGAGCCAGATAATGGTCTGCGGCTAAGAAAATTTATCCGATAATCAGCAACCGATGATGGGAAATCGTCATCTGAGCCAAAGGCCTGTACATGCGATACATTGAGCCGACCGTTGTATAAGTTGTACAGCCGCCAGTTTTGGAAGTGTGAAAATACTAAAGGAAATAACATACATAATTGTTGATGTATTTGCATATCGGGTTGCAGTTCTCTAGTTCCGTTTGTTTTGTCTGGCCGCACTTGATGGGCATTTGATTTAATTTAATTTCAATTAATTCTTAATTGGTTATCCGGAAATACACCACAAACACAATATCCAAAACAAAACAAAAAAAAACCATTCAATCGGTCATATATCAGTGACTTGCACTGAAAATATGTAGAGGAATGATAATTAAACATACGTAGATTCCGATGATTTGATTCGTTTTTGTTTGCAGACTCATTACTGTTAAATTTTAGTACATTTTGGATTTTGTTTATTTAATGATTCACTTATTTGCACTATGCTTACCGCAATGATTGCCACAATGCTGATGCTGTGGCAGTGGTTATGGGTCATCCTTTGTGTGGCTTAGCTGTTACAGTTTTAATGGACTCCCGCAATGCGATAAGTAAAGGTTGATATTGCTTGGCAGGGAGCACACATTAGGTGCAAGCAGCTAGGCAAATGTCGTATCCACAGCATAAAAGCAAACAATCCTATTAACAAGTAACACAAGCACGGAACAGGAGGCAGATACATATAGGGACACGGAAACCGAACGGAAATGCAAATATGCCAATCGGAAGTATTCTATCCTTGGAGCTTCCACAGCAGGAGTGTGGAGACAGCCACAGTGGCCACAAACAGCAGGATGTGCATAAACGGATGGGACTGGTAATGGGATTGGGTGAAAGTGAAGCGAGATCGAGTGCGAACTCATAAAAGTTGCATGCCACAAAAAATACTCAGCGAAGAGGGGAAGAGGAAGAGATAGACACTCGCACATACTCGTGCATAATGTTTAATGCGAATGAATATTACAGATATTCACATTGAAGTGGACCCATAATTGCGCCTCAATGCCACTCGAATGGCAATCGATTGGATCAGAGATGATTAGATAGAGAGAGAGAGAGAGGCATTAAAGCATTACAGAGGGAGAGAGAGAGAGAGAAAGGGAAGGATACAGACAGAGAGTGCGAGTTGTGTCAGATGATGCATGAATATTTGAAGAACTTTGCCAGGTCACTTGAGCACTCAAGTCGGCATCCGAGTCACTCAATGCGAGTGTTTGATTGATTGTGCATAAGTCTTGGCCCATGTCCTGGAAATGTATTCATTTCGAGCCGGCCCTCTGGGGCCGCGGACTGCCTCTTGATTTATGGCGTCTAGACTAGATTTGGAGCCACGAATTTATTTATAATTCCTTCTTTGTTTGCCCTGCCATGGGGGTGGAGGCGGCCCAACGGCTCAACGAATAAATGCATATTTACATGTCGTTTGGTCAGCAAAGGAACTTGTCAACGAACTCGAACTGAACTCAGGCCGGCTCCAGAGAACTATTCACGCCTGACCATACGGTCCCAGCCATCATCCCAGATTAAGGCCATATTCTCGCAGGACAACTTCCAGACAAAGTATTTTAATTGGAACAACTTTAACAACTTCCATCAGATGGAAAAGGGTCAGCCTCTTCCAAATAGACTAGCTGCTAATTTACTTTGAAGGGAGAAGTCAAACAAACACACAGGACCGAACTACCTGAAGTTATTTACCGACTGGCCGTCGGCTATATCCCGCTGATCCTTGCCCCCCAACCGTAGTGCCAGGCCCCAGCTCTCAGGCTGAGAGCGAGGTGCTAACCCTTGGCAATTTATGTGTTTCATTATTAAACTTTGCCACCTGCCGCATATTTAGCAACAACAATGGGCAAGCAGGCAGCCGGGCAACGGCCAACGGCTCCACACACACTTGGCGCAATTTATTGGCCAAACACCTCGGCCCGGCCACTCTACAAATGACTGCCAGGCAAGAGGGTGGGTGGGGCTGAAGCTACAGCCCTATCAACAGGCACCCAGCAAGGAGACTTCCTTCGGGGCCTGAATATTTTGATACCCTTGCAGATCTAATGTTCTTTGAAAACAAATACGAAATGCATCGAGACAGATGAAAGTGGCTATATCGTTGAGAAGTTGTGCGTTGCAAGCATTGGAAGGATTGCATATAAATCATAGGACTCTCTGTAAGGGTATCACCAGTAGCAGTCGAAGAGAAACTGAAAACCAATTGAATTGTAGATGCGGGTTAAACACGAAAGCAAACATGGCACAAAACGGGGCTTCAGGCCGGGACCAAGTAAATAAAAACATCGTAAAGTCAGAGTCAGAGTCCGAGCTCGAATCGGAGATGGAGTTGGAGTTGAGTTGGAGGCCCCACCTATCCTTAGTTGGCAGCCTTTTTACACACACGATTGAATGCGCAATTTATGCGGCGTAATTTATGAAAACAAAAACCGGAAACAATATTTCTGTGCGGGCCCCTTCGGGCAGTACAGAGAGCGCTACAGTCGGACCATTATCTTCGGTACATACGAGATATAAGATCGTAGGCCAAGTCCTAGTTATTTATGCGAACGCAGCCGCCGCCTCTGTTTCGGTTCCGCTTCAGTCCTGGATAAACAATAGAAAGGCATTACGGTACCCTGGTGGTTGCCAAGAGGCAAAAATTAAGCGCTTCTGGCTAAGGTCCGGCCACAGGGCGTATGAGTATTCACACTTACATAGCTGTGGGGCGGAGAATGCGCCAGGCAGGGGCTGCTTTAATTGCGGCATCTATTGCATTCGCATTTGCATTGCTGATTGCAACTACAGGGACAGCAGGAAGCTTATATGCCATCCACAGAGAGAAAGAGAGCATCCGAATCCCTACAAAACTACGAGCATAAACAATTTCCACAAATGGCGGCTAACAAAGTGACGCTTAAGGCCATGGCTATTGTGTGCCTGCCCCCATTGCAAAGTCGCCTTCCGTTTTCCGTTCGTGCCTATTGCCTGCGTCCCTTCTTTTCTTTCCTTTCTTGGCTATCGTTTTTATTATTTTCCAGCCCTTTTAGGGGTTTTCCTGGCCAGAGAAGCATAAAAATCACGCACTCACAAACAAATAAAATGCTGACAGCATATATTTCCGTTTCCGGCTACAGTTTTCAGTTAAACAAATGCCTCACATATGTGGAAGGGAAAGCCCTTCCATTCCTGCGCGAGCACCGAGCCCCGAGCGGATGTATTACAATTTGGAAATGCCTAAGGAAACGAACATTTATGACAAAAGGGATACCCATCCTCATCCTTGTCCCTCAGCCTGCTTTGGCTATTTGCTTAGCAGAGTTCGCATTTTTATTTTAATGCTAATTCAGTGGGTTCTGGGCTCTTGGCTGCACTAAATTAGCAGCCCGAGATCGTAAAATCGAGAGCAAACTAAATCGCACTTCCGCCGGAAGTGGACTCCATCTGGGTTCTTGAAAGAGCTTTTCTTTTCGCTCTTTTCCTTTTTATGACAGCTTAACGCTTCGATTTGATTGACGCAAAGTTCTAGGATAAACCAATCAGATTTGTCTCCACCAGCCCCATTCCACTCCCCACTCGCATATTGGATAATAGTTCGGCCTGCCACAGCGCACAGCTTGGCTTTGGGTAAATAAAGTTAATTAAATTTAAATATTTGTATTGCGTAGCTCGGCCTTTGCGGAATTTTATTTTATTTTTTTTTTGCCCGAAAGTTATCAAACCGCACTGCTACCTCCCCTGCTTTACGGAGTCAATGCGGCGTTAAATTGTATTATTGTGTGCTGCTGCTCGAGCAGCAGGTCCTGGCCATAAACGAAAAAAAAGGAAAGAGTTTTCGAAAATTTATTACGAAATAATTCATAAAAAAGCATGCGACGCGACGGAGAATTTTCAAGCAACCAACACGCGGTCTGACACCCAGCGGATAAGACCGCCGGAGCGACGACCAGGTGTGCAGTCCGCAGTGTCTGCTGTGGACAGTCTGCTACTGTTAAATGTTGCCCGCTGCGTGGCACAAACAAAAGACTGAAAACACATGGTGAAACGCCTCTGCGGATACTCCGACCAAAAAGATACCTAATTCAACTGGTTCAAAGATGTCAAACCAACTTTAGTGTGCAGCCCTGGATATAATCATTGTCCGACTGCGGTGGTTTTTGGGCCGCTGCTTGATGAAAACTGTATACGGATAGCATTTAGAGCAGGAGAATTATTCTACATATATCTTTAAAGTATTTACTCGATTTGCAGAGGCACAGTAATCGACTATATAGCGACTCAGTTATTGATTCAGATCATGATAAATACATTCATAGTTCAATATACCCTTTTGCTGCTAGGAGTACCTTGTGCATGAAGAAAAATTGTTGAAATTTATATTTATTTTTATGGTTTGGCTTTGTTTCAGACAGACCCCATCCGATGCAGACCCCTGGCTGGCACTGCCACTGCCATTGCCACACTCCCAGGGCACGGCGGCACCACTCGTGTGTAGCAGCCTCTTTTATTTTCATCATTCAACATTTTTAGTGAGTTGGCAGCCTTTCAGTTTCGATTCAGTTTCAGGGCGCCCTCGGCCTCTGCCTCTGCCCCTTTTCACGCGTAAATGTTTGCACTTTTTGTTTGCCATTTTAAAAATATTTTCAGACCCTTTGTTTCGTTTTTGTGTTTGCTTCAGTTTCAGTTTTTCCTTCCTTTATGGCATTCCACAAACACACACACACTATATGCAAATGCATGTGTGTGAATGCGCGAGTCTGTCAATGTGTGCGTGCATTGGCACAGTTAAACGGTAACGGCCTCTCTTTACACGGCATTTTTTCGTGCCCTTTTTCGGGGCGAGCTTTTGGTTTATTGGTCCCCGCGTTTTTCGCATTGGCACGAATATTGCTCTGCCTCTGCCCATCTTTTTGCGGGAGGGTTTTTATATTGCGGGTCAGCAAATGTTTGCGGTTTTACTTGTCAATTTGAAGTGCATTAAATGGGTGACGCGCGCCGCGGGGATATGTGTTGTTTGTTTTTATTTTGCTTTTTTATTCTGCCTGGGTTTGAGCCCCAGGGGCTGCGCAGTGCACTGCAATGGAACGTTGCTGCAGCAACGATGCCTGCGAAATATATTGATAAAGTGTTTGTTGATTTCATTGTGTGGAAAACAAAACCAATAACGGATATGGGCCCGCCACACTGGAGGAAGAAGTGCTAGATGTGTGGCATGAGGATAAAGCTTTTACAGCGCTTGCCTCTGCTGCCATTTTCTCAGTTACTGACTTGCATTGCCAGCCATACAATTAGAATTTTAATGCCAGCCCATGCTCCTGTGAGACGTCATCCAATATGACATTCTCAATCCGTTGGCCATAAAAAGAATTGTTTTGCCAATTGTTTGACGGTTGCCAGATCAAGCAACAGTGGGCACCACTCCCCGAACAGCGCATAGAGCACTCCGAAATGATTGGAAAATTATACAGAACTCCTGTTCGTATTTTTTTTGAGCTTTCTGTTGGCGGTTGGGTTTACTTAACGCTGTCTAGCAATTCAAGCGGAACGCGCAAAACAAAACAAAAACAAGGAAAGCAAAACATGAACGAAATGTTGCGTCAGTGCGAAAACGTGCCAAGATCGGCCCGGCCCCTACCCTCGCTCGGTAAAATTCAACACTTTGTTAAAATGTCAAATGAAACATGTCATTTATCATGGCCACTCCCACCGCGTTCGCGCTCAGGCTCTGTCTCCCTTTCTGACTCGGGCTCTGTCTCTGACTCTAGCCCGGGCCTGGGGCGCTCTACATCCGGTAGTTGTGGAATTGACGGGTATATTAAATTCCAGAGAATTTGTGAAGCTGCAGAGCGGAAACTGCAACTTTTGAAATATTGAACTTCCGCTTTGGTTCAAATATAAATAAATAAATCTAAAAATATTCGCCGCCACTTATTTACGCTTCTTTTGAAGAGAATTTCTGGGATAATTCTCGAATGGCGGGTATCTTGAAGTCGTAATGGCGCTTAAAGCTCCCTAGCAATGTTTCTGGCTGTTCTCCTTGTATCTATGTATCTAGTAGTAAGTGTGTGTGTGTGTCTGTGCCTCGAGTGCATATATCCTGTGCGCTCTTATCTGTTTTAACAAGCGTTACATTTCCAGCAAATACGCTTATGCTGCTACCGCCTGCCCCTGAATTCTGCTTCTGCTTCAGCTATTTCTTGCTTCCTTCCGCTGTCAGTTCAGGGGGTGGTGGGGTGGGAGCACCTCCCCCCGACTGGCCCTGCCGTTGACATTGCTTAAGTGCGGGGCCAACCTTTTCGCACTCGAGAGATGCGCTGAAACATTCCCTGTGATAATTTTTGAGAGCCAACTCAAACCGAAACTCAAACTGAAACTGAAATGCGCAGCCAGCCAAGGCCACAGTCCCACTCCCCATCCAACACACTCTCATACACTGCCCGCTAAAACTACACGTACGGTTGGCAGAACACTCCTCCCACGATGTGGTGGCTGCCTGTGTGGGCGGAGCCGGCGACAAGGCATTTAAAATTGAAACAAATTGTGAATGATGCATCAGTGGAAAGGGAAGGTAGTGCCACAGGCACAGGGGTACATGTGTGTTTGCTGTCTGCTGTACTTTACTCGAGCTGTGGTGGTTGGCTCTGTTTGCTGCCCCGACTCCGACTCCGGCTGTGGCTTCCACTCCCACTCCGACTTTGTCTGGAGCTCTGTGTGCCGGTCGGTCGATGGCTGTTTGCTTTCTGGAGAGCTGTGTGCTCTGCGGAGACTACAATAAACAATAACTAAGTGTGCAGAGCAGTCCAGGACCAACTATATTCCACTGACCAGACTAAACTGATTGGGGCTCTCATTCATATATGCAAGGGTCCGTCAAGTGGCCATTGCAAGTACTCCAACAGCAACTCAACCAATGTGATAATCTTTACATACATATTTTCGGAATTTAATTTCAGCCAATGACGATGGAATTAAGGGTATTCTTTACACAGAATAGCAAAAAAGGACACACAGACAGAACGGGTTGAGGTGATAAGCTGACAGATTAGATTACGTTACCAGAGAACACTGTGTCCCACAGTTTAGTCCGCAATGTGATTATGACCTGGGGAATTGACTGCATGCGATGGCAACACAAGAGAAAAGATTGAAAGAAAACTGTGAAAGAGAGATGCATTATTTCATTTTATTTTGACTAGTGGAGGAATATTAGGCAAGGCAAAGCCGTAGGACTGTACCATTTATTTAACAAAACATCGGCCATCAGATTTGCCATTTGGAATTAAGAAGACGCCTGAGTAAAGTTTGTCTCAAGGATCAGAAATAGTTGCAGAATGCGTGAGCGAAATAAATCGAAAAACTTTATTAATCAGAGGATGCTGGTGCCAGAGGCAGCCGCAGCAGATGCCGCAAGTTGCTCATACGCCGTGTTGAGCATTTCAAATGCTCTTTGCTGCAAGCGAAAGCATACGCGAGTGCGTGTGTGTGCGTGCAGCATAAAATTATGGTACACATTTATCAACGTTTTAAGCGCGCTGATGGCAATCTGCCTGGCTGCAATTTAAATATGCAAATGACAGACACCAGCGGGGCAGAACGGATAGAGATGAGCGCCGAACAGTTAGACTAGATTGGCGCAAGATCAGGAAACGTTCATCACATTGTTGAGTGTGGCAGTCGCACGCGCCACCACTTCTGGCCCCAGACACCAATCCCCCACGTTTGTCTCTCCTTGCGTGTCTGAAGTATGCGCGTCAACCCATTTCCCAGGCACATATTTTAGAGCGTACTTAACTCGTTGGCCTGTGGTACTCCTCCAGCTCTTGCTACTCCAGCTCGAGGTCTTTTGGCGCGCCTCGTTGTACGCAATAAAAATGGCAAGCGGGCAACAATGCGACTGCCAGGCAGACGAGGCAGACGGCAGCAGCTGCCGGCCATCGAATGTACGAGTAGATGTGAATACCATTTGACCTCGTGAACTTTAATTACAAAATGTTCTCTGTCTGAGCTCTGAGCTCTGCTCTCTGTTCCCAGCCAGCTACGTCGCATCCACTGTTTCTCCATCTCCCACTGTTTCTGTGCAAACTTTGACTATGGGAGGCCGCATAGAAAATATGTAAATCATAATAAGCGGCGTGCTCGACTGACATCCGCAGCCAGGCAGGCTATGGGCTATAGCTCTGGTTATAGCTCTCGCTTCGGTTTCACCATCAGCTCCGGCTGCGTCTGCGGCTACGGGTACGGCTTTGGTGACTCTGACTGTGGGCCAACCGCAAATTAAAAATTTCTGCACGTCTCCACATAAAAAACTTTTTTGCTCTTCATATTTTTCTTCGTTTTTCTTTCCTCTTTTATACATTTTCTTTCTCGTTTTCCGTCTTTTTTTTATGCATTCGTTTAGTTTTGCTCGTCGGTTGGCAGCGCCGTCGCCGGTTTATTTCCTTTTATATTGCTTTGCTTTATGCACACACATTCATACCCACATACGTCCATACACATACATTTATGTATGTATGCACACGCACACTCAAACTATTACATATGCAATATGTGCCTGCCTGGCACTTCAAAGTTTAGCTTACATTTATTTGTGAGTGTTTGTGTGTGAGCTTCACTGGAATTGTTGTGCGAATGTATTGGAGTGAGAGAGAGAGAGAGAGAAAGAGTTTCTTTCATTGCGACCCTTTTCGGTACCAACAGCCCGCCCCTTGGGGTGCGTGCAACTGTCCCGACGCGTTGATTGTGTTTGCATATTATACACGCCCTTTTATGTCCTACGGCAATATGAAATTTATTGTCTCCCTCTCTGTACTACAGCCCTCAACCTCAGTCGCAGTCGCAGCCTCAGCATTCAGCCTTCAGTCCTCGTCCTGCCACTGAGTGCGTTCTCCATTGACAGACAGAACAACGAGAGGGGTTGCCAGGGAAAAGGACATTGATTTTAATCCCAGTCGGAAGTCGCATGCCACTTCTTAGCCTTCGTAGGACTCGGCCTCGACGACAAAAGGCAAGAACATTTTTAATTAAAACAAGGCGAAACAAAGGACGAACATGGCCTGGAATGTGCTTTTCCAGCTGCCACACTGAGTTCTCTCGACTAGAAAATGTTTAGCAGACAAAGTATCAGTTAGAACAAACCATGTGGTAAAGAGCATATCAAACTAAATGAGCATCGAAGTGTTTGCCAGTTAAGGGTGCATGTACATGTTAAACTATGTCTCCACCTGCCTACTTATTGTACATAATTACCAACTGAATCTTTCAACGCTACTGAATACCACTTTACAGGCGTATGAGAAAGCGCAGCAAGGGACTCTGATAGGTCACCAGACATAAATAGCCTACTGTCTGCCAATATGAGCGCTTATATCATATTAGTTACATTATTTGACCATAATGGCTTCCGCTGAGCTAGCGCACAGGGCACTGTAGTGTCGGGAATGACTCCATTTCGATGGCCACCCCGCAATCAAAATGCACTCGACTGCATGCACACATGCCGGAGCTCCACTCCGGAGTGCAAAACAAAACATTGCCGAAAACCGATTGCCATAAAAAAACTGACACAACATCCCAATTTATGTGCAGTGTGGTTCACATGGCCAAAAGCCTGTCCTATGGCTCCCTTTTTCAGCCATTCAGTGGCTCTCATAAATTGTTTAGGTGTGCTGATTTCCAACTGGTTGAATATAATATTCGGTGTGAATATTCCTCTAATTATGCCCGTATTCGATGATAAATGTGGCTGGATCGTGGCAGGCGGCTCACGGCACAGGATACACGGCGTATGCGTTATTCAATCAAGCGCCATTAAATCGAGGTGAACTTTTTTCAATGCGCCCAACATTAAGTTTCAATTTATTTCAATCAGCGAGCGCACAGAATCCCATTAAATTGCAGTAAATTCAACAGTGGTAAAGTTCAATTACGCAACTTGGATATGCAGATATTTTCCAGATATATATATATATATATAATACGATTCGATTTCATTCGCGTTATTTTCTCGCTTTGCAATTGGCAATTTAATGGAGTCTTCCACGCTGGCGGCTGGGACCACCGAAGCCATGGCCCTGTCTGTAAGTGTTAACCGCTTACTTAGGCCATTATGCTGGCCGAGGCGACATTGTATTAGGCAGGCAAATTTATGGTCGCAGCTTTTATGCTTTAAGGACTAGACTCCCGCGTTAATGGACGCACTTGTGAATTTATGGGCCCGGCCTGCGGTGCCTGGCCAGGAGATAAAGATAGACTTGCCTAGAGGACTATTTCATAGTTAGCAGCTTGAGCTTCTTGCTAAGTATGTAAGTCCTTACACATCTCTCTCTCTCTCTCTCTCTCTCACTCTTTCTGCCTGTGGCAGCTGCGTGTGGCATTTCTGGACGACGTTTAATGGCTTCCACACCTTGCTTACATATTTACTATACAAATTACACTTTTTATTGCATGCGATTTCAATTCTTTCGCATTGGGTACTTTACTGGAGGCACAGGCATGGACTGTACGCTTGGCACGTGGCAAAGGGTTCTTCCGTTTATTGAGAATTAATGGTTTATTTATATTATGTGTTAAGGTCGAAACAGGGTCGGTCGTCCACGTGCGCTTCCTTGCATACTCGTATGAGAGTTTCGTGTGCCACAAATTGAAGCTCAAATTATGTGCCTCAATTTGGGCATTCGGTGGGTCGAACCCCGGACTCTGCATTGTCTTTGTGTTTGCAGCTGAATTTCCATAATGCGCAAATTGCAGGGGAGCACGAAGGGAAATTTTTTGTTGATTATGGCATGTTGCATGTTGCGTGTGGCGTGTATGCTAATTTGACTGCACTTTTGCTTATGCTGAATGTTCACTGTGAATTGCGAATGTTTGTTGGTTTGTTAAATATGTATGACATGCGAGTGGGGTTGGGGTCTGACTCCAATTAACTCTGATCGATTTAACAAAGCACTAACCACTTTCAGTTCAAACCGTTTGTAGTTCCCGTTTTTCCGCTCCTAGGATTACATTCCGAAATAAGTCGACGCTACTAATTCATTTTGATGGCCGTGGCCTTAGCTCTTTCCATTACGTAATTATCTAATTAAATTCTGACATATTCAGGCAGAACTTTCCCAGAGCGTATTTTTTCCCCGTAAATTTTCATTTTCATTCGCATTCTCAATTAACCGAGAATTATCTTACCCATTTGTTGTAGGAACAACCGCTTGTTTTGTCTCTTAAGTCAATGATTTTTGCAATCGAAATAAAGGCTTATTGGGCGATAGTCCTGGTGTATTATATTTAAAATGAAATACATCATAGATTTTATAGAATAAATAAAAAACTTTTATAACTACTCGCAAATTTCCCAGGGTATTTTCATATTCATTGCGGATTTTGTCCTTTCTTCTTGTTTTGCATAATATTTGTATGCGAAAGCTTTAGTTTTTATTTTATGTGCAGATGGCTTTAGTTAGAGGAATTGTTAGTTCCGACCGTACTCATCCATCCCATCCCATCCCATCCCATCCCATCTACTCCCTCGCATATACTGGAGCACATGCATATGCAATTTAGATTCCAAAAATTAAATTAAAATAAATAAACAACAGCGCATTTCAATGTGGAAATATTTATTCATTTTCATTTGTTTAAGCGCCGCTCATGACGCCTCATGTTTGTCATTAGGAAAATAGTTTGCGGGCGTGACGAGGCGGTGACTGTGAAATACTCGTATTTCTGCATCTGTGCTCTTGCAGTGTGTGGGAAATATACAATTGCCGAAAAGCACAAATAAACCATTATGTCTAAATCAGAGGAATCGGACCAGAAGCGATCTATTTCCCGTGCTCGAATAAATAACAGAGATAGAGAGAAAGACCTTCAAATCAGTGCTGAGCTGGATTTCAATTGTTGAGGTCAATTGTTCAATTGCTCTCTATTCTATAGCAATTTGGATGACAAAATAATGTAAAGCTGCAGATCCTGAAACACAGTTTTGTGCAAAAATTTAGGTGTTAATCCAAGTGATCCAGCACATTCCATTTTGATTTCTTAAATTTTTTTGTTTGGTTGGACTAAACATGCATTATCTTTAGTCAATAATTAGGTATGGAAGCTGAAGAAATTTCTTATTTCTCTTGGAGTTTGCATACTTTTCGGCGGCTTCTCTGCGGCTGATGAACTCATACAGTACGTGAGTTTGGTCGCCCGCTTCTTGTTCCTTTTACGTTCTTCTGCCTTTCCACTTCTCATTATACTTGTCTGTTTTGATGCTGTTTTCTTGTTGCTGAAAATTTAGCTACGGTTATTATAATACTTTTATGCCATCGTTTACCGTCCCAGACTGCCACTGGTGCCGCTACCACTGCCACTGCCACTGCCGCTGCCACTGCCACTGCCCCTGTTGATGTTGGTGTTGACTTAGTCAAGAGCAATTAACATGCAAATAAGGCCTATTAGTTACCCAAACGTCAGCCCTGTCAGCTGTTGTGTCTTCCAACGCCCACGCCACGCCCTGCATCCGGCCCTTACCTGATGGTAGCACCTTTTTGCACCCTCTATGGGGCGGATCCCGCTGCTCTCTTCAAGCGCCAGGGCTGACCCAGACTCTGCCTCACTTTAATGACTTACTAATTTTAAGCTTCGGCATCTACATTTTCTTGGCAAAAGTCGCTGCGCGACTTCGTGTGCCAGCTCCTAGCTGTTGTTGGGCTGTCGTTAAAAATCTTAATTGGCAATTTAGCAGACAACACTGCCCCTTTGCAGTAATGGTCATCATTAGGTTTAGTGTTATGCTGTTATCTTGGAAAACTTTTGATTTCCAAAGGGTCAATCCTTTGTCTTTAATCTAATCACCTCGGCTAACCCTGCCGAATGTAGCCCGAAATTTTTATGAAGTTTCCTTTGGCCATTGCGCAATTAATGTTAATTGATCACTTCATTTCGGAGCATTTTCATTAAAACTTTTCCTGTGGGTCAGGCGAAAAGTTAAGGCAGCTTCAAATGCGGATGCGGATTCCCTCGAATTGTGTGCGCTTGCCTTGATTTACATTCCAGGATTCCCACTCATTCCCATGGTCCTACTGTCAGTGGCAGGGCCAGCAGCCGCATCCATGAAAGTTGAATTAACATGAAAAAATATTGACCCAAACTCACACGGCTGGATGGAGGCGGCAGGTCCTGCTGCAATTTATAGCTGCACACACACAGGCTGCAAGTGGGTGCACGGGTGTGTGGGCGTGTGATGTGTGTGCCACACCTACTTGGAAATGGACGGGGATTTACTCTTCACGGGACACAAGCACACACACACTCACACACACAGTAAAGGTGTGTGTGCTGACAACGAATACTGAAAGGGTGATGATCCAGGTTGATTTATCTACTGGCACACGGGGGCTAAAAGTTTTCCGCATACCTACATTGCTTAGGTCGGATTCCCATTGTGTGCTCAACCACTGCAGCCACGGGCACATGGTCCCAGCCGATGGCTCCACTGCAGGACGGACTAGGAATGTGGAGGAGGTTATGCAAATGTCAGACTTTCCGTTGGCCCTTTCCAGCTATTCAGCCTTTCCTTTCGGTTCCAGTTCGAGCCCTCATGGAGTCTCCTGTGTGATTTTTGACTGGACGTTTCTTTGATCTATGATGATTTTACTGGCTTTAATCAATGTAGGAATAATTGGCTATCCACCTCATTACTGAGCCCTCGCCATAGATCCCTGCTAATTATGGAGCTTAGCTGTTTGCTCGTTATGTATGCTGGTTTTTCCACAGCATCAGAAGGCACTCCCCTATTGGCAGGCCTGCCTCTGCTGCTCAGCAATATTTTGCTGACGTCTCCACTTCACTGAAATCCATCATTATTCTCCCGAGCCGTCTGCGACACGTGGTCCGCAGCTGACTAATAAATCTTAATCAGGCCTGCCCCTCCTGCCTGGATTGGGCGGGTGTGGTAAGACCGTTCTCCGACTAATTTGTTCGCCCCACCCACCAATCAATAGCTTTACTCTTTTCCAATTGGATCTAAAGCGGCTGGAATCGATAGCTTATCAGCTGCTGCCCTCTCCGATTGGGCCCCCTATTCAAGTGTAGTCGCAAACATTTCTATATGCTGACAAGTATTTTTATTTATATTTTAGCTTTGATTTATTTGCTAACACTATTCGTCGTCACCACACAAGACTATGGGACGATGCCTCGTGGGGCTGTCTAGAAAATGGATCCAACCTCTTTCATTAGCTTATCCCACCAGTTTCCTTCTGTGGTGGCAGGCTCCGCGGTTGTGGTTGCATTCCACTGCGGTTCATCGGTGGTGGTTCTGTTCCACTGGGGTCTTCCGGTGGTTGAGTTCCACTGTGGCTCACTGGCAGTGGTGTTCCAGTTTGGCCTAAGAGTAGTACTATTCCCCCAGGGACCTTGGGTTGTGTTCCAATTGGGTCCAGGGGTAGATAATGTCCAGTTAGGGGTGGTATTGGTGTTGGGCCATTGCGTTGTGTTCCAGTTCGGACCGGAGGTGGTGTTTCCCCACCAAGGACCTTCGGTAGAGTTCCAGTTGGGACCGGAGGTGGTGTTACCCCACCAAGGACCTTCGGTAGAGTTCCAGTTCGGACCGGAGGTGGTGTTACCCCACCAAGGACCTTCGGTAGTATTCCAGTTGGGACCGGAGGTCGTGTTACCCCACCAAGGACCTTCGGTAGTATTCCAGTTTGGGCGGGAGGTGGTGTTACCCCACCAAGGACCTTCGGTAGTATTCCAGTTTGGACCGGAGGTGGTGTTACCCCACCAAGGACCTTCGGTAGTATTCCAGTTGGGACCGGAGGTCGTGTTACCCCACCAAGGACCTTCGGTAGTATTCCAGTTTGGACCGGAGGTGGTGTTACCCCACCAAGGACCTTCGGTACTATTCCAGTTTGGGCGGGAGGTGGTGTTACCCCACCAAGGACCTTCGGTAGTATTCCAGTTTGGACCGGAGGTGGTGTTACCCCACCAAGGACCTTCGGTAGTATTCCAGTTTGGACCGGAGGTGGTGTTACCCCACCAAGGACCTTCGGTAGTATTCCAGTTGGGACCGGAGGTCGTGTTACCCCACCAAGGACCTTCGGTAGAGTTCCAGTTGGGACCGGAGGTCGTGTTACCCCACCAAGGACCTTCAGTAGTATTCCAGTTGGGACCGGAGGTGGTGTTACCCCACCAAGGACCTTCGGTAGTATTCCAGTTCGGACCGGAGGTGGTGTTACCCCACCAAGGACCTTCGGTAGTATTCCAGTTGGGACCGGAGGTCGTGTTACCCCACCAAGGACCTTCGGTAGAGTTCCAGTTTGGGCGGGAGGTGGTGTTACCCCACCAAGGACCTTCGGTAGTATTCCAGTTGGGACCGGAGGTCGTGTTACCCCACCAAGGACCTTCGGTAGAGTTCCAGTTTGGGCGGGAGGTGGTGTTACCCCACCATGGGCCTTCGGTAGAGTTCCAGTTTGGGCGGGAGGTGGTGTTACCCCACCATGGGCCTTCGGTAGAGTTCCAGTTTGGGCGGGAGGTGGTGTTACCCCACCATGGGCCTTCGGTAGAGTTCCAGTTTGGGCGGGAGGTGGTGTTACCCCACCATGGGCCTTCGGTAGAGTTCCAGTTTGGGCGGGAGGTGGTGTTACCCCACCATGGGCCTTCGGTAGAGTTCCAGTTTGGGCGGGAGGTGGTGTTACCCCACCATGGGCCTTCGGTTGAATTCGAATTTGGACCAGCGGTTGTATTGTTCCACCAGGGCCATTCAGTGGTATTCGAATTTGGACGGGAAGTGGTATTGTTCCAGTTCCAGCTGGGAGTGGTGAGAGTTGTATTCCAGATGGGCGGGGGCAGAGTGGTGTTCTGAGGGGCCTCCTGTTCTGCGAGGCAGTTGGCGAGGACGATGGACGCCCTGTCCAGCTGAACGAGAGCTTGTTCCACCTCCTTGACAATGCAGTGCCTGCTGCGCCTGTAGTCGTGGCGGTCGAGGCGGACGGAACTGAACAAGTTCATGATCTGCATGAGATGAGAATCGCTACAGTCAGGCAACGGCTCGAGGTTGGGAATCAGGCACTCTTCCACTTACCGAGTCCACGTAGCAATCGCGACGCGAGCAGGAGTGCAGCTCCCGCTCGAATGCTTTCTTCGTGTGGGCAGCATCGTCTCCCTTTAGGTAGCGGCGGATGTCCTTCTCCTCGACATTGATGCAGCGGCGTATCTTGTAGGCCGCAGTTAGGAGGACCTCGATGTTTTCCACCGTGTAGATGGCCGTGCATTCCTCGAGGCTGCTCAGAGATCCTGCAGCCTGCAACTCGTTGGAGTTGCCGACGAGGGCATCGAAGAAGAGCGACTTCCAAGACAGCTGGCTGGAGCTGGCTGGCTCCACTGCCACGAACGCCTATAAGAATCGGTTGTTGTTATAGAAATTTCTAGGGCTATTTGCTGTGCAATCTCCTCTCACCTGGGCGCTGACAAGCAGTGAGCACACTGCTAATATTTTGCAGAGAACCTCCATCAGGGCGGTTCGAATCGTTTCTGAGAGGCCCCCGGTATCCGCTGACCATTTTAAAGCGATTCACACTTGAAATTTATTTATTTTTTTCACTCATTTCATTAATTGAATTTATCTATAATTGTTTGGGGCTGCCACAATCAGTGCAAACCCTCGAAAGGCGATAAAATGAAAGCAGTCTACGTTTTGATAACACTGCATGGCCGTACTGCTAGCTGATAAACTATTTGGATGAATGCCCACCGCTTTCTGGAGTGGGGTGTCGGCGCACGTATGTGTGGGCTGAGTAATAAACTGAAGGAAACCCCCAGAAACCCCACCCAACCTCCCGACCAGTCAACGAAAACATGGCGAAATGCATTTGACAAGTGGGAAACATTTATTGTTCATCAAAAGTCTAGTTATTCACGGGCAGATTCTGCTGCTGCTGAGGCTGCTGCTGCTGTTGCTGTTGTTGCTGCTGCTGTTGTTGCTGCTGCTGCTGAACTGGCTTTGGCTCCTTCTTCTCCTGGGTCTGCTCTACCGGCTTCTGCTGCTGGGTTATCTCTCGCTGCGATGGGATCTTGGCCACGCAAGAGTCAAAGTCGTTGGCGGCCTGGATGGACTGCACCTTGGCATCGCTGACGGCAGCGCTGATGCAGTTGGAGCGGGTAGCCTCCACCACTGTGGCATTGGATGCGAACTGTGACTGGGTCTGGTAGGCCAAGGAGTTGGAGCTGTCCAACAGCTGCAGGTTCTTATCGAACTGGAAAAGAGGATCATTGGCGTTAAGTTGATGGAATGGCACTACATATATCTAGTAAAAAACCACACGCACAGTGGACACGGTGCAGTTGATGAAGCGGGCCGAGTCGGTCTCGTTGCGGCATAGCTGCAGGTTCTGCTCGAGGCTCAACAGCTGGTTGCGGATGATGATCACAGTGGCGTTGCTGTTCTTGCTGTTCGCCACAGTGGTGCTGTTGGCTGCTTCCTCGCACGCGTTTGTGGCATTGGATAGCTTCTCGCTATTCTTAGTGGTGGCATTCACGTAGTTGTTGGAGCATGCCTGGCCGGCGGGGGACAGGGCCCGGGACTCCATCTGACCTCCGACCATGCGGAAGAGGACCTGATCGAGGGCCGCATCGCCAGTCAAACGTCCAGCATTGACCTATAAGGAAGCGTGTGTGAAGGTGTCTCATTTGGGACTGTTTTGGCGCTGGGCTGCAACTTACGCTGAAGAGGGTCACGGCCAGGAGGAGAACTCGTGTGTACAGATGCATCTTCACTGAATGATTGTTGTTCAATTTTTGGTAGAGCTGCCGGATGCAGGCCCCTTTTATACGAATGAGAGCTTCCCAAAAACCACAGAAGGTTGCACTGCGATAAGATACAGTAGTACGAGTAACTAATAAGTAAACATGGCAAATATGCTGTTAATTGGCTTCAGCAGAGAGAGCTAAAGCCCATCTCCGAGTCTCGTAATTGCTTGGGTTAGATTCGTGGCTGGGTTGCCAGGTAAGAGGGCTCCAATCAGTGGCCATGTCCCATGAGGCTTGTGCTGATAAGCACTCCCACGGCTGGTGTCTTACGTCTCCCCAAAGTCTTATCTCTCTCTGTGATATAAGAGCCTATTTTAAACCTACTGAATCACTTGGCAGCCCTGCAGACGATCTGGCCACACATCGCGCTTTATTAAATCAATTCAGAACGCCACTTGAATGCTGATTTTAATCAGTCGATTACACGTCCATAAATCAGTAGTTGCTCTTCACATATTTAGCATGCTGGTCACTCTGGGTCGCTTCTGAGAACTGATACGGAATGGCTGATAAACATTTGTTATGTTTAAGGTCAAAATGAAAGCAAAATTCCCAATTTCCATGAATTGACTTATCAGCGCCAGGCATTCATTTCCCCTTTGGATAGCTAGATCGATAGATGGATCGATTCGGGGCGCTATCAGCTCGTGAGAATTGGTTAAGCAGAGGTTCGAAATGAGTGAAAAATGAAACACACCTAATTAGCGCCCCAAAACTGACTTCATTTTTTATCCCGAATCTTTTGGATGCCAAGAGGCTTTTCGAAAAGTTCCCGAATCGGGCTGCCAGAAGAGTCAGTGACATATTTATCAACAGGGAGCAAAGTGGATGGGAGATGATGATGATTTTCCCCGAAGGCAGAAATCTAGCCCCATGTGTGGGTTCATACACGTGTATCATGCGTTACATCAAACAAGATTTATAAGGTACAACGGTGTTCCACGGCAGCTTTCTGGTGGTAAAGTCGCGACAGGCAACTCGAACGATTTATCAAAAGTGCAGGCAGACAGGCCAACTTTTGGTGGGACCTCGAATGCCGGCTCCCGCCGGCTCCCACCGCCTGCCAGCCGCATCTGTGGTCCTCAACTTGGATGCGGCTTTGCCCTCGGCAGCCCTGAAACTCTGGGGCAGAGTCAAGTGCAAATTTAACAGGCGACAAGTGCTAATTTGAATGTGGGCAGCCATTTTATTTGTTCTGACAGTCACCACGGTAAGCCACAAGTCACAATCACTGCCTCCCCATCCTCCTCCTCCTCCATCTCCATCTCCATCTCGTTTTGCTTTTCAGGAAGGATCAGATGGGGCTGTCTCTGCTGCTGGTGTCACATCATTCTCGGTTGATGGTTTTCAATGTGGAAAGAGTACTCTTACACGCAGCTCTACCAAGTGGAGTGGTGGTTGAGTCATGTAATGCGCTTCGAGTGGCATTGTGAGCTGGCTTCTGTACTGTTCTGTTCAGTTCTTTTTTGTTCAGGTTACGGCTCTCAAGTAGCTGTTAAGTATTTTCATTACACGAAAACCCCAAAAGCGCAATGATTTATAGCACTTATGAGGGGCGGACGGGGTGTTCTCCATTGCAGTTGCTTTAAATACTCGCATCCCCAGCTGCTGTTCGACTGTCATTAAAAAGGGAATAACTGTCATTAAGCAGCAGCATAAGGAGTGGATGGTTTGGGGAGTCAACGTTGTATATTGTTGCTCATTGTTTACCCTGGCCGTGGCTGCTGTCATTTCCTTTGTTTGCAGCAGCGTCGAATGCAAATAGCAACGCGGTCTAGACGGGCACGCACAATGGGTCTTTTAATTTTAAAAGTGCATTCGGAAAAGAGCATAGCATGGGCAGAGCATACAAAAGTGCCGCCTGCTGGGAGGAACAGCACCATTCGGGGGAAGAGAGTCTTTAAAAAGGAAACCTTAATAGATTTGAATTTAAGCGGAGTACTATTAAATGCATATTGAAAGCATAGAGAAATGTACCCGAGTATACATATACTCAGGCAACGTCAGATTAATGGAAACCAGAACCCCTTAAGGTATGCCTAATGCCTTACCGCAGTTTCCATATGGAGTAAGTATTACTCACAAAATGCACCTAAAGGGCAGTTTATATTATTTTAAATACAGCCTCTGGATACATTTCCTGTTCTTATCTGTGCCTTATCACGGAATTATTTAATTTCGGGTGCATGTTAATACCATCAAGTTCTCTGGATATCTATACATATATTGGCACAATTGATTTATTGTGTTGTGTACAAAACAATGATAAATCAAAGAAATTGCTCTACTTACTTTTCGTTATCTTTGCAGAAAGTCATGGCTCAGAGACAAAACCGTTTTGCCGGACTGCCGCTCCGTCTTCAGCGGAATCGACGTTTAAGGGAAAATATAAATTCCACCTATTATATAATTATTTTATTCGTAATTATTTTAAATGAATATTCACTTGATTGACTGAAATCAATTAGTTTATTCGCTCCATGTAGTTATCCACACCTCGCTCCTATTGTTGAGAGCTCATTTTGGGGGTAAACGAAAACTCCATAAGGTTATTTATGCAAATTACCACAAGAGAAACTTTCCACTGTCAACACTTTGGGCTGTTTAAAATTTATTTATTTTAAATTATTTGCATTTATTTATGCTTTGTTTGTTTGTTTGTTTTTTTCCCGCAAGTTTTTCTCATTTTTTCGCAGAACATTCAAAATGTGGATCATGTAGCGCTGCTATGCGAGATTACTCAGGGTATGATGAAAATGTACAAGTATAACAGGCAAACTATTTGGCTGTTTGCTTATACATATGTACATACATAGACCTATGTATGTAATGGGAATATTTTAGTCGCAATTGCCGCTGCAGCGTTCTTGTTCATGTTTTTTTTGCAGTACACGACACCTTTTTTTGCGTTCTCTGAATGCTAATTCAATGCAACATTTTCATGTTGCCTGGCATTTGCTGCCATGTTTTTAAATAAATAGTTCCAACAACAGTGACAAGAGGTTGGGGTAAGCGGGGCGACATTCACTGTGTGCCATATGTTAGGCACAGCATGGGTGCCTGGCTGCCTGGGTGGCGTTGCGGTAACTTTGTTGCCGGCCTTGATTTCTGTTACAATATTTGTGCGGTCTAATGGCAAAATGGCATTTGAATTTTAGCCCAATGCTCATTGAGATTTAATCTGATTGTAAATGTGATTTACATTTTTCAATGGACGCTCAAGATGAGGTTCAGGGGGCATCTGGCGGGGGCAGGGGCAGGGACGGGAGAATGCTGCACAGGAATCAGAATTTGCATTTCAAAGCACGGCAGAAGGCCACTAAAAAGAGAGAGAGCGAAAGAGTGAGTGAGAAAAGGGATAGAGGGAATGTACCAGAAAGAGAGGAAAGTTTTTATGCGAGAACTCACAAAATTTATTAACGCTTTCATTGCACGCCGGGGAATTGTCGAGCGGGAGGGCAAATGGAGAGGGACATTTCCTTTGTGTGTCGTAGATTTACTGGCTTTTCCAGTTGATTTTACTGGGGGATATTACGTTTTAGGGTTCGACCCCCAAGCACCTTTGTTACACAGTTTAGAAGTGCTGCAACGTAATCCAAATGCACGCTTTAATCAAGTTAAATGGCGCGCATGAGGCAGGTGCCACAGCAGTCGATGCAGTGGCCACAATTGCCAATAGACAGGGTCGAAAGAGCTAACAGCAATTAAAGTGCATTAACCACATGATGCACTTACATCCTTTATCACGCACCTGCACACGCATACACATGCAGCTGCTGCAGCCGCATCCCGATCCACTTCCGCTTCCGTTTCCGGCGGTAGGACAGAGCACGAACCCACGCATCGGAAGCGACTGTTGCCCCGTGCGTGTGTGTGCGCCCAGATGAGCACCTGAACAGTGTGCATCCTCATAAAAACTAATTAGGGTTCTCATTCTCTGTCCTCCCTATTAGGCCACCTCCCACTTGCGTGGGCTCCGTTCTTCCTTCTGCGACGCACACTGTTCCTGATATCGTGTGACAGCTAAAAGTTTTATTTTAGAGTATGTATGTACCATGTTTCGCCACATTTGCGGCCTTAGATCTTTCGAGACTGATTGTGACAGGCAATGGACTTTGTTTCCTGTCCTGCTCTGCATCAGCCTCAGCCCCATTCCATTCCGGTTCAGGCTCTTCCCTTAGCTTGGCTGACACGAAGAATTTAATTTCATTTTGGCAAAGACAAACCCAAAGAGACAGACGTCAAATTATTAGCAATCTAAATACACATGTGCCGACAGTTTACTTTCCATTTCACTGAAAAGCATACACCCTATATAAAAACGTATGTAAATAATACATAAATGTGAGGGCGGGCTTGTGTCTTCGAGGAAACCAGCAAATTGCTACAAGCTTTATTTCAAAATCATTAAGGGCAAAACAAGCGAAATTTGTTGGTTTTTAATTATGAAATTTGTAATATTGTTGTTTGAAGTCAACTGAAATTCACGAGAAATTTACCTGTCAAGTGAGAGTGAGAGAGAGACAGGGAGTAGTCATTGTACAATCTGGCTAGTGATAATCGATATTTATCATCGGGTCCGGTATCTGTCGCCTCCTCCTATTGGTCAGTCGGCGGCTATTATTGCGACACAATAAGCTGGTCAACAAAACTAAGCTCTCCTGTCTCCGGTGGTGTCTCTTCGGAGTCTCCACGGATACGTTTGCTCGTAATGAAGTGGCTTAAGCGGCTGTAAATTGTTCCATAAGCTGCCGTTGGACTTTTAATTTAAAAGTTTCACCCTCTGTGCGAGCATTATATACGGTAACTTATCTACCAAAAAGCCTCCGGCCCATAATGCAATCGCCAAACAAAAGGAACAAAGCCACACGGCCTTCGATTTCTGTTGCGGCTTCCGCCTGGATCTCTGCCGGGACTTAAGCATCCCGAGCCGCCGTCTGTTGCATCAGCATCGGTTCTTTGCGCTCTTTGGGTTCCTACGGCTTGGCAGATACAGTAAGCGCGGATTAAGTGGTGGTTTGCAGCTTGCACAGCTTCTCACAGTCATTGGCAGCAGTGCTGCATTGAAATGACTCATAAATCATAAGTATTCGAAAAATGCCCGGGAAGCAATCGGTATAATCTGTGAAGTAATTAGCTCAATTGATATTTGAAAAATGTTGTGAAGCGATTATTAATTGTGAAATATCAATCAGACGAATGACAAATAACCATTCACTTCTGGACCTTATTGAACAGTCCTTGCTGTCCAACAACATGGATGCCTTGCAGTGCCAATCGTACTGGAAAGTGACCCCCAGGCAGTGGCTTCTGAATAAGCAGCAGTTTGAAAATAATAAATTGAACAGCGGAAAGGGTTTGCTTTGAAAATAGTGCTGCTCTTTGAAGACAAGAGGAAATCAATCTCGCTTTTGTGCCACATTCCTGGAATGTCTCTTGGAATTTTATTTGTATTTATTATAAAAAATTCCGTTGAAATATTCAGATGATTGGATTTTTGTACCCTTGTATTGAGAGTATTATTACAATAGTATATTGAGCAGAACTTCTTGCAAGGAGCAGACATTGTGTGCCTGTAAATATTTGCACATGTAAGTCGGTCTTGTTAAAGTTACCTACAAATGCATTCTCTCAGCTAGGCCTCAATTAGGATGTCGGTCAGTCATTTCCCAACTTAATTGAAAATTTACGGTAATCATTGTCGACAGAAGATTTAACATTCTGGTTTATTGACCATAATTGGGAAAATATTTCAATATTCCCATATTCATGAATGCAGATATAATTGCACGGCAAACGTGGTAAACAAATGTACATACATATATGTTCCAGTATATTTACATACTAGCATTTACAAGCACTGTCTGTAGTGTAACGAATCCACCCCTATCGATGGGTTTTGAGTAATTGCATTGTTTGCAGCTAGCAACTTGCTGGTGGCTTCTGCAATGTACTGTAAAACGTCTCTGGTCATAAAGAAGTGGCCTAAGCGGACATAAACTGTGCTGTAAGCTGGCTTTTGAAGTTGCTCATTTGAAAGTGCCAAGGGAAAGCAATGGAAAAGGCAGGTAATGCATTTTCCAAACAAAAGCTCTGTCTTTCGTACCGGAGTGCAACGGTGAAGGAGAGTGGTTAAGCGCAGATTAAGTCGTAAATTGAAGCATTTCGGGGGACGACGTACAAAAGGTGCCATTGTCATCATATATATAAATATATATATATATATATATATTATACTATATATGTATTGCTGGTCCACGGGCCACCCTTTTCGTACGGCCTTGGGCATAATTAAAAGAATATGGCAAAGGCGAAGCCGTCGTCGCTTCTTTGTGGATATATACGAGATGGATGATGGATGGAGGGACTCTTTCTCTCTGAGAAAAGGTTTTAAATTAAATCTCAGCATTATGGAGGATAATTGGCCGCTTGGCAGCTCGTTTCAGGCCTTGTTCTCGGGATGGATATTGTGGAAAAATAATTAACGACTCGCATTCCAGAGAAGCCATAGCCATAGCCATTGCCATCACATCTCCATCAGCATTATGAAGCATCTGCATTCTGCAGAAACAATCAATGGGAAAGGCTCACAAGGCAGAGCCCATTTATGGCTCTGAATGGGGTATTGCTGTACGAAGCCCCTCAATGGATCTGTCATTGCGGGCCAATCGGCGGCTGTATTGCTGGAATGGGAATTTTAATTTGCGGCTCAAAGAGATTAAAAGCCCATTACTTTCCGGGGCTGAACTATAGCTGGAGCTGGAGTTGAAACGAAATGGAAACCAAGACTGAGACAGACTGGCAAACTTTTCGCAGTAATTGCAAATGAAAGCCCAATTTTTGCAGGCGGTTTCTGGTTTACGGTTTGCTTTGAAAAGACTTTCTGGTAAGCAGTGACCCTCTCCTCTCCATTCTCCAGCCACTGTTTTATTGGACTTTAATCTTTTGCGTACTGATTCGGCAACTTATTACTTAAGTTCCCGCTAAATATTTCAATAAACTTTGCCTCAAAAAGTTCGCCGAGAACTGGCGGGGCCGGGTCTCCCCGGGTGCGAGCTTCTCCTGAAAATCGATGATGCCAACTGTTGGGCGATAATCTAATCTGCCACAATGTTCCCAAGTCGAACGAATCAAAAGAAGAAAAAACAACAAAAATTGCAATAAAAATCCATTTCCATATTCAATTTGCTTAAGTGGAGAGCGGCCTTGCTCAGCCGCTATACTTTCCCCACCCACTGCTCCGCACGGAAGACGGCTGAAAAATGAAAATGAGTCGGACGTATAAATAATGCCAAGAAGACCAAGGGGCTCAGCGATGTAGGACGAGAAGTGGAAGTGGGAGTATGAAGTAAAACTATTGCCAGTTCGTCAACGTCAGCAATTTAGTCAATGCCATGACCGTAGTAGCAGTCATAGTCGTAGCTATAGCGAGACAGAGAGAATCATGTAATTCACTCGACACCCAGTGTCTCTGACGTGTAGCTGTGTGGATCATTTATGCGCTTAACATACTTTCAGGGGAACTCAACCCGAACTGACCTCGATGCCGACCCCCGACCCACCGTCAGAAGCTTCAGGACTAGTCCGTTTTGGCCTGACCAAAATGGCATTGTGTGACACATTTCCATTTTGGGGAATTTCTTCATTTCTGCTTTGTTGCGCTTCTTTTATTTACTGCAAAACAACGAACAACGGACAACGGAGAGGCGAACAACGCAGTGGCCGATGGAGGATGGAGAGGAAAATAGTAGTGAAAATTGTGAATAATGCTAAGGGGAGAGCGGGATGGGCAGGAAAAGTGAAAAGTGAATGGACAAGGTGGAAGTGAGAAATACCAGCTCACGTTAAATTGAATTTAACGTGAAATGCAGCGAAACGAAATGAAATTTTCGCTGTCGCAGTGTCTAACAAGAATGAAGAAAAACGAAAACAAGACAATGCTGAGCGTGAAATGAAATGAAAAAATAATGAAAGAAAGGAGAGCGAGCGAGCGAGCGAAAAGCGTGTTAAGCGAAGATGGCAAAAGGTGTAGGGAATGCTAGGATTCTAGATATTATCAATCATAATACAAAAAAACTATAGTACTCGTACAGTATATACTACATAAACTCGAAGAAGGCAAACACTTCAATCGACGAAGCACGATGAAACGAAACGAATCGAGTCGAATCGAATCGAAACGCGGGGATTCGAGTGGAAATTTCGAGCACAGGGAAAGCGTGGAGCCAAGCGAAAGCGAATCGAGTATTTATTGCCTTTATTAGCGAGTCGATTGAAAAATTTACTGCGCTCAAATTCTATCTGGAACGCTTCGCTTCACTCAGAGCGATGGGGTCCTGGGAGATGAGACTGGGGCATCGGCATTGTGTGCTACTAACAGCAATTCATCTTTGCGCGCAAACTTTCCCATTTTCAGCAGTGTGCAGGAGCTTCACCTACACACCTGCTGAAGCGACAGCTACAGCTCCAGCTCCAGCTCCTGCTCAATTCTGAATGGGGCAAGCATTTTTGAAATCTTGTTAGCAGTTGGCTGCAGCTTCATTCCCACCTCCATTTGGCTGAAATATTTTTCCCTGTTAAGCCCTTTTATTGTTCAGTTATTCTGTCTATCTGCCTTTCTCCTTGCAATTTGTCTTTAATTTTTGGTACAGCAGCGGAAAATTGTATTTTCCATCATCGTTGAGTCGTCGGTGGTGGAACTTCACAAAACAAAAAAAGAAAATGCTCGTTTTGTTTTAAGAAAACATTCCAGTTTTTCAACTTTAGATAAATATTTTTAGTTGTTGGCCAAATTATTGTCAGTGTTATGGCTGGGACTCCAAATATTGAAACTATTTCGTAAAAGCAATGAAAATAAATATCCAAGTTTAAGGGGCAGAGCTTAGACTTTTGATCTAAAGTTGAATTAATGTACAAATGTAACCTTAAAGTTCAATGGATTGCTCCTATTGCATCGCTCTTTCCTCCTCTTCTCTTTAAAGCATTTGAGTTTAGCTTAAGCTTCGGGAACATTTTTCCACGCGTTTAGCAGAGCTTAGCAGAGCGCACTGCCAGCCAGCCGAATGCACCCTCTAAGGACCGACCCTTACATGCTCGCCTGTCTGTCGGCTGCTTCCCCCATTGCCAATAAAGGACACTCCTATTGCCATGCCGATCTGCATCTGTCAGCGTATTTCCTGCCTGTATGCCTGTGTGTTTCTGTGTGCGTGTGTGTTTGTCTTTGGCAGTTTACCTAATTACATTCCGGAAATAAAACGTTGACTGATTGTGCCAATAAATGAAAATAATGACGCACCATTGACTGCAAACTGGAACTGGCGAACGGGAGGTCGAACTCAGGGCAAACTTTTCCGCCAGAGTTTGCTTCGAGAAGAGACCTTACCGAAAAACCAGAAAGAAAAGTTGCCTCGTCTGTCTGTCTGGGCTGCTTCCTCTGCAGCGGCTGCTCTGCTGCTTCTTTATCTTCATCTTGCCTTTCACTTTCCCTTTTTTTTGGACGTTCTTCTGTTGGTTCTTGACGAGTTTATTTGCTCGAGCAGCGCTAACTGATTGTCTGTGATTTTCTTGTTTTTAGATAATGAAAGCCGGAGCAATCTGCGGCTGCCACTGCTGCTGCTGCGGGTACATAAAAGTAAAGGCCTCGCAAGTGTTACTTTTTATATGCTTCCCAGCAACAGAAATTGCTGGCAATTTATTCAGATATCCAGAAGAAATGAGACAAATTGTGGAAAAATAAGTAAAAGACGTGGGGAATGTTTGATGGCCAGGTTTTTATTGCCTGATATATGGATAGGCTAGTTTTAGAGCACCAAACGCAACTTAAACGCTCAAAAGCTTTTAAGGGAAGTCCTATCCCAGCAATTGCTGGTAAGGTCAAGCAGCATTGCAATGCTGGTTTAAAATATTCCTCGAAAGGGGGAGACCAGAGTTCTCGAATGTTTGGCAAGCCCAAAAGTATGCTAAGTATTGTCCGCACGCCCCAACCTGCTGCAGCCTGGTGGTGCGGTAGAGCGAGTGCTGCATATGAAAGGGAAAGTTCCCAGCTGAGAGGGCACGCAACGTAGCCCCCAACTAATTTCAGCACAATAACCCAAATTGAAGCGGTTTTCTGGCGTTTGTTTGCAGTCGCCAGGGACGTTGCTCGGCACTAAACGAAACCCCAGCGTTCGGCTGCGTGCTGCAAACATTGAGAGAATCGGGAGAGCAGAGCAGAGCGAGAGAGAGCCACGTTTCGCGCACAAGCAGAAGGCGCGTCGAAGGAGCGCGAGAGAAAGACAGAGCCGGAAGAAGTTGATGCTTGGAAAAATGTTTGCTATAAATTCTGTAACAGCTGTTGACGGCAGACCAACTGCATGCAGGAGTTCAAATTTAAGTTTACATACCCTATCAGATGTTCAGATTCATATTGCAGTCTGGTATTTTCAATGTCAGAGGCTAACCTTAAAGCTGATTTCAGGAATCAATCGTACATATGTATATTAACGGAAAATTTGTCTAATTTGTCTAATTGCGTCTAAGAAAAGCTGCCAAAAATAAATACTAATTGTTATAAAAAAACGTTAAACAGACAGGTGGACCGATAGACAAGAAACTGTATACTTTTGGGGTCCTTCTGGCTTTGACAAATAACATAAACTCTATAAGTTTGAGGGTATTCAAAGAGGGAAACCCTTTGCTCGCCATGGAACAATCTCCCGGAAGGGAGATGCCATAAAATGCTATAAAGAGCGCGTAGAAAGACACTGAGAGAGCGAAATAGAGTGTTTCACGAAGCCCGTGAAGACTGCGCTGCTGCTGCCACTGCCACTGCCTGACGCTGCCTGCCGCCTGTTCAGCGGCATGTCCTCCATCGTTGCTTCAGTTGCGTGCGAAAGCTTAAAGTAAACAGACAAGCACTGTCCAAGCAGCAGAGCAGCAGAAGCACTCTCAAACACTGTGCAAGTGCCGACGCCGAAAGCAGCAACAAAGACACGAAAGAGCGACAAGGAGAAGGCATCGCTAAGGAGCTGCTGCCCACGCTGACGTCGGCTTGGGTCTGGTTCTGACTGAGCTCTGCTCTGGTCATATCCTCCTTTCGGCACCGAGTCAGTCAGTTAATTTCTGACCACAGCGGGAACGGGTTCGGTTCGCTTCACTTCGGTCCGATCTGATCAGAGTTACTCTTCCTCCGATTCGGTGATGTGTCGTGACGCGACGTGCCAATGCATCGTATACGTAATGTGAGATCTGTTTCCACTTCCGGAATGAACTATTAATTCCACGAATGCTTAGCAAGGGGATTCCAGTGTGTGGATGGAGGCCTGGTGCCACACAGGTGACTGTGGAAAGTGTGTGAGCAAGACACCAAATCAGCGGCAAAAGTAATAAAATAAACAACATAAAAGAAATGAAAGAAAAATAAAATCGGTTGACTAAAAACCAAAAACAGATGGATTAAACAAAAAGTGAAGAGTGAAAAGTTAATTGCGAATGAGCATCGATGAGCTATGAAGTTAATTGCATGCGAGATTCATTGAAAAAGTGCATAAATCAACACAGAGACTGCATTTAATTAAGCTGAAAAACAACAAAAGAACATGTATGGGAAAGTGCATTCGGTAAACAGTTAGACAGCAAAAAAAAAGGAAAACATTTATTTTAATGCAAAGAATGGAAAATACAACAATTGAAATGAAAAGTGCAGTGGACAAGGGCAATGATACTAAAGCGTTTATAAATTGATTTACAAAACAATTGATCGCAGCAGCTATAACAACAACAAAATCAAACAAATTATAGTGCAACAAACAGATTTCACATCAACAGTTGCTGCCACATAAGCAGCAACAGCAGTAGCAGCAGCAAGGGCGGCAAAAATGCCAGCATCAAGTGGATTATATCGAAACAGGAGCGGATGTGTCCTTGACAGGATGCAAAAACCTGCGGCACTTATTTTTATTGCATGCATTGCGGCATTTGGCATTTGCGGTGAGTATGACACAAACACCACCACACCACCACCACCACCAACACAAAAACACACTCTGAAACACTGGGTGCAACATGTATGCATACGCCCACGCTCGAATACTCCCGTGCACATCCGCAAACAAAAATACATTTTATATTCATGCGACAATTACGGCAATATAAAATGTTCATTGCGGTTGCTCATTGGGCGGTAAGCGAAGCCGAACCTCGAACCCGAGTCCGAACGGATAATTAAGTTACGGCTCAATGTAATGCAATCAAATAATAATGTCAAAAGCTATCCGTATTTACAAAATGTTATATTTAAACATATTACAAAAAATATGACAAATAGCGGGGCTGAAGTACGAAGGCCCTTGTAAATGATATGATGGATTAAGCATATGAGAGCAAGTTGATAAACGTTGACAATATTTTAATTAAGTTTGAAGTCTTCATGTTATCATTGAAGTACGGAGTCTCCAGTTTTAATGGAATGTCCCAACAAAATAGAACTGTTTTGTCCCAATCATAATATCCTGTTCAATCGGTACTATAGAAGATAAATCGTTAATTTGTTATATTTTATTGGCCTTGTCGAGCACATTGACAGGTCAGGGATTTGGCGGGGCAAATGGGGCGCGGCGCGGAAATCGTGCATCACCTGTCAATGCCTGACACAGCAGCAACAACGAAAACAGCAACAATATCCGTGAGAACAACGAGAACACTTGTCTACAACTCTCACTGAAAGCGGGTTCCCTTGCTTCCCCTGTCGATTGTCCCCGTCGCCTGTGCATGTTTCTGCCCCTTTCCCCCCATCAGCGCCTTCTGGCAATTTGTCAAGCAATCAACAAAGCCAGAAATTGCCACGCCAATGGAAAAAAATACAGGAAGAAAGAGAAAGCAAGTAGTGGAAAGGGGAATGCAAGAGGGGAAAAGACCAAATGTTTTGTTGCCAAATCATTGAAACAAATACAAAAACTGCAGGAAAATTCATTTGTGTAGGTCGAACACTAGATACCCTTTCAATTCGATTAGAATAAAACTTTCCTGCTTTTACGTATATTCTGAATATACATATATATGGTATATATCTATTAGACTGAGAAAGAAATTCCCGTGCCAGAAGAATGAGTCAGTTCTTCTGTATATATAATACATATATACACACACATAGGTGTAGGTACATATGAACATCATTATAAAGAGGTCAAATATACCCTCCGCCAAGGGATAAGAGGATATTCAAGAAAATCCATCGCATAAGCGCCATAAAGGGAGGGAACGCCAGCGGCAGAGTGGCAGGCCACCAATATGTGGAAACTAGAACACGGGTTGTGCCACATTTTGTGCGTGCCCCCGACAGTGATTGGGTCGGGCGGGGAATGGAAGGGGAGGTGTCTGTAAAATCGTCACACAAAAAAACATCTCCCTCTCTTGCCCTTGCTCTGAACACACACACACATATTTACTCATACACTCCAGGCCGCCTCAGGGGCAGCGCTGAGCACACTTCTGGCAGATCCAGCAGCAGCAGCAGATCTGGCGCATCCATTGTTGCATGCCACGTTTGGCCGCCACTGGGCTGCCTTTTGGGGCACACTCCAGCTGTCGCTGTCGCTGTCACTGTCAATGCTGTAATGAAAAATGCACAAAAAGGAAAAACAGAAACCAAAACAGAAACAGAAACGGAACCCAGTGATGGAAAATTAAAATAGAAATAAAAGTATAGAATGCTGAGAGCTTAGTGCACAAATGAAAAAAGACAACAAAAACAATTTCTGCTGTTCATGCCGCTTTTTATTTAGAGCGCATTAATATTTAGCCAGCGAGTTCTATAGGTATTACTATCCCGTCTGTGGTCGTGTTTATGCCTGTGGCTGTGGATATACGAATATTTACATACAGACACGTGTATGTAATGTAAATATATGTATCTGTATATAAATCAATAGTTTTATGCGCCGTGTGCATGTCTGGTGCCTGGGTTCGGGGATTTGAAGGCCAGCAGTGCACCACTTGGGCCCCAAAAATATTTTCCCCCTTGCATCCCAAAATAAATCTGCAGCTTAATGGATCCAAATATTTGCATAAATATCTGGAAACCTTTCTACCCGGCAGGTAGTATGCAACGCATACATTTGATGGATTGACAATACTTCCCGAAACCAAAAAATTTTCGAAAAAACAAATAAAATCGCATTATGCTAGGTAAATGAAAGAACAAATACCCACTGATTCAATTATTTATGATATATACTTTTTTAAATTATTTATGAAGCTTATTTTAAATTCTTTCGTGGATGTCTAGAGAACTCTCTATACATAGGTACTCCTTTGGATTTGAAACCTTTGAAATAGCAACAGCAAATAGCAATTCCAATTGTCCGATATGAAAATGCTCCCAGCATTTCCATCAGACAGATCGAATAGAATGTTGCCCAATGCGGCTGCCCATCTAATCTGATCTGCCTCAGTCACTCCTCATGCAGAGCTGCTGACGCAGCATTGTGGAAGCCACATGGCCCAAATGCCTGCGAAGCAGTCCCACTATTGACAGCAGTCGCAGTGGCAGCTAACGTTCCGTCCTGTGCATTTCCGTAGAGCATCCCCCAGTTAGTGGAGTTAGTAGAGCATGACGATTCCGAGGCAGCAGGGCTCCCGTCTGCCATTCAGGAGTTGCATGTGTCGCTGTGGGGGCGTGTGTGTGGATGTGTGGGGTGTTGCCCTGTTCGAAATTGTCAAATTGCTGTGAAAGTCGGGCACAAAGTTAAATCCATTGAAGCTGCCAAAGGGGATAGGTGGCGGGCCACTTGTGGCAAGTCGGTTTAATTGGGCTAACTATCGTGTGTATGTATAGACTGCCGCTGCGGAGGCTTTTCCGGGAGGCTGAGGTTTTCGTTAATTGCCACCGCACCGAAATAAGACCTTTTCCGTGTCCCATGGAGATTGAGTGCCACGGATGAGATGGGGGCTTGTTAGATGTATTGGGTTGCTTGCTATACCAGAGGGATTCAATAAAATGTGTCTACATCAGTATATTCAGGGGGTGTCTTAAATGAATGAGTAACTGATCTATTGACGATTAGTTCTACGAAGAGAATCCTATCTATCTATACATGGATCTACATATATATCGTATCTCTAAATATTTCAGACATTCGGTGCCATCAATAAATGCTCTCATTTAATACTTCTTGTTATTCTTTCCATTTTTAGCCCTTTATTTTATTTTGTAATCTTCTATTTTTAATTATCATTTCATCAATGGTTCAATTCGTAAATTAATCTATCAAATGCTTAATAGTTCATATTTCCATTCAGCAATCCTTTCAATAAACCATCAATTGTCCCTTAAAGTTTTTCAATATATCAAGTTACTTGGAAATTGCTCTCTCACACTCACTCTCTTTAGTTCTTCTTTATACATCTAGGAATACGAGTATACATATGTACATATCTCTGAGAATTGGGTGGGCAATCGATTGACAGTGGCGGCAATGACAAAGTGAATGCAGTTTCAAACGGGTATAAGGGATCCATTCGTTAATGACGCAAAATGATTGACGAGCAGGGCAAAGGCGAGTTTGTGCAGTGAGTCATTGGGTGCAAGCAATGTGCCGGGGCTGGCAAAAAGGATCATTTACCCATACGTCTTCATTGCGGGCATACAATTTTTGAACAAACTGAAGGCACAGGCATGGGCAACCGACCCGGGTCAAGGCCTATATGTTATGGCAGGGCCAGTTCTGGGGCAGGGGAAGTGGCAGACTGAAAGCGCGTTGGCAAGCATAATTTAATTCGGAACATGCAGGAGCACACACACACACAGACACACACGCTTGGCTGGTGGTAAATGCAACGGTAACATAGCCATAAAACTCACCTGTTACAAATGCAGCGTGCCTCGGGGCATGGATTCGGGGCCCGTTAGGGCTGGCGCTGCCTCTGGCATGGTCCTGGCTTTGCTCCTGCCCTGGGCTCGTGTGCTGCGGCAGCCATAATAATCAGCACAAAAACTAATGGTCCCACACACACACACACACGCATCCAGGGACTTACAGCAATACACACACTCGAAGCCAGAGAGAGAGAGAGAGAGAGACGCACACACACATGGCTGCACTTTAAGCGCTGAAAGCACGTAAATTTTACATAATTCAAAGGAGGCGCCGCCTTTTGGCAATGGCAGATGTGAAGACACAGACGTATGTGTGTGAGTGTGTGTGTGTTCCATATGTGGAAGAAATGCGGATGGATGGAATGGGCAAGCTAGAACACTTAGATACATTTTGAACACTCACAAGCCTCATTCGTGTAAGTTCCAACTCCAGCCCCGTCAGCCATCTCCCTGTCTGCAAGCTTACAATTTGCAACATTTCACCTCTTTTTGTTGCTCTTTCTTTTCATGGGGCTGGAATAGCTTTCTTGCCCAAATCCTGGCCAGTCACTGCGAGTCAACTTATAATACCTGGCCAGAGCCCCAGTCACAGGCATTTGCGGGTTCCAGCCTAAGTCGATGCAAATGGTTTTCTGGTTTAACTTTTGCTGTTTTTCCTTACACTTTCGCTGCGCTGCGGAAAGTTTCCATCGAGCCGCGCGCAGCAGAAAGCTGTTCATCATCGCGCATCGACAGAGGCTGATTATGACCTGCCCACATTCCATTCCACGGCTGGGTCAGGCACTCCAAATTTTGGCTTTGGTTTTTTTTTTTGGGGCAACATTGACAAGTGGCCAGGCAGCGGCTGCGGCAGCGGCAGCGACCCTTCTGTTTTTGTAATTACAACTTGGACTGGCGGCTGCACTCGAAACTTGCGGAAACTTGGCCCTGAGAGCCAAGGGGCAGCGACAGGGAAATGTTGTTTCAACAATTAATTTGCCACAAGTGCGGCCAGAATTTCTTTGTGTTTTATGTCGCATTAAGGCAGGACAAACGCACCCCGTCGACGCAATTTCATTAGGGAACCTGGTTGCCAACGTGGCTTTCATTTCGTACATATCTGTTACGATCCGTTACATTCTGTTGGGGTCTGTCGCTTGTGCCTCCACCTCCACCGCCAAATTGTGAATAAAAAGCGAATTTGCCTAACAACTTGCGCACACTGTCAGAAATTGAAACTTTTCAAAAGCAATTCCTTGAATTTCAAGTGAAAACTTTGTTCTTGTTGCTCGGCTTTTCCTTTTCGTTCTCTCGTCCTCTCGTTCCTCCTTTTTTGGGCCAAGAAAAGTTGTAACTTTTGGCAGAAATATGCAAGCAAACGTACGAGTAGGATACAGATACAGATGAATATATATATATATATCTTCCTGTGTGTGTGTATCTAAGTGATTGCGCGTCGAGGCAACTAGAGCAAACTGTCTGCGTTTTAAATGCCAACGAGCACATTGACGCCAAAAATCCAAAGCAAAATGGCGTCGGAGTTTTCTTCTTCCCTCCACCAAACATCTACATGCGTGAGACCAAACAGCAGCAGTCATCAAGATAAAGCCCTCCGTGCTCCTGCTCCCTAAATTCCGCAATTGGAATTATGTGAAAGGCTTTTCTTTCCGCGGCAGAAAGACATATGGGAAATGCTTTGTACTCCAGTCATTGCATCCAGCGAAGGAAGTCTCTCAGCTGATTGCCGCACAGAGAACTACTTTGTGCTCGTGTGGATAATAAGACTTCAAAGTTCTCCGTTTCCGTCTTTTGACTTTGTTCCTCTTCGCTCTCTGTGCCCCCTAATTCCAAGTTTTGTTCGAAAGTCTGGCTGTAAAGTTGGTTTTGGGAATGAAAAGTTTCCGCATGTTTATAACGAGTACTGCACAATTTATATAATTAACCCATATGGATATTTATGTGCAGCAGAACTTAAATTCACCAAAAATAATATTGGTACCAGGCCTAAGAGAGAGCACTCTCTCAATACATATATTCTTACGAGTTTACTCGTACTCGTAGGCCTTTCTCCCGCCCATTACTCTGTCCGTGTAAGCCTTCAAGCTGGGGCTTAGCAGACGGCGGAGGCGCGAGTTTTAGGCATAAAGCTGGATTATGGCTTTAAGTGTAATTACAATTTACATGGCTTCCATCCTGCCTTCCAGCTGCCTGGTGTATTAACATGCTCGCCGCATGCTCGTTCCATGGAACTTGGAACTCGGCACAGGGCACAGAAAATGGATACGGCTACGGAGCTCCGTGGTAAATGTTATTAAAAACTTAAACTTCAACGGAAATAAAAAAGGCGGAGGGTAAAATACGATAGCGCCTCCGTCAGCCTGGTTTCATGGACGTAATTAGAAACTTTTTAGTTGGCACCGCCATCGCCCCCGCACATACGAAAGTTGGACATGACTTTTGAGGCATTATCCTGGCGCAGCTATTTTCGCGCCCCGATGCGGTAATTAATTTCCCAGTGCCCAACATGCGGAGTGTACAGGGAGACGGAAAATTGCCGGACATTTGGTCGCTTGTTGTCAAGGCCACTGCGATTGGTGGTCAGGAGCAGGACACCCGAATTTGCGATGGTATTCTCAAAGGATCTACATGGAAATCAATAGAGAAAACGGAGAAAAGATGGATAGAATTATGTGTTCATAAGAAATTCATTTTAATTTCCATTTAAATTCATTTTCTCTTGCCAGTTATTGCAAGCACTTTCTTTAACACTTTCCCTTTCCATTTTCCCCCTCCAGTTGGCTTCATTCATTATCTATTTATAGTTTCTTTAACTTTGCCTATTAACTGCTTATTCCCAGCCACCCTGGCTGTGTGGAAATTAGGCAAGATAATTATTTTTCACAAAATTCGAATTCAAATTAAACTTTCGCTCGGAGATTTAGAAGTTGTGTCGAGGGCTGGGGCTGGGCCTGTGCTTGTGGCTCCAACTGAGGTTGGTCTTTGTGGTTTTTGCATTAAATTATTCATTAATGGGCCACGCAAAGCGGACGAAAGCCAAATACCCGTACAGTGAGAAAGTCCTTCTATCCATGTACGAGTCTCCCACTTAATTACCGAGATAATTTACACTTTCGCTGGCACTGCGGCTTTGGCCCGTGTTGGCCCACCCCCCCAGTACGTGTGCTCCACATAAATTAAAGTTTAAAGCTCTGTAAATTCAGTGGCAAAAGAAGATGAGACGTAAGGGAGCAATAGGCAGGAGAGCAAACACTATGCTTTCGGGTGTATCTACATATATACACTGGAGGAAAACGTGTAGTTCGTAGACATATAAATTAACGTAATTGTATAAAGTGGGGTGCTCCTGGAGGCGATCAATTTTTTTTTCTATTGTTCTTTATTGTATTTAGGAATAACATTTTTGCCAGTGTATAGATAAGTTTGTTGTTGCGTAACAATTTGGATTACTGTTCAAGTAGTTGACAGTTTCTGGAAGGCAGTTCAAGGGCAGAAAGCGCGAGGCAACACACAAGTGGAGAGAAAGTCGGGGAGCCAGAGAGGGAGACGGGCCAGGCTAATTTATGAAAATTGCTGTCGAAATTATTGTCAATGGGAAGGAGGCATGGCATGGCATGCCACCGGAGTGGAGTGGAGTACCACTGTGGCACTGTGACGCAACATTGAAGCCATTCTGCGGCTGGCTTTCGCCAGCGATCTGTGATTATGGACTGGAACGTATTGAAACATGTTAGCCGAGTCCTTTCCATGCCGAGAAGTATGCAAATATTTGAGACCCGGAGCGGAGTGGCTACAAGTATAATTTATGACTCGGCTGCTTAAATTTCACTCGAATGGCAGCGGGGGCACCAACAGCAGACACGAAGGCGCACACAGACACAACGAACGGCACAATGATAAACATGTAGCGCCACAAAGATAACATTTTGCCGGTTGCCAGCTAAGCAAAAATTAAGAAACAAAAGAGGGGGGACTCACAGCCGGCGAGGGGCATATTGACTGGGATGTGGTTCCCATGCTGTTGGCTTTAATCTTTGGGGCACAGTTAACGCGTTTCCAGCTCTAGTCTCATACAAAACAGCAGAAAATAGCAGAAAACAGTTGAACCAGCTCAAGGACAAATGATAACGCTTAGCGCAGCTCCGGAGCCGTGGCCGTAGCCAGAGACAGTGCCGCCAGCGACTGCCTAATGATACTGTCAAGGGTGGGAGTGGCGATGGTAGGTTGGTTCTGACTATGGATATGGAAAAGGCACAAGCCAGAGCGCTGCTCACTGTTCCGACTGTAAGATACCCGCCACTCCCGAGTTTAATTTGACTGGTAAAAACGCAAAGTTGCAGTAAATTCCAAGTTTCTACGTTTTGCGGCGCCTGTTAATAAGCATGATCCGCACGGACTAGACTGACTACCTTTTTGCTACAATATGAGCATACCCATGCAGTACTCTGTGACTGCTAATGGGTGCAACAAGAACAAGATGCCGCAGCAGGGGGAAGTATGATGACAGCAAGGACTGTGACAACAAATTCTGTCATTAGATACTGTAACCGAGTAACCATATCGCACCCACAACTCCCATAGCAACTGTCGTATCCGTAGCCACCCCGTTTCTCCACTCGCAGCCCTCGGAGGCGAGTCTCTGAAATCTTGCTCATTTGCCCTGCTTTACATTTATTCAGTTGACTTTGCCTTAACAATGTGTCCCGGAGCCAGAGGATACAGAACAGAGAACAGAGTCTCAAGTCCTGAAACAAGAAACCCGAATCCAGAATCAGAGCCAGAAACAGAAACAGAGTCTGCTCCTACATGCCGCATAGATGGAATATTTTCTGTTGGTGGCGCAGATTTTCCAGCATGCCAAAAAGCAGAATCAGCAGCAGCAGCAGCATGTGGAAATGTTTTGCCGTTCATAAATTTATGCCACGCGGCCGAGGCAGCGGGAGCGAAAATGTTTTCCCTTGTTGAAATGATGTTGTACATGGCCGTGGGGCAAGGGAGCAGTGGGCTATGAAGCTGTGGGAGCCGCCACGCAAATAGAATTTCAAAGAAGTAAATCTTGAAATGAAATTAATTTTCTCAATTTTCCAAGCTGCAGCTCTTCCAGTACTCATCCTCTCTGTCATTTGCATATACGCAGTGCAGGGGAGGCGGCAGCGAAACACGAAAGTGGAAAACTTTCTTCGGCTTTATTCAGTTAACCCTTGGCCAGATGTTGTCTTCGTCCAGCCACCAAAGCAGTCGGATGGGAAATGCGAGAGATTTCCCCAGACAATTTCCTGTCCTGTCTCTTTCACTCTCTCTCTCTCTCTCTCCCTCTTACTCACTATCTGAATTGGCCTTATTTTGCGGTCCAAAATCGATTGATCGATTGGCCTAGACGCTTATAAATGCCATCCCTGGAGGAAACAGTAATAATTTCCATTAAAACTCATTCATTACAAGTCATAACTCATTGGAAACAGAACTGGGGAAGATTTGTGCTCGGATAAAGTTTGGAGACGAGAAACCCAACCCCTAATTAAGTTGTTGCAAGTGGAGTCCTTGAGTCGATTGTTGGCTGAAGCAACTGCAATCAACCCGCCAGCAATGGTGCACACAAAAATGCCACAACAAAACAAATTAAATAAGGCGCCACTCAGTTTGTGGGTGGGTCTTCGGTGTTTTCTTGTCCGACAATGGTCTCTGACCGAGCAAAACTTTCTCCATGCTCGAAAATGAAATGTTTTCTTCATGTGGAATCGTGCTGTTCCGTGTTGTGGCATGCTGAACAATTGACAATAGATTGCACCCGCAGTGGGGCAGTGTGGCAGTGTGGCAGTGTGGGCAGTGGGGGGTAGATTGCTGTTGAATGGGCGCCCATGAACACACTTATTCCCTCATCATCAACTTTTCATGTGCAGCTACTGAAAGTTTCGTCTCCTGCCGAATTGATTACTGCACCTGCAATTAGTTTATTCGTCACGAAGCCCTGCTGCTACTCGAAGTCCAGCTGCCATACACCTGCCGAGCCCTAATGGTCGGAGTCATGCAAAGTGCAGCTGACTGTTTCTGATTCTGTTTGCCTGCTGCTGCATTACAGGCAATTTGTTTAAATAATATGTGAGAAGTCCATAGAAGACCCAAATTAAATTCAGAACTGAGTGACTTACACTACGTCTACGCAGCGTGGGCTCAACAAAACCAACAATTGGCAGACGGTAAGCTGCCAAAAGCACACGGAGTAAATCATTTGTGAATTTTGTGTGTTTGGTCAGATTTGGATTATTTGAAGAACAGATTAGATTTAATTAGCAGCAGCAATTTGATTGATACTGTAGTATACAATGGCATCTGTGGTTAAACTTTCTGCAATGTAGTAAATATTTTGAAAATTCTGGCTTGGTGTTACCGGAAAGACATACTTGCACAGCCGCACTGTCCACAATTATGCCCGAATGAGCGTAGTCATCGCCAGATATGGTCAACACCTACAGCGAGTGCACTGCGGTTGCCCAGAGAAAAAAACCAAAAACAAATACCTAAGAGAATTTCTCGGCCTGGCACAATTTTCAGCTTCACAAATCCATTTGCGGACGACAATCCGTTTAATTGCACAAGGTGCCATCTGGAAATCAGTCTGCACCTGAAAGAAAGTCTAGCTGATGGCATTATGGTCACAAGCAATTCGAGTAAATATTTTACATTTGAAATATCTTTTGCGGCCAGGCATCCTATCCGTCGGATAGGGGACAGGACCTTAAGCCCTTTTTCTATTCGGGCTTAGTGAGAAATGTCAACGGCATAAAATGGATAAGGGACAAATGTGACAGTTCACAGAAAAACATTTGAAACATAAAAGGCAGCCCCGAGATTTGCCCAATCTCGGCTAAGTCAACGGGAGTGTCAACGCCAGGGAACTGGATGCGGGATATGGGATGTGGGATGAGGTATGGGTATCGGTACGGGTATGTACGCTTGTGCAGCTCTACAACAGGAATCGATCAACGGCTTTCGCTTAGCCGCCTGGCCGCAAATAAATTGAACTTAAATAGACGACGTCAAGGGCATTAGATGTGACGCCACTGTCAAGTCGAGTCGACGGCCCGAAGGTGGGAGCTGGGGGTGTGGTTGGGTCGGGCCCCAAGCGACGAAACGAGTAACCCTGATGTCCTTGACAAGCTGGGAATGCCCAACGATTTACAGGATACCACAAGGAGTGATTGCTGTTCGCAAAGCACACACGATGCAAAACACAGAACAAAATACGAATAAACATGCTGACGATCTGAATATTGAATCGTTCTGTTTGGTATAATCTGCATAATCATTCCGTTCGTTAAATCAGTTTGGCTTTCAGTAAATTCACTCCGGCAGGTGTGCCAAACACACCTCTGGGTAGCTCCATAACCACAGGGTAGAGCAGAACCCTGGCTAAGTTGAATTCCGACTTTGATTACACTCTGCTCTGTCCGCTCCTCGCCAGTCCTCTACAGGCCCATCCAGTTCTCGCCTCTTCTTTCTTGTTGTGTGTTGCTCAGTGCCACCAAATTTGCCACATCCGGCGCAGGAGAAGCAGTTTATATTGGACTCCGACTCGTCGCCGCTGCTTTGTATAAAAAACGTCAAGTGTGTCTGGTCGCCCGAAATAAGTGGACTGCCAAAAAGTTGCCTTCATTCTGCTTGTCCCCCACATTTTCCTCCTCTTGTCTCGTTTTTATTTCTTTCCATTTTCCTTCGTCGTTGTTGTGTGTCCGTCCGTTCGTCTTCTGCTGTATTTCTCGTTTAATAATATTTTCACTTTGATGCCAGTTTTTGGTCAGTCGGTGGCCATCGCCCTGGAGCGGCGAACGGGCAAAGGGAGGCAGAGAATCTGAGAGTGGTTCCTGTTTATGCCTCCACATTACGGAAGTTGACAATTTAATTTTATGTAGTTGCCACATTCCCTTTTTCCACATACTAAACATTTATTGAATGCCGTTTGCCAGGCCAAAGGCCGAAAGGTTCGACTGTTCCATGGGCCATGGCCCATGGATTCCGCCAGATATCTATTCTAATTCACACGTGCTTGCAACTTGGCAAATCCCACTGACATATAAATCTTCATTATGCTTAAAAACAGTCCTTAGGACTCCCCCGCACTCACTCACTCACTCACGCACTTAACTTATGGCATTTTTTTATGAATTCCTTCCCGTTTGCCAACGCCTTTCCGTTTGATTTCACTTTGCACTCGACGGGGCTCTTGGCTTCAGATCAAGGATTCGGTGGATGCCATAACGAAATCCGCTGAAGCATATTTGTACCGTTCTCGTATTTATTTTGCAGACATAATTTATGAATCGTCTGTGCTGTTGTGTGCAGAAAATGAGACCCCCCCTTTCCATTTGCGGGCATAATTTATTGGCCCGAAATCAGTGTCTGATGATGATACTTTCATCTCATATAAAAATGGAAATTTTGAGTGATTCATGACACACCCTTGCAATTAGCTAAAAGTTTGCTTATCCCTGGCTACTCCGGGTTATTCGACTATTTAAAAGTTGATAATTCTGCGGGATTTTAAGGCTATAAGAGGGGGAGCGAAAGCGAGGCATGCCATTCGGGCATTGTCCCGAACAAAGACACAAAATGGTACACTTAGACACGAATTGAAATAAAATAAACAAAATTAGAATGCTTCGCGCACTCTCCACACTCCAGCCACCACTCTCCACACTCGAGTCCCCATTCTGACAGCCATTTGCCATTCCCTTTGGCAGATAGAAAGCCAATTTTATGACTCAACTTAAATAGGCACTTTACTTTTGGTCTTAATGCCTTTTTACGAGAGAGCCGCGCCGCGACGAGCCGAGCCGAGCCTCGCGCTCTGCACTGCTATGCTCTGTTAGTGCCTTTGTGCGGCGCAGTTGACTTCGCGAGGTCCTGGATTTACGCCATTAATGATTGCCTCGCCCTGGACCAGGGCTTTATTGGAAAATAAATGGGGGAATAGTCGTACTATGTGGTAGCGCACTTATCTGATTTTACACTTCCGCCTCACTTTCTTACGTACATATGCCAGCCGGAGCCATCCAAATTGTGACAGTCGCGTCGCAAAGTGAACCGTTTGCCCCAAACAACCAACTTTGCGTGAGTGCCCATTAACAACAAGTTCCCAAGTAGCAAGCAGACCCACAAGAATGCAGGCCCACAAAGCTGCAAAGGCAGAGGCCATGCGTGGGGCCATTTTGCGGAATTTCAATTAAATGGCTACAGAGTGGAAAAGTTTCCCTGGACCTCCAGAGGCCAGAGAAGGAGCAGACAATGACTGGAGCCTCCAGTTGACGCATTTACACACAAATTACCGCCAAGTGTCAAATGCAAACATTTTGAAAACAGACAACAAACAATATTTGCCATAAAAACAGAAAGCGTCCAACGGAAAAGTTTCGTAATGAACCAAGGGCCAAAGTTCCCCGAAGAGAGTCGTCGGCATCGTCTTTATCCTCTCTTTTGGGCAATCGCTTTAACTTAACTTTAAAATAGCTTTCAGCCAAACTTAAAGATGGAATTGCAGCCTCTTTAATTAACTAATTTCGCATTTTGTCTTGTACAATGTACATGGTATATTTAATTAAAACTTTGAAGCCAAAATGACTCACAGGGCATTGTGCCATTCAGTACCCACCCATTCGATGGTTCTCAAAAGGTTGACCATACGAATTTGTGTCCATTTGTGCCAACAATCGACCCGAACCTCTGTGACCGCAAATTTAGTTGCAGCATCGTTATAAATTATGCACCGGGGGCGTGGTGGCCGCCGCGAGCGGAAGCGAGCTCGACATATATGTATTTTAATTAGAGATATGCGCATCGTTACATAAAATATGAAATCAAATGAAATTAATGAGTCCAACAGGATGTCGTTCGCTAGTATAGTCATGATAATGACATTTCCAAATGCGTTTTCCCCCGCACATTTACAACAATATATTTAATTGATGACTGAGCAAACATGGAAACAAATGCATTAGTTAGATGGATATTTTGTCGCTGTTTCTAGGTACAGATACGAGTAGTACTGCAAATTGCGTTTTTAAAAGCAACACCCTTACAGTACAGTTACAATTAGAACTAATCTTGTGGAGAATATTGTTTTTAAAGCATTTACCCGCCAAAGATAGGACAAATACCAGACCGATATATCTTCTTTGTTAAAGCTTTTTCATAAATATATAAGAACCACTGCCATTCCAGAGGGTTCAGTGGGTTCGTCTGAAAAGACAGAGCTCATCATGCAGCTATTCTGGAATTGGGACTTGCTCATTTGGCCAGCTGCTGGCTCCCTTGACTCCCTGCCACAACATGCATATCCTTTTGACGGCATTCCAAATCCTTGGATGTGGGTATGTGTAAGTAAACTTAATTAACGTCAAGCCACGAGATGTCAGATGCAGCATAAATACGAGTCCTCGTATTCCACAGAGCGATGATGACACAACACAAGCACATGAGGAATCATTGATATAAGCTGTGTGGGCGGGGCTGGAGCGGGCTCCTGTGCGGAATCACGCAGCATGCAGCCAACTTTTGATTAAAATGTCGTCGCACACAGATGGGTAGAGACGGTTAGAGCGAAGGGGTGGAAGGTTCTTGATGGTATGTGGAATGTGGCATGAGGGGAGTTAGCGAGAAAGCGAATCATGAAAGTTTAGCCAACGCACAATTTGCGAATGTTCTGCCAAACGAAAAGTTGAAAATCACCCGAACCAAAAATTGCACGAGTACGAGTATTGGTGGTGGTGGTGCTGCTGCAACATGTTTGTGGCTTGCGTTTGCTTTTCGTGCACGGTCTCGGTCTGGGTTTGGAATCTCTTTGGTGTTGACAATGCATATAACAGCAGTGGCACAATGCAGAGTAGAGCAATTCCAAATCCAATCCCAGCCACCATCACCGCTGCCGGAAACAAGAAAAATACGCAACAGGAAGTGGAGCAGGAACAGAGCAATGCCACTGCAGTTGCAGTCGCTGATGGGGCGTTGAGGTAAAGATGTGGACATAGATCCGGGGAGAGATTCTACAGTGTTCGGCGAAAAAATTCAATTACAAAGTCGCACAAACCATCGGAAGAATGCAAATTTGCAGTTGCTTGAACAAGACAGAGACAGAGAGAAAGAGAGTGATTGAGGTGAAGCAGCGGTGGAGGAGCAACAGGAGCAGCAGCAACTACGAGCAGTTCCAAAAGCTGTTGTGTGGTCTACCAGCGACCATTACGACTACGTTTACGTATGAACGTAAGAAGCAAGAAGCACGGAGCAAGACCAGAAGGGGGGCTGCATGTCGCCTGGCAGTCAGTCACGTCCGAACGTGACGAAAATGCCACGATTCAGTTTTGGCCGAGTTCTGCGTGCCAATGAGCAGCTGAAGCACTACGAGTACATTGGGCGTACAATCCGGAACCTAGATACAAGTTTCTGAATACAATTTGAACAATTCCAAGTTAGATTAAATTTCTATGTTCAATGTGGACACATTCTATTTGCAACTTGTAGACTGTAGGATCTATCATCCTTCATCTTTAAATGAGAGTCTTAATCCAATAATATGAAAACATTCCGATCTACCATTGGTACAGGACTCCCAGCAATCTGTGCAAACTATAACATGGATTTCATATGATTTTTTCCGCACTGCGAATTTTTGGCATGTTTTTGTATGTCTTTATCCTAAGCTGATGTTGGTGATTTGTTTGTTTTGTGCTTGCAGACAACAGCTGGAAGCTCTCTGGTATTTATAAAGCTCGGGGGATGGCGAGAATGATGGGCCCCTCAACAAATGGGGAAAATGCAAAATATGATACGTTGCCACAGCAAGCGTAGTCATTGTGGCAAATTGCTGTGGCAAGACAGTTGACAGCCACCTGTCAATTGGTCGGGCTGAACGATTGTGTGCGGCCAACAGCAACAGCAGCAACAGTAACAAGGAGAAGGGCCAGGTGTCAAGCGGAAGATGTTGCATTGATTGACCCGATTGTTCTGCAATGCTAGAATCCGGCTAACAGGCCAAATTGTTTTCCGATCCCCATGGGACATGCACTTGCCAATGGAGATTGAGAGCCTCACAAATCGGTAGAGAACTTCGTTAAAGGAATGTGGATAATCCTGGCAAAGTACCTGCTCAAATGCCATACTAATTAAATTTACATTATTCTTAGGCAGTCACAGGCAAAACAATTTCCCATGCCACAGATGAAAACTAAACATTTTGCTCTCCCTCTGTGGCCAGGGAATCCACATCAGTGCGAAATTCCAATCAGAGCCAAAATGCAGTGCCGTTATTCAATTTGCAGGTTGGAAAATGCAAGTTAATTAATTGACATTTCCCAGCCCCCAGTTCGTGTTTGGCCAAATCAATTATCGTTAATTGTGAAATATTATTTTGTTGGTTCAACAAACACACAACGAAAACGCCAAAGCCAGAAACGTGCAATGTGGTTCTGTTGCTCTGTGGCTTGCCACAGGTTTCCAAGAGCCATAACGGAATGACGTCGGTATGATTGTCGTTGCAGTCGTTGAATAGCTCCAAGAAAAAGCGTTTATTATTTTTCCTCTCGTTAAAAATGTTCTCCTCATTTATCTACACCGTTTCGATCAACATTTCGCATTTGCTGTTCTCATATTTTATATCTGCACTCAGCTACAGCACATTTGGGTGCAGTTAGAGATTTAGTAGTGGTAAAACAGTATTTTTCTATTGGGTAAAATATATTTAGACAATAGAAGAAGGAAAGCGTGCGTGTATTTGCGATGACCGAATCCGTTTTTCTGCGCATCCATCCCATCCATACTTCCTATTCAAACATCTTAGGCAAATCGGCCGGGACACGCCCTCTAAACACGATTTCGTTTGCTTACAATTTTCCTTTGGGTTTCACTTAAAATATTGGCCCGAAATGAAGTCAAACGGCGAGCTTTAATTAGCGTTGCCTATCCAAATAAAATTGTTTGTATAAAAATTGCGTATACGCAGCGCTGTTTGTTAATCAAAATTAATTGACTTCATGCTGATTCTGTTATTATTTTGCCTCTCCGCCGCAGGCGCCCACCAGCGACGAATATATTAACACATTTTGAAATGTCACTCTCCCTCTTCCGACTCCTTCACAGACCGCACAGCAGCAGCTACCGCAATGGATGGGACAGGAACCGAGGCAGAAGCCGCTTCCACAATGGCGCCGCAGAGCACAGCGGCGGCAGCCAGAAGTGGACATAGCATACAGCCATCACAAAGGCATATAAATCAAAATTTAATTATGTCACCGGCCTCGGCCGCAGCCCTTACGGCCCCCCAGCCATCGTACTCTGGGTCAGACTATGAGGGGGAGGCAGATGCCGAGCCTGTGCCCGTGCCGGAGGCTTACGCCCAGGGACCGGGAGCCAGTGGGAGCAGTATAACAAGTTTCGATTCGACCAACTTGATCGATGAGAAGCGCCTGAGCCAGGACCCAAACGCGAATCCCGAGCAGCAGCAGCACCTACAGCCGCACCCACAGCAGCACTCCCGCATACAGGCCAAAGACACGGCCGGTCCATATCCAATACCAATGGCCGGGCACAGATCGGAGCCGGTGGAGAACCATCTGGAGGCAGCGCACGGAGTCGATGGTGTGGAAAGTGTGTTCGGCTCGCCAATGTACTTCGGCACCGAGAACTCGACGGTGGTGACGACGCAGATTGGCGCTACCGCCCATGTGCCCTGCACCGTGCACCACATCGGGGAGGGCGTGGTGAGTAAACGCTACCTTTCCGCCTTCTTCTGTTCTTGATACTTCGTATTGTTTTAATATTTTATCAAAAACGAATCCATCACTGCTGTGGCCTGTTTGACTTTGTCTTTGCTGCTATGACAATGACGATGGCGCTGATGATGATGATACTTTTATTCCAGTTTATTTAGCGCCTCCTTTCGGCGCGGAAGCATTTGACTTTTCTCTGTTAATTGAAATGGAAACGCAATAAATGTGAATTGATGGGAGATGAATGAGTCACCAGATGAGCTGATGGGCAGTCGCTGCATGTACTTTGCCGATTACTTTAACTGAGATGTCGTGAGCCTCTCAGCTTCCGGCGAAACTAATTTGGCACTAAACACAGAGATTTCGTTGGACAGTCGGGTCGGCTCGGGGCAACATGACTTGGTGGGTCATTAGGCAGGCGAAACACACACGCGGCAGCAGCATACAACAAATTACACCTTTTGGGAGGTCTCATCCTCCTCCTCCTGGGAATGTGTGTGTGTGTGTGGACATATCCAGGAGGAGTAGGATGAGGAGGCATTCATATGGCAAGGCCTCAAGTGGTATTAATTTTCCGCTTGTCTAGAGTTATTACTCATACGCCATGGTGTGCGTCACGTCTCGTGTATTTGTATAAGCCTACCTCTGACCCCTGACCCCTGACTACTAATTCCGTTAGCGTCTCCATCTCCGTCTTAGGTGTTTGTGCCACTCCCATAAACAGCTGGACACGATTATACTGCCCCCTCTTCCACATTCCTCACCCTTGTGCGTGCCCGGGTGTTTGAGTGTCTGAACGTTGGGGGAATCTGCTGGATGTCTGGTTTAAATTGACGATTTCATAATTGGGCCTTCAAGTGTGCGGTGCGGAAGTTAATCAGCCCTTAAGCCCTTGTAGGCTGTCTGTACTGTACTGTGTGTGAGTGAGTATGTTGTTGGTTGGCCAGTTGGCACTTTGCACGACTGCGTGCTCAAGTGTGGATGTTAAAGCTTATGGCCGATACAATATGTGTTTGTTTGCTCTTTACATAAGTTGGCATGGCAATTGGTATTCAGAAAATTATATTCCAGCCGGGCCCAGTGGTTAGCAAAATACGAATATTATCATTGAGCAGGGGCCTGCCCCCTCAGTGGACTCTGTCCGAGGGCAGTGACTACACCGACTGCACTGGAGGCATATTTGGAGCGGCACCCAAAGCAACGGCGCCTAATATGGCAAATGAAATCATTTTGTCCAGACGATATACATATGTATGTACTTACGAGTACATATGCATATGTTTAGGTGTACTTTGAGAGTGGCATTCGCAGTGCTCTCTCAATCGGGCTCAGACTCTATTTATTCCAAGAGTATAAAGCTCCGTTTGGTACTCGGGATGCTCTGTGTATGGAATGCATTTTCATTTCATTACTCTCTCCATGCGAGACATTTAAATCTCTTCCTTCTGCTTCAACTGGCTTAAACCGCCATGGTACACCCCATGTGCACCCCATTTCAATGGCATTATGGGAAATGCAGTGCCAGTGCAGGGCGGGTTCAGTGGACAGGAAATACACCTCCAGCATTGGCATGGGGTATAATTTCCATATTTCTATTTTTGCAACTCTGTGAACCCCCTCTCTGCCACTGCAGTGCGGTAGAACTTGCAATCGAAATGTCTTTCTCAGTTCCCTGCCTTTGCCGATTCAAGTATCTGTCTGCAAAAAGGTTTGCTTTATGAATTGTTAGCGAAAATGAAAGCATGGGCGAATCTCAGGGCCCTTTTTTTGGCTCAAAGAATACACACTAAACATTTCCGTGAGCCTCTGATTTGGCGTTGCCTCCCTCCTGGCGTTGTCGTAAATTTCTGTGTGGCGACAATAAAATGCAGGAAACATTAAATAAATGAATTGCTTCCTCGGGCGCGCCATTGTTTCGGCATTTTGCTGCAATGTTCATTACAGTTGCGCCATCATTTTACAGTGGTTGCCTTTTATGAGGGTAAAAGGTAGTACTAGCTGGCACAGGGGTAAGCTTCCTTTCGAGGGATAGTGTCCTGGATGGTAATTTATAAATTATTATTTGATCAATTGGAAGACAAATCTCCTTGAGAAAATATGGAAATTTACAGGCAAACTTAAAAGCCATAAATCAAAACTCAAAACGAACAAACATTCCTACCTACACATTGACAACACACAAAACCACTCACAAAATCACACGCACACACAAGAAATGGAACGAGAAACAGACAGATATATATATATAGAGAGGGAGAGAGGGGCAGAAAGCGTTTCAAATTAAGAATTACGACACTCGTATGTGGCAGCGGGGCGGACATTAAAATATGTCATTAGGGTATTATCCCAGAGCATCAGCTTAAACGGCATTTAAAATAAACTAAGCAAATACGTTTGTCCTTCGTTCTGTCCCGACAGCCATCACCCAGAGGGAAGGACTGCCTCCACTTACTCCTGTTGCACTTGGCTCTTCTCACATAAATTGAACTAAATCAGCAGCACACTGCTGCCACACAGTGAGAGAAGAAATATACTATGGTACAGTGAGAGCTCTCCATGCAGGAGGTGGCCGTACCATATGTCCTTGGTGTATTTTTCTTGATTAACCATTAGTTTGTTGCCATAGAAGCAGGTAATCTCTTCTTTGATGTCTTTTATATAATAATTACATTTAAATATTATTGCTTGCAGCTGCGGAATGATTACTGTTATGCAGATGCTCTCCCACTTTCATTCCCTTTGCTGATAGCCCACTGTACCTTACATTTTCATCATATATGTATGCATGAGTATACACATTGCTCGACAAAACGTACGAATGGCAGTCATACAGTGCTTCTGGGCCACCCACTCTGCTCTTGTGACTCCTTCGCCCAGTTGCTATCCGCTTCCTGGGCTGACTCTGATTCCCATGAAGGCCCTGTTGCTCTGCTCCCTGTGCTCTTCGTGTGGCTCCGTGCATCCGTGTGTCTGTACGACTTGAGCACTTAATTACTTTTTAGATAAATTGTCGTTTTTAATGTCTGGACTCGCCTCTCGCTCGTTCTGGGACATTTTCATTGAGAAAAGTAGCAGTAATTAAATGTGCTCACAGCACGCCGACAAAGGAAAATGCCAAAAGCTTAAATGCTGAGAAACTTGCACAAATTTCCACCTCTCTCTCACTCTAACTCGTGGTCTTCTAGCGAGTGTCTACACAGATAGAAGGTAATTTATTTATAATTTTCCAGAAAATGTTCTCCAATGCAGATTAGAAAATAGAATAGAAATTATATAAGGAAAAAGCGAGACAGAGAGAGAGAGAGAGATGGAGGCCATGCTAAGCTTTGGCAGACGTTTCCTATTTGGAAGTTTTTCTCCATTTTCCATAAAAAAAAGAAACCGAAACTGGTATTTTATGAAAATTAACGCTTTGGGGTAGCTCTTCTGGCTTCCCTGAGCAGCCAATGGCTCGGATCAGTCGTTTAGATAAAAAAGGTTAAGCAAATATTTAAACAGCAACAGCAGCTGGAGGTCGGTACGATATGGCGACAGACACATGTACGTTGTATATATACATATATAATTTGCAAAGTTTAAGATCAGATAAAGGGGGAAATGGGAATCGCCCCGGTCCAAGGAGTAGAGAGAGTAACCAAAACCAAAACCAAAACCGAACAGAAGCCATTTAGTTTTTCATTCGAGCGGGGCATACAAAAAATAAAACAAACAAACAAATAATTTAGCCACAATTTTGATGAGGGTTTGCTGGGGACACGGGTACGGCATACAGGCATCGCCCCGCTTAATCAAAACAAAACAAACCCATATTTTCTGCACAATCATAATTTTTGCATAGTTTCAGCTTAAGTTAGCCCCCGGTTTGGGCCCCATGAATCATATGCCTTTGCAAGATTGTTGTGCGCACAAAGTAATACTCGCACACACTCGTATTTCCATGGCATTACTCCGTTTTATTTGAACTCTCGCTCTTTCTCTTTCTCGTTTACTCTGGGTATTCCATTCCCTATTTTTACGGCATGGCCTCCACTTTGCTGTGTGAGCGGATTTAAGCTCAGGCTTGCACTCGAGTTCCAGTCGCCAGTCCCAGTCGCAAAGCAAGAACCTCAACAAACTTAGTCGGCGTCGTCCCCAAAACACTCGTGCATCCGCAAAACAGTATTGTCGGTGTAGAGCTCTTTGTAGTCCCAGTGCCTGCTTGAAGTGCGAGTACAAGCAACATAAAAAATTATAACATATTTTACTGCCAGGCTCGGTTATGTCTGCAATGACCTTCGAGCTCTAAAATGTCTGTGTCGGTGTATCTGTATCTATGCCTAAGTATATGCTGCATGCCTAGCTGCTTTTTGCCCGCCAGAATCAACAGAAAATAACATATACATATGTACTACATACATATATACTTCCGCGAACAGCGGCCTCGGGACTTGAATTCTTTGGTTCCTATTAAAGAATTTGCGTTAATTTGACTAACAGACTGTCCGACTTATGTATGTGCTAACATCATTTAAAAGGCTATTTTTAAACTTATTTAACGCTTCAAAGTAACAGCTCAAAAATCAAATTTTAATTCCTTAAATGTATTTGCTGACTGGACGACTGGAGTTTCCCATGACAAACATTTGTCCACATTTGAAGTTGAACTTTTTTCAGGTCCTGCACTGCGGCCGAAATATACATTTACCAATTTGTCCGTTTCGAGTAACCAATTTAATTAGAAATATCATTCAGAGTGTGTGTGAGAGTTATCTGTGTGTCCATGACAGCCACACGCAGTGACACAGGCACAGAAACAGACACAAGCACTAGTCTAAGCATGGTATAAGCCTAGAGAAGTGTGGCAGGGCAATACTTTTACGGTAGCCACTCAGGGGGTGCTGTTCCCAGAAGTTAATGTTGCACGAAAATTGCCATAAACCTTTTTGAAGGAATACAAATCATTATCACTTTGTTGCCGGCAGACTTAACCGTAATTAAAGCAGTTGAAGGAGGGACGCGACAGGACAGACACGCAAGCAGGACAATACACAGGACACGACAGAGCAGTGGGTGAGAAGAGGAGGACAGCGTAGGAGACGAAAACTGGACTTATTTGCCAGCTAATAAGACATTCCAGTCGACAGCTTGATGAAGGCTCCATAGTCAAAGGCAGCAGGACCGCCCACTCGGAGAGTCCTTTCGTGATGTAGCGCCAGCTGCTGTTGCTGCTGCTGTTGCTGCCTGCCTGTCACAGTGTTTATTAAAACAAATGTCCCGAACAAAGGGGAATACCACTATTTGACCCAGATTTTCGTACTCCAGTGTCCGTGTCTTGAGTATGCAGAATGGCTTCATCATTTCTATAAACTTTTGTGAGTGAAAGACAATAGGGCTCGGGGTCTGACCCCAAACCTAAAGCAATTAATGCCCAACCGCAGGAGGCCGCAGGGTTTGGGGTGTGTATGTGTGCGTGTGTTTGGGTGGCATAGGGAAAAGTTCAATGCCGTGACAATCCCAAAGAGCCTTAACCCATGCATCCCGCCGCTGCCATGCTCATATAAATTCTTAATTATTTTAATTGCTATGCAATCATCAATTGTTTGGCTGCCAAATAATGGTCGAATTGAGGCCCTGACTGCTGCCATTATATGTGAAAATAACGCAGGCAAACAACCGCCTTTCACACAGTTGACAGCCGCTGAATAGCGGGCACTGGTAATTTTCATTTTCACTTATTTTCCATGTGCAAGCCGAATGCCTGGATTGTTTGGCTGTTCAGTTACTACCCTGTAGGCAGCCCGACAACATGTGAATGATAGGCTCAGGTTGGGTGGAAGGAAGGGAAACAGCATTTCAGTAGATAAAGCCACTTAAATGCAGAAAGTACATTCACATGTGAACAACATTTTGCAGCATGTAACGTTTTTTCTCACAGTGCATTGCAAAATATTCAGACGTTTGCAATGCATGAGGAAATATACCACTTTCCTCTTTGATAAGTGCTAATCCTCAAATAATTAAATCAAGTTTCCACCGAGGATCGTTTATCTGTCAGACATCCAGAAGTTCTGGCCAATCAATTGCAATTTATAACATCTTTCATTTATTTTTAACCATGCCATATCCTTCGTATCCACCACCAAAAAGTGCAATTGGTATTTTTGCATTCGACTTTCAGTAATTGCACTTAAAATGCATTTCCGCTAGATTGAGCTCGCCTTTCGTCTGATTTGCCCTCAATTATGGATGCATGGAATGAATGAGCGTTTCTTTGCAAGTGAATGGGATTGGGAATGGGAATCGGTTCGATTAACAAAAATGATAGATTACCATCGAGATGATTGTGCGGAAGATTCCAGGGCAATTGTAGTGTCTTTCCAATGGCCACATGTCCATCAGCCACGCCCCAGAATGAAGTCAATTTATTTGACAGGGAACAGTACAATGCAGTTATCAACTCAAATGCAAAAAGCCACCATTTATTCAAAAAGAAGTGGCCGGCAAATAGCGTGACACTAAATTGAGAGCATTTTTTGTTTGCTTTTTGGATAGCTACATACTTGCCTTCAACTGCAGCACAAAAGTTTGGGCACAAAAAAAACAACAATACACGTACAATGGTTAATAAAAAAGGGAGAGAGATAGTGTGCAGTATGTAGAGCAACGAATGGGAGATGCACTTGCATTTTGAGAATGCTTACAAGTGTACGAATGTGGAATGGAATAAAGATGCAATAAATCATTTCTGAAAACGATGCCGTAATCTGAGTGCTCCAATTTCCGTTCAATGCTAATATATACAATATGTACTCGTTCGTTTAAACGGATATATATGCATGTGTGTATATATATTCTTCACCTTCATTGCCTTGAAATGAAGTTTCTTTCTTCGCTCTGCGAACTTCAAAATTGATTTCGCAGCGCAAACATCTCGTTCGAGTCCACACTCCCTTCGGAAAAGAGTGCAATGTTTTTCTCTCGCCCCACACACACACACACGCACACAGAACTACTATGGAGGGATGCCTTTTGTGTGGGGGACGAAGTTGCAACCAAAATGGCGGCTACTGTTGCAGTTTCCAAATAGAATTTTATTAAAATCGCTTGTTAAAAAGTTGTGCACATTGAAAAAGTTGCTTTTACTTTTTTACAATAGTTCTACAGCTCCCCACCACAACACCGCACCGCAGCTCACCTCCTTCCCCACCCTACCCAACGTAGTCCTGCGTACATTTTTGTTGGCCATTGGGATTGTGTCAGAACGGAAATTGGTTGGACAGCGGAACATAAAGCACACAGGAATGTGCGTCAATAACATGCTACAACATGCATCAGAACAAAAGCCAATCAAAAGTTGTACCTATGCCACGGACCGTAGCACGAGCGGTGCGGTAGAGTGGAGCTGTGAAAAAATGTAAAGTGAATTCAAACTTTATGGGCGGTGTGGGGTGGCCGGGGGTGTGTGGGTAGGGGTTAAATAGATTTAGCCAGCAAGCCATGCAATTACACCTCACAAGACAGACAGACAGGCCGGTAGGTGCCGGGCCCAGCCATCACACCACAGTAGACAGACATGCCTGTCTGTGGGGGCTGCTGTCAGGAATCGAGATTCTCCGATAAATGCATTGGTAGACCCTGGGGCGAGCCCTCGGCTTGCCGAATTTGTGGCCTACGTGGGGGCTTCGGCTCTGGCTCTGGCTGTGGCCCTGTGTGGCACAAAGGGGACAAGTAGTTAGCATAAATTTGCCATAAATTTGCTAACCAATGATTTGTGGTGTGTGTGCTGTTGCTTTTGGCCATAAATAACGCGTCACTTTTTATTTTACATAAAGCTCGAAAAGGTAAAATGTAAACAATTATCTGCGTGACGCAGATGCAGCGCCACAGGACCAGTAGTCGCCGCAGCCGCCACAGCAGCCACAGGAGATGCATGTGTGTGTGTGGCAGAGTGGCAGCTGAGATTTATGCGCCACACTCACACACTCGTACACGTGTGCAGCCGCATAAAAAGTTCTGGCAAAAAGAAAGGAATTCGCAGGCTTTTGATTAATTGCCGCAACATTTTATTTCTGCTCTCCACATTTCAGGCTGGCGCTGATGGCTTCACTTGGCTCCCATCCACACATTCCACTCGAATCTGCTATTTTTGTGACCCGCCTTCGTTTCTTCTGCTGGCTAGCTGCATGGTTTATTTGCCGACACGTACCAATTCCAGTCCCAGTCCCAGTCCGAGTGCCAGTCCTGTTTAAGTCCCAGTCTCCGTCCAACTCCATTTCACCGTCCTTTTTGCCATCATAAATATCATAAAAATCCTAAAAAAACATAGATATAGATGTGTTTCTGCTTCTGGGTCGTCGTCGTCGTCTGGCGACTAGAAGCTTTGGGGCCAAAATGGAATTTATGCGCAATTTATGCCTCACACTCGCGATTTTTACTGTTACAGATTGTATTGAATAGATATATAGAAAAGTACAAGCATCTATCTAAGTATTTCATAAGCATATGCGAGCAAAATCTTGATAATAAATGACTGCCAGCTCTTTTTGCCATTCAATTGCAAATTTCCCCCATCGCAGCCATTGCCCGCCTGTGTGAAATATGTTTCGAGACAAAAAGCTTAGAGAATCTATACTTTACGCATACGTATATATTTCCTTAACTGGCAAGTACGATATTTAAGCAGTCAGCTGCATGGGGAACTGGAACGGTACCCTCGACAGCTCCTCTCCGTTTGCCGCTGCGCCACATTGCGTATACGTCGCATTAAACATTTAAGCACGGCAAATGTAATTCGTTTTTATTGGCAAACGCTAACGCAGCTGATTTAACAATTTCCTCGTTCAGCTTACTTTCAAGTTGCTCTGTTCGATTCCTTCTTTTGTGGCAGCGTCAGCTTCAGCTTCGTCTTTGAGTTTGGAGCTCACGTGTGTCAATATTTGGAGGAAAGTTGCTTTTTACTTCGTTACTTTTTGTGGGCCAATAAATAAAGGTTCTTATCAATTGAAAATTGATTGATACACGCGCTCAGGCCTCTCTCCAACGTGGCATCGTCTTGGGCATCAGCCAATAACCCCATATGGACAGCTAATAGATGTGTTTTTTTTAGGAGTTTTCATCATCAGCAGAAAAGTGGAAAAAACGTTGGGGTAAAGTGGGAAAAAAGTACAAAAGTTGAAGAAATGATTAATGGTCATTTAAGATTGGCTAAAGTCACATTCACAGAGCAGGGTGGGGCAGGATGGAGCCCGACATGAGTGGGTAGAGGGTTTGTTGGGTTTCCTTTCGTGCAAGCGCCCTCAACATTTATTTGTTTGTTTGTTTGTTTGTCTATTTACAGCTAGGTAGCCAATTCGAACTTTGAACCTAGGATCAATCAATTTGTTATTATGTTGATTGTCGTCCTCTCTCTTTTTGTTGTTGTAGCTGTTGTAGCAATTCCAACACGTAATTGCTTTTTGATTTGCCCTTGCTGCTTGCTGCCCTGCCATCCATTTTGTATCTGCGCCTTTTGAAAGTTGCATCATCATGAAGTTGTTGTCATCGTCATAGTCCCCGCCGCTTGATGGATTGGCAAATATTTTAGCAGGACACCCGAGAGTAGATCCCAGACCCAGGCCCAGTCCCAGTCCCAGCCCCAGAGATCCAGGCATATGTTTAACATTCAAGAAAGAAAGCGCCCAACCCAAAGCAGAGTCCTGGAGAGTCCATTGTGTTTGGCTAATGGCATCACCCTATTTTCTAATCCCGTGCCATTCTCCTTCCTGCTATTTTTAGGTATCGTGGATACGCAAAAAGGATTATCATCTACTTACGGTCGGCTTAACAACGTACAGCAGCGATGAGCGCTTCAGTGCCACGCACTTGAAGCATTCCGAGGTGAGTTCCGAAGAGTAAATTGCATGGTTGATGCTAGGGCATGGAGACCGAAGACCGGAGACAGATGGAAACCTGATTGCATCGACACGGATCGGAATAGGATTGTCGCCGCCTGCATACCAAATCGGTCCAGTGCCCATGCCCGAACCCTTTCTGGCTTTCACATTTTGCTGCATTGTGAACATTGGCTCTTGTCCTTGTCGGCCTCGAATCGGAGATACGTGACAAAAATTGTGGCAAGAATATTGCAAAAATATTCCTGCTATGGCAGGCCGGTCTCCACGGCCAAACCAACGGCAGCAAATTGACTTCACTTCACTTCCATTGGCCAGACTTTTAATACTAACTTTTTTCTGGATTTGTCTGGTGTTTGTTCTCGCCTGCAGGATTGGACATTGCAAATCAAATTCGTGCAGCTACGTGATGCAGGCGTCTACGAGTGCCAGGTGTCCACTCATCCGCCCACATCGATATTCCTGCACCTGAGTGTCGTCGGTAAGTAGAGGCCTCTATTTGGCATTCGACCACTAGTTTCGGCTTTCCTTTCGGTTCTGTCCTCCACTATGGACTCAACAATTTCACGCTGGGCTGAATTTCGTGTGCTGTCGTTCTGCCGGCCAGAACAGAACAACAAATTTGGATGAAAAATCTCATCAGTTTTAGTTTTTCCCACATTTTCGCATCGTTTTCGATGCGCTCAAGCTGAAATTAGAAAAGCCCATATGGCAGGAACGGTGGAACAGGTTGGACCAGGGATGGAGAGGGTTGAGAGATTTTCGGGTCACGGCCGAAGGAGGGTCGTGGGCAGGGGAAGTCCGGGCCAAATGGCAACGACTCAGCAAGTTCTCAACTCGTCGCGCTGTCCTTGGCTAACTGACGCACATTATTCTGAATTTAACAAACAATTTACTCTGAATGTGCTGCGCCTAATGGCCGTCTCTGCTTCTACTTGTGTTGGCTCGGGGTCCTTTTCCCCAAAAAAACAAACACACTGACTCTGGCACACATTGAAACTGATGTGACAGCCCCTCATTTGGCTGGAGCCAAATCTGGAGCTGGGAAGGGATGAGGGGCTGGAGCTGCAGCTGAAGCTCGGAAAGATATTGATTGCAGTCGGAGAGACAAAGAATTTGACTCTGACTTGACTGGACCTTGGACTGTCAGAGTTAGACCCGAACTATATAAGAGTTGGCTTGGGTACTTGGATTTGGATCAGGATGGGTTAATAGATGTTTAGGCGTGGAAAAAAACCAGCCAGATGGGCACGGCTGTAGCTTATTGTCCATTCCTTAACTATGAGTACATGGATTGCCGTGCAACTCAATTTCATCGTCTGCTCTCCATTCCATTCCATTCGGTTAGAAGCGCGCGCCGAGATCTCTGGGCCCCCGATACGGTATCTAACGCCGGGCTCCACGCTGCGGCTGCAGTGCCGCGTGGTGCAGAACACGGAGGCATCCGAGTATATATTCTGGTATCACGACAACCGCATGATTAACTACGACATTGATCGGGGCATTAACGTGTCCACCGAACCAGGTGAGTGGCATGCGGCATCCGGCATGCCCATTCTCTCCATACACACACACGTCATCCTGCAACGCTGATTCTACCATTGCAGACTTTCAATCATCGGAGCTTACCATCCAGCGGACACGGCGCGAACACTCGGGCAACTTCACTTGCGTGGCCAGCAATACGCAGCCGGCCAGTGTCCTGGTGCACATCTTCAAAGGTGAGTGACGGACCAAGCCCTATTCCAGCAACTGGAACCAAAACCTGAACAGTAAATGCAATTAGTACGTCGCTCTGTGGTAGTTTCGTATGTATTTGCCTGAAGGAAAGTTTCAATTATCAGCGCAAATGAAATTAAAAATTTGTATAAACCAAAGAAATGGCATCTGTGCCTGTATCTGTGTGTGTCGCGATGTGGTAGCTGCTTCCTGCAGCTCATTTGCAGTCCATATATCACGCGACTGAAAACAGAGAAAACAATAAAAGTAATTTATGAAAATTACACGGCCGCAAGCATGTGGATTAAAAATGCCCGCACACGACAGGACAACGGCAACGGCGACACGACGGAGACACAGCAGCCATTTGGCAGGCAAACTGCCATTAAAGCCAGGCCATAAACCTACACAGATACACACTCCCACACACAAATATACGTAGGCACCATCGCAAACAAAGACCACCCACCCACATAGTTAGGACCCAGTCATAATTTATAAGTTTCTGGCGCGATGAAGCGACGTCGCTCATTAGCATTTTGTTAGTTAAGCCCGCGAGTGTGTGGCAGAGCACACAAAACCCATTCTCGTACGTATATGCACACATATGCAGTGCAGCGAGAGATATGTGGGCATAAGTGTGCTCTCCTTCACGATTTTAATTAAATTTGTATACAAATTTCATTTTCACATTCTCACTCTTCTGGTCCGGTTCTGGTTCTGCTTTGCTTTCGTTGCTTTTCTTTCATTTCATTTCGTTTCTTTTCTGCTCTTCTTTTTCCGGTCTCCATCCTGCCACAGGCGACAATCCGGCGGCCATGTATCACGGACATGTGGGCGGCTCCACGAAGACAATGCAATCTCAGCTGCATATGATTATGATAATCATTTCCACCGGCTATCGGATATTCCACACGAGTGTGTATATGAAGATCTCGTAAGAGGCATCGACATCCCTAAAGGAAGTGCAGCCCGAACAGGCAGATGCAAAGGCAAATGCAAGTGCACAGGCAATGGCAGCTGCCCAAATAATGCATTTGTAACTAAGTGGAATCTTAGCCCTAATCTTAAACTAGTTAATTCTTTCTCTCTCTCTCATACGATATCCATGGAGGCCAAGACCACATCCGAGCATACGTACTATTGTCCCAGAATCGAACCCTTAGCTATACAGAAACCAAATCAAACCAACCAAGCTTAAGAACTCTATAACTCTCTATATACATACATACTCGTATATACTTGATGCCAAGCCATCAATCAACCCCTTTCTATGTTCATGTGTGTGTGTGTACTTTCTGAATGTGTTAGAGTAAGTTTAAGTGACAGACTCCACACTTATCAACAGAAGAGAAGACGCCCAAGAAGTGCTCCCACTACGGAGGAGTGCTCCCATCCATAGCAGACAGACGAACATACATATAGACAGAGATAGAGCGACAAAATTTGCAGCATGCAACACATGTAAAAAGCAAAATAGGATAAACTTTGGAAAACTATCAACTGCATGCATACTTACGTATACACATACATATTTGAAAGGGAAAGAGTGTACATGGAAAAAAGCAAGAGTTTTAGGCATTCGCTCTGGCAAAGAGAAAAAGTTGTCAGATAATTTTTTCCAACATATTTCATAAAAAGTTTTTTTTTTTTTTGAGTAAACATTTCTTAAACCCTTAAATTCTTCGCCAACATAAATGTCTGCAAAAATATCTTCAAGTAGGGCGAACCTCTTAAGTCCAAGGCAAAACAAATCCTTTTTTTGTTACGTGCAAAGGCACAATGAGCTTTTATCTAATACTCGTATGTGTGTTTTCATCTCTGAACCAGATACTCATAAACTGCTGATCAAGTGGTTGAAGTACAGTATCTAACAGACCATAGATGGAGTCACTTCCAGATGCAATGAGAAGAACTGACCGAACTGTAGCGAGGACCCCCACACAGTGTGCATTATCCTTCCGTTTGACGTAAGGCCCCTTTTTGGTTTGAGAACTCTGTTTCAGCCACAGCACTCACGGACAGCCTCAAGTTCCATCATTTGGTTGTAGATGATTTATTGGGGGAAATGTACAGAGAACCAGAGAACCACTCAACTGATTAGAACGGATTTTACCTACGGTATTTGATTTAACTCGGAGAAGGAAGGCTAAGCGAGAAGTTCAGAGTTAAGCTGTAAATAAATTATTTGGTAAACGTTATGGAAAATTAGAAAACTGTTACCGTTAAGTGTATGTGTGTATGCAACTTTAAACAAAAGATAGGGGAACGAATGAGCGTAGATGGGCAACAGAAGTTTTGGCCAGATGTTGTTAATCAAAAGAGAAATAACCAAAAATGAGAACGAGAAACATGAATCGCGTAATCAAAATAAACTACAAGTAATTGTCTAAATTAACGCAGATATTCACTAATGTAACTTTTAATTAGTGGACAAAACTTTTAACAGTCTTAGAGATGTGCAATACGAGTACGATGACGAGTACTATGAAGAGTACGACCTAACTAAAGAGCGAACGGAGTTCAATCAAAATCGAATCCAATGCGCAGCTGCTTCTGCGGCTGTGGCTGCGGAACCTCCATTGAATATGTGTATGTGTAAATAATTGATCAGCTGCAGAAATGAGAAATTCTAGCCACTAAGTCTGTGTAGTTAAATGTAACGTAATTTACCTAAAAAAACAAAAAAATAAATAAAAAAAATACTAAAACCAAAAGAAACGAACAAATAAAACATAATACAATTATGCAAACTATACAAATTAAATAGCGTCTTAATGAATATGGACCAGCGGCAGTGCCAGTGGCAGCCACGGTCGAGCAGCAGCCTTATTTGTGGGGCTACTAGAATCAGCTCTCTTCATCTTCTCCCTCCGTTACTGGACTCTACATCGGCATCTTTACTCTCTATATTCTGCCGCCTCTCGCTTCAGTTAATAAAACTAAATTGTGTGACGAGAATGACGACGACGTTCATGGGGATGACGACGACCACGACGAGAATGATAGCAGAGCTAGGACGATGAAGATGGTGGCGTGCCCGTAGGCGACACTTGATGCCTGTCTTCCACGAGATGGCCATAATAATGCCGAGGCGCCTCGGCTTACTGTCATGGGAGCCAGCCACGCGGCATAATGCACTTCGACTCTGCCGGACTCTGAGAGAAATCCGTGTAATTAAGTTTCCAGTTTTACGTTGCACTTGCGGACGGAGGTATGTACGTCGGAGAAGTTTTCTTTTTGCTTTTGTTTGTTCATGGAAGTTTGATTTGTTGCTAATTTGATTTCTATTCATTTGAAAAACCCAAACCCTGTATGAACAGCCAGCCGCAGGGTAGGGCAGCCACAAACCTGACTTACAGGGCGATCAACAACTTCCAGCAGAATGATGATGTTAGCCACAACAGAACGAGCAAACTCTACAGCCATAGCAAACTGGCAAAACCAAAAACAGATTGTTCCCAAAGTGTTTGCGAGTGTGCCATTGGCCGGGAGGCGAATAGGCAACACTTTCAGTACGAAAATACTCCCACATGTGGTTTATTATGTGCTATGCTCGCATCAAAAGGCACTCCCACGGGAGATGGCAGTGAAGTGGGAGTGTGCTGCTGGAGGCCGCCAAATATAAAAGCAAAGTCAGCATATAACCTTCCAAGAGGGAGGGGCCTGGAGCAGAGACCAAGTCCTTTTAAATCATATTTAATTGATGCGGATTTTGCATCACCAAATCGAACAATTTAACACTCAATCAGACAGGCAAAAAAAAATGCTAAATTTCAGTATTTCATTGGCCCAGTCCCAGTTCCAGTCTCCGCTGACAATGGCGGCCACAGGAGCAGCAGGCAACCCCAACATCATTCGGCCAACTATGGCATGAATTTGGCCATGTCAACGCTTCATTCGTTGAAAGGCCCCAAAGAAACCCGTAACTAGAACGGGGCCTGGGGGAAATTTACCAAATGCAAAACGCATTATAACTGTATTTATGCGTGCCAGAGTGTGCGTGTGTGCTCATAGTTGTTAGAGCTTGTCGGTCAAGTGCGCTCACACAATGCTCATTCATACGCCCTGTGTGCTGATGCTGAGCAGCGATTCTGCCCTGCCCTTGCCATGGACGTCCCTGCCTGATGGCTGTCATAAAAATTCCAATTTAGTTTCCAATTGCTTGACTTAAAGTCCGCTTCCAGTCACTCCTGTAACTTTGTGAGTGTATGTGTGTGTGTGTGTGTGTGCATGGCTCTTTTTGAGGCTGTGCGTGCGTGTGCGTGTGTGTGTGGCAGTTCATAATAAACTTAACGACGCACAATTATGCCACAAGTCGAAGAGTACTGGTGGTGGCAGCGGCGGTAGGCTTCAGTCCATACAAATGCAAAGCACAGCAATATCCAAGACGTTACTCATACGCCCTGCTGAACTCACAGCCTCCCGTTTTGCATTTCCAAGCTTCTTGTAATTCAAAATTACAGACACGTACTTTGGGACAACGGTCTGGCCTGCTGAAGCTCCGCGCCAATGGTATAATTATGGCTCCAACACAAACATACACAAACGAAATCAATAGTCAGTGTGGGATGGAAGGGAAAGTGGAAGTGGAACTTGTAGAGCGGATGTCAAAGAGTGTTGCAGAGACATCGCCATTCATTAGGACATTAGTTTCGAGTGCATTGAGCACACACACATTGACTTTGGATAGATAGACGCTTTCTGCTCTCTCTCATCCGTTTGTGGCCAAGCCACTCCACAAAAGCACATCAACTGATGCACACAATTTAATTAAGAGCCAGTGATATACATATATTTTACTATTGGGTTTGGTTTGCCACAGCTTTGTGTGATTTTCTTGGATTTTCAATGGAAAAAGCACAGCAGAGTGAAATAAACTTTTCAGAGGATAAAGGAAACAAATCGTTGGGGACGAATGAATAAAATAGATGACAAGAAAAATATATCACACGGAAACTAACAGTATATAATTAATATTATGTTAATGATAAAAGGATAAAAGTGGAAAAAAAAATGTCCCTACCGTACGAAATCTAATTGTAATTATAAAAGAAAAATAATGATTATTTTTCCAAGAATGAAATAATGTTGTCTTTCATATTTTCCCATAAAAGCAAACAAATATTTTTCCCTTTACCCCGAAACGTAAGTATCCGTTCGTAGATATATATAGCTAATTAAATGGTCAAGTGGCAAAAGAACATTAAGCTATTTCCAGAGCCATTAATTCAAGGTCGTCTGTTTGAGAGTGCGGTAAATGGATATCAATTATTTGGGCAACTTCTTTAGGACACTGACCACGCCACTGCCACTGAAGGACCAGCCACAGATTAATCGAATTTCGGAGAGAGTTGGACATGCAGAGAGGATTCTGTCCACTCTGGTAGCCGAAAAACAAAGCCTCTTGCTGTCTTGCTGTCCCCCAATGGCCATCAGCAGATGTTGAGGGCGTGGCCATAGTCTATCCCTCCCATTACCATTGCCATGGCCACTGAAAAAGGACGTACACGTGGACAAGCGGACACACGGACACGCAGACACGCTCTCGCCCACAGATGAGTTTTATTTTTATGTTTGGCATTCCCCACGCGAAACTCTTTGATGTAATGAGGGCCAATTAGAACGGGCTTACAAGTGCAGACCGCTGGACAGATAATGATGCTGATGCCTGTGCCAGTGTCGGTGCCGGTGACGGGGTCAGTGTCAGTGCCAAGGGGTTTGTGGCATCTGTTGCGGGCATATTGAATAGTTATTGTTATTGTTGCAGTTTTGTAGCCAATTGCTCGGGCATGTACTTATGTGTTTCTCCCACCATCTGTTCTATACTATCTTTAATGTGTGTGCTGGAGCCAATTATGGTGATGCTGGCAGTCGAAACACGCCCTGTTGCATGTTTTCCTGGGTAGGAAAAAATCCGAGAGCGTGCAATATTCATGGTGTTGTTGTTAGGCAAACAGCCAAAGGAACAGGGAGCAGCAGAGCAGCGCAGCAGTAACGCACAAAAGTATGGTACGAGTTTACAAATGTATTTTCCGTTTACTTCTGTTTTCTGGCCGTGTTTGAGGCCCATAAACGCATTGCTGGCAACGACTGTGGAAGGGGGAAAAAAGCTTTAAAAATAAATTAAATGCCATATAACAAAAGGATTAGCTCGCTGTCAGCAGGCAGGGTTGGAGTGGGAGTGGGGTCACAGGCAGACCCATAAACAAAGCCTTGAAACGACAAAACTTAACCCTAAGCAAAAGACAATAAAAAAACTTAAAGGGAGAGAGACGCACACACAAAGGGAAAGTGGCACACAGACATATTTATATGTACATATGTACATGCTGAATGGAATGGCCGCAATGACCCAGCTAAACATAAACAAAAACGCAAAATAGCGCAAACATGCCACAAAGCAGCAAGCGGGCTGGCGGGCAGGCGGTGCAGGGGATGTCGCTGGGACCCGTGCTGGAAGGAAACAAGTGTAGCGCACATGAGAGATATGAACTAGAAATAAACAAAGATTTTGTATCCAGCCTCTGTAAAAGATACATACTCGTATGAGTATGAGGCTGCTCCTGCTTCTCCTGTTTCTGCTCCTTCTTCTGGACCCTGTGAAATTAGTTGGCAATGATAAAGATAAGTAACGTGAAATATGCGGCCTTCGCAAGGACCATTGAATTTTGCTTTGCCCTTTGCTTTTCCGCTCCTATTCGCTGTCGCCAAGCTGCTGCCGACACACAAACAGAAAAGAAAGGAAGACAGCAAACAATTTTATGACGCTGATTTCTCTCTCTCTCTCTCTCTCTCTCTGTATCTCTCTGTGTGTTTTCAGGACATTTGCATAGAAAGCCCATCAGCGGCAGCGGTACTTGGATCGCATATATACATTTATATACGACCTCGCCCGCCCGGACATTTCGACACGAAGAGAACCCCAAAAGGGTTTCGCCATTGTTTCTACATTCTAAGTGCGAATAAAACTATCTAACAATTTATAATTAAATTGCCCAAATGAATATCCATTGTTTGGAAAACTGTATAAATTAGATTTATGTAGGTACACAACATATAAATGTGTATGCCCACAGAAGCCGTCGCCGTAACCAGAGATACTATGTGCACCACCGCCCCTGATTAAATCAACTGTGTGTGCACAGCGCAGATTGCAGCCGCCCATCAATCATCTATTCAATTCTATTCCACTACTCGGCGACGCCAGCCCCCCTCCATCAATTGCGTGGAATACAAATGAATAAATGTATTTTGTGAATGCATGCAACACATGAAAAACAGCAGTCCGGGCCCATTTTTAGCTCTAAATAATTGAATTGCAATCAGAATTTGAGAGGCTGCTGGAAGCCTCGACCAGCAAATACCTACTAGCCCGTAGAAGCAGCCACTCAAAAGTGTCACTAACTCGACTTTCTCACTCAATTTAAAGCTCATCAAATCTACACGACTCTGTACTGTTTTGTCCTTTGTTGTGCTTGGCAATAAATAATTAAATAATACTCGAGAATCCCAATTGGATTACGTTTTACATACAGAAGCAGAAACAGAGTCAAGCAACAGCAACAACAGAGATGGGGCACCTGACAGTTGAATGCAACTGCATCTTGGTCATGGACCTGTCTCAGGCCAATGTCCAATTGCTAATTGCCCAACACTTTGGTTTGCAACAGACTGAATATATCTCCAACTGGGCAGTCCTTTCCTCTTAAAATTCATCGATTTATCATGGCAAGCATACATATACATTTATATGTACATATTTATGCACATACATATGTGCAAATGTGTGTGTATTTAAACTGTGGATTGGTAGGGAACTGGCGACTGCGGCATCAACAGATTTTCCATATTCCATTTTGGTTATTTGTCATGCAGCACGACCACTGTTATCGCCCCCTGTGTTGCATGTCATCATGCTGCTTGTGTGCTTCGATGTGCGTAGTTGCCACGCGTCATGTTGCACATTATGATTTGTGTGTTGCTCAAATTGCCATTACCAGCCAAATCACATTCCATGTTTAGTGCGACTTATGAATGCATATTCATGTTTATATTCATATTCATATTCTGTGTGTGTACGCTCTGCCGAGCATTATCACAATGGCAACGGCCAAGGTGTCTTTCCCGTATTTATTTAGCACGACACGCACACTCCTATTACAGTCCAGTGGCGTCTCATTAGGCAACTGTTGCCGGACATTGCGAGCATAAATTATTCACGCACTCTGACCCCTCTCCAAGCCTGATTCCAGACGGATGTGTTAACCTCTTTGAATGCTCCGTTGTATGGCAGGACAGCAGTGTAGAGAAACATTTTTCTAATAAACTCATTCTAGGACCAATCATAATGTAATTTCCCATATTGACATTCGAAGATTTCTGCTCTCGCAGAAGATTTTGTTTGCTCTTCTGTTTGTTCTCCTATTTGAGTTTGAATTTGGCTTTGGGTTTCGGTTCAGATTATGTATTTGCCCACCCCACCGCACTGCACTGCAGACCACAGCACTCTACGAGCTTTGCGCAAACAGACTTTTGGCTGACTTTTCAAGTTGTGCAATCGAGTGCTCAGCACATGGCAATAGCACCATGCAACAAACGAGATACTTTGTGAGTGAATGAGAAACGCAATCATTTGAATGTGAGCAATAATTCCTCGGTGCAGCTTTGGTTCAAAAGAAAACATCTGAGCATCGGGTAGTTGTTATGAAATACTCAACTATTTGTTGCACAGTGTAATCGATGCTGCAGTTGGCGGTATGCGCATCCTGCCAAAATCAAATTTCAAAGATTTGTATATTGACTATTTGCTTGTGGTTTTTCCGAGCAACTGCATATGACCTACTGACTGTTGGGCTTGCGGCATGTTTAGATATGTCCGTCTTGAGTGCCACCGGGCAGGGGAACGTGATATGTTCCCATAGTAATATTATCTTCCGTTTATTTGCCAGTCCCTGGCTTTTGGTCCACTTGCAGCTGAAGGAGCCTTGAAAACCATTGCGAAGCTCAGCTCAAAGTGTAGCTCGAAGGAATTAGGTTCTGTTTTAAGCTCATGCTTTCCCTCGAATTCCCAACGTTTTTTTTTAATTAGCTAGAACGTGGAAACGGCGGAACGTGGAACGGGGAACGGGGAACGGGGTGGTTGACAACAGCCAGTAGGAGAGATATTCTAACAATTCCTGTACCATTCTTGGGGGCGCCACTAACAAGCATTGCGTGCCAGCCAACAAAAAGTAAAATTGCTCCGAACGATGCCACATCAAAGTACAAAGGACTCTATGTTTCATGGGAGTGCAGAGGAGCGCTGCCCCAGATAGCAACTCAAGTATTCCCAGACACTGCACACGCACACAGGCAGCATATGGTTGTATATGGAGCTCCACTTCCAGAGGAAAATTCTGCCCCCGCATTGCAGGATCTTCAGGGAAAAACATAAACCAGCAACAGCAGCAGGACCAACACCCATTCCGCCTCCACAATCGCCAAGATTGAGATGCTCCCGACAAATGTTGGCCCAGCCAGAAGGGTGCCGGAGCGGATGAACTGCTAAACGCTTTTTGGCACCTTAACAAGGAAAACAGCTGCAGTGGCAGAGTGTCGGTGGCGGCTGCAGACAAACAAAATATTGTTACATGAGAAATTGCCAGCAAATAAAAAAGAGGCAGAAGAAAAAAACCATAAAAAAATGAAACCAAAAGCGCAAAAAACTAAACAGTAAATGGCAAAGTTATATTCTGCGCTTCTTTGTCGCTGTGGTGCGGTGGTTGGCCAAAATATGTTTTGAACGAGCAAAAAGCTCGTAAAAAACAAGCACACTGAGCTCCATTCTCTGCATTACACAAACGTATATATTTATTTACGGTATATTCGTATTTACTAAAAAAATATATTCATTTGATAACTGTAAATTAAATTGAACAAAATTTCTCGAAATAAATTTCTATCATAACCAAACGAATATATATTGAATTTTGTAACTTTCAGTTCAAATTGTAAATTTTTTAAACAATGCCATGAAATTAATCTGTTAGCTCTCGTAACTATTTGATCAATCAAGGGGAGGCCTACAGGCGTAATTCAGTGCGTTCATTCACGCATTCAATTTTGGTAAACTGTTAAATATCTGTAATTGCGCGTTAAAGCGTTAATGAAGCGCTGGTAATCGAGTGAAGCAGGGGCCACGACAACAAGAACGACAACGACAACGACAACGGCAACGACAACCCGACCCACATACGTGACCCCAACTACTGACCGCCGCGCTATCCGCAACTATCCACACCAGAAACCATGATTGATAACATCTCCAGGACACACACTTTCAGGCGCACGTGCGGGTTGGTTGTCGCGGACATTCGTGGGAAAAAGTGCCACAAAAATCGTTGTGTCCTTTTGTTGTTGTTGCTGTTGTTTTTGGTTGGCCCCTGCTCGATGGCAGACGCGTCGGCCAACGGCCGATGACCGGTGTCCGGTAGCTGATGTCATGTCTGACGGGCCCCCGCTTCGGTTGCGGCCGGTTGTTGGCCTTATCGCGGCACTTAAAATTGCACTGCCATGTGTCAGGCCAGAGCAAACCAAACCCTGACCAGGCCGACACGTGTTACTGCCTGGTCATACCAGGATCACAGCGACTGCTGGCACCTTTTTGGCAGGGGTTGTACGATTATTGTCCAATGTTGTGCCTGCTCTTGGCAGATATTCATATTTTATATTTTATATCGCCGTTCTCGTAGCCTGGTAACCATAGCTTCGTTCAACCACAAGCAAAAGCTCAGCGAAGAATCGCAGTGGCGTGGCTGTCGTTCAAGCTTAAGCGCTTGCACATCGGCCAGAGCGAAACAACACAAACATTTCATGCAATTTGCACTTTCAAGTGGCGTGAAAATACTCCCAACCCCACCCTCATCCTCCCCATCACAACCATAAAACAAAAACCGTTGAGTCGGTTGCTGACTGGCGGAGAGTAGGGATAAGTACGTACACTGAAGAAAACCATTGAGAAAGCAAACAAGGGCTCCGGGAATATGATTCGGAACAACGTTAAATGGAACCTAGAGCCTTTTTGGTGACCAGGAATCAGAGTACGCAATTAAATAGCTCTCTTGTTGGAAAGTCAGTGTATTAGCATCCCTTATCCCTATTCGCCCTGTGTAGGGGCAGGGGATAGCTGAACGTGAAGTTCACTGGAAATATCAGCTTGGACTGTTGCCTGTCATGAAAAACCATGCGGCAGAGTGTAATAAAAACTAAGTAGCTTACAAGCCCATTTCTCAGTATCCGCCTTCGGCTCCGCCCCGACCCAGGCGCCAGGCCTCATTCCTCCTATGGGAGGAGCCTCGAAAGGGAGTTGCCACATTATGTAAAATCCAGATATGTCCCGCTGCTTACTTACCGCTTTTGTGTGGGGGCCGTGATTGTTTTACATACTGCAACATGGCCGTCTTGCCCCTGCCCCTGCCTCGCTACCACTCTCATTTTTCCTTCGGTGAGAATGGGCCTCTAATAAGGTAACGTGCTGCTCGCATTAAATATGCTAATTTGTACAGTGAATACATTGCCAGCCGGAACCGGAGACGAGCAGGCGAAAGTGTCACCTCGCCTGCCCGCGTGCTGTGGCAGTTATAGTTGTGCCCTGCCTCTTCACGACCATCCGCCCATCATCCCCGTCATCATCATCATCATCAGGTGTATTATTTGCCACACAAGGCAGCCATACGCATATTAAATACGAGATGCTGCTGCTGCTGCTGCCATGTTGCACAGTACAGCGCCCTGCCCCACGATGACATTTAGCGCCACAACAACACCAACAAAAGCCACAACAAATGGCACAGTGTGGGCTGCGCAGGGGGGATGGGAAATTAAGAGAAATTACGCTGCAAATTCCACGGGAAAAATTATGAAAAATATTTCTGTTTTGTGACAAGATTTCTGCTTACGCTCATTTGTTTGGCCTTGTCGTCAGTTGCCCGATATCTTTCTTCCAAGGTATCCCAGCTTTGGAATGTCGTTCGCTCAAGGATGCTCATCGAATTACTCGAACTTCAAAGTATGGGAAGTCTGAGCTATATTCGTGAATAAACCATTTTGATACAAATTGACGTTTTAAATTGGCGTACATATTGATGAAACTGCACACAATTCTCTGGCAATCAGATCAATTTTTCATTGTGCATTTTCCTACCATGAAAGTACACAATAATTGGAGTAGAATCAGAGCTTCGAAGTTCCTTTCTTTTTGGCAATGGCACCCCATTACGTTGAACCAAAACTACTTGGCATACACTGGCAGGGTATTTCAAATCTTTCCTCAAAACTTTCCTCGTTGCCATCAACGGGCCTTGAGGTTGTTGTCGTCGCTCGTTCCCTACCATTGTTGTTGCTCATTTCGTACCGTCATACCATGGATGTCCTGTCCCCACTGCTTCTCCTTCTCCACCCACTGCTGATGTTGTTTTGTTGATTTTGTTTTTGGCGTGCTTGTTTTTATGCAAGAAATATTCAAATTGTGAAAAGGTCGCTCCACCTGCCGTGGAGCCACCCTGGCAGAAGCACCCTTCTTGCCTGGCTCGCCCCCTGGCTGTCTGACATCATTGTCAGTGAATTAAAAACGTCATAGGGGCTTATTTAAATAAATTATAAACCCACGAGAGGGCTTGCAGTCGGGTTGAGTGGCCTGGCTGCTTGGGGCTTTTCAATAAAGGTAAATAATTTATCACATAAGTGAGGCTTATTAGCCAAACTCGCTCTTAAGACATTAGGCCATCGTGGGGGAAGCGGCAGCCGGTGCTACCGGACTGGAATGGCCTTGCAATTCCTAAAGGAAATTAAGAAAGCGTTTCTCAGCGTTTCCCTTCCCAGCCGCCCAATGGAGCCGCATGGATAGCATTCAAATTTGTGAAAAACAAACAAAAGTGAAGGGCAACTGAGGCGCCTCAAGGAGCTCCTGCTCCTATGGAGCTGGAATGGGAGGGGAATAAGAAATGAACTCGGCTCCAATTCAATTGAGGTTGTGGGCTGTGGGTGATGGGTGGTGGGACATGCTCCAAGGAGTTAACGCTTAAAGTGCCAATAATCGGAGCCGAAAATGCAAACGAAATGCAGAACGTGCCCCGTGCTGCACGGCACGGCAGGTGCAGGGCAATGAATGGTGCCCCCCCATGTCGCCTGTTGAGCCACTCATTGTATGCGGACCAATGCAAGGATGCTTCCCGTTTTCGTGGGCGAGTGGGAAAGGACCAGAAAGAAGCGAAGGACCAGAGCGAAGTAAATATATGCAATGCAGCTGGTGCCAAACAAAGGGGAAAGTGAAAGTAACGCTTCATTGTTATCCACCGCTGGGTCTCCGTCTCTTCCAGAGCCTCCCACTCCGTAGTCCGGATGAGATGCTGCCAGCAGTTTGGCTTAAAGATAAACTTCTCGGCATGCAAATGGCGGGGGGACAGAGCTAAAAAGAGACCAAAAAGAGATGGATATAGAAAGTGGGATAGAGAGAGAAACAGGAAACAGGAAGGCGGAGCTGCTGCTGCTGCTGCTGATGTTGCTGATGTTGCTGCTTTTTGAAGAGCAAATCTCACAACAATTTGGGTCAAACAAGCAAATTGCATTCTCTTTAGTGGCTCTCTTTATTGTTGTTCGTGTTGTTCATGCTGCTCGTGCTGTTCTTGTTGGTATTCTCCTTGTTGTTAATGTTGTTGCTCTCTTTGGAGTTGTTGTTGCTTTTGTTGCTGCTGCTGCTGGTTGCTGCAATTGCTTTGACTCCTTTGGGGTTAAGCGCCATTGAGATTTGCATTTGACGAAAGCCAAGGGGGGGAGCGGAACAGCCACAAATATTTGCTCAAGTTTTTGTGTCTCGCAGCAGCAGCACGAAGGAATAGAGGGGAGGTACACTGAGAAGAAGCATGTGCGGACAGTGGGATGCAGGATGCAGGAATGGATGGGACAATTACTATGCCTCCGTTTAACTACCGCTTAAGATATACGAGTAGTATGTATGTATATATCTGCTTTTCTCATCGCGGTCGCGGACAGGAAGGGCGCTGTCAAGGCAACTCGCCTTGGCATCGGCATCTGGAAACTTATGCAAATTTGCATGCAATCGAGGCGGCACTGCATCTGTGCCATGCCAGTGTGTGTGTTTGTGTGTGTGTGTCGGTGGGTGTTGCATGAGTGTGTAATGTGGTGGTAATGGAGTCGCCAAAGAACCCTAAAACGGTGGTAGAAAACGATGCAAGGCAGATGATCATATGCAAAGTGCTTTTAAATCTGAAGCAGGAGCACTAAATGCGAATATATTTAAATATCGATCTTGAGGCAACATATGTGAATACGGCAAGGGCAAAGTATGTATTTTAGAGCAGAAAGGTTAAGAAGGTCACAAAGAAGGTAAGGTATCGTTTACACTGGCATTGAGTGTGTATTCCCTATAGATAAATTCGTTTATGTGGGTATTAGAAGCACATGGCCAATAGAACTCCAATTTATGCGAAACTTGAAAGCAATGCGAACGAATCAAGGAAGAAAAATATTTGGAGTTTATTTGCTCGCCGCCAAAGCACTCGAGATACATACATATACAGATGTGTGGCAAGATGAGAGACAACCGCTGCGCCCCAAAAAAAACAGTAATCATTTGAAATTGCTTGCCACACAATTTTCTGCAGGCTCAATGCTCCTCCTTTCACACAAAATCAAACTACTTACAACACCTTGTCAAAGCGCTGCTCCGTCGGGCATTTAATCTTTTCAAAATATACGATGCCGTGCAATAGGATACCACAGACACACACACATCCTAACACTCAGTCTGCCACACAGACAGTTTAACGAAAATTTAATCAACGCACTTGGCGACAAGCAGCACAGCACAAACAAAGGCCAGAACAATGAAAGGCAACCAACGCAACTACTCGCATGTGGCTCGGCTCCGAAATATACGACACTCGCAGATACTCTCGGATCGGAGCCATTTAAAAATGCTGAGCAAGGCCCCTAATCGAGTGGGACTATTAAATACCTCAGACTCATCCACAAAATGGTATTGTTTTAATTGTTAGCGGCAAAGTATTGAGAGATTCGGTCTCACGGGAACGTGATTCACGAGTAGAGCAAATCGCTGCTACAGTTTGCATGGTATATTCAATACATATATCCCTTTTCTTCTCTAGCAGCACAGGGTATCAAAAGCAACACTCATACACACATCCTGGGACGAGTAAATGTCATTTGATATTTTTCAGCATTCAGGTTGTTTTCTCTTTCGGTTTCAGCTCGTTTTTCACATAACATAAAAGAGTCCTGCGTTTGCCCTGTTTGATGGAAAATTGTAACGACACCACCCACACTCCCTTTGCCACCTCACCCCAATCACGCCACCCTACCTCTGAGCTGGCAACAACAAGCGACACAACAACCATTTTCTGGTTAGCTCTGAGTGCGGGCTATTCTCTTCGGTTCCAACACCTGGTTTTCCGTTGACGCGGTAAGCACCTTACTCGTGGTACTCCCATCGACCGCAGAATCAGCAATGACATCAAACGTATGGACAGAGAAATGGGAAATGACATGGTGATGGGTGGTGGGAGGGTGGTGGTGAGGCGAACCTCTGGAGATGCGAATTTTATGTGCCTCAGCAATCGGGAATTGAATTGGCGTCGAATGCGTGTCTCTTGCTGGGGCAGACCCACATTGACTGCCGAGTGGAAAATCTATTGGAAATTCAGACAAATCTGCAAAAGCGCTTAATGATGTCAATGACATGCTCTAAACCTGAAGACGTGGCATGCTCTCCCGCGCTCGGCATGCACACCATGCGAGTCACGTACATAATTAGCAGCGCGAGGCACGTGGACAGCTGAGAAACTACCTGTGGCAACAGAACTGCTACTCGCCGCAGCAGCCATGAGCAGCAACAGCCAGCATCCTGTTGCATCCGAGCCTTCCTGTGGCATGCCACCGCCGATACTCAAAATAGCATAAAGTTCGTCGTTCGATTTTAACCAGCAGACACTGCAAGGGGCTGTCCGCGGTGCGGTTCCCTCTGCAGAGGATGATTGGCCATGCCATGGTATGGCATGCATCGTGGGGCAAGCTACTGTACATGGCACCCATGGCTGTGGCTGTCACAGGCACGAAAAGGGGCTCTTCCTCGCTGTCTCTCTCTTTCTGCCCCTCTGTCATGGGCATTCGGAGTCGCGTTCAACATGCTAATTACTTAAGACGAGCCTCGTCTGGTGCCGGCATGGGGGAATCCCCGCAGAATGCAAAGCGGCGCAATGCAGCAGAGCAGACAAAATGGCTATGGGGTTAGGCCTGGCGGGGGACTCGGTTGCACAGCGTGACTTGCCAAAGGCTGGCAACGAATGGGAAGGGGCAGGGTGAGCGGAAGGGGCACACAATAACGTTGACTTGAGACTCGCAGATTATCCTATGTAGGCACTTAACATGAAGCAGGAGGGGAGCGCAGGAAAAGTGCCCCAGTCAGAGTCCCAGCGCCAGTCAAGTGAGCGGGCATTAGGGCAGCCAGGGCAGACAACAACACAACTGCCGCATGTGGCAGCCTAAGTTGGTGGCATAATAGCGCCAAGAGGAACGCTGATTCGTCTGAGTCTCTTCCATTCTTTAATTCTGCATCTCTCTTTCTCTTTCTCCCTCTCTCTCTGGGTCTCACTCTGCCCCATGTGGTGGCGGAAGCAGGATAGATAAGCAAGTGTGCAGGCGAAAATATTAAGCAGCGGGTGGGGGGGCTGCTGCCTGCCACAACTGCTGTGCCACAACGGACAGGGCGAAACTCATCTCGTGTGTCACAAGATGCCTCGACATTTATGCACTGAATGCACGCGCCGATCCCCTGATGCTGTTGCATGCCTCTGTGAGTGCTTCAGATGATTGCAAAAAAGGAGCCAAGGGCATGGGGCAGACCCCAGAGACTCCAAAATGTGTGCGAGAGAGAGAGAAGCGGAAGTGCTCATTGTTGTTCGTTCTGCCAATTTTCTAAGTCTAAGCCAGGGAAAACCACTCATAATTCACAGCCCGCCTGACGCAATGTCAACATTTTCCTTCCGCTCTCTCTCTCTCTCTCTATCACACATTTTGGAAAAAAAGACTGGCAGCAGAGCCGCCTCTCTTTGAACAAGGTGAAACCGAAATACTCTTTTGTTAGATGAAATTGGATGTGCTTCCGCCTCAGGGCTGGGGCTGATGTGACATATTTTTCGGTAGCCCCTCCCAAAGGAAGAGAGCAAAAAACAGCTGACAAATCGACTAGAGTAGTGCTAAAAGCCCCACCACCGCTGGCTGGGTTAGAGCATCCCTTTTCTCGCATTGAAAACGATGCTCTGCCATTTGTTGCTTGTACTTTATGCTCCAATTAGTAGCTTCCGGACACGGACAAAGACACTGACACGGGTACGGGTACGGAACTTCTTTGTGGAATTCTGCAGAAACGGAAATCAAATAATATTTTCATACTGATTTATGAATCTATTTGCACAGTCAAAGGCGGCCACCGCCCTCCCCTCGACCCGTCTCGCCACCATTTGCATGTGATTCATGCTCTAAAAACCATGAATGATTATATTTGTTTGCCTCAACTGCGAAATTCAAAACTCCTGGAGCACAAATATAAATGACTTTGGTTGCGTCCAGGTCCAGCCCGCTGGAGTTTATAACTAGGATCAGATTATGAGACCGACACTGGTTTCCCTGGTTCCCCAGTACCAACGCCCAGTCCTCCCCATTTTTCTCAAGCACTGCCCCTGCCGCAGCCCCTAGGTCATAGTTTTATCTTACCACGAAATCCTTTTCGGTTTCAATATTTATTTGTGGCCCCAGCTGGCTTTTCTCAGCCCATGCAAATTGTTTTCTAGCTCTCGACATTAAGTTGTCAAGCTTGGCCGCTGGCAGAGATTGAGGGAGCTTTTGTTCCAGGGAACACGAGTCTCTTGATTCCCTCCACCATCGTACAATTTGAAGCAAGGACCCTGTGAATTACAACTATTTTTGTTTAATTTACATCCCAGTCGATGGGGCAACACTAACGAGTATAATATCGCTGAGCGGAAAATCTCCCTCAAATTAAATAAGTATTGAAAGCGAATTGAATTCCCGCATTAATTGTTTAAGCTGCTCAAAAATATCGTGTAGCGGAGACTTAAAAACTACGAAATATGGTTAGAGCAGAGGTGCTGCCAATAGCTACCCCCTACTAGTTCTCTCTGCCACAAGTCCAACTTTCCAATGGAAAAATAATACTATTTTATAGTAACAAATGGAAGCAGCTCAAAGTAATACACTTTACTTTCGGAAATATTCTTATGCACGCTCAGGGCTCTGTCGCTGACACGTGTAGAAATGAATATACTCCAAATCGGATTCCACATTCGGAGCGATAAACAGTGCCAAAGTGGAGCAAAGTGAAAGGCGGAGCCAGGCGAAGAGAGAGTGCAAGTGAAAAGTGAAATGTTAAACCAAGAGAGAGGGAGAGGAAGGGAGCTAGCAAAAAGGGTGAAATACAACTGCATTCTGCACACTAACTGTCGCCATTTGTTATTGCTTTTTAGGTGTCCTTCGGGAGGGACTAGGGACAGACTTGGAAGACGTGGCAAGTTTACTCGACGCATCGTATGCTCCACGCACATTGAACAGGCACGGCACCCACCAGCAGGACGGGTGGAACCAGAGCAACCAGAGCTCCAACACGTGGTGGGACTTAGAGCAAACCTGTTCCACCCCGCCGGACCCCTGTTCACTTGTCTGCCCCTGGGGCAGCACACAATTCACAATTGTTGTCCGGCTCATGTTTGCTTGAATGGTTCCCCCAGCTTTTATTAGATCCCTGCTCAGGCTCCATGCGCCGCCCCCGACCACGATTGTGTTTATGCTATGAACTTTATTTTGATTTTCAGAGCAGCACAGACAGAAAGCAAAAGGGCTAATAGAATTTGTAAGGAATCCTCACAAAATCTCATGTAAATAAAGATTTAAAGGGATCTTAAATGCCCGCAGAGAAAACCAAAGCCAAATTTTGAGAAATATTTTTGAATTACGGAAACCTTACTCCACGACCAGAAATGCCATAAACAGAGGCTTAGAATCTGTCATCATTGGGGTTTTAGCCGTTGGGCCTTGTTCTGCTGTTATAACGTAGACGCTTGCTTGATAGTCTGGTGATAAAGATACATACGCTTGCGGGGCACATACTCGTACTTAATCATTTCGAATTTGATTTTGGCTAGCGTCGGACAGCACAATAAATACTAATAGCCAAAAGAGAAAGAGCCGGCGACACATAAACCATAGCCGGGCAAAGTTGTCGCTCTGGCAGGGGGTACGGGTAATAATCATCATCAAATTGCCTCGTTTCGAGTTTCGAGTTTCAGCTCCAGCTCCTTTCAGTTTCCGCTGCAGCTGGTCTGGAAAACAGGATGGCCAGGCGGTGGGTAAGTAAAACTGAGAAGCAGGGACTCGCTCAAGTTCATTTATTTTTATTGTTTTCGGAGCTTTTGGCGGCAATTTATGGGCCAGCGGAATACAACGATATATACGAGTTTTGTATATATATGTACATATATATAGAACAAAAACTTCTGTACTAGTGTGTGGCGTATGGGCAGCAGGAATTTTATTTTATTTTATTTTGAATGGAAACAATGTCCGCTGCCACTGCCACTGCCACTGCCAGGAGTGAAAGTGCACAATGAGCAATGGAAAACACACACAGCGAGAGCACAGCACAGAAAAAATATGTATGTACACCCGTATATAGTATGTACACAGCATTGAATGAAAATGAAGAAGGAATAATTTACTTTTCTTTCGCTTGGACCTGGACCAAAGAGCAGCGTTCGGGGTACGGCCTCCAACATTCTATCTTATTTTGCACTAAATTTTAACAGGATTTAGCCCCGTCGCTCTTTGCTGTCATTGCTAACAAGCGGAGACGACTGGCCGTGTCCAACGGAGCGGAGCCTGGCCAAAAGAGAGATCCCAACCAAGCCTCCATTGTGGGGACAGCTGTCCGGCTGGGGCAGGGGGCAGGGGCGTAGCGAATGAGTTTTGTCGCAAATCCGCTTACGTCCACACCGCCGCAACGAAAATTGTGATGGCGCATCTGATGAGGAGGACACCACCGACGACGACGACGACGACGACGAGGATAATGATGATGAGGATGATGATGATGATGGGCCCGAAGATAGCCCCTCGTCCACTGCTGTTGTCTTTTTAACTGGCACATAAATAAATTCCATAAATCTTTTGCACTTTAACGCTTCTGCTTTAAGCCAAGTCAATGGCTCTGGCCAGAGTCGAGGAAGGAGCCCGGGGCACATGTCTGCGTAGCCTTGATCCGATGTATGTATGTGTGTGTGAGTGTGTGTTCGGGTCTACACTGGGAAAAATGTCAAGGATATGTGCTCACACCCTGTCATATTGGCACAGCTTTGTCAAGCACGACCATACTTTGCATTTCCGTGGAAATGCTAGTTTTGGGGATCAAGTTGGACAATTGGATCGCAGGGATAAGATAAAGCTGCGCCATAATGTACGGCAGTGGCGCCACTTTACCGACTGCTACTCCTGTTTTCAGGTAGTCGGACCGAGTCTTCTGTTTTCCCTTTCATGTGTGCAGCACAAGGCTAAGGAGCTGTGTATTGAGTACCGCCCTCTGTCCATATAAACGTCTCTCTCTGTCTTCTTTAGCCCAGAATGTGTCTCGTTTGAGGGGCCGATAAAAGGTGAACGAGGGGGGGCAGACACATCGAAGTGTTCGATTTCTCCCCGTCAAGGCTCAACATTTGGGCCTCGCTCTCTCTCTCTCTGCGTCTCTGTTTCGTGTCTGACAGAATCAGCTACGCGGGCAGGTGGCAAATTCGCTGTTGGCCTTCCACAAACACTTATACTCTCCCCAGATACCCTTTCCCATTCGCTTGCGCCGGTAAGCAGGAGAATTTTCACCAACAACGAAAATAAGATAAGATACGGGCACTCTGACATCAACCGGAAACTCTTTCTGTTGCGTCTTCAAGGCCAATTACAGAGAACAATAATCCCAACGGATATTTTAGAGAGCATAAGAAAAACAGATAGCTCCCACGAAACAGATCGACTTCTGACCTTGTTGACATTTCTTTTGCAACTCGTGGGGCACGTTGCTGCTGCTCAGTCAAATGAATTTTACATGGCGCCTAACTCGTGCCGACTGGATGGCGATGCTGATGCCGATGCCGATGCTGATTTGTTGCAAATGAGGCACTGATGAGGAGGCTATTGCATAACCTGGCAGGAGCGCTGTACAAACATTTATTTGATCTGGCATTCATTTGGCAAGCTGAGTAAGAGTCGCCTGACAAGTCGCATGCCTGTCTGTGTGGCATGTACAAGTCTTTCGACTCGGATTGTCTGCTTAGTGTTGCATACAACAGTATCCCTAACTCAGTCTGCCTGCACGCTCGAATAATTTAATGCCTTCCCCTTCTGCTGCGCCTCTTCCGTCCACCTCTCCCTCTCTTGGCCATCTTGCATTGGCCAAAATGCTCTCCACATGCGAGCGAGCCCGTGCCCGGTATTTGGGATGCACACAGCGTGCCATTTGACTGCAATTTAATGCAGCAGTAGGAACTGCTGCCAGTGCTACGAGCATTTTATGTTTTGCAAAATGACAAATCACATTTATTTATTCTGTGCTGTGCCATGTCTCGGAGTAAGCCAGCAGGGCTTTAATGTCCTGCCAGGACTCAAGCTGTCTCTGGACCTGCCTCTGCCTCTGCATCTGGATCTCGAACTGTCGCAGACTCAGCTTGTGCCTTGTGACACATTGATTCCACCGATTACTGATAGCTGCAGCCGCATTAAAGAGTACGCTCTGTACCATCTGCTGAGTTAATGCCCAACTTTCGAGCAACTTTCTGTAATCGGAAATCTTTGAAAACTATTCCAACATCTTTAAGAGAGGGGGGCACACCCGCCCCATTGAATTATCGCTTTAACCCCAATGCTTATGTAAGCAAACTTTTTGCAGCTGAAAAAATACAAAAAGAAAAATGCTCTTAAGTCTCGTACTAGAGATACCCAGTGTTTAAAATCGTAATTATGCGATGTATCGATAATAATTATGTTATTATGCCACTCCCAACTACTACATTACGATCCCTACCATAATCAGTTATTATTATATCCGGTATACAGCGAGAAGGAAGCGTTTCCCATTCGATGTGTGGTTAGATCCAATTAAATGTTGAATCTTTAATCCCCGTATTCCACGGTGTATCCACGGAATGAGTTAAGGAAACTGTGGACTCCATTCGATGGCCAATCTCAAGTCTTATCAACAGTCGGCATCAAAGTCAACTGGGACCACCAAGCGGATGTATTGGTGCGAAGAACTGCCCCATTCTACACCTGCACCGGAAGTAGGTCAACCCCCGAAGGGTTGCTGTGGGACGTTTATTGTGAAGCGTTGTGGGTGGACCAGAGTCTTGGCATTGGCTTTGAGGCTCGGCGGTTAATTAGCAAACAACCGTTGTATTGCTGCCGCCGTGGGGCAGATGACAAATGGCCGTGCAGATAGCGATGATGGAGGCGGCGTGGCAGCAAGTGGGAAGAAGGGAAGTGTCGGCCGGATACGACACCCTTTAATGACTGATTGGCGGCAGTTTCAGCACGAAGTTTAATTAGGAAAACGCTCACTAATGACAACTAATGGCGCTCGTGCTGCTGCTACTCTGTTACTCCAGCGATCGGATCACCTTAGAAATCCTCGGAAATATTAGTTGTTAACATGGAAGCGACCGCACGGCATGATCAATTTTCATTTGTTCCGGCCAAAAACGTAAAGAGAAACAAAACCAAAAAAAAAAAAAAAAAAAAATACTTTGAAGCCAACACTTTGTGGAGCTCGCACGGCTCGACTCAATCAAGTTAATGGCAGCCAAATGGGTTTTTGATGCGCTTCCCGCGCTGCTCCACGCGGACTGCCTCCATAAAAAATGATTGCCCTGACTGCTCCTCTGGTCCTGCTTCGGCCAAACTTGGGCTTAATGAAAACGCGTGGACATTGCCGTCGACGTTTAATGTCCGGGCGTGTGGCAGTGTTTGCGTGATATTGGGAGTAGACCGCTGGTGAGGTATAAAATGTTCGCAAGTCGGCTTAGCCAGACAGATAGCTTCCTTCTGCTTCCTCCTGGATGGGCGTGCCAACTTTCTTATTGACAATTTGAGCATTTGAGCGTTAAATTCTTATGAGGCATAAGTTGCCTTCTTCCTCCTTCCCGTCGCAGTCCCAGGCCCAGTCCCTTGCCCAAGCCCCATAGTTAATAAAAGGGCACTTCATAAGGCCACAACACGACACGAGGTGTGTCCACGTGGCTGGTTATGGCCGCTTTTCGTTTTCGTTTTTGCTCTCCATATTCTTCGTTTATTTTTCCCGCTCCTTTTGTTTTTGTATCTGTTCCCATACCCTTTCGCAAAAGTCATTCTGATGAAAAACTTGCCACGCACATCAGAAAAAGGTGAAACATAGTAGACTTCCCTTCATACGGAAAAGGAGTGAACTATCATGAACAGATTAAAAGCTTAACAGTCGTTCACTTCTATTCGTGTAGCTCAATGATACTTCCAGGGACATAGGAATGAAGGAGAGACTGAAGAGGCTTAAAGCCTTGTCCTCTTTCCGAGGTGGTGCACTATCAGATGTATTCCTCATTTCATTTTGACGTCATTATTTGTCGCTTCAGATCGGAGCATGCAGCTTTTGAAAAGGGCCGATTGCTCTTTCGATTTTTGCTGTTCAAATGTTGGCCCAAAAGACCCAACAGAAATGTTTTTTAAGGTGAAAATATTTGCAACTGTCAAGGGTATTTCATGCATCGGCTCGTTTAACTGGACGTAGACGGTCTTTCTCTCTGGCCGCTTTCTTTGTTGCCTTTCAGCGTTTTTGATACGCATGCCGCCAACTTTGGAGCCTCCTGCCAGTCTAATCAAATTAATGGAATAACTCAACGCTGGTTCGGGCTCCTCTCTCCAACTCCGCACTTTTTTTCTGTTGTTTTTTCTGTTTTGGTTTTTTTTTTTTGTTCCGTCGTTGCGCTGGCAGAGCGGGTTTAATAAACTGACTTCCGACTGGGAAGTTATGCAGTCAGGTTCCCCTGCCCACCACTCCCGACCGCCGGACGCCATAAGATTAGACCCCTTTCCATAGGATTTCATATTCAAGACACATCCCGACTTGTATTCAGCGTCTTAATCGCGATTCGATTATAAAATTAAGTAAGTAATTACTCTCGCCTTGAATGGGGGTGGAGACGGGCGCTGAGACTTTTTGGGTTAACGTTTACCGCAAGCAAAGAGATATTTTAATTAATTGCATAATTACTCAAGGAAACCCGACGCGGTCCCTGCTGCTCCCAGGGCGCGAAACTTGTAAATGAAACGCAAAGAAACAATCAAAATTCGAAAAGTCAGCCAAGCTCACCCTGCCGCCTGGTCCGCGGTCCGCGCTCATTGTCGCCATTGTACAAGTGTTTTTAATATTTAATTGCTTTTTAAATGAGTCCAAGTATTTTATTGTATTTCATTTGACGATGTAAACGTTGCTCAACAGCACGGCCAAGGTCCCGAGAGTCGCCTTCGCTCCGTTCGCAACTTTGCAAATTATTCAAAGCGAAAATTGTGTGGAGAATTCCCTCAAGCACTGTGTTACGGAAAAGCGACAGTGGCCGTGGCAGTGCCTAAAGCAGCGACAAGAGTCGGGAGATGGCAGCCAGAGCACGAGCACCGACAAGTAATGGCCCAAGTGGCAATTTATCAATTAAAATTGTGCTTAACTGCAGGGAGGCCAACACTGGCGCTGTGTCAAAGGTGGGGGGAACGGAAAACCCACATCCAAAATAAAATTAAAAGAAGAGATTCCGACTAAAGAATACCCAATGTTCGGGAACAATTCAGCCAACGACTGGAAATACCCGTGATCTAGCCACGAGTAGAGTAGACCCTGGCGCTGCGGGGTATTACAAAAAAGTTACAAGTACTGCGATTCTTCCAGCGAGGACATTGACAGTTGTCCTGCTATTTGGCTCCTTGCCACTGGCATGCCTATGCACACCCCATGGGGACCTGCCACCTTTCAACTGCAACGCAGAGAACCAGCAGAGACCAACCACTTCCAGTGTCACTTAATGCCTCTTTATTTCCTTGGCAACGAACCGTTCCATCTGCCATCAAACGGACCTGGCCAACCAATTAAAGCTCCTTCCGACGGAGCTAAAGTAAATAAATCTTGCAGCGGAACCAGATATAAATTGCGATGGGCGAATAGAGATGGAATAAATGAAGAGTACAAATGCTCCTCTGAGACCGTAATTAAATCAGAGCGCACGATGGAATGGACGATGAGGTTTACGCATCTTCTAATTTAATTTCTTTCCATTAGGTTCTGTCAAAAACATTTAACCAGCAAACAGAAGGGAACAGTGAGAGAGCTGTCACATTTATTGCATTTTGTACGAGCATAACCGATTGCGACTGGTCCAGTGAAACTTACAAACTGTCCGTTACCATAGACTGGATTTTCAAATACATTTTAAGGTCCTGCCATCTGCTTTCAAACTTTATCAATCAATTGAAAGCTACTTAATGCACCAATACAATACAAGTCTTACGAACTGGGTCACTTCACATCTAAGGCATCGTAGGGAGTTTCCATAAATAACTAAAAATAAAACCACTGCTCAACTTTTTATCGTTTTTCCGCATCAGGTGCGTAAAGTTGTCAGAGATGCCTCACAATATACACATACATATACATATATCTGGATAATCCACCCTTTGTGCGCCCTGCCCGACATGGCCCGATCCCGACACAGCAGCAAAGCCAAAGCCAAACAAAGACTCCCCCTGGAATCTGCGAATCGGGTGATTATCATGGGGCAATATTTAAGTTTTGCACTTTAAGCCCTGCGCCGGTAATTAACACTTTGCATAAAGTTGGGTCTGTTTCAATATTTGTGTTCTCCATGGGTAGTTTTGTCACATTTTGCAGACTCTCCTTTTGATTTTATTGCACAGATTTCAGGGTCGTGGGTGGCCATGCCTTATGCCAGAGGGTGGCTAGCTCGCTTGAGAATATGGAAATTTTATTGCCCGCTTATGTTTGAGTTAATTTGGCAACAATTTTGTTGAATTTTAATGAGTGTGCGAGGAACATAAGTCCCACGTCCAACCACTCCTCCGATGGGGTAGATGGCAGAGCTCTGGCGGCAGGCAGTCAGAGTTAAGCCGTTGACAGAGAGCCTGACAGACAGAGAGAGAGAGTGAGAGACAGGCGGAGGCCTGTAGATGTGGATGACGATGACAAGGACTCGAAAGACAGCGTATATTACCCCAAGGCAACCCAGTGGCTGATGCAGTTGCCAGGGCTGTGGAGCGCCAAGACGAGTTTCTAATTAAGCCACAGCCCTGACAGACGCTGTCAATCCAAATCCGCAAAATTATGCGAAATCTCCATTTATTTACAAAATATATTAACGATGGAAATTACCAAAATCAACAGCAGACATGGGCGAAAACTCTGGCACAATTCTGAATGGAAATGAAAAATGTAAAATGTAAAATCTGGAATGAAGTTGGGGGGGGGGGGCTCCGTTGATTGTTGATTCTGTGCTAATTGTTGTGTGGCAAATTCAATTAAAGTAAATTCCCCAGCAAAACATCACAATATGCGCTGGCCGCCGCATGGTGTCTGGTTTCTGATGCCTAATGTCTGATGAATTAATTAAAAACGCCTCATTTGCCAGAGCAATCAAGCATGGCAAGCATTCAGGGGGCCGGTGCCAATGCCAGAGAGTCTATAGTCCGGGAGGCTGCCCATTCTTCGGGTTCTTCGGTCCAGGGCAGGGCGCGGACCCGAGCTGAAATTATGCGCCACTTTTGGCATTTTCATAATGTTGCTTATGAAACGTGACTTTCGCATTGCGACGACAAAGGGGGCCTCATCGCATCCCATGCTGGGCCGTGTCAGCTTTTGTTTTGGTCTCATCTCCCACTGCTCCCACTGCTGCCGAATTAGGGCCGAATTTTAATTTTGAACTGATTTTTTTTCGGTTGGGGCCATGCCACGCATTGTTTGTCAACTTTTCAGCCATGGCTTACCCTTATCCAGGGCGGGTTTCCCTTTTGTATCGCCTCGCCCCCGCCTCACCGTTCTTTTCTGTTCTTTTTGGTTATGTTCGGATCTGCTGTGGGTGGAGATTGGGGTGGCTTGGAGCGTGGAAAGCGCGTGCTATAAATTTTGTGTAAATATTTGTTAGTTCCGGAAGGCAGGAGGCCGCTGCTTCATTATGGCTCTCCCGGAGTTTAAGCTTGTTGGACACACACACCGCGCCGTTTTTTATGACTTTGATTGTTCGTACACAAATTGTAATTTTGGCAAAAAGGTAATTAAGCCGCCGAAAATCCAATTAAGTGCAACGAAATCTCAAATTGAAATCAGTTCCTTCATCGCTTCTATCAGTGTGTGTGTGTGTGTGTGTGTGTGTGCGTAGCGCCCCCATTTACACATCATTGTGTGTAAATCATTATAAAATCGAGCATACAATTTTAATGGTCCTGCAAGGCCTAGGCACAGCCCAAGGACAACTGTTCATGGATGGCTGGCCATAAATGTTTTAGTTTAGCTGCTCGACAAACGGAATATCAAGTATTTAAACGCGCAGACATATTTAATCTCGACTGTATAATTGCATCACTTTATCGTTAAACGTTCCACCAGCCCCATCCAATCCTAGCTTCAGCTCCTTCCCAGCCCTCCACTTTGCGTGTGTCTGAGGGCACAGGGAAATTGAAAATCTGATGGACATATATATTTTCATATGTGTGTGTGTATGAGGTGAAGTGCTCGGGTCTCGAATTTCCAATTTGGATGCAATGGAATGGACCCGGCCGAAAAGGAATGCACATGGAAACATCATTAATGACCTGTGCAGTGCAGTGGGCATATAGGGCTGATGGAGCCCTGCTGTGCGGGTTCTAGTTCTGGGCACAAGGCATGGGACCAAATCTTGATTACAACAAATGGGAAATATGACCATTTAATTGTAGTCGGACAATTTATACCTACGAATCGGTAATAGGTGCTTTGCTTTCGGGACTCATTTAACAGTCGCTTCGTTTTATTTTCATTTCAGGCAATTCTCGGTGATATTATTTTTTTGCTCGTACTATGACGTGCATTCAGTGTTGTGTACCTTTTTCCGAGCCAAAAATTGAATGCAGAGCGATGCTCCAATGTGGAATAAAGAAACGAACACAAAAAGGGGAAAAGCAACGAGAAAACAAAATCAAACAATTTCTGCAAACTCTGCACTTTCCATAATGGCGAAAATGTTCGAGTGGTTGGCTAGGTTGGGGGCTAAAACTGTTGCCATCCGGAGCGGATGAAGCGCATAAATTGTTAACGCATGATTAGATTTTGATTTCACTAATTAGATTTATTCCGCATTAAGCTAAGAGCCAGCCATCGCGCGCTCTTTGGCTCTGCCCCTCCGTTCGTTCCATTTGTTGTTGAATGAAAATTAAAAATTTCAGCTTGATTGCATTCTCCGAGAGAGAGAGAGAGAGGGGGGCAGAGATCAGGACTCGGACTCGGACACACGTAAATAGCTTAGATTGGCTCCGTTTCCACACAGATTTGCCAGCATTTGTTGAACGGACACAGAAGACCAATGGCAGGCCAAACCGACACTGAATCCGTCATTGGGTCGTGTGATGAACTGGCAATGTGTCGGCTTCCGAATACATTTACTTGTCCATAGAAGTCAGAGACGCAGCCAGAGATGGAGCACGGAGCACAGAGCATGGGCCTGGCAGGCTAATGGCACTCAAACGACTAGCCATCTGTTGTCCATCTCGCCAGCCGAGCCTGCAACGTGGATGAGGCATGCATCAAAGTGACGCTCAAACTGAAATTGAAGCAGTTGCTCTCGTCCCTTCACAGCTCCAGCATCAGGAGATACGAGCTTTCGCATCTGGGCCAACTCGGTGGAGTGGGGGGTGGAAGCTGCTGGCCAAGTGGGCGAGAAAGCCATTTATTATTGCATAAAGAATGACTTTCAATTACTTGCAAGTGAACAAACTTGCTTCCATTCCAGCACATTGACACTGCCAATAAACTTGCGCTTAGTTTTCTGTTGATCCAGGGGTGCGTCTGTGGCAGAGGGGTAGGGGTGTGCTCCAAGGGCGGAGCAGCTGGAATCCGCATTAATTGTACAATTTTAAGTTTGGCTCACCAGCGGGAAGAGCATAGGGGACTGCATTGCTGCATTTCCAGCTCGAAGATGGTCCGCATTCAAATTGAATTTTGTTTGGCGCGACAGAGACAAATGAAGTGTTAACTGACATTTGTCTCTTGGAAATGCACCCACGTCCACACCCACCGCATCGGCAACACTGCCGCTGCACCGCCGTGGCAACACCCATAGCCCATAAATCACGCCATTCGCTGGTGCTAAGCGTGCAAGTCGCGCTTGTGCGATAAAAGTGCAAATTGTTCGATTTGCATCGTAAAAAATGCCAGGCGGCAGCCGTATCAAAAGTTGCCACAGCCTCTGCCACATCGGCCACCATTGCAAGCATTGCCACTCCTGCAACGGCAGCTGCAATCATTGGGAACTGCAAAAGGGTGTGGCTAGCTCTGCGGTTTTAGGGAATTTTATCTGAGCAAGGTTTTTTTTTCGACAGATCTCGATTCATGTTGGGGGCGAGGGCAACACCCTCACGGAATTGAAATTCAGTGGAGCTTTAACATAGACATTTCTCTGCCTGTGCGAGGGGATTCCCTTGCTATCAATGTTTAATGTTTAATATTTATTTATTATTATCAATCCAAATCAGTTGCATATTTAATTCCGGTTATGTTATGGCATAAAATACGCAAGCTTAAGCTGCTTAAATATTCTTCGCCAGCAATTTAAGGGCAGATTACAGCTGTTTCAGATTTTTGTTAGCATCATATCATGAGGATTAATTGATTCACAATATGGAATCGATTGATAAACGATGGAATATGCTGGTTGGGTGGCCGCACATCAATTTACATAGCTAATGTGCTCTTATTACACGCGTTAAAATATTTACCAGATTAATGCACGTTTCATATTGCATAAATAATCCACAATTTAATTAAGACTCGGTCAGTTCCCTGGCATGCAGAGCTGCTGACTTAACTGCCACGCAATCAGAGATATTTGTACATGAATATCCCCCCAAGCATACATATATGTATAGTCCCCTGATCGCATTGCTCTTGCATAAGCATTTATTCCGGCTCAGTAAGTCCGGACCAATGCAGCTGGCAGCCCGAGGCCGTCGGAGTCCCAGTTAATTGACATCACGCCCAGCGGCCCAGAGTGGGTTTTTGGCATTTTAATTTCATTGTAATATCGAATGTTGGTAATAAGCCATGCATTCCGGCACGGCCCTGCCGGCAAGGCCCCGCCTGTTGGCCCGATAAGAATGCGATTTGTGTGTGTGGACTGGAGCGTGGATACCATTCCAAAATTAAGCGCCATAAAATTGCATTTTTCCCCTTGCTGCCCAACGCTCGCCGCGCCATCAGCGATCAGCGAAAGCCATAAAAAATATGTATATATACGTATGTATAGGCTATGTGGCATGGGGTGGGGATGAGTGGGAAGGAAGTAAAAAGTAAGCCAAATCAAAAATCATAAATAAAACATGGAAGAAATGCTCCGCGCAGCACAGACCAGAAATTTACCCTGTAGTCCGGCTCATCTCAATCACACAATGGCAATTAGTCAGAGTAATCAGAGTACCTGGAGTATATACTATGCTCTGCTGAAGCTTCGGCAAAACGCCTGCTGTCAGCGGCTGCCAGCGTGCATCGAATCGAGATCAATCTGTTGATAAGAAGTTGGAAGCCACCGAATAAAGAGGACAGGAAGTTTTTCAGCTATTCTCGACCACACAGGGACATAATCTTTTCGTCTGATTACTGCTTTTATCTCTCCACCATGCCGCCAAGCCGCTTTGGTTTCGTAATTTATATTCGGAGAACACTTTGACCTTTTCATGGCGGTCCAGTCCGTATCGTACACACACAAAATAATCAGACCTCGTGGAGTACCCTAGGAATGGCAAAAAAAAAAACCTGTGCGCCAGTTTAAACACCCGCTTGAAGCTGCTTATCAGCGGCGACCATTTGGACACGGGTACGGACCCAGAGGTGGACGATGGCCCACTGCCGGATATAATGGGAATGGGCTAAAAAAAAAAGTGTAACAAATTTCGGTTGAAACCGGAGCGCGCAAGTTTATTATTTATTTTGGCGCGAAGTTTACGAGCTCACGGCTCAGTACCGGGTCGATTCGAACGGGGGGAGGGTTGACAATGGGGAGGGGGCAAGCAGCCAATATATTTTATGACAGGACCAGGACCAGGTCCCCGCTCCACTTCGGCTTAGGGGTAGATGGCAATGGCCAGCCAAAACAAAAAGAAACAACAACAAATTAAATTTATTTTTTCACGCACCAATAATCACAAAGCGCCGCGTAATCAAATTTATTGAAAAATGAAAGCCATAAAAACTGGCGCAAATACGTGGCAGCCAAAATTTGCTGGAAAACGGGAAATCGAGAGAGTCTAGCTAGAGGCTACATTGCACAGAGTGTGTCTATAGATCGAAAATGATATTCGTACCCCGCTAATCACAGTCTCGCTATCCGTATATATATGTACATTTGTATACGTGTGGGTTCTCTGCACATGTCAGAACTATATATTCATAGTTTTAAGCAATCCAATTTCGTGTCATGCACTCCACAGCTGCTCTCAAAATATTATTCCACTGGATGAGAAGAGAGAAAACGAACACATCCATAAATAGTTTGGGGCAGTGGCATTGATACGATACGCGTTGGCAGGATAAAATGTGCATGGAGGTGGCATGGCATTGGTATGTGCTTTGATATGGCCCCCTGCATTAATGAATTTGATTTTGAATTTGGATTGCCAGCCAATAATCGTATTGATTCAGGCTAATTAATTTGATTACTTTCAACGTTTAATTAGCCAAATTGGCATTTGAATATATAATTTGAATGTGACGCTAGCGGCAAAGGGAAGCGCGAAGGACGACAGAACATTATGAAAAGAATGATGACACCATCTGTAGAGAGCCGGAAAGTTTCAACATATCCCCATTATACCTTTGTTCTATGTTCCGGAGTTATTACATGCAAGACTCATAATACTTTCACGTCAATATTTCATTTTTGAGTGTCAGTCCCCATACAGGAAATTAAAGAATCTATGCAGAAAAGCTTATTGTAAACAAAAATGTGTTGTCAGTTAAAAGTTCGCGTGCGAGCGTAATTCTACACAGAGAACTATGTACCTTCATACTAAGCTTGTTTTAAAGAGAAAAACATAAAATTATTTACCCTTAGAGCCAGCTCCTTTGCTCTATATTTTGCAGGACAGGACGACCCAACTTTCTGCTAACAACACTATAAAACGTAGAACTTTTCACACATAACTTTAAAGCATTTCGTTGTTGCTTTTGTTTTTGCTTTCGAGTTATTTTGGTGTGGCTGATTTTGTTGCTGGTTGGTTGTGCTGTCCGCTGTTTGCTTTGCAGCGTTTTGTGTAATTGCTGACGCTTTGCTTTCAGCATTCCACCTTACTGAAATGACCCATGCCCAGCTCTGCCCTTTCGCGGTGTGTATGTGGCACGAGGCTCACGTATAATGGCGTATAGTGGTATTCTTTTGTGGCTCTTAATATTCGCTGGAAACGCTGCCATCGCTGACCCGTACCCCTTGCAGGTCCCTCCACCGGTGGGCCCTCAAAGTGAATATAAGCAAAGATTTAGCACTTTTATTATTACGCTCGAGTTAAGTAGCAAACTATGTTGAAAGTTTCCGACGCCCCACATTATCAGCAGCAGCGTACCGCGAAACGTAGCTTGGGGTGGTCGGGGTGGTCGGGTGCCGCTGTTGTGCATGGCTGCTTCAGTGGTTTGTGAAACTCGCCAAAGGAATACAGAACATACACTCTTCTCCCCTGCCTCAGTCTCGCACTGGCTCCTTCTTTTCTTCTACTCTTCAAAAAGGCTATCATCACGTTGTCAAGCAGTATATTTGTATATATGTATATGTATCTAGTCAAAATGCAACATAAAATGGGACTTCTACTTAAGGTGCAGGTGTTAATGTAAAGTTGAAGGCAGGGTATGAGACGCTTCGCATAATCGTAGCTGCTCCTTCATTCTTGCCTCATGTTTGTTGTTGCTCTTTTTTCTGCTGGTGCTGCTGCTGTCGGCATCGTTGTCGTCATCATAGTTGTCGTCCGTGTTGCCGTGTTCGTTACGCTCTCCCTCCGCTATCTGCGAGGCCCACCCATTCTCATTCCCGTTGTTGCAGCAGTTTGTTTAGTTTTGTGCAAAAGTTTTCAGCTGCGCTTGGGTGGCTTCATAAATTTTTAAATAATCAGCCAGTGGATACCACGTGCGTCGCATGGAGTGTGGACAGAAGGAGCACCCCAGCCATGCGCTTTAAGAGAGAGGGAGCGAGAGAAAGAGCTGGAAAAGTCAACAGGAGAGTCAGCCTTTCTATGGCAAAAATACCAAAAAGATGCTTCTTGTGGCTAAGAATTCAATATTGCTTTTCATTTGCTCTCCCGGCAGGAAAAACGATTGGTGCGAGTTCTCGGGTATGTTTGTTGCCCAAGTAATTAAGTGGAACAATGTTGTTGTCAGAGGTATTTCGGTTTCATCCCCAATAAACAACATCCAAGCTACGTCTGACGCCAAGATAATCACACATCACGTATACGCAATCTATGCCACACACACACACACTGTGGATGGTGCTCCTCTGTCATTGTTTGCCGTCAGGCAATAAAATCACACGCAACAAAACGATAATAAAAGTGTACGGCTGCGAGTATCTGCGTAGCATAAAGACAACGACAACGACAACCCCAAGCCAAACTGTAATTTTCAGGCAACGGCGCCATTTTCTTGTAACTGTTTCACAAGCGGCCGCGCGACCCCAGCAGCATCGCCAGAAAGGGAGTCAAATGTAGAGAGCCGAGCAGCGTGTCGGCCATATGTTGTTTGTGTCTGCCGGCTAGGTGACGCATCGCATCGCTGGACCGAATAATGGCAACGCTAACGGTAAGTGTAGCTCTAACTGTAACTGTAACTGCAAGTGTAAGTGTGTGTGCGCATCTCTCTCTCTTTCTCTCTCTCGATGCCTTGCTGCCTGGCCGGCATATCACGCCTGCGGCCAATAACGAATCAAGCATAATTGATATGCGGATTAAAGATTAAAGATTATCTCTGGGTCACTGTTACTGTTTATGCAAGGATAAGTTTAATGTGCAAAAGCGAAGGTCAAACCTAAGCTGGAGCTCAAGCATTATATGGAATCTGCTGAGCTTATCCTTAAAGAAAGAATATATGCACGAATACAACAGGTATGAGGCCTGCATGAGTGCAGGAATGTAGATTCCGTTCCCAAAAGGTTTCATAACATCATACTGATGCCACGGTCGCCGTTGTTTTCTCACGTTCTGTAATAAGACGAGGAAATTAAATCATAAATAAAACATTGAGCACCCACCGACGCTCTTACCAAGCATGCTAAGGCGATGCATCAAGTCCGCGTAGGTCTTTCGCAGCTTGCCGACAGTCACACGCCTGCCCTCGACTTCCTCCAAGCACTTGTCGTACTCGTACATTAGCGCTGGCTGGAAGAGTAGGCCGCCCTTGGCCTGGAGTCGGGCGTGGGTGGTCTTGATCTGCAGGCGCTTTGCTTGGATAACGCTCAAATGGTGACGCAACTCGTTCAGCCTCTCGCCCTTCTCATCCAGTTCCTCCTTCGCCAACTCCAGAGATTCTGCGATCATGGTGCGCTTCTCGCGGATGCATGTCTTTTCGATCAGGAACTTCTTGTAGTTCGACTGCATTGCCAGCACCTCTTTGGTGCGATCTACGGGTGACATAATACATGACGATATACGGCAGTCATCTGGCCATTTTCAATGTAATACGTACCCTCAAGTCGTTTGTCCAAATGTATGATATTGTCAGTGGCATTTTGCACTTGAGATGTCGTCAAATCGTCTGTTATTCTTTCCACCAGTCGCATTTTCTGCCCGAAAAGAAACAAACAATAGAGAGAAATGGACAGGCAAGAGGTTTCTCGCACTCACCTCCGCCATGACGGCCAGGGAGCGTAGATTCAGATTGAGTTCATAGCGCTTCTCGCTGATCTCGTTGCGCAGGTTTTCCATGCGCCGCAGTTCGGCATCCAAGAGACGCCGCATCCGGTCAGAGTCCTGGCGCAGCAAGTTCTTCCGCATGCAGGTCTCCAGATTCTCCGTCACAAACTTCGACAAGGTGTAGCAGGCATGCAGCTCCAGCTGGGCGCGTGATATGACATAGCTACCATTCCTCTTTATGATCGACGAGCGCTCCATCAGGTTATCGACCAGGTTTAGAGCCGCTATATAGCGGCGGCCTTCGATGGCCTCCACTTGAGGTGGCAAGGCGGCGTACTTGTCCGGCTTTCTGTTGCGCTTGTAGTGCTCCCCCATCTTGTTGTTGAGAAGGGTATTGGTGGACCTCTCCACGATGAACAGGTGCAACAGACGCTCAATCTCCACCAGCATTTTACCCTTGTCGAAGAGCTTCGCTCTGGCCCCAATTTCGGATATTTGCACCGCCCGATTGATCAGGCTATCGAGGAAATCGCTTGTCATCTTTTTAACCAGGATCTGTGCGGCTAGCTTGGGATCGACCACTTCTTTGCCATCATCGTCGCTTTCCGATTCGATGTAGATCTGGGCCATGATATCGGCGTCGTCTTGTATAGCCACCTCCTTGCGGACTGGTTCAGGTTCCTCGATCAGGCTGCCCAGGAACGAGCTTTGTGACAGTTCTTCTGGCTCTTCCTCCTCTTCGCCCATCACTTGGGACGGAGACCGCACCGACGAATCACTGAGACTCCTCGCTGAGGAAGATGAGCCCGAATAGCGGTCAACAGACTGCACAAATCTACCGGGATCCACGGAAACACGCTCAGGCGCGGCGGACGGACGAATCTCAAACTCGACCGTGGAGCTGTTCTCGGATATGTCGCTAAGTGAGGGCAAACTCTCGAACTCCCTGAGAAACGCGCCCATGAAGGAAGCTTCGGCCGGACCCCGTGGATCCTCCAGGTCGGAGAGTGACTCGCCCAGAACGGATTCAATGCTGATTTTTTCGTCTAGAAACTCCATTCGCTCCGCCCATTCTTCATCATCGGAACCGTGCCCTTGCAAGTCCACTAAATCGTCAGAGTGGCGCTCCTGCTCATCATCCTCCTTCTCATCGAGTTCCTTCTCCTCACCCTCCATCCCAGCCTCCTCGGGCCACTCGGATCCTTCTTCGGGGGCAGCTTCGGGCTCCCCTTTGATTCTCTTGAGCATCATTTTGGCCTTCTCACGCTTCTGTCTCTTGTGCTCGTCGGCGACCCTCTGAAGCTCCGTCATTCGGACGCTTCCGGGTGTTTGAGGATCGGTCTCTTCGCCTTCGGTTAGCTTTGTATCCGTCTCTTCACCTTCGGGTGGATTCACATCCGTTTTGTCGCCTTCGGTCGGATGGATCTCCATGTTCTCTCCTTCTTGCGGGCTGATGTCCGTCTTCTGCTCTGCGGCTGGGTGTGGGTCCTCTCCTGCTTTGGCAGTCTCGGGGGGGCCCCCAGCCGCTGGCTGCTCCCCTGCCACCTCCTTTAAGTGTGGGGCATCATCAGGCTTGGACTGAATACCTCCTGCTTCTCCGGATTCCTTCACATCGGTTTCTTCCTTGGTCGGAATAGGTATGGGATCCTCTTGCGGCATGGAAGCAGCTTCGCTGGCTGCAGTCTCTTCCATTGCTGTGTCTGTCGGTTGGATATATTCTAGCAAAATATATTTACATGCGTATGTTATGATGTTTCAGTAGGTACTAATATTTCAGTTATGTTGTTTGCTCAATGACTTGTGTCGGATGACTTATGAGCCTACTGGAATGTGCAGTAAGTGATAGGTATTACCCTGCACCTACTTATGTCAGTTTAGATATTTCTTATTCCAGTTTTCTGTTGGTCATACTTGAACCCAACTGTTAAGGCAGCAGCGCTCTCGGCTAACAGTCTGTAGCCGCTCCCGTTTACATTTCTGTTAGCGTTCTCGCTCTCGCTCCCGCTCTCCCGAACCCCGCCGACCAGCATTTAGGTAGGATAAGCTAAATTAATTCGCATTATCACCTTCTCTAGCTCTACACATATTGAGAATAACTCTAAAAGTTGGACTATTACTTTCTTCGTGGTTAACCTTTCCTACAGACGATACACCATCTGAAACGCCCTCCTAAACAAAAACAAACTAATGACTCCAATAAAAAAACATTTTCATTTTCATTGTCCGACTTAAAAACTCAAATTTAAATAAAAGGATTAAATGAATGCATGGCTAACGAACGGACGGGCGATTATTGAAACAAGCTTTTTCATGTCACAATTGCAGACAGAATTCGTTATTTTTTTTCCCAACAATCCATAGACAAGTGAGACAACATACGAGTATACTCGTGCTCGTACTCGTACCGGTTAAATAAACAACTAGGAAAAAACAACACACTGAATGCAAGTCAAACAATCTTCAGGGCATTAACCTTTTGACATGGAGTACCGAGCATGGACATGGACATGGACGGGTGAGTGGCATTCTTTAATTAAAGTGCAATGGCCCTGCCACTGCAAATGGAAATCTGCATGTGGGTGAAAATCAGCATGAGTAGAGAGACAGAGAGAGAGAGGGAAATTCCCCTGAAGTTAGTCGACTGTTCCAAAAGTGTTCTTGTGTGGCTCATTAGGGCATCTTTAACTGGCAAGGAAAAACCTCAAGGATGCACCTGAGAGCGGTGCAGTTTCGTTTCTGTCTGAGTGGAGAAAAGAAGCTTAAATAACTGCAGGTGCATTATGAGCACGCACTCCACTTGCTCCAGTACGGGTACCGATACCTAATTAGCATGAAACCAACATCGGTTATGGCTTTAACGGGGAGCAGGAGAAGCAGCAGACGCTAATTGAATTGACCATGACCTCAGAGGGGTCAGGACCTCAAACAACTTGATATGCGTTGAAATTACAACTGAGCAATTTCTCACCTGTTTGGCCCGCACACCGCCACACCCGACCACAGAGCCCGAACAATGCCTAATGACTTAATGAACAGCCAGACTGGGAAGAGCGACATAGTCGACAGTCAGCCAAGTGTTTGGACAAATGGGGTTTTGCGGGCAGAGAGTGGAGCTGTCAGGGATGTCAAGGATGTCCGTGCCTAAGACCTGTACCTGCCTGTACCCGCCAGTACCGGGCCTCGGCATTAACTTAATGCCTAGCCAAAGACATGACAAGCCAACTGAGTGGAGCCACCCGTGCTATCTGCTCTGCTTCCACTCCTGTTGCCTGCTGTCTCCTCTATTCACGGCGATATTGCGGTGGACAAGGCCAAACTACTAAAAGCACTTTGCGGAGAGTCCACCCACCCACCGACCCAAGAGGCCAACGACGGACAACCGGTAACCCAACCACGGCAAACTACAGCACGCTGAAACAATGGAAACAATGGCCTTTTAGAGGCAACCACAGGACATAAAGGTGGGGGGCTTGGCCATAAACCTGCAAAAAACAAAAACATATACAAATACCCGTACAACAAAAGCAACAAGCAATCCTCAGCCAAAGACGGGCACGGGAATGCTAATGTCTCTTGAAGTTTGTGCAATTTCCAAATAAGTTTAACAGTGTACGCGCATCGAGAATATACATATTCTCCATTTTTCACTATATTTTTCCATGTGTGTATTCAGCAGGTTGTTTGCCCCTTGGACTGCCATGAGCCGCCTCTACCAGCAGCAATGTTCGCGTTACGTGTAATGAGCATGTCCTTGAAACACAATACATCTGCATAATTTATCTCCATGCGGTTCGGCTCCGCCACTAGTCCTGGCGACCTCGAACCCACACACACACACACACACAGGGGGTAAAGTCATGGCGACACCTTCAAGAGCTCTACCCCAAATACGAATATGTACAATATTCTGTAATGGAGAGGATTGAAATGTATGCTGAAATTGTACTGAACAGATTGATGGATGTGTAGATTGGTATGTTGAAAACCTAAACATAAAATAAATGTCTAAAGAGTCCCAGGAGACAGTCATGCAACTCGATGCTAAAAATAAAGTGAGTACTCACTATGTTTGACTTATTTTATGGCTCAGAATATCAATTTTAGGAATGTTTGGATATCTTATAGCAGATAACAGAAACAGAATCCAAACGAATACTTCAAGCGAACAATATATTTGTATTGCTGTATTAATCTCCCAGTTCTCCCATCTCCCAACATGCCCTTGCTCTCTACGAGTACCGTGTATGAGATTTGCGCTCGTAAATCATTCAAGCGGCAAAACTTGTGCTTTATGTTGACTGCGGGAGCGGTGGGAATTACGTGTATGGCAAAAGATTTCAGACTTTGTCAAAGTAAAAGGTCACGACGAGTTCAAGTGAGTCCTAAATAAAAAAAAAGTTATAAAGAAGACCACAGACTGAACAGATTTAAGACTTAATTTGCCGATTCCTTTCCACGAAAAACCACTTAATATATGCAAACTTAAGCGGAGAAACCTTTCCCAAGAGTTGACAGTTACCACTTTATTTCCAGCTCCTTTTCATGTCAATTATCAGCTGAAATGCTCAACAATCGATTGATACACCCAATACGCCAAATGGAATATGAAATATTGCTCGGCGGTTCGGTTTTGTGTGTTTGTGAAATATTGACAAGTGCTGAGAAGCCTTATAAAAATTGATTTCTTTCCTTCGGCTGGTTCTTTTCTGTTTCTTGGCACTTTTTCAAGTTTTCCCCTTTGGGCGCTCTTCCAGCAGGAGCAGAAACAGCCGCAGCCAGTGCGGCTCATTGAAATGGGTGATAATTCACCATTGATTGCACTTTGTCGCCAAAGTTTTGTGTGTGTTGCTGACATCTTTGGCCAACTGCAGTTTGGCCTCTCATTCACCTCTGCCTCCGGTTCTCCTACTGCTGCCCACAGCACTTCTTTTCCCCCCACAGCGATTTGGTTATTTTCATATTATATCCATCCCTTGTTGTCCATTTCATGAACTCTTTTGCAAGCCCTGGGCTCTGCCCTATCAAAGCTGCTGGCTACAAAAACCAATTAGTTGAGACTTACCCTTTTTCAGGCTTACATTCGACAAGCCAAACAACAGATTGTGGGTAAATGAGAGAGTGGAAGAGAGAGTAGAAGATAGAGATACAAGTAGGGTGAGAGAGATTGAAGTTGGCTTTTTTCTCGCTGGCCCACTAAATCATCTTAAAGATCCCGATGTCAGCGCGGGAGCGGAGTAGCTGAGAGTGAAGCGTTGTCAATTGCACTTGGCAACTTCATCAATTTCCCCTTAAGCCCCTGCCAAACTTCAAGATACCGCCGCATCCTTCTCGACGACTGGCAGCGTCAACGGGGCGGATACGTAACTTTGCGATGTGGCAAAGTTTTCTGTTTTTGGTGTTGCTGGTGCCATTATTTGACCTGCTTGCATACAATTTCAAACCGCACTCACATACACTACTGCTCGCACTACTATACCCTCTCTGCGGCGGCCTCAAGGCGGCCAGGCATTCGTGCATGGGGAGCACTTGAATTGCAATGCACCAATTACGAGGAGAATGCTGCCGCTGCCGCTGCTGCTGCCTCTGCAGCCGCAGCTTCTGGGCCGCTTCTTGGCACCGAAGCATAACTAATCTTTTGAGATTTCCAATTAAAAGTAAAACAAGCAGCCCAACAACGACCTCTCCTACAACGCCAGACCGACTTGCAAAGATGTTGCAGCCGCCCCAAAGACGATGCCTCCGGAAACAGCCAGTGGGGGGGAAAAAAAAGTGTTTTTCATACATTTTACGTGCAAAGTGTCTGAATTAACAAGGACGACAAAGTAGGGACTGGTAGGAGGCACGGCAGAAGCGGAGAAAGGCAACTTTATAATTATGTTAAGCATGTTTCGCTCAGTGTTGCAGCAATCTTACAATGTTGCAGCTTATTTTCGCTGTTCTACCCTGTGCCCGTGCGCCAGGAGGCACGTCAAAGATGCAGCGTAGTCCATTTAATAGGCAGGCGTCTCGGATGCCTTGGGACTTTGGGACAGCCCTAATACACACCACACCAACCCAACCCAACGTACTTGTGCATTACATTACATGCAGGAGGGATGTGGGCCTAAAGCCGACTTTGCACTTTGCACTTTGGCTTTTGTGCTTTAAGTTTTTTAGGATCTAGCCTCCACCATTTCACTCTCTCTCTCTCTCTCACGCTCTCTGCTTGATATATGAAAATTACTTTTACGTCAGTCATATGCAATCGGGCGCCCGGTGCGTATGAGTTACTTAATTAGAAAACTTTGCCATAGCTGACATGTACATATACATACAGACATACAGACACCCACACATAAAAGCACACCGGATACGCTCGTGCACAAAGGCTGGGCAGGGAGTGGCCACATCAAAGACAAGGAACTGCATCAGGCAGCTATTTGTGCCCTTTGGGCTCTCTGGGCTCTTGCAAGTAGCCATGAATTGGCCGTCTGCTCCGCTTGGTCTGAGCTACAGCTAGAGCTCATTCCCTTTGAGGATAATTGAGTTTTTTTTTAACTTTTGCACCGATAGCCATCGCTGCAAAAGACCTGACCTGGTGGGCCCCTGTGCAATATATATATATATTCTTTTGACATTTAATACTCCGTCTCAGTTCTGTCAGTTCTGAACGAACTAATATGAATTAATATTAAAGAGAAATTAATTTCACCCGAATACCCAATTTAACGTTTAACTTTGAAGGCTTTTGGAAATTCAGCTTACAAATAGACGAAATTATTGAAGCGAATTATCTCAAACCATTTAGAATCGAAAGCTATGGAGAGCCCATTTGTTGATGTGACATCGCACGCCTCCCTCCGCTCGCATTAATGGGTTTCCTCTGGTGAAAAGTGTCTCAAATTTGCGAGCCCCTTCATATCCATGGACAACAACCGAACAAATCCCAAGCAATCACTCAGACAGAACATATGGACATATGGGCCACACAAGCAGGCAGGCGACTCTTTGATATGTGGGTGTTTGTGCATACTCGCACAGGGTAGAATCAGTCATGCCAGAAGGGAGATCGCTTCGCGCCATGCCCCATGAACTGCCAAAGCAAATAAATAAACAAACCCAAGAACAATCACAAATAACAAATAACACACGAGACTCACACACACCAGCAAGAGCAGCAACAACTGTAAGGAGGAGTCTGGTGCTCGAGGAACGTTTAACTCAAATCGATTTCAGAGCTTTAAATAACAAAAAAAAAACAAGAGAAGAAAATTCATGAAACGAGAATAAAAGGTCCAAAAATTGAAAATCGAAAAGCAGCCAGAAATAAAATGAGAATAAGAAAAACCCAAATCCAATGAACAAACAAATGTGGAACCAAGCAAATCATTGGCATTGGTCACACTCGCACACAGATGCCGATATACAGATACAACACACATAGACACAGATACAAATACAAACACACACTGACATTAATACATATGTGGCTGAGGGACAGTGGAAAAGCTTTTACAGTTACAGCTGTACGCAGGCTGCGTTGCGTCCATTTTTTATTAGAAACAAACATCGGTTGACGCTATTGGAAAATGGTGAACATATTTGTCCCTGGACGGCAATTATTGTTATCGTTATTGGCATCGCCCCGACAAGGGATCGGGGGGCGTGCTGGACATGCAGGACAGCCGGATGGCCAGCAGGATGGCAGACCGATTGGGATGAAATTTATTTCGTGCTGTAGCTGGAGCTAGAGCTGGAGTGCAGAAACAACAAAAGGAAAATGGGCAAAGGCAAAATGGCAACCAAATGGTTGCCTGGTTAGCCAGCTAAAACACATTTTCGGCTTTTCCCGGCAACGCGTTGCAACGGGCTGCAATTTAAGATGACCAAAGCAGTGCAAGGGAAGGTGGCATAGTGGGACGGACCCAAAGATAGAGCCGGCTACATCTTCATAGGCTCAAAGCCAACAAGTCAGCTGCAGTCCCTATGCGGGCTTCAGGTTACCCTACAGTTGGAGACCATCCGTACGAAAGTCTCAGCGATAAACGGAATGAGATGTCAATGCAGCATCATATGAAATATAAATGATATCTTTAGTCTGACAGATGCCGATCTGTTACCGGAATGGCTTCTGATTTTCACTTCTCGGAAGCAACATACCCATCAACTCTACAATTATTGGGTATAGTAGTGTCTCTTGGTTAGCAAAAAGGTAAGCAAACACTAAGGCCTGCCGCAAAATGTTACGCAGTTTCCTTTTTCGCCCTTTTTTTACCTACCCCATGCGAGAAGGGCTTGTGGAAGGTGTCGCCGGTTAACTCGTTTAGATCCACCTTCCCTCCAAAAACCACACACAGGAAACCCCCGCCATATTATAGACCGTGTTTCGGTTTCTCTTTCGATTTTCAAACCCAAGATTACGGAATCCCTGCACTGCCCTGCCCGCCCACTGCTTTACTCTGTCATTCACTTTGTTTCGTTTTCTGTTTTTTTGTTTTTTTTGCATCTTTAGTCTTTTCTCGTAGTTTCTGGTCTCTCTTCTGACTTTTGTTGGTTTTTTTGTGTGGGCGTCTGGGTCCCATGCTCGGGGAGAGGCTCTGGCCTCTGTCTTCCGTCTGCCGTGCCCTGTCCCCCTGTTGTTTCTGCAAATTGTGCGGTCTGTTGTTTTTGTTACCATACAAAGATAGCATCCAGGACGAGACCTGCTGCAGACCAGTCACCAGACCATCCCCCCGGTTTGGGACAGTCCAAATCCAGATGAGGGCCTAGACAAAACAATGGCGTGTGTTTGTTCTTCGGTGGCCAGATTTTCTAATCAGTTTTGTAATTGTTTCAGCTTGTTTTTTCGGCTTTGGTTTTGGTCCCTCCTCTGTTCCTCCATTGTATGGCTAAAGTTGTTGGCTCAGCTGAGGGCACGCCCGCTTAACCCTAAGCTGCCATTCGCACTCCAGCCCTGGATCTCCTTTGTTGCCATTCTGGTTCGGCTCTGTTCGGTTTGAGGCTCATCATGTTCCTTTGCTTTGTGGCTGGGAATCCTCATCAATCCAAAGAGTTTTCCACAGGAGTGGCTGAATATGTTGCTGATAAGTCAAGTCTAATAAAAACACTTTAGTTTATGAATGTTCAAAACTCATTCCACACTGTTTTGATGAGATTTAACTGGCTCTATCGGTAGAAATTATGCTCCAGTGGACATAAAAACATATTTATAATGATAATAAACGTGGACTGCCGATACAATTTAGCTATAGCAAAGGGGTGCTTATTCATCAACATGTCAAATGCTCGTACATTAATTGGTAACCGAGCTATGATCTCGAGTCATAGGAATACCAAACCATAAATATACTGAGCACAGATGCAGGATAATTATAAAAAAAAGCTATGCTATCCCTACCCCTGTATAAAGGTAAAAATCCATTCAAATTCACTGACCCTGGACTTGTGGGGGTCACGATGTAATTCCTTGGAATTCGTAATTAGGCGGCTTCTGGTGCAGGCAGCCTATGCAAATATTTATTTGTGTATATACATGCACATCATTCAGCGTTAGTCTGGGGAGCCCAAACGCAGTTCGACGCAGTTGTATCTGTAAATTGGCTTAAAAAAAGGCGGACGGGGAAAACAGACGTAAATAGGATTCAAGCGGGCAATATGCGTCTTTAATGAGGTTCAGTCCTTGTCTCTCATTCACTCAGTGGCTCCCTCCCACTCCCTCTCTGACAACCGCTTGTTTTTGAGATAAATTGGCAAAGTGCTGTAAGGCCCGATTTGATAAATAAGTGAGCACGCTGATGCCGCCGCTGTGTTGCTGGCACAGTGGCGGCTGCTACTGTTCCACCACTTGCTGCAGGCGAAATCCCAGTTGTTTTGCATTTTGGCTTGTGTCTCGCTCTCACTCTCACTCTGCCTCTGCCTCTACCGCAACGGCAGTGCCACTGCCTGCCGCCCACACCCCTTCCCCCTTCACAGTTCTTGCGATTCTGTTTGTGTTTCGCGTTGAGTTGTTGCCCTTTTGCCGGTTCTCGTTAATTGCTGAAGGACTATCGTATAATTGCGCCAATCCTGTCAGAGGTCCCACGACCACGCTCCTTCCCGCGGCTTACACTGGATGGGTGGCAGAGAAATACTACAGAAGGAAAATAAATAAATTAAATTTTTGTAAATGTATGCTGGCAAAGGTCACTTGGTTGTTCTGAATGCGCCGCATTGCCTTTCAATTTCGAAGGACGATCTCATTTCTATTTCATGATGATGGACTGGACCTGGAGCCGGGAATCACTCGGAAGCCGAGAGCTGGTGCCGATTAAGCAGGCTCTACATTTGCCCTGCAATGAATTTTAACGAATTTGGCGTGCCTGCCACACCTCCTCCGGTGACCAAAGCAACCCTTTCGGCCCGAATCGACTCATTTTTTGTGGCACATTAAAAATTACATCGCATTACGAAAATTAACCTCAGACTTAGCAACGCCTTTTTATGACCAGACAGCACGTAAATGGTGCTTTGGACTTTTTAATTTCTTGCCCCCCCATAACATTTTTGATGTGGCCGGAACGGGTGTCGTGCCACGTTTTCGCGGCACACTGAATGCTAATGCGACAACATTGCCGCGATTTTTAATTCCAGCGATTCCATGTTCACAACTGACGTGGCTTTTATTTCCCATAATTTATGCAGCCGTGGACTTAATTTAAAAATGATTTATTTCCCCAGCCGCTTATAATTACATTAACAGCTCCCACCTGCCATAGGGCACGGGAATACGCAAGGATTCTGCCCCTGGCCGCCATCAGTATTGAGCCATTGAGAGACATTTTCCAGTGCATTAAAGATTAATGCAAGGATTAATGCCAATCACATTTAAAGCTCGGCCCAACTGGGCATCGATTTACTCAGGCTGTAGATATATATTTCAATTGATCAGTGTTGTGTGCCCAGCAATCTTCGCCCGAATCCATATGGAAAATTCGATTTCTAGTTGATTTCCAGTTGCTGATCCCAAAAGCCGTTCATTTATATACATATTACATACATATAATGCTAAGGAAACATTTGAACGGCGGGGAAAGCGAATGTGTCATGAATTCTGTACGCTGTGAAAAACTCGTATTATTTGCATCACTTTGGAAACAAAATTCTAATCTCTAATAAACATACCAAATGTGAAGCTAACGATGGATAGATCCTCGGCGTATTTAATGTATTCCTTTGGAATCACTCAGCTGCTAAGTTATTGCTTCCACTGGAGTAGAATAATTGCAAGTGAAAGGCAGTGAAATGAATTTGAAGCTGTCCTGTGCCGTGATCCCGGAGGCCGCACATCGTTAAATCGCGTTCAGTGGCCACCGCAGCAAAGTTGGGCGCCCCACCACAGTTTGTCACTTTGCCGCAAGTGCCTCGCGGGCCAGAGCCAGAGCCACCGGAGAGACCAAAGAGCGGGACCGACCTAAGCTGCCAAAGAGTTATGCTATCACATTTCTCAGCGTGTTTTTCCAAACGTTTTTTTTGTTTTTTGTCAGCTCTTTCCACTTCGCCATTGGGTTTCCCTGTGCCCCAGCAGCTGCCACTTCAATTACATAAAATTCACATTATTGGATGGCAGCGTATTTGAGGCGAGACGGCGTAAAAGAGTTTTTAAATTAAAGGCCAGAGGCTTCTAGTGCGGCTGCTCCTTCCGTATCTTCGACCATTGCGGAACATTGCGGTGCCAGAGGTCAGATTGATGGCCATGTCCGCTCTGACACAGAGGCAGACAGTGGCCGCAAACATTCCGGGACTGCTACTGCTGGCCCCCAATGCGAGGCACTGATACGGGGAGAGGCATGCAGATGCAGAGATACATCTGCCAAGCGTTTGCCAAATGAATGCCAGAGGCCAAAGCAATCGACATGAGCGAAGGAAAAACCAAAACACAAACACTCGCAAAGAAGTCAAACATTCAGCAGCAGGAAAAAACAACTGACAAAAAATGCTTTGGGGAAAACAAAGCCGCTTCTAATTTGCATGACTGGATAGGATATTCAGGGGAACAGGGTGGAAATTTGGGACCAGGTCCAGGTCCAGGGTTGCCTAAACTTGCCATGCTTTTCGCGCATTTACCGTTAAAATTTAATGCCCCGCCACTTGGCCAGGGGTTAGAACGCCGCCATTTGGTAACTAAGGCAGAAAACAAAACCAAAACAACAAGCCGGACCGAAAGCTGGACGGAAGCAAAGCTCATTGCGGGTACAATGCAGTTAAAAACCAAAGAAAAAAAAAGAGTACGTACATTTTGTGTGTATTTTTGGGGGGGAAAAACAATTAAATCAGAATGTCTGCTAAGCTGCGTTGAAAATTGTTTCCCGAAATTTGTGAATATACATTCTGTGTTGCTGTTGTTTTATTTCAGCTTTCGGCGAGGGGCCACAAGAAAAGTTTGGTTCGAGAAAATATGCTTGGCTTGGCTTGGTGACGGCTCTCGGAGTTTAAGGCGGGCCCATTCCACACAATTAGGCGCAATTTGCATGATAAACGTGCCATCAAACCAAGCCACAAAGAGCATGTTTGAGTGCCGCATATGTGTGGCAGAGCGGGAGAGTGTGTGACATGCCCGTATGTTAGGTGGGGCTGGGGCTGGGGCAGGCACAACAAAAGTTTTACAAGTCCTGGCTAAGGAAATCTTTTTGTGTGTGCTTCCACTTAAACGCTTTCGAATGAAGTTTCACGCGTAAAAGCCATAAATAAAAAGACAAACACCCCAACATGCTGGGTGGGGCGGAGGGATACTCTCTCTAGAGGGAGAGCCCTGAGCGAATGTGTGTGTGTGTCTAACAAATCTGTAGAACAACGCCCAATGCCATAACGAAGACTGTCAGCCACGCGCTCCCATATGAAAAACTCATTTAACTCATAAATTATGCACTAAAAAACAAATAACTCATCATTTTTATGCGTTCGTCCAAGTTGGAGAACAATGTGAGAGTCTGTGTGCGTGTTTGCCCGCGTGCGAGAGAGTGTGACTGTGAGTGTGGGTGCGAGTGTGGCCTGCATTGTGGGTGACACTTGGTCCATAAATACACTCGTGCAAAAATGTTGCTAGACAGAGTCGTAAAACAGAGAGGAGCGAAAACTTTGAGACAAGCAATAAAATCCTTTCCGCCCGGTCCAGCCCCAGCCCGCCCAGCGCAGCGCAGCAGGAACTTTAAGTGCTGCAGTGGGCGGGTGGACAAGGTCACATGGAAAACTAAACGCTTCGTAATTGAAAAGGGTAATTTCAAGTACTTAAAGTTGAGACAGGCACAAGAAGGGCCCGTTCGCCGGAATGGGCAACTAATATGAGCAGATATCGAGACTATCAACATTACCCAAAGCTTTCGCTACGAATATTTTGGCTTGTGCGTGTGAGCACGCTGATCGGGCTGCGAATGATGTATTGCTGTAGTCGGATGTTTGGGAGCTTTGCTTTACATATCGGGGCATAAATATAAGCACACTCGAACAAACATCTTGCTGGGGGCGGGGCGGCCATTTAGCAGTATTTAAAATTTATGACTCGACTATTAAGTGCGTATTAACTGAATGCTTTGTGCATGCTATAAACTTGACAAACAGTCGCCCAGATGCTGGGCCAGGGAGGGAGATCGGAACGAAGTTACGGGGCATATCGTATGACAAAGAGCTCAAACTCGCAACTTTTGCCGCTTTTGTAAAAATTGTTGCCACTCTCGTACAGTCACTCACTCACTCACTCGTTCAACACACCGCCCCGCCTTGCCATACCCTGGCAGGATAATAAGTTGCGGCAACATGGCTGCCGCAAAAGTTTGTGGCAAAACTTTGGGAAAAAGTGCAAGTTGCCTTCTTCTCTGTTACCTGCACGATGCGATTGAGAGTCTGGGCGGGTCTGGGGAATGTGGAGCAAAAGCAGGTGCAATTGGAGCAGAATTGCATTAGCTAATCAAACGCCGGCGATGACTGTCCACTTGTCAACGTGGGGAAGAGATTAACGCATGAATGAACGCGTGCATGCCGCTTTGCTAATTACTCCCCAGAATCCTTTTAATGCGATTCCGACGACTCCTTTTTCGCTTCCACCCACACATTTCCGTACTCCCAATGGGAGTGCGGTCAACTTTGTCTAATGAACCGCACATTAGAGGCAGTGACAGTGGCAGTCGACAGCGATCCGCATCACGAAAGGAAGGGAAGGGAAAGGAAAGGAAAGTAAATGCATGGCCTCTGCCTGTCCTCGCACCCTGACTTATTGGCATTTCCTTCAAACGCATTTAAAGCGCGCTGCCTGACTGCATTCACTGCTTGCCCTGCCATGCCAGGCCATGCCAGGCAATGCCTTGCACTGCAACCCGTCTGTGTACGAGTCGGTTGGGGGGTATCAATACTCTCTGGCTGACGACGATGATGCCACCCTGCCGCGCTATGCTGCCTGCCTGGCTGCCTGGCTGCAGTTCAATTGAATTTCAGTGTAAAACTTCTGCAGCCTGCTATCACACTCAGACCAGCATCAGCACCAGCACCAGCAGCCGCCGTGGCAGCGCCATCGTGTACTCGCATTTCATTTCTTTTATTTGGTGAAAAAGTTTTCATCTCACACCCCCCCCAATCACAACCCGGCAGCAGGCGGACGGGCCCCTGGCTTATTGTGCCGCTTCATCGAGTACGTTTGGTAATTTGCTTTATGTTCGTTTGCTTTGCCTCTGCTACTTAAAATAAATTAGAAATTATTGGAGCATTTTGATGCTCCAGCTCGGGGCGGCGGCGGTGGCGGCGGCTGCCCGACGATTCGTTTTGAGTTTGGCTATAAATTCTTAATCAGCGTAGATTCAATATTCGTCCCACTGAAACTTTTACCATATATAGTAAATAGTGCTACATATCTGGGACTTTTGGCAGATGGAAAAGTACACAAGATAGAGGAGGAGATTGAGGTTCTGAGACACCTGAGCTGCCCCCCGCCAAAGGGGATGCTGAACATCCTGATTACAGACACTTACTATAGAAGTGAATTGTGAATTGCAGTGTAGAGTGCAGTGCAGTCTGACGCAGTCCGACTTAATCCTATTATTCATATTACTTAATAAAACTGTATCCTATTTGCACATGAGGCATGAAGCCTTGGTCAAATATTTTTGAAGGTTTCATCCGTTGGAGTTTTTCGAGCTATAATTAATTATAATTATACTGGTAGACGAGTTTAAAATTGAGTTCTGAAATTGAAGCAACTGAGTTGCTTTTGCCACTGGCTAAAGTTTGGCAGCATAATTAGCACTCAAAGTCCAGGCTATCGTTTTGCTGCAGCGGAACTGGAGCAGAAATTACGCTTATGCCGGCCCTTGGCTCTTATTATTATGCGGCTGGCATCTGTATGTGTGTGTGTGTGTGTGTGGGTGTGGGTGTGTGTGAGTGTGGGCTTTAGTGTGGGTAGTTGAACGCAATCAATAGCAATTGTTATGTTTGTGTTGTTGGTGGTAACTGGCATCATGAATGTCAAGCCCCTCGCCCACCCACTCACCATCGGGAAATGGCGAGCACAAAATCAGGCTGCATGCCATAGACCAATTTGTATTTGCGTAATTAAGAGGATAGCCACTGGCCTCCCGGTGCTGCCCTAATGGACGTCGATGTCTGCGATTCTAATTAAAACAATATACACTTTTGCCACGTCCAAAAATGGATGCGGATTGGCCGCTGCGAGTCCGGCGAGTAGTTCCCTTTAAACGCGTCCTGGCTAAACGACAATTCTAACGGCAAGCCGTCTAAGCATCCTACGAAAGTTAAGGAACAGCACCCCCCTCCCACTTCGTGTATGGCCACTGAAGCATTCTCCCATTGCGGCCGCAATAACAGTGAAAAAATAGGAGTAGTTGGCTTAATTTCTTTGCTCGAGTAGTTTTTCTTGTCCTCTCTCCAGCTGAAACAGAAACAGAAACTGGGACTGCAAGTGCAACTTCTGCCACAACTGGCAGCCACCCACCCTTCCTTTCCAGCGAAAGCACACCGCAATGAGTTTGATAATAGTTTCAAGTTATTAACATTAATTTTTTTCCGCCCACCCCTCCGGTCTTCCTCATTGCTCTTTCAGTTTCGTGGCAACGCGAGGGGAGGACTTAAGTTGGTTTTATCATTGAAAATGTTGGCAAAAGTTTGTGCATAAATTATTTTCACGATAATGCCTGCATTAATGAGGCTTTAGAGCTAATTAGCCCCACCGCAAACATTAAAATTGGTTTCTTTTGTGAACTTTTGGCATATGATAATTCTATTGCGAATCTAATCAACTGTGTTTGCGGTTCAAAATGCTTAACGGAAGCTTTACAGGATGCTAGTTAATGCAAGGACCCAAAGCTTTATTTTGTCAAATGTGGTTGGACATCAAGCTGTGTGGACTCCACTTTCCAAGCCAATTGAAAATCTCTGCTGGGTAAAGCTTATGGTCCACTTGAGCGAAGCTTTCAAAAGGTGGTTTGGATATAGAATGTAATTTTCTTTTGCAAACGAATGGAATTCGTTTAACTGTAAGCTTTTGGCTGTACATGCTATGTACAAACAAATTAATTTACTGCGGACTTACAAGCTTTAAAGAAGCTTTCGCTGCCGTTGGTGTAAATTATATCCATCACAACAAACTGAAAAGTTTTAGCTGAGCCAGTACTTCGTCGCTGTGTTTATATATATTGATCAAAAATAATAACAACAAATAACTATTTGCCATGCTGCATTTATGGTTCCGATGATAGGGCACCGGGACAGGTCGCATACTCATTCATAGTCCCAACAGGTTAGAGTCTCGCGTGAAAATGGTGGTGATCATATACCATACTAAACGTACATTTATTTTCGCCGCACTTCAGGCTAAATATATGGCTCAGAAAGTAATGCTCTTACCTTCAACAAGAGACAAGAGACAGCAGACAACAGATTGTGAAAAGTGGCCCCCGAGCTGGATTTAATACCTCGATTGACATACGAGCCTGGGCAATCAGGTTACTGGATTATGTTAGAGAAACGTTGCCAAACGACGGACTATCAGAGCAATTGGTTTAATCGCATTAAATATGGTTGAATCATACGGGCTAAGCCCCCCAAACTCCAATCAAAGTTGGTCAATTAGCAAACGCTTTACAGGGATTATCAGTTAGAGCTCGCATACCTGCCTCCTTTGGCACAGACACAGACAAAAGTACAAAGGGTTTTAAAGTTGTCACATCAAGTTTATTGTTTATTGAAATATCGGATATTCGTGTATGATTTAGGTGTATAACTACATTTATTAACTTGTATATAGTCATGGTAACATTAGGTTAAAACATTTAAAAACGTTCAATAGATGCTCTCTCTGGTTTAAACTGGCTTTAATACGCGCAGATATCAATTGAAATGTTCTGCTTAGGTTGTAGTTGTAGTTGTAGGCCATTATGATTGGCTTGGCTAAAACATATGTGCAGATGTGTTTGCACACTTAACACACACATATAAAACTAACACACTTATTATCATAGAATGCTTACATCAAAGATAGAATGAAGCTCAAGTCTTTATAGTTCTTTGGAGCAAAATACAAATATACACAGATATTCAGATATAGTTACATATACTACAATATACATACATATGCATATAAATATACCAGGATATACATATATGAGATGCCGGAAATGTACACTTCAGTTTTCAGTTTTCAGTTGAATATTTAACGATTGAACAAACACCAAATTAAACACTTTGTCGATTAATTAATGTTGCCTATCCACGCTGCGAATCACAAAATTCATTATCTTATCCAAACGATCGAAAGTTCGCTTTTAAAGCAGAACTCTGTCCCTTCAATAAATTTAGTACTCGTTTCGTGCACACGATTGTCGATTATCATAGCATAATCTATGGTATTCCCTCCGCCAGCCAACTCTGACTAGTGAAATGTGTTGGATGGGTATGGGAAAGGGTTTCCCATCTGTTCTTTTATTTTGCCATATCCACGTACACGCAGGTATACTCAATCAGGTAGCTGCAATTCCTCAAATATCCCTCTATACAGGCATGATAACATCTCCGATTAGGAGTCGTTGATTCAATATACAGTATATAGTTAATATTTCACCCATTGTTTAAGTGTTTTCAATAATCTTGTGATTTCAGTTGCTAAGCAAGCTCGACACACATATACATATGCATATACACATCGATACATATACATACATATAGGTAGGTACATATAATTAACATTAATCGGAGGTCTATAGATTTGTACCTTCTCTGTTCTGCCTCGTTCCGCATTCCATAGCCCGAGCCTGAGCCTTAGCTTAAACATTTAAATATTTGTGGTTGGTTGGTTGGTTGGTTTGCTGTGAAATATTTAACTTTTGCTGTCTCCATCCAGCAGATTAATCTGGGTATCGGCATCTAAATATAACGTTCATGCCAGTATAACATCTAACATCTATAACTGTTTGATTAGGAAAATATATATATAGATATATGTATCTGTTCCTTGCACTGCACTTTCCCTGTAGACAGCCACACAGTCGCTGATGGAGTGGTGGACTGCCTTTCCTGATCAACCACTCCTGACGCGGCCTTTACAAAAATAGACTAGCCTACAAATATACATATTTGGATCTCTCTCCATTTCGCCATCCCTCTCTTTCTCTTTTTGATATGCTGTACAATAAATATGTATTTGGTTCACCCACCGATGATAGACGCCTGCCTGACTTAACTTAAAACGTTGGGAATGGGAATATAGAGTAAACCTATTCAATTCAATTCAATTCAATTAAATTAAATGTAACTAAGGGAAAACAACCGAATTTCGTTTATGTTTCTTACACGCTTAAATTAACCATTATGCTATCGCTATTAGATCACTTTTAAAGAAAAGTGGCTGCGCATACAGCTGAATAATACAACTAACTAACTAAGGGAGAAATCAATGAACAACGCAGCTCGTTTCTGTATCTTAGAGATACAATATTAAATGTAAAAGCGTCTTCGTATTTTAGTATTAATTAGGCCATAAATCACGCACGACGGTTGCATGTAAATGAGTCCACACATGCCACCCAAGCACCCTCAAACCACTCACGCATCCACGCATCCACGCAGCCACGCATCCACCTATCCATTCATCCAGTCATCCATAAACAATGCCTCTTACTCCTACTTGCCACTCGAATCGCGTAGGGAGCGAGTGGATGGCAGGCCACGCAGTCCCTTCTCCAATTTGTCAGCATCGCCGGCAGAGAAGCGGAAATTCACGGCCTGCCCCTGGCCTTGGCTCACGCCCAGCAGGATTGGCCTTGAGCCACGTCGGGGTCCTAGCAGCTCCACACTCTCCTCCTCGTCCCTGAAATAGCCGGCTGCTGTTGCTGCCACCTGTATCGGAATCGGGTTGGGGGTCTTGGCCGGTGGCGAGTACTCTGCGGTGGCCTCCGACAGCCGTCGGTATTCTCCGCTGCGCGAGTGCTGCAACTTCCAGGAGGCGCGTCTTGTGGTCGCCACACTGGCCACGCTCTGGCTGCTGCTGCTGCAGTGCACCGAGGCGCTGGTGGTGAGATTGCCAGTGCTCTGCGAGACCACGCAGCTGTTGGAGCTGGAGGTGCTGCTGGAGACGCTCGAATTGCTGCCGCTAGCGCTGCGTCGAATTCGCTTGGATCGCTCCTGGGGCAGAGGCGGCGCCTCGACCGGTGGCGGCGGTGGAGCCATCTGCTCCTCCGGTGTGAGCAGGCTGTCCGTGCTCTTGCAGCAGCTATGTTGGCTGGCCGAGTGCTTCATGGTCCAGCGAAAATCGTTCGAGTTCTCATCGTCCAGCGGCGGATAGATGCGTCCGGCACTGGACCCGCCAGTCGGGCCAAGCAAACGCTCCTTCGAGCTTCCCAGAGTGGGATCTGCCGGGGAGATGCATTCGTCGATGGTGTTTAGCGGCGATATCTGGAGGGTCTGTTTCTGCTGCAGGAGTTCCATTTCGTTCTTGATGGCCGGCTCGATGCCCAACAGGCCCAGGACCAGGCGCGGATTGGCCAACACGAAGCGCTCGAATGTGGGGAAGTCGATGCGGTAGAAGTCTGTCTGGGAGCTGCGATTGGCCGTCGTGCGGATCGGTTCGCCGTTGGTCGCCGCTGACTCCGGGGATGCCTGCGCCGATTTCGAGCTGCCCGCATTGCTGCCCGGCAGCTGCACATCGCGGCCCCAGACCTCGGGCGGATGCGAAGAGCTCCTGTGCATAGGCGCCGCCTCTGCTGCACCATTGGGCAGGTGGCCGCCCATCAAGTCCAAGCCAGCTGCCTCAGCCAGGCCCAGTCCGGAGCGCGCGGCGACCCCTCCGCTGATGTTCGGAATGGAGCGGGCCGGCTGGAATTTCAGGGAGCTGTGCGACGTCATGGCCGTGGAGGTGAAGGCCATCTCCTGCAGGGCGCTAATCGCGTTGCGCACCTCCACGCTCAGCTGGGCGACGTCCTGGTGCAGGGTGGAGACCTGCGAATCCAACCGCTCCAGCGACGGCCGCTTGCCCACCCCCGGCTCCTCCCCTTCGGTGTCAGGCTCCTCGAAGGAGCCTCTGTCCAGGCTGCAGGCCGCATTGAGATTCCGCTGCCGCTTGTTCGTCTCCCGTAGCGTGATCAAAGAGCGTCCGCGCTGGTTCAGCCGCTGGTTCCGTGGGCTGCCCATGCCGAGGAGCGGGGATCGTGCCGCATGAAGCGGGGAAGCGGTGTTGGCGCTGTGCAGCGGCGAGGGTGTAGCCACACCGGCCACCGCCCCGCCGCCCGGAACTGCCCCATTCTCCTTATCTGCACGCCCCTCCTCGCCCTCCTCGCGGTTCTCGTCGTCCTCGCTGATGCTGGGCAGCGGGAAGGAGGGACCGATGTCCGAGTCCTGGTTCTCGTAGCCCTCGCGCAGGTTGTAGGTCAGGTCGTGCTGGATGTCATTGGCGAACTGTTGCTGGTACTCGGGGTACAGCCGAAGCACCTCCACCAGTCCGCCCATGTGGACGCACTTCAGGTCGCAGTAGGTGAGCGCCTGTGGGGGGAGCAGAGGAAAAGAACAGACAGAAAGTGAGTCAAAAGCCGTTTGGCGCTAAGCGATTATACACTTGGCTCTGAGGGGCCATGGGAGGAGGGATCTGAATCTGTATCTGCAGCGGCGTCTGTGTCTGGGTATGAGCCAGAGGCCTGGAAGCTGTTTGTACCCATAAACAAGATACAAAAGCTGAAACAGCGGGGGATACAGGATAGCAAAGGGTGTATTGGATCAGTCTGAATGTGTGGCAATGCAGAACCATTTCCATGGAGAGAGATTATACCCTATACGAGTATGTGTGTGGGTATACCTTTCATTACTCAACCTTCAAGGGGTATTCGTCAGGCAACTACTCGCGCCTTCCACTAGTCGCACATTTTAATGTTGACGCCTTGCGTCTTGTATTCATTACAAAGTGAAGAGCGCCATCTTGGCGTTTACACACTCTCTCGCACACACACACACACACACATCAACACACACACTTAAAGCGAACGAGGGGACACGCTTAAGTATCACTCATACGACCCATGCACCCAACACGATGTGGCGCATACAAGGGGCGCTGAGCGGTGCTGGCAGCTGGCAGCTGGCTTCTGCGAAAACACACTCAGAAAGTCTGCACTTTATTTTCTCGAGGCAGACATGCAAATAAACACGAGATAAAAGCAAAGGTACGGATAAGCAAGAACAAAAAGCAATGTAAGAAGACCGAAAATCGGGATACCCTACGGGGGCTCGGCTCAGCTATTAAGGATCCAAGAAGCTCCACATGCCAATAAACAACCAATGCACATCGCACAGGATCTTCCTTACAGCCATTTCCAACATCTTGACAGTAGCATTAAACCCTCTGAATGAGGGCATACCATACGAACAATAGGCCAAAGAAGGTGACAAGAAGGAGACAAGCAGGAGGTGTAGGAGGTGTAGGAGGTGTCTCTCTGTCTGCTAAAACTATGTATAAATTAAACATTTCTCAACTAATTAAGCTACAAGCAAATTGGAAATTCTTCGTTTTAACCATTGTGCACAGACACCCCACCCCATCCACCCCGCGAGAGTGGCTGGCAATTAATTAGGCGTGAAGCTTTAGTAACCGAAACCGCCCCAAGATTATTGCCATAATTTAGAATGGGGGGAAGGCCGAGGGGGTGGACAGGCATTTCAGCCCCATTGACTCTGTGCTTGCACAGAACGAGAGCATTCTCAGAAAAATGTGAACTTTGCTGTGCAACCAGGTTGAAACGAAACCCTGAAGTCGCCTGCCCCGTACGCTACTACAGTGGGAAGTGGGACAGCATTGCGTTCAGTCTCTGGACGCGACGTGATAAATTTTACGAGAAGCGAGATGAAATTGCACTCGATTCAAGGTAGAACTTCATCTAAAAACAGCCTCAACAACGATAAAAAATATAATTAAAGGGCAGCCAGCAATAGCCGGGGAAGCAGACAATTATTCAATGCTTTAAATTTAAGAGTGTTCGATGGAGCTATTTCTTCTATATCTTTGTAACAAAAGAACAACCAATTAAAAGCAAATTGTCCAGGTTAAATATCTCCTTATCAGTGTTTTTCCCTTCACATCTCCCTAGTTCGAGAAACGAGCGTAAAATGAATTACCAATGAAAGGAAAATAAATTATATTTAATTACTGCATATCCCACACACCGCCACAGGCATTGCCCACCTGCTTTTAAATACTTTCACTGCCACACGGATACAGATCACCTTCCGGTATAACCATTTGAATAGCAAGGAGAGGAGTTACTCACTGGTACCTACCTTTATATCGCTGCTGCTGCGGACGACAACATCCTGGCCAGCGCTGTTAGTGGTGGCCGTCATCTGGCCATTGCTTGTGGCCACCAGGTGCACGTTGATGTCGGAGCCGACCAGGTCACCCTTACCTATGTGAGTGGGGTAGAGAAAGGCAGAGACAGAGAGTGTTAAAGGTCAATCTCGTTAATCGGGGGCACAGCCCCAGCTCAGTGTCTCAGAATCAATGAGCATAAAAATAGAGCCTAGCATTTGTCTAGGGGGCCCCCAAAGTCGATTTCAATGTCAATGTAGCAGTGGATGATGACAAGGACGATGCCTGCCTTGAATGAATAAACAACCAGATGACTCCCCCGGCCACCATCGTGTCAATGGAATGCAGGCGTGGGAAACGGGCAAACAGCCATGAAGCGAAAGCGAATGAACTGGCGAAAGTTCAATAAACGCTCAAAGTCGAAACATAAACAGAATCAAAATTTGTCACTTCAAACCATTGATGAATGAAAAGAAGAAACTAAAATCAAACAAAGAAGAATCGCACAATCGGAATTTTGGAAATTTAATTAATTAAAAATGACTTGAAACAAGAATAAATATTTCTAGAGAGTGGAAAAATTCCATACATATAGTAATTGTCATAAAAATGCAAATTTAAATTAGTTTATGCAGAAATGACAAGAAAGGAACGACATATTCGACATGTTAGATACCCTATGCGCTTGCCTCTACTCGTATCTTAAATGTTCGTTAAAACTGAGAAAATCGGCGACTGTCGCTGGTAAATCATGTTGCGATCGACAGGATACTTGTCCAATTGTATATACACTCACCCAAAATGGCCACAACCATGTCGTCCTTGATCACCTCCATGGAGCCGTTGCACAGATAGTAGATGTAGTTGAGGGCATCGCCTTTGTGGATTAGATATTCGCCGGGTGCGCAGAAGTTCGTCTTTATGTGCAGCGACAACAGCTTCAGGCAGCCCTGCAACAAAAACAAAATTACAAATCAAAAACTGGATCCGATTCTGGTCAGCTCCAACAATTGTTGGTTGGGGTCGACTGCTGGATGCCGACTCCTCCTCGATGGCGGTTGCAGGCATTAAGCTCAGCGGTTGCCGCGCTTTATGTGCGCAATGAAACAAAACGACAACAGCTGTGTCCTTGCCCTGAAATGTCCTGCGGTCGCCCACCAACAGCCACGGCGCACCCACCCCTCGGCTCGCATTTGGCCACGATAAGTGGCTTAGAGCGCGCTTATAACTGTTGAGTGGTTTTTATTTGCACAAACTCTGCCTTACTGAATGGGCTTTATGACTGTTCGCACTCCCCTTTGCGCGCTCACTCTTCCGCTCACTCGTCCGCCTTTTTGTTTAGATTCGTTTTGTTTGCGCTCTATTTTATTCAAGTTTCATTTGATTAGGAAAGAGCAGAGTCACGCTCTCTCTCTGAATATATTTGTTATCCACACAGCTCTGAATTCACTTTTCTACTTTCTACTCTTTAAGAAATTCCCATCTAAGCTAGACATCAATTTTATCCCTTCTTTCAGCAGACCTGTGCAGTGCTGAACTGAACCGTAAATGGGAAATCAATTACTCCGTGAAGGGCAGACCGAGGTAAGGCACACAAAACGGAGCTTAACTGCACAAGCACCTTCTGCGAAAATCGTGTCCATCAGCAGCCAGCAAAAACACGCACACAAAAACTCGAAGCGGCCCATTCCCAGGTAAGCTTTCAGAGGCTGACAAGGGTATTGACATTGGGCATCGTAAACTACTCAAATTTGGCGAACTTCTGTTGCTGCACTCGGATTTTTGCGTAGACATTTTTGCCTAAAACCTTTTTCATGCTCCGCTTCAGACTCTGGCTCTGGGAAACAGGGCCAAGCCACGCGCAGATATTCGATGTGCCAGAAAGTTTACCTGTGACCAGAAGTCGGTTTATGCGTGTGGCATACATATCTACATACATACGAGTATGTATGTATGTAACTCGCACGACTATGTACACTATGTATGTATGTAGGAAGGCAAGCCGGCACCTCAATATTTCTGTTAAGCCCGCCGTTGACTTTTGACTGCTCCAGAATCCCACCCCAATGCGACGGCCGTTCGCTCCGCTTTTCTGATTATTTTGCCATCGTTGCCATTTCGTTCCATGTGTCTGGCCCGAATCGCTTTCAAAGCGTCCTCCTCGTCGACCCCTGAAAGAGAGCACATCCCAGCCCATCCCATCCCATACCCAGATGTCCCCACTCACCTGTGAGGCAGCCTCGAATATCGGTAGCTGTAATATTTCACGGTGGAGATGCATGGAGACGTCGCCACGCAGCTCTTCGGGAAATTCGCGCAGCGTCTGAAAGAGGGGGAAAAAGCCAAAAAGAAGTAAAGAAAGATGTAGATATAAATATATGTATTGAAAGAGTAAGAAGCAGATATAAGCCCACATCTATGTATGTTCATATATATGTGAGAGCGACAAGCAGTACACGTGAAAATTGAATTGCAAGAAAAGTGTAATAGAAATGTTTGGCATCATTTTAGTCGGTCACCAGGGAAATGTTGGGCTTTCGCTTGCCCCATATTGTTATTCATCTGTAATATCGTACAACCAGAAGGGAAAATGAATTTTAAAAATAATTTTAGCCTCTCTATCGCTCTCAGGGCACGCTCCCAGCAAATACGGAACTCTCCAGTGAAGCATAGCAAATAACCAACGGGACTTCACATTGCAACGAAAATTCGTTGTCTTTGTTTTCATTTACTTATAGAAATACCTATGTGCATACATACATATGTACATACATTTTGCTTCATCTATTTTTAGGCTTGAAGCCAGTGATTGTCGGGTGGATGGAAGTCGTTGCAAGGAGTTTTCATGGGAAAAATGGCACTCTGTGAATTCCTGTGCTACTTATGCGGCAATGATAACGCCCCCATTGTATCCATAAGCACACAAATGAAATAGTTTTCCAACTAATTAGAAATATTCCTCAAATGACATTTCAAAGAAAATTTAAATGTGGAATTTGTTTTTCATAATACAAAATATTCTCCAAATGACATTTCCAAAGAATTGCGGTTTGTGGAATTGGTTAGAGGATGAGCACGAATCACATTTAAATCAATAAATAGTTTATAAATAAATAAATATAAATAGTATTTACATATGTGGCCTTTGTAGCTGTAGCTCCCTGTAGTAGTATTAATCTGCATGCGAATGAACGCATTTTCTACTACATTATTAGTATTGCAAACATTCCTTAAATGACATTTTCAAAGATATACGATTGACGTAATTCCACAGGCAAAATGGCAGTGGCCTGCACTCGAATTTAAATTAATTAAATAGTTTCAGAACTGTTTTATGTTTACAATTCAATTAATACAAAATGCACCTATCTAAATCAAATTACCGAAGCCACAGGGTCGGTCAGATATTAATTAAAAATGTAATTCCTGTTTGCAAATACTTCGTGGAACTTTCCCACACACATTTATGGTAAAATTTAACGAATATTCAGACAATGGAGGGAACATTTGGGGTAACCACGCATAACAAAGCAGAGAAAATATTTGAAAGTTTTGTATTCGCTGTGCTCATGCTTCATTCTTTTAATACCCTTTCAGGAGGCATCTTTCCCTCTTTTGTTGCCCAAATTAAACGCCATACAAGAATATTTAACATAGTTAACGATGAATCTGCAAAGGGCATCTTCACCTTCGGAGTCCAGAGCTGGTGTTTAGTTCGATCCTGTTTTTGGGTGTTTCTTCTTGGCCCCGAAAGACCCATTCGCATGGAATTGTTATTTATTCGCTGCCCTCCGCTTCATTGTGCAGAGAAGTGTAAAATATTCTACATTAATTGCGCACCCACACACACGCATTGGCCAATAGGCCGAAGCCGAAGCCGAATCAGTTTGGGCGGGTGTTTGAAATTGTAGCATGCCAGAGAGCAACGGTGGGGAAGGGAGGCCAGAGCATTCCCTTCTGACGTTTTGCCAGTTAATTTTCATGCGCAATAAATTAACAATTTAATTTACTGCCACAGCTTGCCACAGCCTGCCACTGTGGCACCGCTACTGCTTCTGCCCCATTTTGTTGGCTATAATTTGTGAACTTCCATTGGTGCATGTGTGTTAGTATGTTTTCAATGTAATTAATTTTAATTTGATTTAGACTTTTGAAAATAAGTTTCTTGTTGCGCTCGCTCCTGGCTAAGTCTATGAAAATGCATGCACAAATTTCTTTAACTAATTCCGTTTCACACGGCCATGATTTTTACTCAGGCCAGAGTCCATGTCAATACCAATGGCCAGCTAACTGGCAAACATACCTTTTGCGGGAAGCTGACAGGAACCGTCAAGTGCTCGGGTGTGCAAACTTCAAAGGCTGTCCGCGCTAATTAATTAGCTGCCCTGAAGCCGCCGAATATGCTCGGCACGTGCTCGCTCGCTCCCTGGATAAACAGACTGAGCCACTGAGTTACAGATATAGCGACGGAATTATTTGAAGAGCTTTTAATTAAAGCCATTACAAGGAAGCAGGCAAATTGTTGTTTGCCATTGCCCACTGAATTGTGATAGCAATTGGCAGCTTCCGAGTACGTCATTTAATGGTGCCACAAGTTGGGGCAACAAAGTTGTACATCAGCTGCAGCTGTCCAGCACGCTATGAAGTCAGCAAAATGTCAACCAACATTTGACCAAAGTTTCACTAAGTTCAAGTTCAAACTAAGTTCAAAAACTTATGAAAAAGTAGCAGCTAACTTCGATATTACTTCTTATGACCGGCAATCAAAATATTCCATATCGCTAGTCTTTTGTGAATGGAGACTGTTAGATACAGCCAGTTAACTTTGCTGCAGTCATGTGCAAAAATAGTAACTCTTATTCATGCTACGCGATCCACCTACTGGAAGCAAAAGAGAAAGCCCAGATGGCAGGCCCCCGTCTGGCTTCTGTTATTCTTTTTGAATTATTGTAATTTCAGAGTATTAATTAAAATATGGATTCAGTGGCTGAGATAAATGTATGTTGCCCACTCATACAATTCGATATTTAATTTCGGTTTTTGCCATGGGTGACAGCGCAATGGACAGCACTGAAATTCATGTTAAAATACCTGCAAGCTGGCAGCTGAACATGAATGACGTGGATGACCAATCAAAGGATGACCAGGCATTTGCCATTTAACCCAGTGGCAATCAATAAGTCAGAAATATACGCAGCACAAGCCCGAATATATGTGGTAAATGTATTGTGGGTGCGAACCCTATGGGAATTTGCTTAATTAAAAGCCCAGACGTATGTACATATGTACATACATTTGTATGTATGTACACATATTGGAAATGCCTGGGGCCAGCCACAAGTCCAACCAGACTGAAGGGCCTGTCCAAAGATTTGCCGCTGCGTCGACAACTCTGCCAATCATTTTTTTTTTGGGGCGAAAGTATAAATGATTTACGAGACACACACAAACGTACATACATGTACTTGTATAGAAAGAGTGATAGAGAGAGAGAGAGAGAGATGTGTGTGTGTGGTATACCCATGGGACCCAAGGCTTACCTCGTATATATCAATGCCGTGGCTTAGAGACCAGGACGTCTGGAAGTAATCCTCGATGCGTTGCTTCAGCTCCTTGGGCATCTGAAAGAAGAAATCACAAATTTTAATTGGGTTTGCTTAGTTTTCCCCCTTTACGATCATGGCAGTTAATGAGGTGCACTATCTTTCATCTCCATCTGCCATCTCTATCTCTATTCATCTCTCCATTCGCTCATCCTCCACTGTTCACTTCATTTGCATGCATTGCGCGGCTTAGGGCCACACAAATGCGCCTAATTGTGCAGAGCATTGCGTATACGCTGCGAGCGGTAGCCCCACAGAGCCCCTGCCTAATGGAGCAACGTGCAAGTTTGTCGAATAATCAACAGGTTGCAGTGGCAGTCCACAGTTTGCCACAGACTCACCCTCACACTCACACAAGGGGCAGTAGAGGTTGAGTGCAGATATGCTGGAATCAGCAATTCATGGCCTCCCCACGCTCCCTCCCTCAACGGCTGTGCCCAGCGTTGCGTGGCATATGGAAAGTGTGCACTGCATTTTAATAAAACCCATCGAGAGCACTTGGGCAAGTTCTAGTGGGGTGACGCCCTGCGGTTCAGTCATTTCCTGTGCGCGTGAGGTTTCTGCTTGAGTGTCTTTCGATGTTCTCGAAAACTCATTCTCGGAATTCCTATTTCCCTATTCCTATTGTCCTTCGAGATATCACAAACTATCGATTTCTATGTGCCTTTCGCTCTATTTACTCGAATATTTATGCAATAGTTTGTAGCTTATATTTCCAATCACACTCACATTATGCAGTGCCACAAAATCCTTGAGATCGCGCCACTTGCTCTCGTAGAGGGATCGTCGGGAGTACATGCGCTGAATGATGGCCGTCACATTACCAAAGACCACGGCATGCATCAGAGCTGAACAAAGATAAATATCCACATAAACAATTATCATATATGCAGCAACAATTTGTGCAAGGAGGTGTAGGAGGAGGCGGAGTACATACCTCCAATAAGCATCATAATAATGGTGAAGACCTTCTCGCAGGTGGTATTGGCGGATACATTGCCGAAGCCCACCGATGTGAGACTGGTGAAGGTGAAGTACAGGGCCGTCGAGTAGGTTTCCGCCGTCGTCAGGATGGCCACAGTGGCATTCTTTCGTTCGGCCAGCAGCTGCAGCCACCCTGTAAAAAATACTGGAGGCATTAAGTACGGAGGGGCGGGGATGGAAGGAAAGCGAAAAGAAAACTGATTTAGTATTGGAAATTGGAAATTCGGCCAAACAAATTGTGCTAATCAAATTGACAATTACTGGGATTAACTTTCCAACTCCGGGCAGCTCTCCCAGTCACCCCCAAGTCACAATATCCCAAGCGACTCTCCCCAGTGGCAGTCTGTCAGTCATTCCGCTGGGAGTTCGTGCCCAAATCCGGAAAAAGTTCCAAGCACGGACCGGAAACGTCAAACATAACTTTTTGTGTCTATCCGGCTGGCACTTCGTGCTAAGTAACTGGCAATTTGTGAGAGATTTTTCCCAGGCACAGGCACAGGCCCAGGCTTTCCCCACGTTGTGGAGCCACCTCCCACAGGCACTTCTAATATGAATTTATTTATGTGTATTTATGTGACTGATAAAGTGCTAGAAATATCATAATAAAAAGTTTCTTTACGCTCTGTCCCTTTGCAGCAAATGTTTTCAATTACAAAGCAAGTTGATGATTTGATTTGATATTCTTTAAACTTTGTGCCAGCAAAATATGTACATTAGCCATAGGTTAAAAATGATGTACATGCATATGGGGGCGGGCAGATGTCGAAGGTGATGTGTGGCGCGTGTGTGTCGCCCGAGGTTAGCACCCAGCACCCGGCGAGAGAGACACAAATTCAGTTAGCACCCAGTGAGGCATCCCTTTTCGACTGGCCACCCAAACTAACCAAATTACTGCCCATCGTCCACACCTGCAGACAGGGACCAGTAACAGCACCAGTACCAGGACCAGGAACAGGACCTTGACACTTACCAATGTTGCTCTCGGGGAACCATTCGTACTCCTTGACCGCTATCACGTACCAGATGCAGGCCAGCCAGTGGGCGGCCAGCGTGAAGGAGAACATCAGCAATGTCAGTATCATGGCCGTGTGCTGCGAGTATCGATCAATTTTTTGCAACAACCTAGCCAGACGCAACAGTCGCGTCAATTTCACAAGATGGATGTGCGACTCCTGTGCACGGTGAGCGGATATGCAAGCAGAGAAAAATCAGGAGTTTTATAGTCGATAGTTACAAACATAAGATGCCCTATAACAACTACTTATACTAGTATTAGCTTATAACTAATCATACACTCAATGCCCAATGCAATGGGGGGAATAACTATGTGTGTTTTCACTGCTAACATACAAACGATTCATGGGAAAAGTACTCTATAAATGTGATAGGCAACCGATAAGTTGCCCATCTCTGAGAGCGAAATATATGCCCTAAGACTCGAGGGTATTGGATAGTGGGCATAAAAAGCGTTGTATTTTGCCTGTAAGGTGTTTCCCTCGAAGGTTATTAAAACGTAAAAGTACAGTGACAAAATACAAACATGTTTCGGGCCAGACTCCGCCTGTTTCGCGTTTGGCCATTCATTTTTCTCTGGTTCCGTTTCCGTTTCGGTTTCGCCCACACACTTTCGGGCTTCTCTTTTCAACTTTTCACTTTAATCCTGAACTTTGGTCCGCATTTTTAGGGCATCACATTTTCCGTTATGAGTGTATGCACTTGACCTGCGAAGGGTCCACTAAAAAACCAAATTGACAACTTCCGCCGAAGGGACGAAATCAGGCAAAAAGGATGCCATCAAAAAAGATGAAAATTAAGCTAAAGAGTAGGAGGAGTGGGTGTGGGAATGGGAAAGTCTTATGTAAACATAAACAAGCTTATCGGTGGGACGTTGGCTCCCAGAGCGAGAACTTGGCCAAATTGAAGGCTAATGCCGTCGTTTAGCTCTACGGCGCCATAAGCGGACATTTTTATTTCGTTTTGTTGATTGCCGCTGACGAAGCGGCATCTTTAAAATGGCATCTAAGTAATGGGGCACGGATTATGTGGTCTGTCCTTCTTTCTCTCTCTTTCACACTCTCTACCATTTTTTTTCTATCTCTCTTATTTTCTGACTTGCAGCAACAAGTTCTTTAGGTGCGTAAAGGTGAAAATGATTCGAAAAACTTCTTGACGGAGGCTTTGTGCGGTACTTCCATAGACAGATAGCGACGTCGTCGGTTTTCTCTTTTCTTTTATTTACATCTAAATGCACAGACCGTGCATTTCGGGAGTCCACCACAGACCACAATAGCTCAGACTCTTATATATAGTAGTACCTGCCCAAGATGTGTTCTGTGCTGTTTGGGTCTGACTCAATCTGCTTGCAAATTCGAATATTAGCCCAACACTTTTCTTATCTTCTCTTAAACTGGGCTGCCATTCTGCCATGTACTGGTGTTGGGCGTGTGTTTTTTCGTGTGCGTACGAGACGAAACATCAAGGGCTGCCACTGCCATTACCTTACCACTGCCGCCGCTGATTCCCGTTGCAATTTGTGCTGCGCTTTCACTTTCTTTCTTTGCCTTCCACTCACCCAATTCTGCTATCTGGCTACCTCTCTCTCTCCCTCTGCCATTCTTCGACTTCCCCTTTCATTGTCCAATTCGCTGCTCAAGTTTTTGCGCTGCCTTGCCTTACGCTCTTTTTGTTTACTCATTACTTTGTTCTGGGCAGAGTCACTGGCACTGCCACCCACTTTATCATTAAGCGGTATTCCTGAATGTATGTAGCATTGAACCTCTCAAACACTTAAATGTACTTCCACAGCCGATTTCGTGTAGTTTATTCCTCAGGCAATCATACGATCACATTTGGTGTCCATTTCCACTTTCTTACTATTTAATTCATTTCCGAATTAATATTTAAGCACTCTTGAAGCGTGAACGAACCAAAATTTAACACTTTGAACTGTGTCTGCTTAGCAAATTCAAAAAAGTTTCGGAAATACCATTATTGACATCGTATACACTGTACAGCCAAGGCATCCAAAAGCAAAAACACAAAATAAAAACAAACAGCCTGACGCGTGACTCAACGAAAGTCTCCAGGGTTTCAACTTGGGTTCTCTCTCTCTCTCTCTTCACTTCTCTTTCACTGACTGACTGCCTTTTTGGGGTCTCAAAGATAATTAAAACTTTGAAATAAACTAAATATGAAAAAGTTTCAAGTGCATTAGCTCAAATTGTATGCAAGCGATGAAGTTCTAGTTACCAAAAAACGAATATCAAAGTATAAATGTATGAAAATGTAAAAGTTTCGAGTCCAAAATACATTCACAAATTACTTCTGCTATTCTGTTTATTTTGTTCCGAAAAAGCGGGATGGGAGCGTTCTGTTCTATCAATTAGGGAATATTAAAGTTTCTGTGTCAGACTTAGCCAGGAGACAGTGGACCAAGTGTCAGTTTTAACCTTTTGGTTGCCCTTGGAGCCGACTATGGAATGGACAAGGAGGCTTTTATTTGCCCAGAGCAACGAACGCGGTAGCTGGCAACGAAACAGCTAAGTAAACCGCAGCAAATGTCATAAAGTGTTGCCTTTGACGCTGCAGAAAATATAAATCAATAAAAAACAGAATTTTACGTTTTAAACAGAATTTAACAGAAATAATAATCCAGTATTGTCCTCGCAGGATATCCTTGAAATGTCAATGAAGGCTGCGACAGCGTTTCCTGCTCGCACAATCACAAGCCCTGTCCACTTCACAGGGAACTCAAAAAATACAAAACAGAAAGAAAGACAAAGAAAAGAAAGACACACTCGAACAAGGAGCCATTTCTACTTAGCTTTAGATCCGAGACTTTCGATACCCTAGCAGACTAATTGTGAAGAAACACATTTAACAGTCACATGATATGGTAATCTGATGTTGCCTTTTACCTCCTTTATGTATCTCAGTGTCTGCAGCAATCGTATACATAAAGACACATTTTTCATGGGTGAACATAACGTTAAAATCCATGAAAGACGATGCAAGCTATATCTGCTTTATATGGGGCCCGGAAATACTCTTTTCCGGCTTCTTGATAAATCTGGCCAGAGTCGTAATACCCTGTGCGGTGGTATAAAAAGTGAAAAGAAAAAGCAAAATAACGTAAGCCGCCACATTGACCGTTGCGTTGCCTCTAGAGCGGCGGCTTTGTCCGTGTCTGTCGCGCCAAAACCGCTCGGGGGTCGACTGCAGTTCCAGTGCTTCCTGGAATGGTATGGTCACAGTGGCGATGTCGTCCTACTGTAAACTGCACTTTAAGCTTTAGGACATCAAGGTCCTGGCACCACTATTCAAGGCAGACTGTTTTGGGGCTTGGAATTGGTATTACTTTTAGTGCACATTTGGGTCACGGCCTTGTCTACTAGTTGCCCACTTAACCTGTGCGAGCAATTACAGCACAAGCCAGCTACAACACTCTCTCCGGGAACAGTTTGGCCAATTGAATCGGCTTAATGAGTGCCAGCCGCAGAACTTGAATGATCAAGTGCCATCCGAAATGGGATTGTCAAATGGTAATGACTATTACATCCTTTTGCTAGAATTCACTAAGTTAAAAATTGTAAAAATAACAGCGAATGAGATAGTAAAACGAGCAGAGCAGGAAGGAGATCGATATGCATAGCTTGACCGCAGATATGGAATACTGAAGGAATATGCCAGCAAGCCAAGTACAGAAAAGTGCAATAAAGGTCGTGGTCGTTGTCGCGCTTTGCATGCATTGCATTTAATAAGAATAAGGTGCGACATTCCTAGCAACGGTTCACGTGCAGTACGTACGTGCAGAAAAAGACGCACCGAATAGCCAGAAAGCCTCATGTTTATATCACACATACAAATATATATCATAAATATGCACATCACTTCTTAATTGTGTTCAGTAGCTGCAAACATCTTTTACGCATAGAAATGTAAAAATTTGTATGAACATGCACTTACTGCGCTTTAATTTAATCCCTTTTTCCCCACTGTCTGTAGAAGCCTAAGCTGTGGGACTGTGGGTAAAGTAACGAAAAGCTTTTTGTTCAAGTTCAAACTGAATGTTAATCACCACCACACAGTGCCATGCTAATAAAATAACTCTGTTATCCCGCACCCCACATTCACTTTTCAGCATAATCGGATTTGGGAGCCAGTTGTTAAAATCGTGAACTTCTGAATATGCATTATGCATGTGGCCGACACAGTTTTATGCAAATCTTTTAAGTCCATTTACCACTTGAAACTCTGGCCATAAATGATAAATGTCATGGGTCTGTGGGGCCAGAAAAGTCAAGAGTGGCACGCCGCAATAGGATTTCAGAATTTCATTCAACAACTTGTTCAAACTTCGTGCGAAAATACTTGTGGTATGTATGTACATAGTTATATATTCAAGTCGGACGGCATTTGTTGGTACTACATAATCGCAGTCAAGGGCAAAAGTAATCCATCATCTTATCAGTGGCAAAACTTCATAAATAAAACACCTAAATACATAATGCAAATCTGGCATTTATAATTCAAAGCCCACTGGCGGCAGCATTCATGAAACTGTTGCTTTCAGGCCAAAGGATTACTCACCTCGCCGTCATACAAATCGGAGGCATACAGATGATCAAAGGGCAAAGCGGCGAGCAGGTCCAGGGCGAACCAGCCTCGGAAGTAATTGATGGCAATCTGCTTGGAATTGGACACGACCTCACCTTTGCGCGAGACGAAGGTCGTGCGGAAGTTCAACAGAATATCTGCAATAAAACGGCAATAAAGGTAAACGGTGAAACAATGGTCGACAGATAAATGTTTATAAGCCTCGCAGCAGCAGCGAGACAAATTCAATTTCTCTTTCTTCCCCAATGGATGCAGGCAGCAGGTCCAATCATCATAATGATGATGATGATGATGATTGTTGCTCCTGGTTTGTGTCCTCTGGTCTGGCGTCCGAACAACAGGTTGCCCATAAAGAGGGCAACAATGTCCAAGTTGAGTGGAACTCTCTATATATATGTATGTCTGTGGTGTGTGTGGTGTGTGTTTGTGGGGGTGGCTGTCAATGGAGGAAAAACTCACCGACTATGAAAAGCGCCTCCACAATGACATCCGAGACCATCGTCTGGCGATCCGCCTTGGCAAATGCTGCATTGTAGGGCACCATTAGGGCCACATAGAAGGTGGCCAGAAGTATGACCCAGTCCCAGAAGCCTTTGAATACACCGTAATGGGGCAGAATCAAGCGTGACTTTTTTATCGATTGTGTTTTGTATTCGGGAAACGGAGCCTCGGTTGAATGCATAAAGTTCTGCAAAAGGAAAACGTAGCAAACCAAATCCCAAAATGACATGAAAAGTGAATTAAATAAATCCGGCAGGGCACAGCGATTAGTTGGCAACGGAATTTTAATTACGTTAATTGAATAACCACCACACCTCTGAAACTTTATCAAAGAATAGCAACAGCAGCAGCAGCAACAACAAAAACAAACAAAAACCCCGTGCACCAGCAAAAACGAAAATCCACATCAAAAGGTTTGATTTCATTTAACGTGCAAAGCAAGGGTGTTGACTTTGTGGCTGCTGCTGCTGCTGCTGGTGCTTTCTGGTGCTAGTTGGTTATACGGTTCATCCTCCGGGTATCATACTCACATTGCCCAGCTTCAATTTGGTTTTGACACCACCCTTTTCGGGCTTGTAGTGGCCCGAGAGCTGGTACAATACCGCACGACTGCGTCGCCGTCCCATGTTGCAGCCTGCAGGCACATCCAAATTGTTGCCCTCGCCTGCCTCCACATCGCCATCGCTATCCGCGGGACCGCCCAGTCCAGGCAGGCCGCCCAGACCCAGCATTCCGGCATTGGACCCGGCCCGGAACCGAGCCCCCAGCAGCGCAGCTGTAAGGGCAAAAACTTACAGAGTCGCAACAAAAAACCCAAACAAAATAATGAGGAAAATGAGCGAGCGTAACGTTAGCGTGGGACGAGGGAGGAGGGAGGAAAAGGATTGGGTGTCGTTGGGGTATACGGGTTGGGTTTTCGTGGTTTTTATAATTACAATGATTTACCGGATCGGTGTTAAGAGAAGAAAGAGCACAAAGAAAGAGAACACATAGAATTGTACACATAAGACACGGTGAATTCAATTTAATTTCAAGTTTATGGCTTTCTTATTTAATTCATATGGTTTGTTTTTATTTGCACCTGTACAACAGGGTGTGGGGGGGGGGACAAATGGTGTTTAGTTTACTTTTCATTGTTAAGGCCTGTGCGAGATGCGTGTGTGAAGTGAGTGTAGGGAAGAGTGCCGCTAGTGTGTGTCTGTGTATCACTCCGTGTGTCGCCCTTTCTCTCGGATATGCTGCTATTTGGCATTTTGATGCATATTCTGAACCCCTATTCAATTTCAGATCCTTTCAAATGAAAGTTCGGATTTCAGATATTTACAATTTAATTATTGCCTGCTTTTGATTTGATCAAATATTTCAACAGACTCGGACATTCCGGGAAATGTAGCGAGTAAACAGCACATTCTATAGCCCAAGCCCACACTGAATTCAATACGATAAAAATGTCCTCCCATGCACATCCAAAATCCCCCACGATAGTCCATAATTTGTTTTGTAAACAAATCAAACTCGTAGGAGGTATGGAGCCGCCGACACCACAAAGCAAGCTCATTAAATTGAACTTAATTCTATTTGGGGCGAGCCGCAAAAACAGGCTCTAGCTGTGAGGCATGCGACATGCTATAAATTACAATTAGGTTGATTGTGAAAAATAGCCCCAAAATGAATTTCATGCGTTTCCCATCGCAGAGAACACTAATTATTACACAAAAAGGATAACAAAATTATGCAAATAAAAAAACAGAGCCGAACCGAACCCAACCGAGCAGAAACGTTTCCTCATCTGCAATTTTGTTTTCCACTGGTGACTATAAATTTGATTTCAATTTTGAGTCCCGCCCACAGTGCAGTCCACGTCCGGTTGGGACCTGTTCGGACTTCTGCCGTCATATCAAAATGCCAATTAAGCTCCGTCCGGCACCTCCGAGATCCGTTACCAAGGCAGCAACAAACAAAAAAGGTCAACAAAAAGGAACTTACAAACAAAAACAAAATGGGAACTTCCAACGTTGCTTACGCTCAATGCATACCAAAATATGTAGGTACATACATACGTACATATATACATACATACATACATACATATTTATGTACTTTTTATGAGAGCAAAAAAAAGTGGAATACTTTAACGTAAGACACTAAAAGCAAAGTATTCGAGTGTCAAAACAGTCAGAGTGGCTGGCAGAGTGAGGCCTAATGATGTGTGAAACGACGGTCTTCGTCATCATTATCATTAGCATTATCATCGTCATCACATAACTGTCACTGTCAAGGCGATGATAACGATAATTATGACTTCAAATCAAAATCAGCTTTGCCATTAGTCGTCCATATTCTCCGCCTAATTACCTTTCCACCACCAGTCCATCCATCCAACCATTCCGTTGTGGGGCCTTTGTCACAACATTAATTCCCAATTGATGTGGATCAGTACTCAACATTTTCCAGCCTGCTTAACTCTGCCGGAAATCGAGTTTGTCAAGGCTTGTTGGCTGTGATTTAATTTAATTTGCATAAATTAACCACAATTTAATAAGTCCCAGCAACAGCTGAGTCTCGACTTAAATCTCAGTCTTGGAACAAGATGAACAGCAAATAAATTTGTAGTCAACTGCATTTGGGGTCGGTCTCTGGCCGTTTGCTTGTGGCATTCAATAGACAATCTAATGCAATTCATTACAGAATGTTCTCTGTCATGGAAATGTGTGTTTGTGTTTGCCGTCGGCAGTAAATATTTAAAGCTTCACCTTCTGGGCCCTAGTGAGAGGAGCTCTATGCTCTTGTTGTGGAGGTTAAAAGTCGAGAGGGCATTTGTACCGACCACTAAATCCTCTTAGAATGCATCTGGCCGGGCTTCAAGTGGCTGTAGCACTTTTGCATGAACTGTGCCACTGACGAGTCACTGACAGACAGGCAGCACATGCATATGTAGAAGCCCAGAAGCACATAAATAACGATGGCTATCAAGCTTCTAGGGAAAGGAGAGGAGAGGTCAGGTGCCAGACACACTTTTTTACCTTCAAATAACCCTGAATCCCCCAAAGAGTGCGCAGAAAGTGATACGCGTACCCAAAGCCCACAACGTCCAAAGTAAGTTGCGATTCTGTCAGAATGGTTGGAGCAGTGCATCAATATTTTAGGCAACTTGGTGCGCCCCATGAGAGCGGCTGCCCGGCACACGTGTGTGTCCAACTTTTTTGTCTGACTAATTCCCTGAATTAAGCAGCTGGCATATTTGATGCCGCTCAACCGGAAAAACAACTCGGTTAATGTGAAACAAACCGCCACAAAGACATTTCCAGATAAAAGCATCCGACCTGTGTGCCGAGTCAGGTTAATTAAAGTAAATGCGTGGATTGAACTCCTGGAAAAGCCGACGACCAGTATGAAAGTTAGATGCCCCTGAGGAATACTACGAATGGACATGGACTTCTATGGATATTGCAAATGCTGAAAATGCAGTGTGAATCAGAGGTAAACAACGAATCAATAAAATGGCAACCAAAATCTGAAATCAGAATTTAAATTGTGATACATAGGCGCATAATTAGCATTACGAATTCATTCAGATTAAAAGTAATCTGCAGCATCCGGTTTTACATCAACTGGCAGCCACGAAAACACTCTTCATGGCCACAAATCAGAGTGTAGCCAGCCTTAAAGCTCACATAAAAAATCGAGGCAAAGCCGCATTTAAATTAATGTTGAAATATAGTGCGCATACATTCAGCTGTCAGAGACACGCGCCGACCAAGTCAAAGGTACGCCACAAGCCAACCCACGAACATTCCCAGCCAGCAAGAACTAACCGAAAACTCGTTCTCCACCAGCGTTAAAGGCGGGAGTTTCCTGCAGGAGTTAACAGAAAAGCGAGCGCAAAGGATGGCCACGCAGCCCGTAAATAAAGCATGAACCACAGTCTGACAGAATTGTAGAAGCGCTTCGGTTTGTGAAGCATATTTTCTTCCAGACAGAAGACCGTATCGGGGACTTTGATGTATCTTCTCTTGCCCTGTTTACTATCAAAGTGTTGAGCAGCTATCTGTGTGTGCTTTTCGTGTGCCCCCTGGTTTAAGTGTTAATCTGTGGCAATGTGCTCGCACGAGGCAGAGGTGGAGTTAGTTTGGGGAGGGTGTTTAGTAAGTGCATTATGAACATACATTCATACTCGTACTCGTACGTGTATGTCCGACAAGCGGAACTTATCTTGGTTTACCAATCGAATATACCTGTTGGGAGTACTTACCGCTATCACATTCCTCGTTCACGTTCATCTCGAGCATCTTGGTGTGGGTGATATCCTTGTGGGAGGCCAGAAAGAGGACCACATCGCGCTTTTCATTCTTAATGGGCACAAGGTCGAAGAGGCACCAGAACGGAGCACCTGCAAAGCGAGTGAAAACACAGAATACAGAAAGAGTGCCCGTTAATTATTCATCAATCACAGGACTATTTTTAGCATATATTTATAGCAATTTCCACTGCCGGATGCTGCGGTGGACGTGCCTGCTATTGATTATAGCTTGCAACCTCAATGCAAATGAGATTGGCTTTGCATGCGACCTACATTCCGCCGCAGGCTTGACCTAATTTATAATTAACTGGTAAATGCTTTTAAAGTGCGCTGAAATTAATAAGTAAATTAAATGGCAACTCGATTAGACCACAGTTATTGTGTGGGCTGCATTTAAATTAGCTTCCTTAATGATACACTATCCAGACCCGAGCCGCCCTGATCATGTCTCCCCCCGTGTTTGCTACCAAGCTGACGCATAATTAATAATATTCCAGAGGACTGGGAATGGGCTATGGCATGGTGTCTCCTTAGCCTGTTAAAAGTTTTAAACGTTCCGCTAATTAGAAAACTTATACTCCCCAGCACCCAATGATGGATATATGCATGTATCCTTCTCAGAGGATACTCTGTCCTTTGATTAATCGTGACCTCATTAGGGGACAAAATGCCGCGCAAGGGACGTGAGAAAATGTTTGAGCGCAAAATGTATTGTATACACAGCATGTCAGCGGGGGAATGGATTTGAGTGGTGTCCTGCGAGGCGAACCCCCATCTGAGAGCGCAGGGGGAGCAACTAGTTCAAGTCTGTCTCTTGCTTAACTCAATCAGGAACAGGGTTCCCCGCTCTGTCTTTCTGTCTGCCTCGCTGAGTGACTCTCTTAAATTACAAGTCAAAGACAAAACTGAGAAAAGCTCTACTCGGTAAGGAGTCGGGGATGGGGAATAAGACTGTTGCTGTAGCTGTGGCTCTGTCTGTGCGGTAGCTGGGGCTGCGGCTGTGGTTCTCTTGTCAGACAGTTAAACTCTGCAGGTGATACTACCACATAAATACAATTGCTTGTCGACTTTTCACTCTTGTGCAATAATAATCCTTTGTGCGCCTCAGGAAAAGCTTAAATATATTTCTCCTGTCTGTATATGGATCAAATGGTGACAGCGTAACGGTGTGATTAATTAAAGAGAGAAAGAGAGTTAACTTGTCCTGCCAAGGATTGTGAGAACAAAACGGCAATGCCATACCCTGCATAAATCACATTGCTCACCAGCTTACGCCGCTTGTTTGTTTTGCATTCCTCTTGGCTTTTTTTGTCTTTAACAAATCAATGGGTGTACGATCTTGTTTTTGCACAGACAAGCTTCTGCTATGTACATATGTGTGTACAGCAGTACAGCAGCCGATGGTGAACAAAAAATGGTAGTAATGTTCGACTGAATAAGCTGCACGGATACGAGACTACGAGGCACAGAGACTAAGCTGCTAGAGAGTGAACAGGTAGTTAGTTGTTTTGCTTTAATTTGTCTTTTTTCCAATATATTTGTCGTTGAATTTTGGAGCTTTACAGTGCTTATTTGCCAGACCATCGGACAACCGCAAGCCAAAAACATAATTTCCTTTTTGTTAGTCACGAATTATGACACTCTCCCGGCAGGAAAGCGTCCCGGCACCTACATAACTCTCATTTTCATGAAATTTTTAATTAAAATACAAAAGAACAAAAAAAAGCAAAGCAAAACAAAATTAAAGAAACAAAACAATTTTCAAAACATTCGCGCACATTGTAATTTCCCATCCCCAACAAACCCCTCTCTGGACTGGCGCTGACTTACCTTCTTTCTTGTAGAAAATCACCTCGAGCTTCAGTTCCATTTTGGCGGAGAGGCTTTTCTCAATTTGCTGTTTGTGCTCGTCCTTCGTATCCGGTCCATAGAGGAAATGACATGAGCAGCCTGTTTCGTGTTGTGCAAACACAATTGAATACAATTGTACAATACATTCCAATGAGTATTCAAGTGTTAAATAAGTTGGGGCTGTCCTCGTACTGGGCCTGTTCAGCTCAGTTCTGTTCGGTTCGTTTCGGTTCTGTTCTGTATACAGCCCTGCAGTGTTTTGTCCTTACCCTTTTGCATAATTTGAGCGCGTGAATATCCTGTCAAATCCACGAACCCATCCGAGCAATAAACAATTGGATTGCCATTTGCCTGCGCATTGCCGAGCACAAAGTTCGAGTCTGTAAAGGGAAACCGACAGGAAGAATGGGGTTTAACAAGTAGTAGAACAATGAAGCCAGGAAAGCAGATGGGAATGGAAATGGAGTTGGAAATGTTGTGTGTATGGGTCTGGGTCTGGGTGATATTCAGCCGCTTTTCATTTGTCATGAAATATTGTCCTAACAAATAAGCAGCAATAAGACCGGTCCTGCTGGGCCCTAATAAACACTAATGCCCCTCACTCAAGAAGGAGCTTTGGTTTCTGGGAAAAATTATACTGTACCGCTGCCTCGGTCAAATATATGTATAAATTGAAATTGCCATCTCTATTATGGTTTCTTGACCAATCTCACTTGTTTTAGGATTTGTGCAAGCACAGGCCTCAAACTCCGCACAAACGAAATTTAATTAAATTCCCCATCACATCCGACAAATGCATGCTGCATGCTCTCTTCTTTGTCCTTCACAAAGAAATTGAGAAAGAAAGAGAAATGGGTAGGAATAAATCCACCTGAAGGGTTGCCAAAGATTTATCCGAACTTGAAAAAGTACAGTGAGTCTTGGAGCCTTGCATTTATTTTTAGATTACAAAAGAATACAATACGCTGCCCTTTCCTTTCAGAGTCTCAAATCACATTTGCAAAGGCATACATATGTACATGCATACATGCATACGTACATGCATGCATATAACTGAGAGTCTATGAATAGAGCATTTCAGGATTATAATTGCCAGCACAATGGACAGACAAAGCCCGGGGACATCTGTGTGTGTGTGTGTGTGTGTGTGAAAGAAATTGTAATTGAACAGGAAAAAGCAAGCCCAATGAATGGCAGCCCTGAATGAGGACTTAAAAGTCGTAAAATTAAGTCAATTTACATAGATGTGTAAAGTAATTGCATTTAGAGCATGCAATCAAATTTCTTGGATATCTAAACCAATTACTGTTCTTTATTGGGTGCACAATAGTTGGCGTGCCCTTCTAATTGCCGTTTCCGTTTCGTTACCTGAAAGTGCATCCATTTCAATGGACAATTGAGTGGACAACAGGGAAACATGATAATAATTGCTCGAAATGGAAACCACTTTGTCAAGTCTCGTGTTACACCAAAGCTTTAAATTGTTGTCGAATGAAAACTATATAAATTTTGTTCTTAAATATTTGGTTACAAAACTTCATGCTGTTAAGTGCAATTTGTAATTTCATTTTACAGCTTTCACGACCATTAGCACGCATCTCTCTCACACAGTGGAAAATACACAAAAACAAATTAACGTTATTTCCTCCATTATTTGCTAATTGCCGGTTGATGTTTTTACAGGACCATTTACTGGATGGCAGGAGAAGGCGACAGGAAACTATAAATTGGTTTTAAAATACTTTTTTTTGCGCCCACTGGCCATGGCCAAACAAACTGGCCTTATGTGTTGCATTGATCGAAATTCTTCAATGAGTGAATATCGAATATAAGTGAACAGTGCTACTGGCATTTGCACAGCACTGACATTACATATATTCCACAGATCCTTCTTTTAATATGCATCACGACATATACTCTTCGGAACCGGCAATTAAGAGTTTATCCAAAGTTACACAAATTCATATAATTATATCAAACAGCTTTTATATTAACGATGAATCTGCCAGGGTATCAAGAACTTCGTAACTAAGCACTAAATAAGTTTACTTTTGTATTTTTGTTTGATTTACGAGTAAGTGTTTTCAGACTGCCGTTGGCGGCATAAACAGAGACGGCGCGACGAAGCGACGGAGATATAGAAGCACACAGCAAGAGCCTGGGGCTTAGTTGACTCGACTCCTGCTCATTTAATATGCTCGTTTTATTATTTATGCCTCGTAAAACCTTTTTAATCCCCCCGATGGCTAAGTGGGGTGGGAAAGTTCAGTTCATGTTCAGAATTTGTGACAACTCGTAAAGACAATTATCGCCATCCAACTGTTGGTGATTGTGCGTGAAAGAGGATTGAAAAAAAAAACAAAACAAAAAACAATTAAATTATTTGACGGGAGGCCGAAATCCTGCTTGTACCTACACGTGTGGGTCCCGTCATCGCTTGACACAGAGGAAAGGTATATAATTTAATTTGGCTGTCATCAGCAGAGAGAAACCCAAGCCACAGATACTTTTTGCCATTCGTACTATTTTCATCGATGCTTCCACAAAGATTCAATCACTTTTTGTTGTCAGAGAGGCAGCAATGGCAAAAGTGTTCTCTGTGTAAACATTTTCTTATTTTCTGTTTTCTGATTAATACGGCTTTGCTTCATTACCCCACGAAAGTGAATGAAGATGGAGAAGAAAAGTTGGAGGACGATTGAACGCTAAAAGATGAAGAACTAAATGAAGATGGGTGGGAGACGGGGGCTTAAAATAATAGCCACATGGCAAAGGCAGCCAAACAATTGCACAGTTTAATTTACTGTAAAGCATTTTTTTTTCTCAATGGAAAAGGCTCTTTTGAGGATTCTTCTCCGTAGCCCGTTGCGTTTCCAAAGCGACGCGGACCGTTCGAGAGGCTGTCATGGAGAAAGATGGGCAGTGAAATTACACTGAAACAAATAATTAGCCAAAAATTGTGGTACTTTTTTAATTCATTCAATAGCTGTGCTTTTACTATGGCCAATTATATATATACATATGTATTAAAGACTCTTCTTGGACATGTACTTTTAAAAATTGCAAATAATTAAACCTTTTTTAAATGGTTAAAAAATCAACGAACATTTGTTTTGTTTAATTTTTTGTGAAGCTCGAATTAATCGTTCAAATGTAGATCAAATTCCTGTGATAGAAAAAATATTTTTGTGTGTGTACTCCGTCGCACATATACACATAGTTTTAATTTCCCAGTCGGGAGGGGCTTTTCGCCAGCTTTATGTGCTGATTTCAATATGGATAAATTCCCCTCTTCTGCCATCCATCCACCCACACACGTAAGCACACAGACGCAGAGACGCCGCAATTTGTGCTTTAACGGCAGTTTTCCCAATACGCCAGCACTTAACAGACAGTGGTCCCTGTCCCCCGATCCCCCAGCAGGAGATCAGGGAAAACGGCAGGACCCGGTTCCGCGCACGGTCAGGGACTAGAATATGGACTGGCTGGAAATCTCTTATGTGTATTTTTTTTTGCGAGATGCCCGAAATGACAGCATTTGACTTAAGCACACTTTCTTCTCTCGCTCTCCGTACACTTGTACATAAATCTGTCTATGGTAGCTCCATTTCGCATGTACATACATACATATCTACCCCTGCCCATGGGTGGATCTCAATAAAAAAGTGTCATAAATATAAAATTGCAAAAAATCATAAATGCACATACATATGTATCGTATATAAAGTGAATCCCTAGATCGAAGACATGGGATCCCAGACCGAGGGCATCGCTTAGTACATATTTCACTTACGCGTGCCATCGAAGCGGGTGGCGATGGTGTCCAGAAATGTGTTTTGGGGCGCTAACAGCCCCTTGCGCGCTGGCATGGGAATGGTGGGGCCGGTGCGCTTATAGAAGCGCTGCTTCTGTCGTGGCAATGCTGCAAAGATACACAAAAGATAGAGAACATGTGTTTTATTATATGTACATTTTTATATATTTATTTTATAATTGGCTTTCCTTTCCTTTCATACCCATCGCATTGTTGTTGCCCCTGCGATGTGTTTTCATTTATGTAAATTTATGTGCATGCAAATATTATTGTTCTCACTTTTTTACACGACAGACAGACACTGAACTAATACGGGAAACATTTCGATTCCGTTTAATACGAAAGGTAACACCAACAACAAGTCCGGACCACAAACAAATGGGAAATACATCAATAGCGGTTTTTCCGTATTGGCAGTTTATATTATCAGTCCGCCGGCCAACTCAGGTGCCTGGTCGTGTGTTCGTGTACATATGTAGGTGGTAATGTTTATTTGTGGGAACAACAAGCAACAAAGCAAAGGCAACGATGGCAGCTATACCCTTTCGGATCCATCGTTTTCTATGGCAACTAAATCTCATTATTGGCTTCGAACGATGATCCGGAATTTATGTGCAAACCAATACCAATACCCATTAATGCATAAATAAATAAGAATACTATCTGTAAGGGTATTAAAATACCAGGAATAGAGGCAGCCAAGCCACTATTAACTGCCGTCGCAGCAGCAATGCCAAATAACAGCAACAGCAACAGCTGTTGATGTATTTTCGTGGAACGAATGTGGGGAAAATGACAAAAAGTCAAAGTGCGATAAGAGCCCGTTGAATGTGAATCGCTGACGTCACTGGGGCATGCATTAGGGCGATGCAGGAAGCAGGAAGCAGAAAAAATTTAATTTCGAGGAAAATACAGGACATTTCACTTATTCTGTAAAGGTCGCTCCGGAACTGCAAAGTGCGGAACTCTTTCATTATTGCATGGATAGAAAGAGAGCGAAAACACAAGGCCACCACCACCTTCACACTGTAACAGACGCAAAAGAAGACGTCAATCTGACGTTGGGTTTAAAATATTTGATACACTGTGGGCCAAGCATATCTGCATACTTGCAATGGTACAGTGAAGCAGCTGTGGGCAACTTTGTTGCATCGAAGCTTATATTTATATTTCTTTTAGCATGTGAGCTTGGCTCACCCTACCACCGCACTCATTCATATTGGCTTTGCCTGATAACGCATTCGAGGCACCGATAAAGAGTTTGGCAATTGCCTGTCGACTATCCCCAATGGCAGCTGCAGTCCTTAACCGGTGCACAAATTCAGTTAGACCGCAAATGCAATCTTGATTAATATGCCATTACATGGAAGAGGACCGATCAGCCAATGCTTTGCCCACAAAAAACACCCACACACACACACACACAGGCACATTGCATGGGTGGAAGGTCACATGTGGAGAATAAGCGCAATATGGATGTTGGGCTAGACCGCAAAATTTTCATTTCCAACATTTCCGCAACAGCCTGCCGAGTGGTTGTGTCAAGGGGGCTGGGCCCTGCAGGCGGCAGTCACATATGATTTCTGGTAAGTTTGGTAAGCCCTGACACACCCACACAACCGGCTATGTGTGTGTGCCATTTCCGTTTCCGACTTATTCCACGTGATTAGGCTGATGCCACTCGGCAGCTGCTCTTTCACGCTCTGCTCCTCTTTGCCCCGACGAGGATGCACAGCACTCAAGTTTCTTTGGCAAACATTGGTTTTGCATAAAATAATCAATGCGAGTGTACGCCAAATAAGAAATCAAACCACAAAGTGAATTTCCAATTCCAGAAATTAAATTCCACTAAAATTGCATTCAACACTGCGTATATCTCGGAAATAAACCATTTTTCAAACAAACAAATAGTCTGCAAAAAACAAATTTCCAATAAAAAATGTTTCATATTGATTGGTCATTTTCTTTTTTATTTTGAATAAATGCAGACTTTGAACAATTTCAATGAAACACTTTTTTCTAGTTTTTTTTAGCTTTGTTTGTTGTTGCTTTTTTTTATGCATGCACTTTATGTAGATTAAAATTCTGCGGTTATTGGCATACAATTGATATGCAGTGCATTGTACCACAGATTTTCAAAGCAAATGCATTGAATATCCAGAGCTGAGCTAGAAACGAAGCCACCATGAGAACAATATGAGTCTAAAAAAGAGGTATGTACACAAATCTAAAGTTTATGAACTACGTTTTTCATGCTATGCTTCCTGCCGGAACACTGAACAAAGAGGTGTCACGTTCTCTGTGTATAGTAGGGTAAAACTGAGCTATGTATTAAGTTTAAATTGAGTTAAAATAGGAAAGAGATCTGCAAGAGACAACCCAACAGTTGAGTTGCAAGACTGGAGTGGAGTTTTTCACCCAACGTTAAATCAAACTTAAGCGTAGGTGTTTCGTACTCTTAAATAAGACCTCTCTTATTTGTTTCTGAACACAGCCGAAGTAACAATATCACACTGGAAGGACTAGGATTTTCCAGTCACAAAAACAAACTCCATGTAAATGTATTTCCCAGAATGGCTTGCAGAACGGAACAGCCAACAGCATGTCCATGATAACCGTAAACGTAATACGATGTGGGCCGAGGGGTCTGAAAATGAAATAATCTTTAAAGCAGATTAAAAAGCCAACTAAGTTCTGACTCGTGTGGCATCTACCCCTGCCACCTGCCCCCTGTCCAGTGTTCATTTAAGCAAATTTGGCCAGGAGCTGGGAGAGCCACCTAATAACCAGCGTTAAGACGAAATCGCCTTGTAAGAGGACGAAACGAGCTTGGAATTTTTAATTCCGCCTTCCGCATGTGGCAGCTGAGAACGGCACGTGCCCCATAAAACAGAATATGGGTGTGCAAGGGCCAGTGATGGGGAAATGTGGAAATACGATAATATGCTTTTGGCATTTCCATGGGCAAGCGCACACTTGGCTGACCAATAGCCAGGGAATTGAATGGTGTAGAATGGAGGCCAAGACGTAACTAAATTGGCGCCCCAATTTTATTCCACCTTCTTGCCACATGCCACTCGGATAAGGGATTCATCACTCGTCTGCGCCATCCTTTTTGGAACTGCGTCGCCGCTGCACCCGACTCTGGATGAACCCTCGGATCAGCTTGTTCCCATTTGAAAGGAACTCGAACCACAGGTTCATGTCAGCCTCAAAGTTGAAGGCGGGCAGGGCCTGCATATCGGAACGGAATCCCCGCACATAATACATCACATCCTTTGGCCAGGGACACCGCTTCGGGACATTGCTAAACCGTTCCATGCGCTCACGTCCCAGCTGAATGAAGACGATCTGATTCTTGTTCGAGAGCAGGCTGCAGCCATCGATGCCAGTGAGATTAAACAGGGTGAAGTCTTCGCCCTTGCTGCGCGGCAAGACGATCCGCATGTTCACCTGGAACCGGACCACCGGCTGGCGGAACATCAGCTCAATGTTAAAGGAGGGACGACGAACGCTCTTGCTCAGGCCGCACTTCAGGTGCGACAGCATCCCCTGGGGATCCTCGCTGGCGCACGTGCAGTTCGTGAAAATCATATCAAAGTTGGCCTGCGGGGAAATCCATATTCATTTGAATTGAAACGTATGGAGTATTCCTCAGGCTATACATCACCTTGCTCCTGGCTCCCTGCTGGAAACCCGCAAAGACGAGCAAAAATATTGCGCTGAATTTGAGAGACATTAAATCGCAACCGAAAACAAATGCCAAATGGAAATATACGAATAATTTTCGTCCAAAAAATAATTACAGATTCCCTTGACTAATTACTCTCATTTGTGATAACTGATTTTTAACAACTTAGTTTCATGGGCAACGCGTTAATTGACAAAGTGATTACGAGTGATTAAGCAGCCCATCCATGATCCGAATAAAATAATAATTATGGAGAGCAAGAGAGCGCGTGAACTAAATCTTTAAAGCTTAGATAGATAGAAAATAGATTTTTAAACGCACTAATGTGTACATTAATGTCTTCCTGTTAAATGCACAAATTTGCGCAATCGTTTAGTATTTTTGAATGTGCTCTCATAATTCAGATACTGATATATTTTCGTACATAAATTTGTGCCCCACTATCATAACAACGATTATTATTATTATTCAAACATTAGTTACGGCTCGGCGGACAGAATCGTTGGAAATTCTATTCTAATGCTGGTCTGGCATTTGGGTCAACAATTACCACAGTCTGATTGCATAATCGAGCGGATTTTGTTCTGAAATGCGGATTGAAATGTTGCCAGAGAGCTTCGGAGTGCTGCTGGGCACAATATTTGTGTGGTTCTCTTGCTTGGAACAGAAAGTGGAGGCCAAGGTGCGTATGAGTGATGCGAAAAGGGAAAGGGAAATTATGATCCTTTTTGTATTCAAGCAGAACAACTTTGAGCTGCATGTCGACAACTTCACCTGCAGCAGCCAGGACACGGATAACCAAATTCTGAAGGAGTTCCGATGCGGCATGAACAAGAACGCCAAGCGTCGGAGCTGGCACATGGAGTTTGAGCTCCACCAACCGATGGGCGAGCACGAGGTCTTCATGCTGATCGTCCTGCCCCGCCGCAAGCCCCTACCGGAATTTGTCCTGCTCAATCTCACCACCGATGGCTGCCAGCTGCTGTCCAACCGCAACCAGGTGCCGCTCATGCGCCTCGGCCGCAGCATCATGGAGCGCTTTAGCAACTTCCCCAGGCAGTGCCCATTCCAGGGCGATATCATCTACTATATACGCGGCTTTCGCTTGGATCTCAGCCTCCTGCCTGCCGTAGAGATGGAAACCCCGGTGCACATAGAATTCGGTTACCAGGCCAAGTCGCAGGGTCTACGTTGGCTCCAGGGCACCCTGGTGGCGCGTGTGCAACGGCTGAGCGAAAAGAAGCGCTCCAAGACATCATAAAAGGTAACCGCCGCACAAAACAAATGAGGGGAAAATATATTAAACAAACATGCAGCTTCAGGAACAGCAGTTTCATCATGCCCTTGAAATATATATTTCTATATTCGATTAAAGCAAAATAAAGCGCCACTTTGCAGAATCATTGGGTACCAAGTATTGTTGATGGTTGGGTTCGGTTAAAAATCGAAAATGTGAGTTTCAGAATAAAAATTTAATGAAAGAATTTAAGTATTTTAGACCGCTATTATTATAGCCATAATGCACGAGTATGTAATGCTTTAATATCCTCAGCTGCCAAATAATGCTCGTATGCTATGACAAATCAGCAGCAAAGTAGCTCATGGCCGTGCATGGAGTTAATATTGCAGAAAATCATCATCCCCCACCTGTCCGTGGCAGAAAAATCATCATCCTCCACCTGTCCGTGGCTGACAGCTGCCGCCATCAGAATCAGCTGTTGTTTTGCTTCAGCCATCGCCATCGCCAGCGCATTCCATTCGTAGTTCCTTCATCTGTTGCCGCGCATTCGGCGTTATTCCTTCTATGTCACTCCACAAAATGTTGTTCAATTACCTCCACAAAGAAGGCGACAGACAGGGACAGACACAGGCACAGAGACAGAGACAGATGGAGCGACACAATGCGACAGAGACGGAACAGAGGCAGATAGAAAACACACATTGTAACGGTATTTTGGTGAGTGTCTGTACGACTGACAGATGGCGCGCGGGACGTACATACAAGACGGAAGCCAGAGCAACAGCTGCCACAATTTGCCGTTTGACAGATGCCGCGGCAACGGGGCAAATACGGGAAGAAGAGACAACTAATAACGTTGGTCCGAAGTTTGGCAGGGTGAACAAGGCACGGGCTGAAGAGGGGAACGGAAAATAAAATGAAATGAAATGAGAAATGGGACGACAATGTCGTCTGTTTGGTGATTTGTTACAGTTACAGCAACAGTTAGAGCTACAGTTACCGTTACAGGCACCGTTATAGGCACCATTACAGGCAACTTACGACGATGGGCCATGGGCCATGTGTTGCATACTCTCCTGATTAAGATCTCCCTTCGCGATTTCCCTTTATTTGGGATTTTTCATAATGATATGTCCCTTATGCCTCGCTGTAGCTCCGGTACTCCAGTCTCTCTTTCTCTGTCTCTGTCTCTGTCTCTCTGTACTTTACTTGAATCCTATCTCTACTCAAACCCCTCTAATTAACTTCCAGCTCTGCAGTCTGTGTATGTTAATTAGATGTCAGAGATTCACATAGACATAGGCCATGCGTGTCTCTCCTCTCTCTCTCCCTCTTTGTTTGTGTGCCTATCTGTTTGTGTCGTCCCGTTACAATGAATTTGTAGCCACCTTCCCCCACAGCACTGAAAACCGATCTGATGGCCCAAACCAAAGCATGTTGACGCCAACATTGATTTCGCTTTAGAACCCTTTCAGCAGCAGGCTCAAAACGAATCTCATTAGCTGTCTGCCACACACAAACAAGGAGACACAAGGTGCTGCTATAATTATTGAACACATATGCAAGCAAATATATTTTAGCCATCTTCTAAAGTTCCTAATAACGTAGCAAACAGTTGGCACCAAAGAGAACACCGATGTGGATGGCAACCACCCAGCACCCCTTGTACTGTCGACTATGTCGCAACGAAATTAAGTTTCCTTAATGCTCGCAGTATACCCGTACATAGAGTCAAGCACAGAGAAGCTAATGGTAAGATTGGTAGTCAAAATTGTTCAACAAATATTAAAATTGCAAAGTGAAAAGTGAAAATACACGCAGTTAGCTTTTAATGACGAATTTTTAGAAATGCTTAGAAAAGGCGAAACAAGACAGATGAGTAGACAGTTCTTGTTGGAAATGTGGGGAAACCTTGAAGCATAACGGGTAATGTGACAACAAAAAAGGGCGAAAGGAAAGCAGCTGAAACAAGAAGTTCATTTTCATCTGCCTGTCAAGGAAATCATCCTTCGTCATTGTCTAAATAGGAGTTGTATGGCTGTCTCCCCTTTAATTTAACACCCTGATAAGTTGCCAAACAGATTAGAGTCTTGAATTTTTAATCAGCTTTGTTGCCAAAGCAGTTTCCAAACAATTGAAAGCGAAGCCAAGCTAAAATTTTGATAAGCCGAGGCCCCACACATTTCTGTGGTTAGACCGCAGCTAATGAATAGTTTGGGAACCTGTATGTACGAGTATGTTTTCGTTGCTTGCCACAGAGCATTTAAGTTGAAGTCTGAAGAGACTGGTCGGCGGGTTTCGGTAAAGCCTTCCCAGCGGATAATTAACACGGCCCCCACAATCCGTTTCATGACCCCCACCCCAAACCTGGCACCGACTTTGCACCCAACTTTTGCCCTAATGCATACAGAAAAGTACTTTACTTTCCGCCTTTTACCACCATCCAGCCACAAAACAAAGTTGTGAGGTTTTTAAGAGTTCTTGCGCCAAAGTTTACTTTTTGGCGGAGTTCCCAAAACTTTTTCACGTGTCCCGCTGAAAGCTTTTCCTGCCTGTCTTTAATTCGATTCTCCCTCACAAAACAGAACAATGAAAATCTTGACTGTCTGTCTACACGAATACACACTTTATAATTAATTAAAGCAAGTTTGTCTTTCTGCTTGAAATCTGCAGCACATTTGCCATGGCTGGGAGCGGAACTTTCTGTGAAAAATTACATTGCTGGTAGAAATATTTGTGTTGAGTGAACTTAGCAGTCACAACAGTCGACATTTTTATGCTCTTTACTTTATTATCACTAATCCAATAAACAGTTTAGCAACTTTTCCTTCAAAGTCTATCACACGTAGAGCGTTCAAATAGTGTTGGCAATGTTAGAGCAGTGTAGGAAACTTCCACCCACTCCATTTACAGCCTAAGTCTAGTACGAGACATGAAAAGTCATTTACCAATTGTTGTCATGGCCAAAGTGCAGAAATTTTGAAAATTGTGAAAATTCATCTTTTCAATTCCTCCCCCATCCATGCAAAATGTGTAAGCTCTTGTTGTTTCTGTTTCTGTTTCTGCTGTCAATTTCACAGATTAATGCGCACACATTTTCACAAGAGAGAAAAGCCAGGAACCAGACCATGGCTGGGATTCGATGCTGATGCAGCCACATTTATTATTGACAATGGCAAAAGTTTTGGTTTTCGACGGATGATGCCTTGGCTGGCCCCTGACCAGACGACGAGGCGACCAAAATTGATTTACAGTATGGGTATAGACAGATTTTAATCATCAGAGCCCCTGGCCACACCAATGGGCGTTAGTTCTTGGTTGCGCCTCTCCCCAGGCGAATTTATGACCAAAAAGAGAAGTGGGTGAAGTGGGGAGTGGCGAGTGGGGGGTGACAGTGAGAATGCTAGCTCAAAATACAATTTATGGCCTTGTTGGCAAGGGACGGATGGGGGGACGTTGTAGGCAAAGTTTCAATGTTATTTCCATACAAGTGAGAAGCTTTTCTAGGTCCTACGGACTGCTTGCTTTCGGGAGTTTTATTTCCCCTGTGAAATTCGGACACCACTTGAAAACTGAATGTTGAATTTTTGTGAAGTGAAATCTTAAAGAACACTTTGCACAGCCATTATCAAAGAGAGAATGCAACCAAAGAGACAACCCACCCCAAGCGAACAAATCTTTTGAACACTGTTTATCATTTTGCGGTTAAGAGAGCCCATAGCCAGTCGTACGGTTCTCTTATCACCTCTTCCACGGCTGCTATCTGCTTGGGGTTTGTCCAAAGATGGTTTTGCGGTTACAGTTCTTTAATTTTTCGAGCTGAGTCGACTATAAAAAGCCAGGCATTGCTGGGGGATGTCACAGTGCGCTGCTCGTAGCCCCCCATCGAGTCACATTCACCCATTCGAATCGTCTCCGGTCATAGCTAAAAATGACAAATACGGATCTGAAAGCCTTGGAGTTGCTGTTCCAGCGTCCCTTGGAGCCGGTGTTCACCAGTCGGGACCAGGGCAAGGTGGTGTTCGATCTGCCCGACAGCTTCTACACGGATCGCTATCGCAATGACAGTGTCGCAGTGTCCAATCGTTTCTCCCAGGACGTGGACCTGAAGATACCCGTGCAGGAGTTGGCCAACAAGCCGAATCTGAACTTTGCCAAGAAGCTGGGCCGAAAGAACCAGTTCTCGCTGTTCAACGATCGCCACAGGGAGATCGCCAGTCAGCTGATCACCTTGTTCATGGGTGCACCCAATCTGAAGCAGTTCGTGTCCCTGGCAGCCTACACCAAGTAAGTTCCGGGTTGTGGATCCTCCTTTGAGGACCGCTGATAACTGTTCTTCTTGCTGCAGGGATCGCCTGAATCCGGTGCTCTTCCAGTACGCCTATGCCGTCGCCATTGCGCATCGCCCGGATACGCGTGAAGTGCCCATCACCAACATTTCGCAGGTGTTCCCCGGCAACTTTGTGGAGCCCTCCGTCTTCCGGGATGCTCGGCAGGAGGCGGCGACGATCGGTGACAGTGGGGAGCGTATTCACGTGGACATACCGCGCAACTATACGGCCTCGGACCGCGAGGATGAGCAGCGACTGGCCTACTTCCGCGAGGACATCGGCGTCAACAGCCACCACTGGCACTGGCACTTGGTCTACCCCACCACCGGGCCCACGGAGGTGGTGCGCAAGGATCGCCGTGGCGAGCTCTTCTACTACATGCACCACCAGATCCTGGCCCGCTACAACGTGGAGCGGTTCTGCAACAACCTGAAGAGCGTCAGGCCGCTGAACAATCTGCGAGTCGAGGTGCCCGAGGGCTACTTCCCCAAGATCCTCTCCAGCGTGAACAATCGCACGTATCCGGCGCGAGTGTCCAATCAGCTGCTCAAGGATGTGGATCGCGAGGATGCCAACATTGAGATTGCCGAGGTGGAGCGCTGGCGCGACCGTGTCTTGGCTGCCATCGATCAGGGCTACGTCGAAGATGTGAGCTTCCCGCCCACGAGGGTTTCCATTCCACTCACGCTAATCCGTAACCCTCTTGTAGGCTTCTGGCACTCGCACTCCCTTGGACGATGTGCGGGGCATTGATATCCTGGGCAACATGATCGAGGCATCGCCGGTGCTGTCCGTCAACAGCCAGTTCTACGGCAATCTGCACAACCAGGGCCACACCATCATCTCGTTCGCCCACGATCCGGACGCACGGCACCTGGAGGAATTCGGCGTGATGGGGGATGTGACCACGGCCATGCGCGACCCCATCTTCTACAGGTGGCACGGATTCATCGACTCCATTTTCAATAAGTTCAAGACACGCCTGGATCCCTACAACGCCGACCAGCTGGGCTTCGACGGCATCAGCGTGGACTACGTGGAGGCGAAGATCGGCAAGGGCAATGCCAGGCCGAACACCCTGATCACCTACTGGCAGAAGTCCAGTGCGGATCTGGCCGCTGGCCTGGACTTTGGCCCAGCCGCTGACGGCAACATCTTTGCCTCGTTCACCCACTTGCAGAACGCTCCCTTCACCTACACCTTCAACGTGACCAACAGTGGGCCGCGCCGCACGGGCACCTGTCGCATCTTCATCTGCCCCAAGGTGGACGAGCGCAACCAGCCGCTGCGCCTGGAGGATCAGCGACTCCTGGCCATCGAGATGGACAAGTTTACCGTTGAACGTGAGTACTCCATCTAACACTCCACCCTTATGTGCTTATGCCCTGAAATGTATCCTCAGTTATGCCTGGAGAGAACACCGTTCGCCGCCAGTCCACTGAGTCCTCGGTGGCCATTCCCTTCGAGCGCTCCTTCCGGCCCATTGGCGCCGCCTACCAGCCCAAGGCCGCCGATGAGCTGGCCCGCTTCCGCTTCTGCGGCTGCGGCTGGCCCGAGCATCTGCTGCTGCCCAAGGGCAATGCCCAGGGCATGCTCTTCGATCTGTTCGTCATGATTTCCGACTACTCGCAGGACTCTGTGCAGCAGCCCAATACGTAAGTGGTTACCTCGGGAGGGGCTTTACCGCATTTCTTCAAATTATCACTTTCCACCCCACACGATAGACCCAACGATGCCTGCAGCACCGCCTACTCCTTCTGCGGCCTCAAGGACAAGCTGTACCCGGACAGACGCACCATGGGCTTCCCCTTCGACAGGCGCCTGCCCAATGCCAATCTGACTGAGCTGGTCGGCGCCTTCACGAACATGGCCAAGACCGATCTGCGGATCGTCTTCAACGATCGTGTGGTGGACAAGCCCTAAAACACTGATGACGACGACCCAATGAACCGATCTGGACCGAACGGAAATGACTTTCAATATTTTAAACTCTCTACATACATATTACTACGTATATTTGTGCACCATTTGCTGTTGTTTTGCAGGTACTTAGTTTTATATATTCCAAAATATCACACGAAATACACGTATGCAATCATAACTGACTTAAAGACTTTCAACTGACTGGTAGAACTACATACATACATATGTTGGAACATACATACATATGTAGCAGGACTGTAGAACTACAAGAAGTATGTACCAGGTGCATATGTACATATGCATGTCTGTGCTATGAGACGATTGTAAAAGCAATTAGGTGCTCGAAAAGAGACCGCTCCCTGAGGGTACATTTGCCTTCCACAAATCACCCACACCCAAAATGGAGAGCGAAACTGATTGAGTGAGACTGTGCAGCCAGAGAGGAGTTTCGTGCAAAGCCAGAGAGCAAGTACGAAATTATGATACGAGCCACTAGACACCAGGCAAACAAAAGCAATGTCTAATGGTGCATATGTACGGAAAACAAAAGCAACCAAACAAAAGAATGAGCGAGCGAGCAATGCACCTTCTCGTATTCAGAACTTACATATGTACGTATGTAGATGAAGGGCAACAAGGAACGAACACTGGATTCGAGCACCGAAACATCAGATGCCCTTTCAGCTAACTCCGATTCCGCACAATCAACATGAAACATCAACTTGTTGACTTCGGCTTAAAGTTAGGAAAGTTTCTTGTACAAAGTTTATATTGTAAAAATGTTATAAAAATCATATGATACCCTGTAAGGGTAGTGCAATCACCACCGATCTCTTCTTGCTGCATTTGTGCATAGAAAATGAGTAATCAGGCAGAGAAGAAGCCCGCACTCAATTTTTTTCTAGCTTTCACTTGTCTGCTCTCCTCTGGCCAACACACAGACACTCGGAAACAGCAACATATTCACTCGTAGATGATAAATATTTGCTGTTATAGGAAATCCCCAGCCAGAAATATTTGCTTGCTAAATATTTGCTTTACATTATTGAATATGGCCTGTGCCAAGGCGATTCCTGCGCCAACAGAAACAGATACGATACAGGGACGCACCCACGCAGGCTGGCCGTCGTTTATTTATCCAACACAGACACGCCCACAAAGTGGGTGAGGCTAATCCTATTAGACTTCAAAGCCGTTTACCCAAACAAAACTTTGCCATGCCCACTGGAGACGTGCGCCTTGGCACCAAACTCGGACTCCAAGTCGAAGTGTAAGTCGGACTCCAGTCCAAGCACCATGAGCTGTGCCCTGATGTGGCAGTGGGCCTCTGGTAACAGCAATCTGTAAACCGCTGCACGTGTGGCGCTTATTAATTTTCGACATTTACCGCGTCGAGCACTTTAATTAGAGCTGCGACGACCCACTCATGGTGCTCAACGGCACAACAATATAAGGATAAAGTTCTGTACAGAGACTTTGTTTTGCTTGGCATTGGAGTTGGGGTAGCCACTGGGAGACACAACAGCTGCTGAAAAACAAATTGATTGTTAATAGATTTTTATGGGGGTTTTGGGAAGAGAACAAATCATACATATGTATGTATGTATGTATACTCTGATGGTCCAATGTTCAATGAAGCTTACAGTTGGCCTCAACAGGCACTGCAATAATGACAGTCCGTTTTTCTCCTTTCTGGTTTTAATTTGTACCGAAATGTGATATTTATCATAGACTTTCCACTGCCCATTTATTCATCAATTTAAATTGAAGCTGAAAATTCCAAAATAAAGTCTTCGCTTTAAAGGAATAATAAATAGGCTTGAGCTATAGACATGAAACTTCTGCATTATGGTGTGTGTTCCCTTTTCTTTGAAAAAAAATAAATAACGAAGCTTCATTTTATATTATCTCCCGCGCTGTTTCATTCATTTTAAACCGAGTTCAATGAGCCCATGGAAAAGTTGTCCGTAGTGTTGACAGGCCCCCCACCACCACCCAATAAGCGAACGGCGCGCCGGCCGGGCCACAATTTAATCTCCTTTGTTCCGTTGCTGGGCTTTTTATTTCTTTTCAAAGCTGCATATTTTATGGGTACACACTGCAATTGATGTAAACTTTCTCTGAACTCAAATTAAATTATAGCCAAAACAGTAAATTGTGGGATGCGCTGATCAGTGATAGAAGAAGTATTTGCGGATAGTTCTCCTCCAAGAGAAAACCCTAGGTGCCAGAATTTCTTGCCCGCTGGGGACTGACCACAAAAGGAGTCCGACAAAGTGAAATCATTGCCTACGGCAGCTGTCCGCTTGGAGCGTTTCCACTGTAGTTGTCAGCTTAAAGAGTGCCCAAGTCAGTCTTTCGTTTCTCCCCTTCCTCACAATTATTGGACCTGGCCAGAGGACATTCCCACTCACGTTCTGCATTTATTTATGCGGCCAAATTGTAGAAAATTAAAAAGTAGACAAGAAATAGACAAGAACGGAGGAAAAAGTTGCCAAGCTGTGTGCAAAGCAAGAGAGAATACTTTATACTTTAATTTATTTTGGTAGCTGCAGGGCAACACAATTCGTGTGTTTTATTTTGGTAAGGGTACCCACAGAGGGTGGAGAAAGAGAGTGAGAGATGGAGGGGACGGCGGCAGTTACCACTTCGGCATAACTTTGACTTTGGCTTTGGGTCGTTTTTGCCCCATATGTTGTTGTTATTGCTGGCATTAATGTTGCTTACTTTGGGCCAAGGCGAGGCCAAGGCTTACTGTGGGTCTGGCCTGGTCTGGTCTGGGAGAAATGTGTGCAAAGGATCTCGGGGCATATTAGCATACTTTTTGCAGTTCTCATGTGTGTACGAGTGTTGTACTGTGTGCTGTGGGAGTGGGAGCTACCCATTGTACATACACACTTATTGTGGATGATGTGTGTGAGAGACACTGACAGCAATTAGGGAAGCAAATACAGCAGAAACCAATCGAAAATCGGCCAAGTGCAAAATATCAGAAGTCCGCAGTCATTGTAGCGGATTCGGACCATTGATTACTTAATTTCTGTGAAATTTCCAGCCAGTCAATGCTCGTCCAGAAGCCCATTAAACGGTCAATCAGACGTGAACGCAAGGCACTCAAACAGATAGAAATCCATAAACCGGCCTTGCACCGAGGCATTGCATTCGACATGCTGAAAGTGAGATCTGCCAAATGTAAACTAAATCTTCTATGGCGCATTATCGCACGCCTTGAATGAGCTCTGATGGGAGGAACGTGTTCCAGTGCCCTTCAAGACTCCCCAGCAATTGAAAACATATTGTTTTGAGCTATTTCTGTCGCCTGCACATGTAAACATTCTCAATGTATCCCCGCCCCGTCATAATTATGCTCCCGCCAGTTCTACGGAAATAATCCAACTGTGCTCCTCCTCCTCTCCCTGCCCTGTCAGTGCAACCACAACCTCAAGCCAGTGAATGGCTGAAAGCTATCTATAGCATTACACAGCTATAATTAAAGCTTTACATCTACACACAACTGCATGCAGTCTGTGGAAAAAGTCTATTTACACAAGCAATGCATATTTATTAATATTTTTCACATTTTTTGGCGTTTATTCTTTTGCTGGCTAAGGATGTCCAAGCTTCATCGACTAAATATGTATGTTAACAATATTTTCAGTGTTTTCTCAGTGTGAAAGAACTTTTCAGACCTACTGTATGGAATCGGTGCATGATAAAATGTGTGTTCGCATTCACATGTATGAAATCCGTTATTGATACCCACATTATTTCCCAATAATGGCTCCGTATCGCACTCTACCCACAAGGGGAATGACAGGCAACTTCAAGTACTACGACGAGTGCTTCTGGCAATCATCGTGGGGTCCTATTCTGCTTCCGATCCGATGCTGCGTCTTGGAGCATGCTAATTGTTTGCAATTATGCTTTGAGCGAGCTTCACTTTGTAATGAAAATGAAACGGCATAAAAATGTTAGAGGGAGCACGTTCCGGAGGAGAGGAGGGGCAGAGGGGGCACGGGCCCGTCAATTGCATTAAAATTATGAAAATTCTCCCAGTGAAGTGCTGCCACTTGAAACGGAATTAGGTGAGCCGCAAAGAGTTTGTATTAAAATTTAATTTAATTGCCACACAATTATGTACCATATTTGAGTAATTTGTATGTTCATTTCCGAACAAATAAATGTAAATTAAAGTGTGGTAATTGACAAAAACCACAATTTAAATGCCACTATGCCCACAATATTTTTTGCCGTAATGATTTACGGTTCGTGCTGCGACTTATCGGTATCAATCGACAATTAAATTGAATTCCCATGACCCACGGGGTGGGTGGTGGCATTTATTTGTTTAATTTATTGATCAGCAAAGCTCAAATAAATGTGCGTATACTTGTTATTAAATCCTATGGAAATTATTATTTCAAATGAGCAAGTTTATGTTTTTTTCCCCCTTTTGCCGCGTACATTTTCGGTGAATGTTTATTTGCCACACGCTCTGACGACAGACATTTACCTTTCGACTGTTAATGATAATATTTAAATTAATTGCTAATAAACCGGCATCGAATGTTTACACCCCACAGTTCATCCGACAGTCCGTCATGGCAACTGTGTTAATTTTATAATTTTACCCCCTTGTTTATAGCCCATTGCCGATGACTTGAACAAATGCGAAGCTGAAATCACTTTTATCTTCGGTTGCCAGTCCGCTGTCCGTTCGTTTCTTGTACACCCTCTCCGATGTGTCTGCCCCAGATATGTGCTATTGCTATTATTTGGTGCATGAGGAAAAGAGAGTGGAACAGAGACCTGAAATACCTCCTACCGTAAACATTTCCAGAGAGCCGTCTCACGATATTTAAGCACAACTGTGAAGAGAGCGGGAATTTGTCGCCTTACCTTATTGGAGGGGAACCTTGCTAATTTCTGTCCTCGTTTTCTCTCTCTCTCTCTGCACAGGTATTAACGGGATCGACAGCAGCTGTGTTATTTTACCGTCCGCTGCTGAAGCGTGGAGAATTTAATGTTTTATTCACACTCACACAGCGAGCAGAGTAAATAAATAAACGCCAGAATTTACTGTGCGAAACAACAACAAACTCACATACTCGAAATAATTTAAGCGAAAAAGTGCTGCCTTAAGCAATTAACTGTGATGTCAGAGAGCCAAGCCAATCTGCACTCTGCAATCCCTGGGAAAAGAGGTAAATATACATATTTACTGCCAGCAGTCCTGTCACAGCATTTGGCGATTATTTTCTCGTACCTTATGTACCATGATCTCGAAGCTCTTTTGCCACCAAGCCTTCCCAAATTTATGGAACTTGACACTTAAAGTAATATTTTGTGGGTACAATTTAAGTTTGTTTAAGCAACTTTATAGCTTTTCATAACAATATACAGTATGGAAATTCCCCACCTGGTTTTGCTGGTTTGAATGCTGGCCAAAGGACTATGGCTAGAAATGCGGTCTGTGTCTGCGTCTGTGCCGGAGGCACTTTGAGCATTGTTGCAGACATCACAATGTGCATAGAATTACCGCACTTCAAGGCAGCGAGAGACAACAATTATATTTTATTTTTGTTTTCATTCCAAATGCTTTCCCACACACCCAGTGCTCTTGGGAATGGAAAATGGAAAAAACAAAACGAGTGGCAGCCCCTGCAACGGCAGCATCTGGCCATTATAAAGCTTTGCAGTGAAAAACGGAAGGCAATACTCGCATTCATATATATTTTAATTTGTATAGAGTGCAGCTTCCCTCCCATGCAGCATGCACACAAAATTGAAAGATCACGCTCGAAAAAATAAATTAATTAAAACTAAAGGTGTTTACTGGACTTTAACTGTAGCTATAATAACACATTTTAGCAGACTCAGTCACCTTTTTAAACCTCGTTAGAGACCATTTTGAAACACTTTCAACTTTACGTTTTTAAATTTTAAGTTTTTAATTTTATTCCTTATTTTTTGCAACGAAGATGAACCCTCCAGATGGCTTTATATCGGCGGTCAAGCTGCATGTACGGATCCAACAGGTTAGGCAGCGGCTAAAGAAGCGACGAAAGGTCACGCCGCCTCGTGAATTCACTCCACCAGCCGCTATTGACCCGCTGGAGAAGTCCACTATGATGGATCTATTGAGCAGCTTCGATCGATCCTTTGCCAAGGAGGCAAACGCGACCAAGGCGGCCAGTTTTTGGCGTAAGGTCGATCCTTCGAAGGTGCGGGCCTTGAGCGATTCTCACTTTCCACGGTGCCAGTGCATGGAGATCTGCCCCGAGAGCCCGGGCAGCACACCTCCACCGCGCCGAAATATCTTGCATCCGGACCATAATCCGTACGAGAAGGTATATGAGGGCACGTCGCTGCAGGCATCCGGAGCTAAGGAATCGAATCTACTGGGAGCCTATCGTCAAAGCATTGAGGCTACCAGCTCAAGCCGCACTTAAATTACAAGTCTAAGGAAAATTTTCAACGTGTATCGTCTTGTCTCATCACATCACATCACACATCACGTCAATCAACCATGTGGAATCTCAAGCGCAGCATAGCCGGTGCAGTATGTCGAAGCCAGAATATCCAGCCCATCGCTCTGCTGCGGCCGCGCAAGGACAGCCTCCTCTGTGGATGGCGGCAGTACGCTACCACACAGAAAACGCCCAACTACGTGAAGAGCTTTGCTAGAGCCAAAGGACGACAGCTGCAGGTGCATCCGAATGAACGTGATCTGTCCACTATCTATAGGAAAGTGTGCAAAGAATGTGCAATGGAGTCAATGGACAGGCAGACGGAATGCCCTTACTCGAGTACACAAAGGCCTGCACCGTGCCGATCTTTTCCGAAATCAACCAAACCATCTATAACCAAAGAAAGGTTGGCTCCTGCTGCGCTTCCACAAACGCATTCGTACAATTTGCCGAGGCAAAGAATAGAGAGGACTTCTCCTGAGACGAATATCTCAAAGTCAACAAGACCAAGACGATCTTTTACTAAGGACAAGTCCTACAAAATTGCCCAAAAACCACAATTGAAATCCGGCAAATCGATTCAGGAAACACACCCCAACGTAGCCAGAATCAAGTCCAACTCGACCTTTAGAAGCTGCCACTCCAACAGACGGCTCAAACGGAAACATTCTATTGGTAGTATGTCCCTAAAAAGTGTTGATCTGGTTAAGATCCTACGGGAAATGTCGGTGAAGCGTCCTACTGAAAAGGAGTATATGAGAAATGACTTTGACTCGGCAGCGGAGCCGTTGGATCCATTGAGTACGTTAGGCCCTCAGAGGGAGGACGATCCTACGACTTCAATTGCCAGCACGGTGTCAGCATCCGCTGGTGTGGCACATGATTTAAACCGGCTCTCTTCGATATTTTACCTAACTTCTAGAAGTACATACAATCTGCCCGAATTTTCGCCGATCAATATAATGAAGCACAAAGATGAGTTCCTGTCCGTGCATTCACTGGAGCGCAACTTTAAGGACACCATGCCGAAGATATGGCCCAAGACTGAACCAGATATCAGCAGACCCAGAGGGAAGGAGGAGTCCATGCCAGCCAAGACTCGCTCCGAAGGTGATAATCGGCTGGCCAGGCGCATCCACAGGCTGAAGATGACGAAATCCGTAGGCTGCCAGACGTCCTCAGCCGACTCTAGTTACCAATGCGACGTATGCCACAGGGGCGGAGGGTACTCGCATCCATGTTACCAGCCAGCGAAAAATTCTCAGCAGCATCGAATGAAAAAGCTGCGCACTCATGAGATTGCCTGCCAAACGGAGCCCACCATTTGTATTCTATGCCAGATAGAGAGACAGCCCGAACCCGATGAGCCCTACATGATCGCGATGAAGCAGCGCAGGCAGCGCGAGGACCTCCTGGTGTACTACCGGCAGATGGAGCGGCCAAAGCAGTCCCCGGCACCCACCAAGTCGCTACCTAAAAGGAGTCTGCGGCAAATGCGCAAACAGCTGGAGCTGTACCTGGAGATCCTCGCCCACTGCGATCGGATGGTTGATGACAAGCTTCACGCTAGAACCGCTGGTATTTCGGCACAGCAGTGCTGAAGGCTTTGACCCAACTGGATGGCGGACTTAGGTTCTAGTTTTCCAACTGGTTGGACCAAGGCCCAAGCAAGTTTAAACATCGATTTTTTGTACTATAATTCGAATAAAGTGTGCTTCAACGGTTTTATTTACAACGAGGTCCCGCTTTAAGCCTTGAAGTCCCAGGCTATGCCCCACTTCGCTCCCCTTCCTTGGCCTTTTCTATAAACTATAATAACATTGTGGAGAAAATAAATTGCCGACGATTACACAATGCAAAGTGTTCATTCTATTCACTTAATACGACCCTTGAACTACTCGTACACAGTCGTGGCATATAAAGTTTATTCAAATGAACATTGGCTCGGAAAAACTATTTTCCTGCATGCTTTTCCACCAAATTTATTCCATTGCAACCAACCAGTGCGCCATAAAAGTCAAGTTTTTTTTATATGAATCCCGATCCCCAGTCCATCCGCATAAATGTCAATTCCGCAGCAACTAAAATGCATTCTGCCTCCCCTTACGTGGCCACATCATCTCTATAAAAGTCAGACAGTGCCCCCTCTTTCGCGCACACTCTCCACACCCAACTACTCAAGTGCAACAGCAACAACAATATTTTTGAAAAATAGAAACATAAAACAACGAAAAAGTAACTCTAGAAATTGTGACTAAAAGGATACGCGCTACACATTGCTGACACTTTTTAGAACAGGATGCCAAATGATAATACAGTAAAATTCTCCTTTTAAAATATATATTCATAGATTGGCAAAACGCGTACTTATTCTGCCTGTTAAAAGGATATATGTTACACATGGATATAATATACCCCCCGATTCACAAGCAATGCCGGGTACTACAAAAAATATGCGAAAAAATGATCAAAGCAACAAAAACTCGGTCGAGGAGTTCGCATGCTCGTGACGAGAACTAGAAACTTTTTATATATACGAGTGTACATAGTACATACGATTTTCTAAAGCAATTACGTGCGGGTGGTAGTGGAAAAGGAAACTGGTTTATTAATTTTTATGAAACTCACTTTAATGCTAATTTTATAGGGCCACCACAAACTCACACTCACACACACACACAGAGCCGATGAAAGGTAGAATGCTGAAAAGTATGCAACGCGGGAATGCAAGCACATCAGCCGTGTGAAGCTGTGGCAGTGAAAATGGCAGACCTGCTACGAGCAGGTGTCAAGGTGCGAAATGCGTTGAGTCAGGTGCGTCACCTACACCCGGGGGCGCCAAAACACACACCGTTAAACGGCGGCCGAGCAGCGAAGGAAATAAAGGAGGAAATTCAAAAAACGTAAATTAAAATGAAAAAGCGCATAAAAAGCGAAGTCCGAAGTTTCTGTGCCCTTACCAAAATGTATTTAACCGATCGGATTTTCCCGAGCTCTGAAGAAAACCTTCATATGTATATGTATATGTGTGTGTGTCTGTTAGGGACTACGAGTATATGCAGAACCAGAAAATGTTGATGAAATTACTCTTGCTTTTTGTAGGGTATACAAATGGAAGTTAGAGCCCAACAAAGAGACGAGATGACCGTCTGTTGGGTTTTGTGATTTACCGGTGGCATCATAATTGCCTTAAAGTGGTTTATATTATTAAATCCGTTAGTTAAAACTTGTGGAAAATTAAATTTACTCCATCTGCGTTCATCATTCACGTTTAATTGCATCGCCGAGTGCAACCGAAATTTGATTAAGCAAAAATAATTACAATCCAGGGGAAAGTGGAAAATCGTTTAATTGGCCAAGACCAGTAGGGCAGCAGCTGGCTAGTTAACAAGATTTACAATCAACTAATTAAACTTTTTAGATTAAAACACAAACTTTAGCTGAATCTCGGAGTTTTGCTCGGTTCAAAAGTTCACAAGTTTCAAATACACAAGGAATAAAGCGCCTGAGAGCAATACTGAGGCCATAAAATCCCGGCATCTGATGAAAACTAATGGAAATTGCTGCTTGAGTGACTGCAAGGGATTGCAGAAAGGTTGGAAAGCAAAAGCTTACACAAGTATGTGTATTAATGGATTTCGATAATAACAAAAATATAGAATATCAAACGAAGCAGAGACTGAAATTGAAATTTAGTGAACTTTGGCAATGAAATGTTTTTTAATTATGGGAGAGCACAGAATTTCGGTCTTTTCTTTTTCATCTCCTTGTGAATATATTTACGTTTAATCTACGAAGTATGGTATGGCCGTCTCTGCACTCCCCCATGGAGAATAACTCCCCCCATGTAATAACGTGTTCGAAGAAAATCAGCAAACTTTGTGGAATACAAAATGAATGCAGCAATCAAACAGCCTGCTGCCATACCGTCAGGTATGATTAAAATTATCAGTTGCGTGCTAATTGGATGCATTCCCAGAAACTTGAAATTCAACTGAATTTTCATTGCGGAATATCGATGTGGAACACACACACACATTCTTGTTCTTGGCAACAAACACAAAAGCATATAAAATGAAGTCTCCATCAATCATACGCAGCGTGAGCCGCCACTGTGGATGTTTTGAAGCCCAGACATGATAATCATACGCACCGCAGCCACCGCAGCCGCCGACACCACCGCTGTCAAATATATTCCAAAACCTTTGAAATGCAAATCAGGCTAAATTTCCCAACATAAATCCAAATCAAAACGCAAAGGCACACCAAACCACAAACACACACAGCAACACACACACACTCGCACTCGCACTCACCTTTTGCTCTGGGAGGCTGACAGGCTTGTGCCTGTTGTTCTTGATGTGGCGCCTGTCGGTTCCCGTTGGCTCCTGTCGATTCTTGCCGCTTGTTGCTTGCTCTATGTCAAAAGAACTGCTGCCACCTCTTGCTGTGATTGTGGTTGTGGTTGTTGTCGTCCAATTGAATCAATTCAACAGCAATTTGCGGAAAATCCAAATAAAGTAAAAGGAGGAAACAACACAAAAAACAGTGAGAAATGAGTGAGATTTCCTTTTGGATAAACTTGAATTGCGAGACTTTTCCTATGGCCACATTCTCACCCCCGCCAGTGTGAACGCGAGCGTGTACGTGTGTTGGGGTTACATATGGTAATTTGGTTGGGATTTACAGGGCTTGTTGCACACTGCTGCTGCTTAAGCGAAAGGACAGGGACCGGGTCAGGGTCGTGCATGGAAATTGGACTGGTATTCGGTCTCTGTTTCGGTGGATTGGCAATGGACAGCTTATAATCGTATTTTTCAATCTGCAATCGCGCTCGATTAAATTATCTGAGATTTTGCATTTCGTTTTTCATTTCTCTCGTTTGATGTACTTTACGGTTTTTTATTTATTTTTTTTTTTCTGTCTGAGATTTGGATTTAACACACAGTTTTAAGTTTTAATGGCACAGATGTGCCCCACACAAAATATTTTTTGTATGTTTTACTAAACATGTGCCAAAAAAATTTTATAAAATATATGTACATATTTATGTATGTATATGTATATTGTTGCATGTATATGTACTTTAATAATTTATGTTTTCGTGATTTCGGTTTTTCCAACTTTGATAACTTGCACTTTGAATCCTTTAAGTTCGTTGTGGCAACATTGTTGCTGCAACTTATGTTTTCTCTTGCACTTGAACTAGTTTTTCCATGCAGCGATTTTCCGCCCTTGCCAACCAACACCCCGCCCCGCCCCGCACACACCAACAAGCACTGATAACGGTATCGCTTGGACGGTTTTTTTTTTTCTCGAATGGGGATGCTCGGCTCGGCTCCGCTCTACCTTATGCCACGTCCGCCTTTCTGTGCCACTCAACAGCAACTGTTGCAACCGTCGAAAAGGCAACTTGTGGCTGCCTCGGCTGCGGATGCTTCTCCCAGCATCTTTGGTGGAGCTTTTGGGGAAAGCTTTCTGCCGCCATACAGCAAACTTTCTCCCACCGTACAGCAAACTGTTGATTTTTCCATGTGTGCGTGTGCTCGGGCGTGTGCGTGTGCGTCCCAGGAAGAGAGCACAGAAGAGAGACATCTTCCCTAGCGGTTAATTAAGCTCCATTGATATTTGGAATAAACAATAATTAACTGTTGTTATTGACATATTTTAAAAACAGGAAATAACAAATTACAAAATTACTTTCGTAGCAAAATAGTGTAAAAATCTAAATTTATGTTCATATTTATTTTATTACATCGGAATATAAAGACTTTTAGCGGCTCTGATATATTAACGTCTATCAGCTACGAGGATTGCGACCCAATTGATTTTTGTCTATTAAGTTATATTTACGAGTATTATTAATATTTAGCCGCCAAGCTTATCAATGCAACAGCTACCAATGACAACGGTCCACACGAGCCCACCGTGGGGAAAGCTAGCCTACTTTTAGAAAAGGCCAGGAATAGATGGGGCGCATTTCGAGCATAAAGAAGCTTTTAGTAAATTAGACTTCATCATAGCATTGCAGGTGCCATCGATGGTGCAACCGCTGGTGCTGCTCAGGGTCCCCAAACCCCCTTCCCACAGCGGTCAATAGCCCCAAACGGACGAAGGCCACACGCTTTTGCGAATCCATGGAGAATCCGCACTGCTGGACTAATTGCTACGTTTCGGCAAGGGTTCTTGTTACTGAATGACCTACATGCAGCGAATTTCACAGGAGCAACAATTATGAGGGTGCGGGGGGCAGCTTACATTAAAGTCTTAGCAAAGGTACAACGAAACCAAATTGAGCCGTTAACTTCGTTTAAAGCCAAGCTAAAGGACAGGAAACCAATGGGGCGCCAATGAGCGTATGTGTGTGTGTGTGTGTAAGTGATATTTAACGGAACATCTCAACGCAGAGTTAAGTGTAGCTTCCTTCAGCGTACTCCGCCGCTTTTGTTGACTTAATAATAGTCGAATGAAAGTTAAAGTCTCCCCTGAAATGGCCAGCTGCAGTTGTGGCCTTGTCTATACCTGATTATACCTGTACATTTTCCATGGCCAATGGAGTGAGTGGACTAATCCTGTGCATCGGTCGGTAATCCTATCACAGCTGACCCTGAGGCTGAGCTTCGTTTCACCAGCGTTCTCTGCACACGCCACTGATTATAGCTAGGTGCTCTATTTACGCACTGGCCATTCTGAATCTGCTGCTAATAACTAGCGTCCTTCAGATTCTGGTAATATAATCCTAACGCAGCAATGGGCAACGCTTAGAGTTTCCATTTTCCACATTCAAATTGTTGTCGTGCCACGGCTCAAAACTACGAAAGTCAATTGATGTAGCCAACAAAAAGCTGGTTGGTAGGAACCTTTGATTTGAATTTTCAAATAACGTGCCGATAGGTTGGTATGTAATGGGGCGCTATGACAACCATGGTCATACTAGAATCGATATTGGTTAGTGCGACCGCCCAGATTTAGGTTCTGTTAGACTCGCAATTTATTTTTTTAATTCGATTTGAAATTATGTTTTTAATCTCTGCGCCGCCCTGCGCTTCGCTACTATAGGATATATAGGATTATAGGAGATGATTTAGTGTTGGAAAGTTCTCTGTCCAAACAGCTGACCGCTATCGATAGGATGCAGTCGATAGGGGGAGCAACAGTTGGGAATGCACGGTCACATTAAACCTGCCGAAATGTGTTTACACAGTTTAATTGCTGTTTTCTTTATTTGAAACGTTCTTTGTTAAAAAAAACAGAACCATAAAGTTAATTGCATCTAATTGCACTATAGCCAGCCTGATTACAGAGGTGAGTAACCGACAGCGCACCAGCAATCGTCTCATCAAGCGTTTAGCCGAGCCTTTGTTTTCATTGCGCGCTGGCATCAGCTGGGGGCAATAATACTATAGCGTAGTGGCGTATCAGCTAAATATGCTATATACTACGTGCCCAGACCTTTATCAGCGTTTAGTCGACCACTTTGTAGCCCACATTCACGCTTCGAATCAGTTATTTGCTTGAGGCGCGCGCGTGTGGCGGTGTTTGACACTTGACACTCCCTGGAACGAATCCATAACCGACTCTCATTTCAGCAGCAGCGAAAAGATGCGTCCGTTCTCCGGCAGCGATTGCTTGAAGCCCGTCACCGAAGGCATTAATCGCGCCTTCGGTGCCCGGGAGCCCTGGCAGGTGGCGACCATCACGGCCACCACAGTGCTCGGCGGCGTCTGGCTCTGGACGTTTGTGTGTCAGGATGAAAGTGAGTTTCCCCTGATAGGTTTGCTCAACATACATCACTATCTGCAAGTAAATGCTCGTAGGCAAAAGTCAGGCCACTTAGTGACTCTGTGGATTCCTTTTTTACGCCGTTGTCGACGTCGTCATAAACTTTAATCCATCAAACAATCTTATCTGTGACGGCGTGCACTTTCGTTCCCAACCCAAGTAAATGCCAAGCCTATATGGCCCATTTTTTGTAGTTTGACTGAAGAAATCGAATGTGAAATCGTTACTTTCATATATACATATGTATGTACTTTGTGCCTTACATAAGTTCATTCGAGTGGCATGCACCCGTTGAATGCCCTCCGTGAACTTTTGCTTTTAATCGGTGTACAGATTACAAGAGATTAAAGCCAAAATATTAATTGAACCATTTGGCTACTTCAAATCGAAGCAAACATACAAACGGCGTAGCTACTGGCTTCGATAAGGATATCCGCTGATACTTCTAAGCTCGCCATTATAATGTTTCCAATGGCTTCCGTTATCAGCAGGTGGCATAATCAAGGAGATTTCTAATTACTAATCCTCTAAATGGAAAACGTATCGAGAACGTTTCCCATCCGTTGACCAAAGCTTCCACAAGCCACCTCAAAACTTGGTCAAAGTTCCTTTCCGTTCGGCACCTTTGCACCAGATACTCGTATGTACACATGTATGTATATTTAAACCAGACATGTCCGGCTTCCACGATATGCTATCGTGTTTCAGCGACTACCGATCGCCACATTCCCATTATAAAATGATTCATCATTTTATTTTACGGTTCGATACGCCTTCAGATAAGCATGCATTAGGTTATTCGATAGGGGACTATTGAAATTAGTTGGTCAGGCGATCATTTCGGAACCGCACTAACGAATCCTCCATCCCTTTGCTGGTTGCAGGTCTCTACATCCGTGGCAAGCGGCAGTTCTTTAGGTTTGCCAAGAAGATACCCGCAGTACGGCGACAGGTGGAGGCGGAGCTGACCAAGGCCAACAATGACTTTGAGTCGGCGATCAAGACTAGCAACGCGCACCTCACCTACACGGTGACACTGCCCGAGAAGGGTCTGAGCAATGAGGTGATCCTGAAGCTGGTGGACGACCATCTAAAGACTGGCCACTACGAGTGGCGCGAAGGTCGCGTCTCCGGTGCCGTCTACGGCTACAATCCGGAACTGGTGCAGCTTGTTACGGAGGTGTATGGCAAGGCATCGTACACGAATCCCCTCCATGCGGACCTCTTTCCGGGCGTCTGCAAAATGGAGGCTGAGGTGGTGCGCATGGCCTGCAATCTGTTCCATGGAAAGAACGACAGCTGTGGCACCATGACCACCGGCGGCACCGAGTCCATTGTGATGGCCATGAAGGCATACCGGGACTACGCCCGCGAGCACAAGGGAATCACCAGGCCGAACATCGTTGTGCCGCGCACTGCGCACGCGGCCTTCGACAAGGGTGGCCAATACTTCAACATTCATGTGAGGTCCGTGGACGTCGATCCGAACACTTTTGAGGTCGACATGAAGAAGTTCAAGCGGGCCATCAATAGGAACACCATTCTGGTGAGGATTTACCCACGATTCCCTCATAAATCTCCACTAATTGTAACCTTATTCCACTCCCTCCAGCTGGTTGGCTCTGCTCCCAATTTCCCCTACGGCACCATCGACGACATCGAAGCCATCGCTGATCTGGGCATAAAGTACGACATTCCCGTCCATGTAGATGCCTGCCTGGGCAGCTTTGTGGTGGCCCTGGTCCGCAATGCCGGGTACAAGCTGCGTCCCTTTGACTTTGACGTCAAGGGCGTGACCAGCATCTCTGCCGACACCCACAAATACGGATTTGCTCCAAAGGGATCGTCGGTGATCCTCTACTCTGAGAAGAAGTTCAAGGATCATCAGTTCACAGTGACCACCGACTGGCCTGGCGGCGTCTACGGCTCGCCCACCGTTAATGGATCTCGTGCCGGCGGCATCATCGCCGCCTGCTGGGCTACCATGATGAGCTTCGGCTACGATGGCTATTTGGAGGCCACCAAGCGCATTGTGGATACGGCTCGCTACATTGAGAGGGGGTATACATGGCTATGAATCCACTTGGACTGCTGCTAACCTCATCGTTCCTCCACAGAGTTCGCGACATCGATGGCCTGTTTGTGTTTGGCAAGCCAGCCACTTCGGTCATTGCCCTCGGGTCGAATGTGTTTGATATTTTCCGGCTCTCGGACTCGCTCTGCAAGCTCGGCTGGAACCTGAATGCCCTGCAGTTCCCCTCTGGGTATGATAGATCTACCAAAAACCATATTCAAACTTGCGTAACCTTTGGGATTCTGCCGCCCACAGCATCCACATCTGCGTCACGGACATGCACACCCAGTCCGGTGTGGCGGACAAATTCATTGCCGACGTACGCAGCTGTACGGCGGAGATCATGAAGGATCCCGGCCAGCCCGTAGTAGGAAAGATGGCCCTGTACGGCATGGCCCAGAGCATACCCGACCGGTCGGTAATCGGCGAAGTGACGCGCCTCTTCCTGCACTCCATGTACTACACGCCCAGCCAGAAGTAGGCATCTGCCTTCGGCTACTCCTCCTACTGCTCCCACCCATGCCAGCATTGCATCTGCAGTGCTGTTTTTAGCGAACCTCCCTGAACACCGTCTTATCCAAGCAATATTTACATAATTACGGACATAAACCTACAATTAGTGCTGTAATCGAGGGTACAAAATGTGTTGATTCTGTCTACGATATAATCCCACCAACTGGCGGAAATTCCATCCTCAAAGAGCTATTTTATTAAAGTGTTTGTTCTGTGTGAAGTGTTAGCGAAATATATGTATGTACGAGTATAGTACATTCTGTATACTCATCAATCTATTAAGAATTTATCTCAACTCGCTCGACTTTTGATCAATTTGTTGCCTTTTTCTGCGATTGTCGTGTACACTTTGTTCCCCAAACAATTAACCATACTCGTAATTGCTCCTACGTGGGCCCCAACCATTCCGGTCTGATCGGATCTGACCCGATCTGGTGCGATCTGTCAGACGCTTTGCCACGCGTCGGCGTTTTAATTTAGCTGTTCTCTCCATTCAGCTGCATTTGCCCACCTGACACGCCCATTTCCTTTGTGTAATTTATGCGCGGGGTATGCTCGGGCCTTTTCAAATTGTTTCAAATAAATTTCAGTAGCGGAAACATTTATTTCAACGACTGCCAGCCAGACACCCTCCCGGGGACACGCGTCAAATGTCATTTGACAAAGTAAATTTTGAGAAAAATTAAAAATAGCCAAAAGCGAGCAACAAGTGTCATTGGGCGGAGGTGGAGATCAATTGGAGTCATCCATTTGGGGCTGCAACAAAGACGAAACCTGTCACATTAACAAGATGCCCACGCTAACCCCCCTACTACCCCACCAATCCTCTATCCACCCTGCAACTTGGGCACGCATTATGGGCCACTACAGATTCGGCTCAAACCGGGTTGCCAAAAAACTTCGCTTGGCAGAGTGACGCAGCCACTGGACGGGCGACGCCGACGCACAGCTGAGCGAAGGCGGAGCAGAGAGCCGGGCAGAGAGCACCCAAACGCTCCAGAGACGGGGCGGCTCATTCGTTGCGCGCTCGTTGAATCGCCGAGACGTCGTTGGAGTTGTCGTCGCGTGTGTGGAACAAACAAAATGAAATAAAAAATATTTTTTGAGAAAAAAAAACCTGATTTTTTTAAACAAAAAAATTGCATAAATAACAAAAATTAAAAAATTAAGACGCGCTAAAACTTGCTGAAGTAAAACTTTCCTCATTGTTGGAGTCCCAGCAGTTTATCGAAGGGGAAGATCCAAGTGGCGCCCAAAGCTTTATCCCACTTTTCCGTTCTACCTGTGTGAGTGCGAGTGTCGTGCCGTGTCTGTGTGGCTGATTGTGATATGTTATATGATACTGTGAGAGCGTTTTAATCCATCTCCCCGAGGAGCTCCATTGACCGACAGAACATTGAGTAAAATTCAATTACTTAGAACGCCAGACCCTCTCTCTCAAAGGAATACTCGGAATACTGCCCCAAGGTACGTTTTAAATTCAATTCCGATTGGAATTTGTTGATAAGTTAAATAGCTATATTAATAGCCAATTATTTAGTCACCATCGTAGCCATGAATTGTTCATTAGCAGGCTTTTCTGTGTCGATAAGGTAAACATAGGCTACGCACACAGAGAGACCTGCCCAATAGAGGAGCAAACAAATACTCGTAGATCCAGTAGAGGAAAGTAAACAGAATTTCCAAGTGGTTCTCAAGTTTTAGTGCTATTAACTACTTCTAAAGAGGTTTCATAGGTGATGTATATTATTATATTAATGGAATATTGAATGGGATCTAAATATACTAGCCAGATATCTCTGTGGCGTCTGTTTATTATTTATATTTATTTTTCTCACTTTCCATTCTCTATATTGCCATATATGTGGCATCTTATCATTGGTTGTTCTTTCTCTAGACTTATCTGAGCCTTGAATTTAAGTTATCATCCCAGAGAAGAACAAATATAGCGCAGATATTGGAAACGAAATATCAAATTAATGCGCAAAATATATATTTATCCAGCACTCGTATACAATATTCCCATTCCCAGACGACCCTATCCACGTTCGTATTATGTTTGCATCTTGATAGTCTCGGACAGAGCCCAGTGGAGAGATAAGCAACCGGATAGCTCAGTCGCCTCTCTTTTGATTTTGGCCTACCACTATGTATTTTATCTATCCGATAAGATATGGCCCAGGGACACACAGATACATACACATGTACATATGTATTTATATATCTGTGTAGTATATAGAAATCTTGCTCTAATTTCGCCTAGAAAGTTTTTGGCGCTGGTTGGTTCCCGTTTGGTCAAAGTTTGCATGCAAGGGTTCCATCAAATGGGTCCTTCCCCGCCGGATTAGTCGTGTTTGGTCAGATAAAAGGAGTAGGGAGCACACATGGCAACCCAATTGGATCCACATATGGGTGAGTTCGCTCCATGGCAACCTCTGCCCCAGCCGGGCACAACAAGTCCACTCAAAGTTGTTTGCCGCACAAAAACAACGGCCACAGCAACAACAACAGCCCCCGGGGCAACCCCCCAGTGGCCACAGGATATTACATCCACCGCCGACTGGCCAGCTGGGTGCGGCTTTAATGTCTGGTCTGGCGTCATTATACCATTTATAGTCATGTTTTCCGAGAACTTTCGCTCCTCCCTTCAGGGTGTTTAATCGATAAACCCATTGAGCGGCGAGGAAACTCCTTTCGTCCCGGAATTTCGCCATTTCATTGCCGGCTCTTCGTTCGCCATTTGTGTGCTAATTGCAGATCGAGGCTGAGTAACTGATTTGCTTATGGGAGCAAGAGACTGGGAGTCGATGTGGGGGCGGTGGGGTGTGCACTGTACCCAAGCCAAATGGCTTGGACTCGTTAACTTTGACGTTAATTAGCTTTTGGAATTTCGCGCAGCGACGCAGTTAAAAATGTGGCAGCATGAGCTGGCATGGAATGTGGTTAGCCCTGCCAGAGACGACCAATTGAGAGTTTTCCGCACATGAAATTTGTTTTAAATTGAAGGATGATCAAAATACTAAAATAAAAAGAGGAAATTATATGAAAATATTGACTATCTATCCTTAAATATCTTCAACGCCTAAATAAGTTATTCAAAATCGCATTTTTATTTAATTTTTTCTCAGCTGCAATCTCTGGCAGTTCCAGCAAAATAAATACCAATCAAGCAATCATCAGTTTTTCTTTTACTTTAGTTTCCTCAGATTTTGGATAGCAAAAACTAAACAAAAAAAAACCAAAAAAACGCAACATATTTCACAGTGGGTAAATATTTTCCATGCATATTTGCAACGCTCCAAAAAGCCCAATAAGCGGCAATCACAAGAGGCAGCCGGCAAATGCTTTTCTATTGCTTTCAGCAAGCGATTTGCATAAGGCTACAGATATTTAATATGTATGAAAACAACTACTAAGTAGGGGGGATATATGTACATATATACATACGTATAGGTAGTGCTGTAATTAACATCAAACACGGGCCCGTGTACAGACAAATACTTATTGACAGAGTCGCGTCGTCCGTTCTCTCATTTGAAATTGAGATCCGGCGAACGGAACAGAACACGCCTCTGAAAGTGTTTTTCGTTTCGTTTCAAGATTCTGTGTAACCTTCGCACGAATCGACTCGACTCGACTCTCGAGTCTCCAGTCTGATGAGAGTGACGTGCTGACGAGTTCTAAGCAAACCCCATGCGACGGTACGGAACGGGGCTTAGATGATTACCCAATGACATCAGCACGGGGAACAAAGCAGAGTCTCCAAAGTGTGACTTCAACCTGTTCGAGTACGGTTACGGGATCGGGTTCGGGTTCGGCTAAGGGTCTAGCTCTGCTAGCAGCTAGCCAGCTGCTCTTTATGGCTTTCTTCTTGAACGGATCCAGCGAAAGCCTGTTGCCTCAATTATAATACATATGTATATCCATAACGAAAGCTCCCCCCATGATGCTGATGATGATATAACAGGTGGGAACTGCGGTTAATCGGTTTCTGTGGCACTGTGAGTGGATCATGTTCGCGTTAATTGTGCGGTTTATGGGGTTGGGGGGCGTTGGTAATATGATGACAAATTGCTTAACAATGCAATGAAAAACAACTTTAATTGATTCGATTGAAAGTCAATGTTCACATTGATTGGTTAACACAATTAGCATTTGATTTTCTAATGCTCATTCCATGCAAATACTGGAACACTGGAATAGTCTTTTAAGTGAACTCATTGTTAGCACCACTCACCACTATGTAAATGTTTGCCCTCGAATACCCTTTACTTGTGGACACAGTCGATACTATTTCTAATCAGCAAAAAGGCAGATAAACAAAAACCCATGAAAATGTACTCGTACATGATATTTTGGATACGTTATCGCATGGGCTACTTATCTGCTTATCCATGAAATTAGATCTTGTAAGCCGACACCTCGTACAGTGGGACTCCCACGTGACCTTCGCCAGTAACAAGCGACAAGACAATGTCCACTCCACTGCACTTATGTATTTTCCCTCTCTCTGGCTCTGCCATCTGTTACTGGGCCAAACCGAAAGTGATGCGGAATGCCCATGTGTGGCATGTGCAACGCAGCCGTTGCATTTGAAGGTGAGCTTGTCCAATTGGAACGACGACGGCGACAGCGACAACAGTCGGCACTTGTTGGGCCCGAGACTCGAAGGCAGACACCGCTGTCACAAGCTGTTGGGGGGACCCAGCTCCAAGTGGGCTTTTGTTTACATCGCCTCTGGTTCAATGCTCTGTGGCAGAAAGTGGGTTCAACATTTGTGCAACATTTCAGTTCCATGTTCTGTTCTCCCATCTGCCTGTGACATCCATTAGTCGTGAGCTTGCACCGCTTGAAGCCAAGCTTAAAGCTTGAACATTGGACGTGGGAGTCGCATATTTGATTTGGGTTTCGAAATGAAGAAATATCAAGATACGGTTCGTCAGCGTCTCGGTATGCCTCGAGTGGGTGGTGTGCCTCATGATGATGTTGCTCCAAGAAAACGATGAGATGAGAGGAGATATTCATAAACAAAATAAATTAGCTAAATAAGGAAACCAGTTTGAAGTGGAAGATTTGGTGGGCATGACTTTTAGTATTGTAATAAAGTTATTTTCCCACTCCCCCCGCCAAGCCACACTCATATTATGCACAATCAGGAAACTCAATTGTATTAATCATGACTGCTACGGGAAGATTCAGAGCACGTCCTCAAACAGCAGCCCTATCCCAATATGGGCCGCACATTTATGACTGTTCCGAAAACCACTTAATATGCATACAACAGAATATTTGGACTGGTCTTGTGAGGGTGCGGCAGGGAGCCTAGCTCCTTGCCTTTCAGCTCGAATTATGCACAATAATCTTACATAAATTTAGGTATTATCTGTGCGTAGACCCCAAAGGAAACCAGTAAATTGTTGGAGTGGCATAAATTAACTCTGGGGCTGGCACATGTGAAAATTGAAACGGGTTTATCGCTTCAAGTGAACACAAAACACAATTTACATTACCCAACAGCAACAGCAACAGCAGCAACAATAAAAACTTGTTCTATTTAACATATGGTGGCGTCTGGTTTATCTACGACTTTCTGAACACAACTAATGATTTATCGAATGCGCTGCAGCCTAACATAGATATTGACTGGCGTGTTATTAGATTAGCCTATCCCATAGATACTCGTATCTACATACATATGTACATGGTGACATCTTCATGGCTTAGAACATTTTCAACTTGGTCAAGTGTGGGTAGATCATTATAGATGAATGCTTGGCCTTCAGCCCGATCTAATAATGGGCTTGGCCCTGACCTTTCCCATACAGATTTTCATTGCAGCAATTAGTTCCAATTCATTGAATACTTCCATGGCTCAGAGGCTGACCAAAAAAAAATATATAATTAGAACCACCCGCTCACACATAAAAAAAAGATTACATCTCTCAAGAACTGAGAGAAGCGAAGCTGGGGATGGTGAGAGAGATACAGATACAAATACTATTCAGCGGGTAATACTCACTCACACACACAAAAGATCTCCAATTGCTTTTAATGCTGATGTTGAGTTCACTTTCAATTCGCAATTAAGAGAAAATTCTCCGGCTCGTTCGACGGAGAGGAGCTCAGTCTCGTTTCAACTGCGCCACAAACGGGAGGAGTCAAGGCAAGGCGAAGTTTAGCGCCTGAAACGAATAGAAAACGGTAATTAATTGGCTTATTAGGGAAATGTGTCTACAAAAAACCACGCAACAAATTTAATCATCCTCGCCAGCGCCCTCCAGGCTAGGCTGGTCGTTCTCATTGTCCGTTTTGGGGGATTGCGTGAGGCGAGCCCCAAAAGCTGTAACACTCATGAAATCGGTATCTAAGTTTAGACGATTTCATCATATTCTGCTTTTGCGTATTCACTAGATACAGATACAAATACACGCTTCTGCAGCGGTTGTCTGACGCTTGCTGTAGCCTGTTGTTGGCTTTTGCAAATTAGCTAATATGCGCTTAGCCCCATTGGTGAATGTTTATTTGGAATTTGGTGTTTGGCTTGGCGCAGCGCAATCCATCTCTCTAGCTGTTGGTTGGCTCTTCAGGTTTAGTGACTGCTGAAATAAAACAACGAGAGAAGAGAAGAAAAGTGTAGCTTTGGGCGCTGAAGCCTTGGATATGATATCATACATCACATGCCCTCTGAGAGGGTATACAAAATTTCTCGCTCTGCACTGACAGCTCGATTAAAATTCATCTCTCACGCTCTGACCTTTTACAGATCCATACGACAACGAACCCAACGCGGACAGAGAAGGAGGAGGAGGAGGAGAAGGTGTAGCCGACTGTGGAGGTGGGCAGCAGGAGTGGGAGTCGCAGTGGAGGGAACGGGACACAACTCGACTCCAATTGCGAGTCGCGGCAATCGCAGACCTCAAATTATATGCCAGCCGCAGCATTTCCATAAGATTTTGGTGGAAACTGGCTGTGAACAAAGCGAATTTCAAATGTGAACCAATCACAAAAAAATACAGCACAAATCACCGAAAACAAAAATAGCGTGCAAGAAACAAAAAAAATATATATATATTGTGAAAAGAAACAAGGCAAAAAGTATTTCCAAATTTTTGAAAGTGCAGTGAAAACGAAAGATGATTAATTGGCAATGAAGCAAAATCGTTAATGAATATAAATTAAAACACCGAAAAAAGATATTCAACAAAAACGCGATAAAACATCTTGCATGTTGCAAGAAAGAGAGTTTGGCGCGCTTTTAAACGCCGGCGAATAAAGACGCGCTCGCGTTTTACTTACAACAAAAAGCGGAAGAGAGATAACAACAAATTAAAAGCGAGTTCATTGCATAAATTTAGCAAGTGTGTGCGTGTGTGTTTGAGGTGTGTGTGTGTCCAGGTGTCTAGTCTATGTGAAAATGGCAGCTTCGGAGCAGAGCAGCAGGCGGCAGCTGGAGGCGATATTTATCGCCACACCCCCATCCACCCCCCTGATGCAGCACAACTCGGTGACGCGGACAACTACACCTCGCGAACTCCCCACAATGTATCACTTTGATTTCGGTAAGCGACAACAACAACAAAAATACCCGAACAAAAGCTAGCTTATAATTGTACTTGTGTGGGTACTCTCAGATCGTGTGAATAGTCGTACAGGGTGAGGCATTGCCAGAGAGCACTCTCTTCGTCGAATTTTCGTTCAGGTGTATAAGATCAGGAGAGAGAGAGAGAGACAGACAGGGAGTAATAAGAATGCCTCACCGTATATTAACACACCTCTGGTACCCTTTAGCCTTAAGTGCTTGTCGAGCTCTGCAATTTTCGAATTTCGAGTTTCGAACCCAAAGCCATAGCGGCAAAAATTCAAATTGAGTATTCAACTTCCGCGCAGGCGCATTAGACGCTGCCGCAGGGGCAGCTCTTCGGTGTTGAAGGAAGTGCTTGGGAAGCCACTTAAGGGGAATTGAAGTGGGAGCAGAGTGTGCGGGAGAAGTGAAAAACAATGAATTTGTTTTATGGCACTTTAACAACTAAAAATGAAATTTTAACAGAATAAAAAATAGGAATTTTAAAAGTAAACTCAAATTTTATGGCTGTTTTTAATTGAAAACCACTTTGAATGAAGAGAATAAAGGAAACGTAAAAATGTCAAACCAAAATGAGGTATAGATGTAGATACGTATGTATATATGTATATGTATTCGTAATTGTTCACGCTTTCCGCTATTATAAAATATATTTTTAAACAAACTTTCTATCGTTTAAAATCTGCAGATGACATCAGTTATTATTGCAAATTACTTGCTGATTGCAAAAAAAAAAAAAGAAGCAACAAAGACAAGACATAAAAAAAAGCTCTGAACCAAATTAAACACAAAAACGTGGAAGGCATTTCAACAAACTGAAAATGAATACAAATACAACTCAGACAAAAAAATCAAAAAAAAAAAAGAAGCCAAGCAACGGACAAGAGGCACGACACTGACGTATCTATGTCAATTTCCATTTTCGGTCAGCTGCAGCAAAGTCAACTAAATTAAATCAATTTTAATTAAATTAAATTAAAGAAAAGCCCAAAGCAAGAATTTCAGCTAAAGTTTGGGCAAGTTTCAGCAAATTGAAGAAGTCAGCGATGCGACTGAACAAAGACAAAGCAGAATTTAAATGGCGTTCAAGCTGCAATTGAAACAAAAAATTAAAGAAATAATAAAACTGGGCTCGACTTAGATCCCATAGCACATATTTATATGGCAGATACAAATATATATGTACCCGCAGCTTGACAGAAATCGGGCGTTCCGTCTTAGCCATGTCAGTCACGTCGGACCGCGAGATATGCGTGCCAGTTTTTACAAGTTTCCGATAATGCTAATAAATAATAAATACTCGTACTCGTACGAGCAAAAACTGCGAACATTCCGTGGTCACTCTCTCAGCTGCCTGGTTGGTTGACTGACTGATTTAGATTGTAATAGCCCATCTGCATATATGGCCTAAATGGTGCCCAGCTGAGGGCGCATATGACCCACATTCCTCGGCTTAATGTGCGTGGCAGCCCACACTTGAGTTTCCTCTCTTTGTGCCTCTCTGTCTGCCATGGAATTTCCTTGACATTGAACCACATTTAGAGGCAAAGCAAAGCTCGAATAAAATGCTTATTTAATAGAATGAATTCCAAAGTCAAATACCCAACCTGTTTTGTGCAAAACGCAATTAATATATACTCGTATATATATAGAGCTCTGACATTGTGTGGCACGAAACCCGTTTTCAAAACATTTAATGTGTTCCAGCCTAAACTGCAAAGTCACTCTCCTGTTTGGGATGAGTTCTTCGATCAGGAAATTTGTCATTGATGGTTGATGGCTGTTTCCCAATTGTATGTTGAATTACAAGTAAAATTCGCGAATTTATTCGCCTTTCAGCGAGCTAACGGCTGAAAGCTAGCAGACATAAAGCTTTGGCTTGAGCTTTGAGGCTTGAGCTTTTTTGGGTTGAAAAAATTACTAATACGTTTTTTTATTAGTCGCTAGATATACCTATGTATGTACATTGATTTTAAACGATTTGTTTAAACAAAACAAAAATTAAAAACTTGCCGCGCTACAGTCCTACCATTTCTTACTTTTTTGGAAAGAAATAAAGTAAGTTTGTAGTTTTTCAATAAATGCACTGAAGAAATATGTTTTAATTGATTGCGAACTCCAATAAATGATCTAATTCAGTTTCGCTTAACATTCAATTGGTTGTGGGCCACTCACAAATCGATTCGCTAATCGTTTGGCTTCACTTCTGACCCCAAATCGAGCCGGGAACCTACTCCGAATCCAATTGGAAATTACCTACCTCAATTAACGATACACCATTCTCCTCGCACTGTGGCCACCCCGAGAAATGCCAAATGAAAGACACCGAGGAACGGAAGGCACCCGCAAAACGGAATTGGAGCCAAATACAAAAAGTGTTTCACACTTTCTAAAAAACAATCAACAGAAGAAAGAGCAGCAACACTAGCAACAGCAGACAACAAACAAATCAACTTCAATTTGTTGCAACAACAGCAGCAACAACATCGATCTGATTGAGTTCCAAACAGAACCGAAGACAGAAATGAAAAACGAAAACAGAAACAGTGAAATTGTGCAATCTGCAAAATGCGTTCGAAGGAAACAAACAACAAAATCAACAAAATACAGAATTTGTTACAGGGGAGCGCCAATGAACTGAAATGATTTCATTACAGCAAAGGAGGGAGCGATGAATGGCAGTGGAGTGGTGTGGTGTGGAGACGACGGACGACTGGAAGAAATAGAACTTAATTAGTAGAAAATACGACGCACCGATGTTGTTGATTTGTGAAGAGAGGGGGAGAGAGAGGGGATGGGGAGAAGCTACAGCGAGGGGCCATCTAAATGTCATTCGGAACTCTGATTCGATACTGATACACTAGCGCAATATATTTAGAAGCAATATATTCCAATCATTAGGAAGGAACTTCTCTCGATGGAATAAGAGAAATGGGAACTTTTAGAGTTCACCTGAGGTTAACATGATAAAGGTGAGTTTGGGTTAGATTGGGTAATGGTATCTGTAAATAAAATAAACTACAGAGTTCAAGGAACAAAGGAAATCTTCAATTATTATGCTTTTCAGTGCACTATCATATATAATAATGGTTAATGTAGGAAAGAAAGAGGTGTACTCCATTAGATGACTTCCTGCCAGGTTTCTCTCCATTTAACCCAATAATTTCTTTCAGTGCATAGGAAATATTAAATTTTAAGTTCACTTTTTTGTTGTTGGATTTTTGCCTTGTTTTTGTGCTTGTGTCATGTCGCCGCCTTGCCCCCAAAACGCCATCCATACAACACATCATCTAGATTCGAGAACTTTGACTATTTATACGCACGCGCCCCTTTTTTTCTCCCGAGGGCTGTGCCGTGAAAAGCGTGAAAATCGGTAGAGCGAGATAGATGCATCGTGCAACATATACATGTATGTATGTATCTTCATGTATGCAACTGCAACATATCTTCTATTTTCGGCTGTGCTCTCAGAGCGTGACAATTATAAGAGATTATCAGGATGTTGAGGGCACGTCAGAGTCGAGACGCGTGGGCGACCACAAACGATGCCGCCCACAACCCCGGGGCGCCTCTCCCCACTCACCTTGTACCCCGCGTCCCCTGCCCCTCCAGAGCAGGATAAGTTGTTGGTTCGATAAAATAGATATAAATAAACGAGTATGTCCCGGCCCCAAGTTCATTACTCCCTCCCCCATGACTGTCGCTTTTGGCACGTGCAATATTGGTTGCTTTTCAGTCTTTTTCTGTGGAATCCCTGCATTCGGGGGCATCTTGCATAAGAGAGATCGATGGATGGATGGGTGGATGGATGGGTGACGTCATCTGTATTCGGAGTCTGAACGGATGCTGCTCGCTATTGAAAAATCCACGGAGAAAAACGAATATGGAACACACTGAAAAATAGTGAGAGAGAGAGCGATCAAAAAGTTCAGTAAATCAAAAGTTTACTTATGCTCAAAGGGATTTCAACCGACTGAAAGTGACTATATCTTCCATATCTATATATTCCAAACTTAATGCGCCACCTAATAGACTCTCTAAAGAGTTCTCCCCTCATCAATTCAGCCAAATGTGTCTCCACCAACTCCCCTGCCCCAGCTGTTTATTTATGTGAACCGCCTGCAACACCAAATGTTGCTGAGGTCGCCAAATGTTGCCGCTGCCGTTGTCGCATGCAACTCCGATGACGGCTACCTTTTTTGGCGCACTTATGCAACAGGCTAGTCAGTTGATGTTTCTTTTGGTGTGCCATAAGTGGACATAATTACATACTGTACATACTGTACATACTATGTGTGGGCTACACCCAGTACCAGTCGTGGACCCAATTCCCACTGGCCAGGAAACGATCCACTTTGAAGTCTCTTTAGGCTGATTGACTGATGGCCCAAAAGGAAGTCGCACCAAAGACTGCATCAATTTAGAAATTTGAATACATTGAAATGGGGGGAGAGAATGGGCAGTCATTCTGCCCGACTTCAGAGTGGAATGAATGACAGTCTAAGCAGCCAAAGGTTCAGCAACATTTGACGAGGGAGCGGACGGGACGGCAGTGTCGGCGGCAGCGGCGGCGGCTTTAAATAAATCAGCCGTAAAGACAAGACAAACAAGAAAGGAAGTCTACAGTCGAATGACGAAGCCGTTGATACTCTTGCCGATGTATATCCATTCAATGTCAGCTGTAGGATATATTCATACCAATCCTTGTGGCTACGATTGTAGCAAATTAAAAGAGAAACGATTGCAATGCTATCTGATTGATCAAGATATGCCATCATTTATTCCATTCCTTTGTGGCAAATATCTGCTTAAAATCATAATACCCTGTGCAACCGAATACCAAGAGAAGGGGAAACAGACAGCCCAGAGCAGAAGTGGAGGGAATAAGTTGGAAAAGAATGGTGGCCTTTGTTGCTGGTGGCAGCTACACCCACACCAGCACCAACACCCACCCACCCACACCCGTAGCCAAAGCCAAAGCCAAAGCCAAAACTGGAGTGCAACTATTTTTAATTCCATGCAAAATGTGCACCGGCAACATGTTGCCGCAGCGTCGCACAGTGGAGCCTTAGCTGAAATCATTTGAAATATTTATGATAAATCATTTTTCAGAGATTTCAAAAATTAAGTTTAGTTAAAAACTGGATTAAGTGGACAAAAATTTACCAAGTGAACTATGTAATGTATGATTATCTTTGCCCCACTGTGCGTGCCGCTTGTTGCTGGCGAGAGCTTAATGTTGCTGACGGGCTGGCGGCGATGTTGCTGCCGCTCAAAATTGAACCAGACGCCGGCGCAAGAAGAAGTCCCATCGGAAAGAGCGGAACGGTGCGCAGCGCGGAATATGTGAAATGTGTTTAAAAATAACGAAATATCGGGATAGTGAATAATCATCAGAGAAGCGCGTACTCCCAATTTTGAGCAAGATGAGCAAGAAAATGTGGAACAAGATTTTCAAATCAAAGTCACAGAAGCCTCAACCACTGGCCAAAATCAATAAGCGGCACAGTAGGGGCATCTACGAGGAGTACCAGCAACTCAACGATTTGCTGGCCAGCGAAAAAGCTCAGCTAAATTTCTGCAATCAAAGGGAAACCGAAAATGGAAATGGAAATGGCTGTGGAAATGGGAATGGATATGGCAGCAGCATTAACGTATTTGAACAGCAGCCGCAGCAGAGTTCTTTCAACTCGTTGCAGCTTAGTGAGGCGCAACAATCACTGCCGCAACAGCATCAGCAGCAGCAGCAACAGCAGCAGCCGCAGCAACAGCTGTCCACATTTTCGCGCGTTCGCAACACATTTTCCCTCAAACGCAACAGCAACAGCAGCAGCAATAAAGGCCAGAAAAATCTGCCCAATGCTAAGTCAAGTGAGTCGGACCCGCCTCCAGGTGTGGGCGCAGAACCTGCAACAACAACAGCAGTAGCAGCAGCAGCGGCAACAGCAACATCAACTAACAATAACAATCAACTGCAACGAATTCTGATTGTTGTCAATAAGATCGATGTGTTGTCCACTAACCAACCAACTAACAATATTTTGCATGCCACACCATCAGAAACAACATCAGCCCCAGCAATTAAACCAAGTAATTTCCAATGCAAATTAACAACTAATAACTGCTAAATGAACCGTTTTAGTTTCTACAAAATTGGCCAAGTGAAAGCGCTAAATGTAGAGGGGGCAAAAATGTACATAAATGCTAACACAGCTGCTTAATCTGCTTCGAAAAATCCAATGCCAAGTCGACCTTTTCATTGACTCCTCATGTATTCATGTATTCTTATCAATTGCGAATGATGTCACCTCCCGTTTGTCCGAATACTCGTAACGAAAGCGAAATTGAAAATCTTAGAACAAAGAGAAAACGGGACAGGTTCCCCAGCTTAGCCATTCTTTGGTTCCCACTGTTTTGGTTCATGGGAAGCATCCGCAAGTGTCAAAGAGCTGCAAGTTCAAAGTGTGGCCAAGAACTGGAATGGGAAAAACCGTTTGTATTATGCTTTACCATATTGCACATCAGACAACAACACATTTATGGGCCCACTGAAGACTTAAGTGGCTTATGGAGCTTGCCCAATAGCGGACCGACCGACAACAGAAGCAACAAGAAGACCATTCAGACTAGGGAAAATGCTTGGGACCGACTAGACATGGGACTAGTGGATGGAATGGGAATGGGGAATGGAATCGTTTGATTGTGAAAGAAGGGAAATGGATATATATGTATGTACGTGGTCTATTGAAAATTGCATTCATCACTCAGTTGTAGGGCTTTCAACTTTTGATCTAGTAAACTCTTGACCATCTGAAAATCACTTGGGCGAATCATTGCCATCCCATTCTCTGCATGCAGCCAGATCTGCTCTGGCTCCCATTGGACAGGGATGCTGTTATTACTTATTATAGATCTCAAGTGGGAAGAGTATGTACATATCTGTCTATGCATATGCATATATGCATAATGCAGCAGTGCATTTGATTCTGTTGCATTCTGTGAGCATCATCAGCACCGACACGGGCCAGATCGGTCGTGTGCAACGGCTCTTGCTGGTGCCCATCTAGTCACCCACTTCTCATTGACTTGGCTTGCTTTGGGAAAGGAATGCGTAACAAAAAACTTTGCATTGATTTGAATTGAAATGAGAGATGCGAAGCTGTCCCAGCGAAGGGGGGAGGGTCCCAAGATGTTGCGGAAATTACTGGCTCCTCTTGTCTCATGCGTGCCGTTGATTGATGTAATCTTTGCTGGCAGTCAGTCTCGGTCGTGGGTGCTCCGCTGGCCTCGCATTGTAATTGGATTGCCGCTGTCTGCCAGTGGCTGCCATCATTGATGGTCTTTTTTGCTTACCCCCATTATATGATGTTGGCATACTGCTTCTAATTATTATTATTTAATGCCCACACACGAATACTTGTATTTCTTTCACAATTACAACTTACAACTAAATTATGGCGGAAACAAGCGGGAAGGACTGCAAGCCGTTTCCCAACACTCAACAGTTATCGATCACGATAACTCCACGCACAGCCGCAAAAATAAAAACAAAAACAAAAAGCAGCTTCCATAAAGAAAATGGACAAAAGAACAAAGTGCCAAAGTGCGCATTCGTGGGCAGACAGACCACATCGAAGCCACCTGCCATCCGATGGATGCTCCCAGTTGGCTTCATCGAGCCCCGATCCACGCCCACAGCACCGCACACGGAATGTAATCAAATGAGCGCACTCTTTGGCGGGGACCAGCTGCCAAATTCGGCCAGAGCAACTTCTCATCAGAAGATAAATAACAATTTATAGGCTGATCACACACGCCAAAAGCGAACCAAATAATAACTATAAATTATTTGGGCGATTGCTATTGTCTTCTCTTTGGGATACAGACAGACAGCGCTGACAAATGGCCCGGGAAAGGCAATTTGTCGCCCAAAAACAAAAACAACAATCCACAATGACGCTGATTTTCACCCACTTGGCGGCGAGCCATTTCCACTGTGGAAAGTTAGTTGGGTTGGCATTTCCCTAGTGAACTTTCCCTTCTTTAGGCACGGGACCAACCAATTCAGAATTTTAAATGAAGCGATTTTCAGTATGTTGTTTTGTTGTTGCTGAAATATATTTACTTTTATTTTGTAGGCTGTAATACAGCAACTACAAAACATTGTCAAAGTGCTCGCAGAAACATAACCCAAAACTAATTTCCATTCTGATCTCCCCACATTATCTACTTGCATATTAATCGCAGCCGCATTCAACACGGAGAACGAGTTGGAAGCGCCTGGAGGCGGGCAGGAGGAGGAGCCCTCTTCGCCGCCACCGCCCCCGCTCACCAGAGGACTGCTGCTGCCCGTGCCCGAGATAGCGGCCATCAGCGCCAGCGATCTGACGCCCTGTCCGTGCTGCAGTCGCACCTTCAACTTGAACGCCCTGCGGAAGCACGTCGTCATCTGCGAGAAGACCTCAAAGAAGCGCAACATCTTTGACTCATCGCGACAGCGTCGCGAGGGCACAGTGCTCTCCACGTACGTCCTACCCAAAAACTTTGGCCTCCCCAATGCCGACAAGGTGTCCGGAGTTCACACCCCGCTCGCTGGGAGTCGCGATGCCATAGGCACGGGCTCCACAATGCCAACAGACGTAAGATATCCATCTGCCAAACAATCAAGCTATCGCTTAACTGTGTCTCTTTCCCTCCTGCTGCATTTATACAGAGTGTGGGCTCTCCTCTGCCCACTCGTCGCAAGTCCCAGACCGAGTTGGTTCGCTCTACGGCCCGAGCTTCCGTGCGTAGAGTGGGAGGCACAGCCACAGGAACAACAGCTGCTGAAACATCATCAGCAGGCGAACCAATCAGTGTACCAGTCCGCGATCGCTCGCTGGCCAAGCGCATCAAGAGTGTGGCCTCGGAGCACTGTCCCCACTGCGAGCGCAACTTCAACGTGAAGGCCTTCGACCGGCATGTGGAGTGGTGCAAGGAGAAGGCCATCCAAGCCACCATAAAGCTGACCAACCCCCAGGAGACGTCCAAAGCGAAGGAACGGCTCGACGCCAGGAAGCAGTACAGGCCGCCCAATCTCAAGTAAGCCTGGAGTTCTTGGGAGTTGTCAGTCAGTCAGTTCAGTCACACACTTGCCACACACCCAGACACTACCAATTTATTACATTCCAATTATTTTGCTCATTTTTTCTGTTTGCCGTTTCCATTTAATCGCAATGCACAATTGTAGGACCAAGCGCTCGATCAACCGCTGCAAGTACTCCGGCAATCACGAGGATCTGCTGGACGCCGGCGACATGACGGCACCCAAGCAGAACCCGATGTCGCTCTCCTCCATGACCTCGTCCGTGCACAGTGACAAGTGAGTACCAAGGGATAGATATATATATAGATATAGAGACCACAGACTAGAGTTACACCCTAACCCAATCGCTCCTCTGGCGTTGCTTTGGTTGTCGTTGACTAATCCCCCGTATCCCCACCAGTATCCGTAATCATTGACACACATCGTATTGTAGTGCGCCTCACCGTAGCTAGAGCATATATCCATCAGCCATATCCACTCATCCTCATCCCACTCAGCCCAACGCAAGCAAAGAAGCTGGCACACCCCCAGCCACGGTACGTGGCGCCCGCAGGCCGCAGCAAACTCGCGGCAAGCAAAACAAAAGTCACGCAGAACACGGTGAACTTGCACGTGAGCCACGACGTGGATCCCACAGTAGCAGCAGCAGCACCACCAGCGCCAGGACCAGCTCCGCCAAAGGAGCGCGTCCTGCGATCAAAGCGCAAGCCTATCGAGACTTGTGACCGCATCAACGAAACCATGGATCGCCTGCGACATAATGCTAGCGGCGCCACCCTCCAGCTGGACTGTGTGGAGGCGACACCGCTGCAGCCAGCCGCCAAGCAACGCAAAGCGATAACCAATCGCGAAAGGGTCGATGCTGCCGAGAAGGAGATGTCGTTGCCGCCGCTGAAGTTCGAGGATCTCAATAGGTTGATCAAGCAAAAAGGTATGGGTTGGTTTCCATCGCCAGATGTAGGGATGTACCAGTAATATCTAGCATAGGGTTCCATTGACCGTAGCGTGCAGTTGCCCAATTAACTTGGGATAGTTGTCAGATCTAAGAGGCCGGAACCTACCTGTTCATGGTTCGTAATTAATGCGCGCCGCCGCCCCAAAAGCATTCCAAAATGATCAGCGATGCATTAAGCTCCATAAGTGGCTGTCCAGGTGCAGCTATGGTATCCCATGGATAGGTTCTTAGAGGCAGAAGTGAAGGGTAACGCGCGAATCTCGAGACAGAAATAGAACAAAGCAGAACAGAACAGGCTCAGAGCACGAAGCAGAGTTGTAGAGTTAGACTTGAGATGGAAACAGTCAGCATTGAATCTTTGATCGAACCATAAGCTAATCGAAGCTAATCAACTTCCCATCCACCCTCACGCTGCCCAACTCAGGCCGTAAGCCCATCGTAAAATCAAAAAAATTGGAAGAACCACCACCGGAGGTACCGGCAGTACCGGAAGTACCGGAGATGGTGAAAGTGACGTCCAAGGTGCGTTCCTCCACGTCGCTGGTGCGGCAGGCGCGTCGTCGCATCCGCACACGTGAGCATCCCAGCCTGGAGCTGCGCAACTTGGGGCAGGAACTGGTCCCATCCCCATTCCCGTCACCAACATCGCAGCAGAGGGCCGTAGATGAAATGGACCGCGCTCTGGTGCCCCTGACTCGGGGGCCGCGTGTAGTCTATTCCGATTACGAGGACGAGGACGATTCGCCGCGAGCCGAGATCCAAATCAAAATGGAAACGACCACCACGCGAACTGTTTGTCGGCCCAAGCAGCGCAGTGACCAGGCCAGCAGCACGATGGAGATGAACAGCTCGATGCCCCTGCGGGCCCTGCCCATGCCCCAGCTGAAGCAGAGCCTGGAGGCCCTCGGCCACACCATGGGGCACACCATGCTGCCCCGACTGCAGCTGAGCAGCGATCGGCTGCAGTTTGAACGCGATGTCATTGACATGGACAACGAGTCGAGCGAGCTGGAATGGAGCGAGGAAAACATGATGAGCGGCTCCACGCAGATACTCGAACGCGTGTCTAGTCCGCACGTCGAGGATAGCGACGTAGAAGCGGAAATGGAAGTAGAGGAGCGGCCAGTCACGAAGCTGCCGCTCCTGGCCAAGCAGGGCGGCACTGTCAGTCGCCGCCTGGTGATGCTCGAGCAGGACGAGGATGGCACCATGTACATCAAGGATCCGCCCACCAGCCACAACGGCCACTCGCATCCCAGTTCGCGCTTTGGCGGCGGCACCTTCAGGAGGTTTGTAGCCCAACTAATCTGATTCATCCTCCCACTCCCGCTCCTGCCCCTGCCCTTTCCCCCAGACGACAGCCAGACGATGCACAGACGGGCGGGTTACCATTTGAACTTTACCAAAGAATTTTTCTACCATTCTGCGCTCTTTCTCTCACTTTCTCTCACTCCTGCATAGCGGCCTCAGTGGAGTTAGCGTCAGCAGCGATAAGTACGATCCCTTCCTCTCGGCCAGGCGTCAGCTGGAGGAGCTGTGCTCCCCCGGCACGCCGCCGGAGGAGGAGCAGGTTGCCCCGACAGCCCCACCCAGCATCTCCATGACCACTTCGTTGACCATGCCGAGCAGCAGGGCAGCGCCGACCACACCGAAACCCACACCTGCCTCCAACTTTCGGCGCACCTCATCCCTGCGAGGCCCCCGGCGGACACCGCTGCTGCCCAGTCGTCCCCTTTTTGCGACCAACTATCGCCCCACCATCCAGCGGGGACTCTCCGACGAGGGCCCCATCTCCACGAACTTCCTCAAGCCGGAGGAGTACGACGAGATGCCGGTACGCGCCGCCTGCGGCAACGACTTCCACAGTCCGCGAGTGGTGCGCCGCGATACGAGTACGTCGAACCGCAAGCAGTTGCAGAAGCTACCGCTGGGCGTTGGCGCTGCCAGCGAGAACACGGCTCAGGCACAGCCAGGACGCAACGTGGCCAAGACCGACTCCCTGGCGGTGTTCCTCAAGTACGAGCACGAGCTGGAGCAGCTGAATGCCAAGGCAGCGGAGGCGGCAGCCGCCAATCAGCTCACCAGCAAGGAGCTGAAGGACAAGAGCAACAATCTGAGCAAACAGAACTCGGCCAAGAGTCTGACCGCGTCCACAAATCCCGGCCAGCTGCCGCCCCTGACCCCGTCAACGCTTACCCCATCGTCTGCACCAGGCACAGCCCCAGCTGCAGCGCCAGCTACCGTCTCGGCCAAGGAGAACAACGAGAAGCGGGTGCACAACAGCTACCAGCCCATTGCCACACCCTTGCGGCTGGAGCCCATCAGCAGACCAGCGACGGCGATGCCACCAGTCCAGCAGCCAGCCAGCGTGGGGGTGACCAGCCTCACACCCATCAAGCTGGAGAGTATCTTCGGCCTTGGCCGTCCGGCCGCTGTGGGCGGGGGAGAGTTCATCGACCCCAAGCTGATCAACGCATGCGACAATCTGCACGTGTCCAGCGGGGTACCGTCGGATGCCAGCTCCACGCCACAGCAGCTGTCGCAGAGCCGAAGTCGGAGCAGCTCCCAGTCCACCATCACGTACGAGCGGCGACAGTCGGGCGAGGCGAGGAATCTGCTGAAGCGCAAGATGCGCCTGGGACGCAATCAGTTCCTGTACGATGCCTCGCCGGAGGATGCGGACGCCTCGTCGGGGTGCTCCGCCGACGATGAGGCCAATCGATCATCGATGGAGTACGACGAACAGTGCTGGCAGCAGCAGCAGAAGCAGCTGCTGGCCAATCCCCTGCCGCTTGTCATGCCGATGGGCAACATGCCCACCTTCGACGACTTTGACTTTGAGGAGTTTCTCTCCTCATTCGAGAACGAGAATGACGATGAGCAGTTCCCGCTGTTCAAAGATTGTCGCGAGTTCCTTCTGAATCGCACGACGAGCAGGCAACGCTCGTTCCAGAAAGCGACTTCGACCCCACAACAGACAGCGACAGCCACACTGAGACCGGCCACCACCAACAGCATACTTCAGCCCAAATCACAGCCCACTAAAGACAGTCACGCCCACAGATCCAACTCGAATAGTTTGAATGGTGGCAAGGGAGACGAGAAGCTCCAGCTGCAGATGCAGATGCAGCTGCAGCGCCAGCAGTCGAATGCTTCCAGCGTTGGCAGCCACGACGAAAAGATGCGCAGAAGATGCAGAAGATGCCAGTGCAGATGGTGGGCAAGAGGCCAGCAGCCGAGGAGCAGCAGAAGCGGGAGATCTTCATCAGCATCGAGACGGAGACAAATGATCACGGGCGCTCCCCCATCTCACCGGACTCCCTCCGCCACATGGTGGGCAATTCGCAGACGCCCATCGACGTGCTGCACATAGAGAATGGCAACGAGCCGGAGCACGCCCGGTTCAGAAAGATCAGCGACACAGAGGACCCCTATGTCGACGCCCAGGGAGAGCCTGATGATCGGGCCAGCCAGTTGACTGGCAATGCCAACAGACTGACTCTATCATCGAGCGACTCCGTCCAGGTGAACAACGCCAAGAATCTGATCCAGCAAATGCAGAGCGAGTTCCGGCAGATGGGCGAGGATGCCGGCGCCTCGATTCGCACCCTGTTCATAAGGAGGCCAGAGGAGCAGACGGATCCGGAGCCAGTGCAACAGCTTCAGCAGCTGCAGCAGGTGAAGGCCGGTTCCCCCATGACGCCCTCAGCATCGGCGGATTCCGACGAGCTGAGCAGCCTCGATGGCTATCCCATGTCCTCGTCCCACTCGTCGCGTCGTGGCGCCAGCTCCAAGCTAAGCTCCGACTCGGCCTATGGCAGGTGAGTAATCTGCACTTATGGGGGCTGGGGATCGTCTTCGTTCAATAATGTGTCCGTTTTGTTTCGATTGCAGCACCAATTCGCCTTACAGCCTGTCGCGCCAGCGATCCGGGGACCTGCAACCGAGCACACCACGCAACCAGAGTCTGCTGCGTCCGCACACGGCCAGTGCCAAGCTGCCCAGCGCCGCCATGACTGATGCCTCCACTCAGGCGCACAATGCCTATGCCACGCTCAAGGCACGTCAGAGGCTGTATGGTGGCGGGGGCATGGGTAATATCATTGGCAATGGCAATACCGATGGAGCCGAGTCCTCCAGCAGTGGATCGGAGCACTCCCTGATAATGGCCACCCAGCAGCCGCAGGAACAACAGCAGCAGCAGCACAACAGACCAGACAGCAACTATAACTACCAGCAACAGCAGGTGCAATCCCAGCCGGCATACAACAGCAACAACAACAATAACAACAATGGGCAGATGGCACTGACTCCAACCACATCGCAGCATTCCCTGCTGAGCAGTGCCTCCGCGTCCAGCCTAAGTTCGAGTACGAAAATGTCCAAGTTCTGCCACGAATGTGGCGGCAGGTTCGTCATCGAGCACGCCAAGTTCTGCATGGAGTGCGGCGTGCGGCGGATGATACTCTAATCTCGGGGCCAAAACCCCACGTAGATATTGTTGTACCCCACTCACACCCACCCACCCACTCAAGAAATTGCACCGCATCACACTCACACACTGATGATGGCTGCTGGTGGCTGATGGGATGCCTCCTGGGGTCCGGGGGTCTTTTATAAGTGTATACCAAATGAAGTAACTCACACGCGAACGAAGCAGCCAAGGAGTACGCTGATATGTCCTACACACAGAATATCAATAATAATATATTTAATATATATACACATGCATACATATATTTTAATATATAAACCAAAAAGCGGAACACAAATTTGTATATCGAATGAACAAAAATCAGGCCAGGCATTGCAGAAGAACTTCGCTGAGGTTTCTCTTTGCATTTGCCGTCCAGTGGATGGACATTGCTCCGTCACAAATCAAACGTAAACAACCATTAATCACTTTAACCAAGTAAAGTTGATGATTAACAAAGACTGAACGAATTTAAACGATAGGCGTTGGATAACAAAATTGACAGGCTCCTCCTCCTCCGCATTCAAGATCGTAACTACGTATTTTTAAACATATTTCGAAACCTAACGCGCAGCAGCAGCTCCACTCCATTGTATTGTATTCTTTTTAATCTGATTACTAATTATATAGAGACACTGCTTAAATATATACCCTAAATGATAATGCTTGCTCAATTGCATCTGACTATCAATCCGGTAAGAGTTCGTAAGGGTTCCATCATTCAATTCATCCGGGCAGAGGAATTTCTCAGTTCTCATATCAAATAATATAATTTTTCTTATTCTCTTTCTCTCATTTGCAGTGAAATAAATGGAGCACTTTTATTAACGTCACAGAGCGCAAGAGCCAAACATTGTTACAGAACATAATAAACATCTAATTAAATGGTCACAAAAAAAAAATACGATCTTTAGGAGTGTTCTAGGCAGACTTAAGCCCTTCAACTTTTACTAATCTAGGGTACTGCAGACCTTCATCCCTTTTGGGTAGAGACTGAGCATAGCTTAGAACCTAACTTATATCTTTAGAAGATTATGTTTGACTGAGGTCGGGGAAGAGCGCAGCTCTAGGATATCTTTAAATCATTCATAATGGCACTGATGGCGGTGAGGGAGATTTTATCTGGAAAAAGGGATGGCATAGGGGGATAAATCCAATTGATTGTATGTACTTGAAGCACTTACCCATTTGAGGCATCACACTCTTGGCTTTAAGGCAGTGCATATTCGGATTTGCAGTGCTCACATTCGTGCTGTATTCCGTCACGGTATTCAATGAATTCTTCTTTTTGTAGAGATACGTTTGATGCTTTATGCACTCATCAATGATGAACTTGAAGTCCGGATTGTGGCGTAGAGTGACGGGATTGCCAATGAGTATGAGCAGCGCCTTGGGCCGCGAAATGAGCACATTGATTCGACGCGGGTTACTCATGAAGCCCATGTAGCTGAAGGAACGCACCAGCGTGGCAATGATGATGAGCTTCTCTCTGCCCTGATAGTTCTCCACGCTGCCAACTTCCACACACCCGAGGCCCTGCCGCACAAGCTCCCGACAGATAAGGTTACCCTGAGACGTGTATGGAGCCACCACGCCAATGTCCTCCTGCTTCACATCGATATTAGGGCCCAGGCCATTTTCTAGCAAGCGCCTGATGTACCAGCAGAGAACCTGTGCCTCCAGCGAGTTGAAAGAGCTGGTGGTGTGTTGCTCCTTTTCAGTAACGCCATGTGTGGCCTGAAATATTATGGGGAACTGGCCATTGGGCAGCACATCCCATTCGGCGGCCAGGTTGACCTCTGCGTCCGGAGCCTGTGCGATCAGCTCTCCACCGTAGTAAAGCTCGTTGAAGAGACGCACTATCTGTGGATGCGATCGATAGTTACGGCGCAGACGCGCCTGAAGGGTGCGATCGTAATTCCCGTTCTCGTCCAGCTTGTAACAATCTGAGGCCAGTAGGCGCTCCATCAGAGAGTGAGTCAAGCCAAGGGACGCAGCCCGGCTGCTTTTGATCACTGCTCCGAGCTGCTTGTGATCTCCGGACAGAATCACATGGCAGCCGGTGTTCTGTTTAACACCCACAATGCCCATAAGAGTCTCCGGCTCGGTGATGGAACCGGCCTCGTCGATGAATATGTGGGTGAAAAAGTCACCAAAGCCAGAGTGAGCCAGTCGGCCCACAGTAACCAATGTGGCCACAGTGATGGTATACTCAATCACATTACGCACTCGTAGATGCTGGAACATATGGCCCGCGCAATTGGAGTTCTTCAGCAGCAATGGCGCCACCGATTTCAGCCCCTTCTTGAATATGCTGCGTGAATAGATGCGGATGAGCGACTTATTCCCCCCGAGCTGATAGTGCTGTATGAGCCGAGGGTTTTCACTGATAGACTCGCACAGTTTCATGGCAATCGTGTCGCAGGCCGAGTTCGAGCCGGCTGTCACAAGGATGCGGCTTTGCGATTGTTTCAGGCGTAACTGTAGAATAGCCTCCACAATGGTTGTGGTCTTGCCCGTGCCTGAAAGTGAACAGAGAAAGGTCAGTCATCTGTATGACTGTTGATTGGGACCACTCCACTTACCTGGTGGTCCGAACACTATAAATGGGGCTCTGGGACTGGGTCCAGCCACAATTCTCTGCACCGCCTCCAACTGTTCTTCATTGTCGCATATGGTCTTGTTCAGCAGACTGATCACAGCTGGTGGGGCCGTCGGGGGCGGCGGTCGAATCTGCATCATTGTGGGATTCTGGCAGTCATGCATTGGAATCTTTGAGGTTGCTATCATTGTGGTTAGCCAACCTGGAAAGGGAAACAGATAACGACGAAGGCCTGGCATCTCCTTGAGCATATTCAATGCGCGGTACATGAACCTAATCGGGATACGCGAGGAGCGGATGATAATATGGAAGCGTTGCGACTGCCACACGGTTTTGGCTGGCATATTTCCGCGACTGAACTTGAAGTGAACACTGGTGCGGGAGACCTGCTCCACCCTGGCCACGAAGCGGCGGTTCGGATCTTTGCGAGGCAGATCTTCATGCGGGTGGGGAATCAGTGCCAAGATGAGATCTTTTGGCAACGGCGAGGCCATTAAACTACACTTGGGTATCAAAACAACCTCATCGATTCCCGGGGACACCACATCCTCGGCATTAACAGAAGCTATAGAAGTGAGAGCAGCTTTAAATAAATTTCTCTTGGCCTTGTGAATCGCCACATTCGGCTCGATGAGCTGCGCGTACAGCTTCATGGTGGTCACATCCTCGATGGTAAGTAGAGTCAGCATCACCGAGGACGCATTGTAAAACTCCAACATTTTTTTGGTATTCAAATAATGCTCAAAGATGGCGTCCTTGTCTTTCAACTCTTCGTCGGTAAAATTGTTCGCCAGCGCCTGCAACATTTTCTCACTGGGCTCGTAGTACTGCAGGTCCCGTCCTGTCCTGCACAAAGGGAATGGAAGTAAGTTAAATGCATTCACATACTGTTCACCTACCATTCATTCTTGGGCCGTTGGTTATTTTCTGCGGCATCCGTTCCGCTGGCATTCGCTAGCTTCAATTGTACCGATTCCTTAAACCAAAAATCCACAGCGCTGCCTATCTCCGACAGCTGCCGATCTAACTGCAATTTATGAGGAAAGACATTATCAAGTTGTTTCCACTAGTTGCTGCATTTCCACCTACAAGTTGCAAATTCATTCCGCCTGCGTTGATTCAATTAAAAAACAAATATAAACAAGCACAAACAAATTCTGGCGTGGCAGAACCGCGAGATAAACATTGAAAAAAGTTCCGTTAACGCGAAGCTAAGCGTCCCTTAGCTCAGTCTGGCAACGCTATGGCGGAATTTTTAGCTTTGCCATATACGGTCACACACCTTGCACCCTGCTTAGAGATGCTGCTTTTATATCGGTAAACAGATTCAACTATTGTTGTGTTCGATGGCTATGATTCTACCACCTCTACTTGTGTTTGTTTACAAATTGTAAATTACCATGGACCAAGCCGACGATTCCGACTCGAATGAGGTTTTGATTGAAGAGATTGAGAGCAACGATGTGCCGGATGATGAGCTGGAGCAGTTCCAGGAGACCGAGCCTCTCAGGGTTGTGGACATCATAGACATGGCCGAAGACAATGACCAGAACTACGATTACGAGGAAGAAGGTGCCCTAATCAAGCGCTATGTGCAGGGCGTCCAGTGCCTAGAATTTCCAGACTTTTGCACAAAGCTCGAGCCCAGCGACGAAGATGATGAAAACAATGGGGTGGAGGAAGCCGATGGCGACGCGGGCTTGGAACGGCCTACAGTGTCTGCGCAGAGTAAACCGCTGGTGGGACAGCAGCAGGAAGGTGCTCGCTCCGGCGGTGGCGGAAATTTGGGTCGCAAGAGCCAGCTGAGCCCCGCTCTGCAAGGATTGATGGGAGAGGCGAACCTGAGCTTCGCCTACGGCCGCTATGAGACAGCCGAACGGATTTGCATGGAGATCATCCGCCAGAACCCGCTGGCCAGTGAGCCCTTCTACACGCTGGCCGAGATCTATGAGAATCGCGACGAGGTCAAGTTCTTGCACTTCTCCACCCTGGCGGCCCACTTGAATCCTCAGGATCGCGACATGTGGATTAGAGTCTCCGACTTGCTGGTGCAGCAGGGCAACATGGCCCGCGCCCGTCTTATTTATACAAAGGCCATAAAAGTCCTGCCAAAGGGTTACCTGCTGAGGCTGCGCAAGGCACAGCTGCTGGAGAAAATGGGCGAGACGAATGCGGCCATGTTCACGTACCTAAAGATGCTGCCCCTGATGCCGCCAGAGGAGTGGAGCACATGCCTCAGCACGGCGAAGAATGTTGCTCGCTTCTTTCACGTTCTCGAGAAGCATGCGATAGCTCTGGAGGCCATGGAAGGGGCGTACAGTGTGTGCGGAGCCCGCTTCAGCCTGGAGGATCTCAACATGTACCTGGAGCTGCTGATCCTCAACAAGCGGTACTCCAAGGTGCTCAGCTGCCTCAGAGAGCGAACAAACTTCGAGCTGGAAGACGATCAGGAGGAGAGCCTGGAGATGATTTACTTTTGCGTTATACCCGATGACTATGCGCCAGAACTGAGAGCCAAGCTCTGTGTGAGTCTGATCCACCTGCGGGCCCACCACCTCTTGGGCTACCTCATCCAGAATATACAGGAGCACATCACGCTGACCGTAGACCGCGTGGAGCTGTACATGGACATCACGGAAGCCCTGATGCAAGAGCACAAGTATGCCGAGGCCATAGCCCTTATGAGCCCCATCACCGATGGCGACACCTTCGACTGTCCGGCCTTCGTTTGGCTGCGGCAGGCGGAGTGTTTGCGCCAGCTCAATCGCACCAATGAGGCCATCCAATGCTACCAGAGAGTGGTCCAGCTAGCACCCGTTTGCTACGATGCCAAATTCACCCTGTCGGCACTGCTGAAGCAGCAGGGCCGGCATGAGGAGGCAGTCGAGGCGCTAGAGCAGTCTGGCGAGGTCGAGGGTCAGCCGCTGATTGCTCGTCTACTCTACGAAAGATGCGTAATGCTGAAGCAGATCGGACGCATCGAAGAGTTTCTGGATGTGGGATATGTTCTGCTCAGCAGGCATTCCATCAAGCTGAAGAATCGCGAGGAAATGATAGCGGCGGCCAACGGAGGAAGCACCTACAATGCCGAGAGCCTGAAGGCCATCATGCAGATGCGAAGTCTGGCAGCTGGGGCGACGGGATCAACAGAGCCCGAGCTGCAGGTAACATACATACAGCGCTGCAATTGCTTCTAAACGAATTCAATTAAATTAAAGTTGTTAATTTTTTAGGATCCCGGCAAGAGTGCCGCATCTGAGGCCTCCGATCTGACCATCAAGGATGAGTACGATCTGTTTCTGGATCTCATGCGCACGGCCCACACACACGACATGAGCTGTGCCGCCGAGAAGCTCTGCTTTGCCATGGTCACCACAAAGAGGTTCACGTATTACCATTACGATATTGAAAGGATTATGATTCTGGCCTGCTATTTCAATGACGACTGCGCAATCGCATTCTCGTATCTGCGGGAGCTCATCGCCAAGCAGCCGAACCAGATAAACCTGTGGAATCTGCTCTCCCTGCTCGTCCAGAAGGGTGAGGATATGCGGTACTGCCGCTACATACGCCGCCTGCTGCATCGCCAGCCCCTGGTCGACCAGCAGATGCGGCTCTTCCTGGGCCACTACCATCTCAACTGCAGTTCATTCAAGTACGCCCTGAACGTGTACGTGCCCATGCTGCGAGAGAATCCTGATCCCCTGGTGGCCCTCTCCATCGCCGTCGTCTTCAATCAGTTGGCCCTGCAGAAGAAGGTGCTCCGAAAGTCGGCCGCTGTCGCCCAGGCGGTGGCCTTTGCCGAGCGCTACAAGGAACTCCGCTCTGTTGGCGATGATTTCTCCAAATGCGCTGCGCAGCAGGAAATATTCTACAACATCGGACGCATCTACCATCAGGCGAATATTCTCCATCTCGCAGTCGAGTACTACGAAAAGGCTTTGGCCGTGGAGCATCCGCTGATTGAAGAGCATCAGGCCACGCTGGGACTTCAGCACGAGACGGCCTTCAACCTGCATCTCATCTACCGCGCCAATGGCAACCACTGGAAGGCCCGTCAGTACCTCATGCGTTACTGTGTGGTCTGACATTAAAGTTGATACAACAAATATGTAAATATTCATTTATTATTGCTTCAAATCGTCCATGGAGAGAACGTACATTGAGTGGGGATTGGTTGGGACTTTGAAGATGGCTAGCAGCCGGGCATAGTGCAGCGACGATGCTTGACCAAACGCTTGGGACAGGACTGGCCGCCATGCTTCGGCTCGCTTATGACGAAGCGATGGCCCTCGGAGAAGCCGACGCCGCAGCTGACGCTACAGGCAGACCAATTAGCCCACTCGGACATGATGCAACCCTTGGGGAGATTGCCATCCTGGTCAGCCGTGCTCGAGGCGGAGCCCATCATGCTGCAGGTCTGCAGACAGTCGTTCTCCGTGAGGAAGTTGTTCCGGTTGCCCCGGCAGCCGCCGTAGCTGAATGCATCGCAGCGATGGGTGTGCGGATTGTAGGCGTAGCGCTGATAGCTGCCGCGACATGGACCAGAGTCCGGCTGTTGGACGCAAATGTCCTTGGCCAGCTCCATATTGATGTGGCAGTCCTGCGGATTGACGCACTCCTTCTGCTGGTGCAGCTCCATTCGTTGCGTGCAGTTCTCCTTCTCTGGTCCGTTCTCCAGCAACAGGAGACGGGTGCGAATGGTCACGCCGCGTCCACAGGTGGCCGAGCATGGGCTCCAGTCACTCCACTGTGTGGTGGGACAGGTCGGATCGGGCAGCTCCACCTGCTCGTACGTGCAGTCTGGCCTCATGCACTTGTTCTTCTCCACGATGGTTATGTGCGGACAGCGCTTGCGACCCAGATGGTTGACAAAGGCGCGCGTTCGCATGGTGATTCCGATTCCGCAGCTGGCAGAACACTCGGACCACACGCTCCAGGGCGAGGTCTTGCAGAGGCCGGCTCCCTCGCCGTTTTCGTTGACCAGTGACTGCGAGTTGGCCAGGTTTTCGCCCTCATCCTCGTCGCGGTCGCGGCTGGTCACTGAGCCGTCGGCGCACTCGGCCACAGCAGCCACACACATCTCCTTGGACACCAATTGGCGACTGCACTTGGCCTGCTCCGCCTGCTGTGGGTGCGTATACTGTCGGCCGCGCATCCGAATGCCCTTGCCACAGGTCACCGAGCAGGGGCTCCACGTGGAATAGTCGCTAACCCGGCACTCAGCTGCGGGCCAGAAGTTGGGAGCTCACATTAAACTGAAACGGCTGGAACTTGGTTGCATCTTACCGCGAGTGTCCTGCTCCTCGGCATCGTCCGACACCTCCAGCTGGAGCGCCTGCAGGAACTCATCGTCGCAGTTTCGCGACACGATCTTCTCTCGACGCAGGCTCAGCTTGGCCAGGGGCGTCATCTCGCGGCTCTGTGGATTGTAGAACGGAGCTCGCGGATCCTCTGGGTACATTGTCGTGATGCGGTACATCCGTTCCGGCGGCTGTGTCTCTGAATTGGGCGACTACAGCGGAAACGACATTAGGCATTTAATTTGGAGGCATGGCATCCGAGCATTCTGTGACCTCACCATGTAGGAGATTCCGCTGTCGGTGCCAGCATCCCAGGGATACAAATCAAAGTCCAGAGACTCCTTCCAGCTGCAGTCGTCAGTGCAAAGATCGACGCCACTGATGCCCACGACCCAGTCTGGGGAGGGACCAAACATGGACACCATGGACACCTTGGGATGCTTCCGATCCACGCGGAACTTGGAGGAGGTGTTCTCGTTCACATTGGGATACCAGAGGCCAGCGGCTTTGATCAAAGTACGCAGCTTGGGGCCGTTGGCACGCAGCTCCGTCTCCAGAGCTGCCGGCGATCCCCATTCGGCCAACGATCGAAAACCGGCGGTCGCAATATGGTTCTCACCCCAAAACGAGAAGTTGGACTCGTGCGAGGCCCCAATCACGTCCGAGAAGTGCGTCAACCAGATGGCAAACGGATAATCCTTGGGATGCGTCTCATTCGACCAGATGCCCTCAAAGACAAACTGCAAGGGCAATGCAATGGATTATGGTTACCTTTTTGGACAGATAGCTACCTATCTTCCCATATTCCACTTACGCTGTACTTGGCCTCGTCGCAGGCGCAGCATTCCTTCTGAGCCGTGGACGCGTCGGGCTTGCGCTCACAGATCACCGCCGACAGGTGGCCGTCATCCGCATACCACGCACGCGGCCCCTCGTACACCATGGCGGAGAGTGAGACGCAGCCAGATCCGGACTCTGGAGCTACCCACATCACCTGGACTTCCGTCTTGGGCAAATCATCCGCCTCCGAGACAGTGTTCACACATCGATCATTGAATTGAGTTAGCGAATCACTAAATAGCTGGAACCGGCCCACGCGTCGAGGGCTGGCCACTTGAGGGCGTCTGGCGCCAGTTTGAGCCTCTGCAGTAATGGTGAAATGGGTGAAATGTTGCACCTTAGTGTGCGTGCGAGAGCCGAGCAGGAGTACTGTGAAAGATTTAAAATACGCGGGTAAAATATTACTTATTCGATAGTGGGTACATGAAGTGATGCTTCGCAACACTGACAGCCTCACATTCGCAGCTGTTCATCGATAGTCGCCATAGAACATCGATGGTTCCAAAAATGTCAACACATAGATGCATCGATATTTTTATCGTTGTTTCTCCACCTCTAATTACGCGGCGCGTCTTTTGTTCTTGTCATTTTTGTTATAAAAATGTCTTCGTTTCTCGATTTATTGGGCGACGGGGGACATGTGCACTTTGAAAAATGTGGAGACGTTGTTGTTTCGCCCAAGGACAACATGGTGGCCATGTTCTGCCATTTCTGCAGGGACATTTTCACACATCTGCCGGAGTTCATGAGACACCTACAGTGGTCCCACAGCGATGTATTGACATTCACAAAGGAGCAGAATGTGTACAGAGTCGAGGAGCTGATGTCCATGGAGAGCTCAGAGGAAGATACGCAGTCGCAGGCAAACAGCTGCAGCAGCGGCGACTCTGGTTTGGCAGGCGAAATGGAAGATGCAGATGCTGGACCAGGATCATCCGAGTGCCTGGCAAATAACGTGGACATAATGAACGCCTTGGCAGCCTTCGATGTGGAGGTCGATGCCAATCACGAATGGTCTGATTCGAAAACCCTTGCGGCTTGTCAAACAAAAGGTAAGTCCAGGTGCAACCAGTCCAATAACTCAAACTTGAAATGTGAAATCCATCCGTAGAAATTGGGAAAACATGTGCCGCAAGAAATACTCTGGCAGAAGTGGAAGCCATTTTGCTTGAGAATGAGAAAGACATTTCTGTCAGCTTGATAAACAAGCCCGGAGATCAAACAATCAAGGCAGTCAAGGCAGCGGAGATCAATATCCAAGCAGTGCCAATCATAGCAGAAACACCCATCAAGAAAACGTACTGCAAAGTAAACTACACCGAAAATGAGATAGAGGCCCACGGCTCGAAAGGTTTCCGTCGTGTCCGCAAGCCGGATAGTGTGGAGAAACCGCCGAGCATCTGTGACCTGAAGAGCTACAATATAAACCGACACCGCAAACGGGAGGCGATCAAACAGCGCTTGGGCAGCGTAAAAAAGCGTATAATGCTTTCCCTAGAAAATGATGTGCCAACAAAGACTGTCCTCATGAACCAAAAGGCCAGGCGTCCGCCTATGAAAGGCTCCAGCGTTAAGCAGGAGTTGCCATCAGTCAAAAAGGAGCCCAAAGACTCGGTAGTGGCTGAAGCTACAAAATTGTCGCCTAAGAAATTAGAGTCCAAAGAAAACCGCTCCGTGTTAACTCATGTGATCCAGTCCAGTGAGATAAAGTCAGCGTCTATGAACCAATTGATAAAGCCAAAAAATTCATCTAGTACTAGTTTATTAAGGACAGCATTAGCCTTGCCCAAACCCAACTCTTCTCCTTCAAGCAAGGCAAAACAAGTCCTGTCCGATTTGATAAATCCAAATAGTACAGCAAATGGTAGTGCCCCCTTGATAAAACCATCAATTCCTGCAAGTCAGCGTGAGCCATTAGCTAATAACGAGCCAAAGACTTACATGAGAAGCCCCAAACTCAACAAGCCGCGATCGAAAGTCAATGACAGTCTCTCCTCGTACTCTCTTAGCCCTAACATTTCTAGCTCACCAAAACAATCAAAAATGTCTGCTCTATTGAAGGGCAGTTCAGTTAATGAACCACACGCTTCCCTGGAAGCTCCAAAGCCTTTAAAGTTTGATTCGGCTACTCCAAAAAAAAAGCTTTATGTGCCGTCTACCCCGATTAAACCGATCACGCCAGCAGTTAAGACAGTTCCAAACATCTGCAAGGCGCCGATAGGTGGAAGATCGCCAACCGTGAGGATAGAGCGGGTGGAGATTCTGCCACAAATCGATATAAAAAAGATTGTGGGAATGTCAAGTGTTGCCAGTCAAAAACCATCACAGTTGAAGGCCACAAATAACGATGCAGTGGATCAGCAAAAGCGTCCAGTGCGCAGATCTTCGCTAACGGTCGTATCCAGTAGCCCCATTAAGGCTGAGAAACCTACGCGAAGATCTTCTACGACAACAGTTAAGCCCACTGTAAACACACAGCTTCAAAGATCAAAAATTCTGCGTTCGGCACCAGTTGAAAGTCTTGCAAAAGCCAAGAAACGTTCAAATGACAGCTTTGGCGTTTCTACTTGCTTCAGTGAGAATAACGGCGATATAAAACGGCCCAAAAAAGAACAAGAAAGATGCTCCATGAACTTCAGTTTGTCGGCGAGCGTTATAGAGTATCTTCAGAGTGATCTGAAAACCTCAACATTGGATGCCGACAGCCTCCTTCAGTTGGCTGAGCCCCGTGACAGCGATGCATTTGAGAACACACTCGTGAAAGACCAAGTTGTAAGTGCCTGATCGATGATAGATGTATTCAAATTTAATTTTGAATCCCCTTACAGACAAATGAGACAAAAGAGGGAAGCCCACAAAAGATGGAGTTACCTGCACCACGAACTGGTGCCATGCCTGAAATTGAGGCTCTGAGAGACGACCTCAAGCTGTTGGAGACTGTTGGGGTAAGAAATAAATCGTAAAATCGCAAATAAAAACTCAATTAACTAGCATATGCTTTTCAGTTGCTTATAATAAAAGTTCCCTGCTTTGAGGATAAACTGCCCTTGGAGCAGTCGGAAGAATTTCGTAAGAAAGCCGCCAAGTTTAGCAAAATCTATCATACGTACGATGCAATCTGGAGCTACAGGAAAACAAAGACCATTGGAGCACCCCAACGACTAATCCAGATGTTAAACTCACTCACCGAAGAGGTAAACAAGGAGATTGGCTGCCACTTGACCACGAACGAGATGAAACGCATTCTCAACCTTATCAACACGTGGTATGGGGCGCAGATCGATCAGCGATTCTTCAGGAAGGCAATCCTTTCGTACAGCGTGGAACACTACATGTTCCTGTTTCAGTTTCTGCCAAAGATTATTCCACCTGTGTACTTCTGCGAGTACTGTGAGGAGACCTTCCCCACCGAACCACGCTACAAGAAACATGTGCAGAGTCTACATGTTGTCCATGCGTTCACTTGCTCCGAGTGCGGTAAATCCTTCAAGAGGCTCTACTTCTACGAGAAACACCTCAAAACAGTGCATCCTAAGCCATAGCTTAGTTCGTTTTTGTTGTTGGCAATTGTTTAACCCTTTTTGTAGCACACTCTATACAATCAAGTGACATTGTAGAGCGAGTGTGAGGCAAATTGTACCTATATGAGACTGCTTCCACTCTCAAATCGCGGGGAGAGTGGTGAGAGCAGGTCAAGTTCATGAACCGTTATCAATTTATCTTCTATTAATCATGTTAAACCTTAACTTAGATCCAATCTATGGATTTTCTAGCAGTAATCCTAAGTATCAGCCATTCAATTTCATATTTCCATGATAAAAATAAAGTAAACACTTCCATTATATGTATTTCGTACTCGTAGCACCATTATCAAGTGGAACAATGAATCGAAATGAAAAGATGGAAAACATCTGCTCTGGATGCTGGGATGCTGAGCTCTTATCGCTACGCTCTTCTTGTTTTCAGGCCTTAAGTGACCCGACCGACCAGAGATGATTATGAAACCTTCTCTACTTACAATTATATGTTTTCCCGGGTACATATCCATTGGGTCCATCAGCCACAATTAGTTTGTATCCATTGTCGCCGCGTGTGCGTCGACCATGAAGCAAGTGGGTGGGCGCACGCGGACAGGCGGAGGCTGCATTAATTGTCTGCCAGACAAAAACGAGGCAGGCAAGCAACAGCAGCACCGATTGCCCCATCATCTCAGTTTATTCTTTGTTTCACGCGTTATCGTTTGACGGCTGGACTACTGCAAAGGCGAACAAGCGGACCGCTTCAGGCAAGGCACAACAACAGACTAACGAAGCCGGAGAACCGAGCGATCTTCAAGTCGGACGGCAAACCGAAGCCGGATGTCATCGCAGCGATCTCGCGCTCGCATTCTGATTAATAGCGTAGGGTGGGGGTTTCAGCTACTTTGCTCCTTCACTAGAGAGGTAGAATAATCGCTACGTTCGTTCATGTCCGTTTTCTAATAGTATATATATATATATATATGTATATTTTGTGGTATAAATGTTGCCGTACAATTTACAAATAATATTACAATTACATATATCTATATTCGGGTAACATTGTTCAATATCCGCACTCGTACTCCTATTCGTACTGCTCCTGGTATATGTAGTTTATAAATTTGTTGGTTGGCTCTGCATCTACTTTAATGCGTTTGGGAAACTCAACGTTCGTAGTGAGCGAAGCGAATTAACTGATTAATAAACTGAAATACGCGATTGGGTTGACTGGTTGACTGATAAACAAGTGATCACACGACTGGGGGCACTCGATCCAACAAAGAATATGTACGGGATAGGAATTCTACAAAGCATAAGGGCAAATCACAATCGCAAATTAATTTAATACTAAAAGGTCAGAATGGGCGTCTCCCGATGATCCAGTAGATCTGCAATTGATTTTCAAATTTTCAATGAGGGAAATGCAACTGATGAGCTTGTGCTTTCGTCCTTACCCTTTGCAATGCTCCACCAGGGCAGTGTCACATAGGTGAGGAATGCATTGAGCGGCGTCGACTGCTGTCTGCGATTCTCCTTCCAGAAATGAAAGGACTGCGTAAAGCCGCGGCTGGTCCACAGCGGATTATACGCGCCATCGTCGAGCTCTAAAAGTAGAGGAACACACATACAAAATCAGTTGCTGTCTGAATCGGAGGCAAAAAAGGCTACAGGCATGCATCAGAGGTAGGGGAATAAAAATGGAATCCTTGGCAATGACCTTTTAGGGCCTTCTTGGGCACATCGCACCAATAGTAAATGTTTGTGCCGTCCGGAGTGCGACGCTTGGGCACCAGATGCAACATCTTGCTGCTGTGAGACTGCTTGGAAGTGCGTGGCAAAGTGGCACTAGACTCCTGGTTGCCATTGGCCACGTCCAGCATCGGTGTGAGCTCCGTGGGCAAGACGACCGTGGCGACCAGCTCATCGTTATCGTTCTCATTCTCATTCTCGTTACCGGACGGACTAGCCGGCTGCAGTGGATGGTCTTCCGGTTCGACAGGTACAAGGACACACTTCTCGAAGCGTTGCGAGGGTGTCTTGGGCGACTCTGACTCTCCCACAGGCAGCTCTTCGCGCCCTCGGACGCTGATCATCAGCTTGCTTTCGCTCTCGCTCATGATGGCCATCTTCGGGGCACCAGCACCCAGCTCAGACTTGCTGCCGTTCAAGGAGGTGGCATCGTCGGCTAGTTCATACTCCTCCGTTTTTGCAGGAGGTGTTGAATTAGGCGTTTTTGAATTATTATTGTTGCCAGCCTTCGCCTTGGCTGGTGCGATCGACTTGATCTTGGCCTTGTCAATTTCCTTGTCCTTGTCCTTATCCTTATCTTTGGCTTGCCTTAGCCGCTTGGGCGACATCTTGGACAGAAAATTACTCGTCGATCCGTTGAATTTCTGGTTCGAAGACTTCTTGTCGTTTTCCTTGTTCTTATCTTTCTCCTTTTCTTTGTCTTTGCCCTTGTCCTGATCCTTCGCCTTGGCTGGGCGCAGTCTTGGGGTAAATATCTTCCTGGTGGCCACAGGCAGACTCGTTCTGCGATCGGCGGCACTGAGGGAGGCGCTTCTTGTGATGCTGCCGCCCAAGGGCTTGCGTTTGCTGTCCACGGGCATTCGCAGGCTGCTTCTTTTGGCCACCAGCAGCTCGCTCTCCACACTCAAAATGCTGGACTTGGGCTTAAGACGAGACTGTCGCTTGTCCGGCATCTTGCTGAGACAGGCAGGCGTCTCGTTGGACGGATCCTCACATCTTGGGCAGTACATCTCGGACATCTCCGGCGTGTCTGAGCTGTTGGCCGATGCCCAGCGCTTCTTACACTTTTTGCCGCCAAAGCAATTGCAGCCTGTGGTCGCGCTCGTGCCAGCTTGTTCGCTGGCCACCGTCACCTCTACGGCAGCGCTTAGGGGCGGTGGAGTAACAGCCGGAACAGCTGCCGCTGCAGCTGCACCGTCACCGTCACCACCACCACCACCACCACCTGGAGATTCGTGTGGCGGCACCTTGTCTAGATCACCCGTCGCGGGAACGAGCGTTTCGGAGCACTTCGGATTCGAGTGCAGTTTTGCCGCGGAGGCCGAGAAAGCAGGACGTTGCTGATCTACAAGTAGACATAGATCGGTTTTTGCGTTTATAAGCATTGATACATCGACACACATGTATGTACAACCGAGGATCGGCCCAAGCAACTTACAAATAATTGGCAACAGAAAGCAGTGAAATAATAAACCAGAAAGGTGGTGACATAGATATGCTATAGGATCGAGTGTTAGAGGTGTGGAGCAGGATGACACAGGAACTTTTAATGTTGAAGCCACCACAGGAAGGATTGGGGGATGGGGTCAATGAAGTGATACGCTAGTTCTAGGAACATTCTCTCAACGGGGGGGAGGCGGAAAGTTCTCGAGTGTGGAGTTTATCCAATTCCACTACCGTATCCATTCCCATCGATTCATAATCAACTTTTTACTCTTGTGTTATGTACATTGAAACGAAATAAACGAAAATGGGAAAAGGGAAACAGGGGGGAACGGGTATAATAACATAATTGTGGTTGTCCTTGTGTACTATTTGTCCTGCTTTCTCGGCAATGTCAGGGTGTTCTTTTATATATATACTCTGAAATCTGGAGTCGCTTGGAGGTAGATTAAAGTATATATATAAATTTGATAATTGGAAGTAGGTAAAGGAAAATCATCGATGGAACCACAACACATTACGAGGAAAAACTCAAGAATAAACAGAATGGAACGGAACGGAACGGAAAGGAGCAGGCAGAAGAAGCGCCAACAACTACGGCAATGAGAGCAAGGCACACGTACAAATACGGATGTGAATGTGAAAAGCATGCAACTAAGAAACGATCAAATTAAGATTAAACAATACGAAAATAATTTAAATTGTGAGACTGACCGTCGCGCAGGTCGCCGGCCTCGATCTCCGACACCTCGCTGGCCAGTGAGTCAAGGCCCTCGTTTTCGGAGCGTGCCTTGGCGCCGACATTGGGGCTGGTGCCGCTGCCCACCATATCCTGGGCGTTGGTATTCTTGGTACGCCAGCCGTACCGCGAGAAGTTGTTCAGATTGGCGCTGGGGTCGCTGAGCCGGCGTTGGTGACGATAGGTGCAGTAGTCATCGTTCTCCTCCTCCCACTCGTCCCACATGTCGGTGGCACAGAAGCCCGGCTCGCTTGTGGGGGTCTCCACGCCGGATCCCTTTGGCTTGGTCACGGCCATCTCGGCATGGCCCTTTCCCTGAGGTCCCTTCATGCGGACAAATTCGCAGCGCGTCTGCACTCCGGCACCACTGCTGAACAGCCCAAAGGACATGCGCTGCGCCACCTTAGAGCTGAGACTCGATTGCTGCGCAATCAAATGAACAGAAAATAACACAAGAGTCTCGCTTTTGTGGCAATCGAACGTACCCTGGCATCGTAGACCTTCTTAAGGGCATCGTAGCGTATGGATCCCAGGAATATTACGCCCTGTACTGCCCCGTCCTTGTCGTTGGCCACCAGTTCGACGCACACCATCTCGCCATCGCGCACCAGAATGTCGCTGAAGACCTCGTCAAAGTTGTCCACCATGAAACAGATGTGCGGATACGTTATCTCCTCGCCCTCCCCCTTGGTGTCCATCTTCCTTCGGCTGGGACTGGCGTAGACGCGCTGGGAGTGCCTGCGCAGTACCTGCAGCTCCTTGGGCGATGTTCTGGTGCAAATGGCCAGCGTCAGGGTGTAATCAAACTGATGAATGACCATGTTGAGATAGACCGTCTCCTCCCAGTCCACATCGGGATCGCCGATGGGCAGTTTGCGCGAGTCCTTGCGGAATACCTCCACTTCAGTCTGAAGACGATACGAAAGTAGTATTTAGAGAGAGGGAGTCAGAGAATAGCCACCTGGTTGGTGGACTCACCTCATATTTTGGCATGTGGCGTGAAGAGCTCTTCACGTGCTTCTTGCGCACGAAGAAGAGCAAGTCGTCCGAATCGATGCTGTGCTCGGGTTCTGTCTGGAAGAGGAAGTGGCGCACGAAGAGATCCGTCCAGTAGGTTGTGCCCTGGAGCACCACAAAGCCACCATCTGCAAGAGGATCGAAAAGCGAGTTATCTTCCTGCGTTTTCAAATTGGGGGCTGGCTGCCCGACAGGTGAACAGCTGTTGGTAATGACACCCACCCTCGCACAATCACACAAGGAAAAGCTGCTTACATAAAGGAAAACAAACTGTGGGCCAAGATACTGGAGCGTAACACACACAGACACACACCCAGTTGTGGGTACAGACAAAAGGCAGACACAGAGACACACTCCCTTAGGGGTTGCGCGCTGACAAATCGATAATGTGCAAATGTAGACAAATTTTCTCAATGATAATGGGAAATGAAAGTGGTTATGGATACAGCAACCAGGACACCCACCATCTTTGAGCAGCTGCCGCATCTCCTTGGTGCGCTGAAAGTTGATGTCCTCCAGCAGCTGCTGCAGCGGCGTCTGGGAACCCTTGAGCAGAGCAGCTGCGGCGCTGGCTAAAGCCATTCTGGATGGGGATTTCCACTACGATGACGATGGATGGCGATGACGAATAGCTTGAATTTCGCAATGTGCAACGCTACCAATCCATTGCCAACGGCCGGGGAGGAGGGCGCTGGTTATATCAATATTTCAGCTCCCCACAGATACATTTGTAGGTTCTTGTGGCGCAGCGGTCGAGATTTGTATTTGTTTTTCTCCTTTGCGCCGCCAGTGTGACCGTGACGATAACGATATAAAATACCATCCGGGGCAATCCGGCGATCAAAGGAGACTTAACCCACTTAACACCCCTCTATTTAAAAAGTTGTTCACCCTTTGTTAAACCGCTGAAAATAATACTTTTTGTAAAGGCTCATTGTAGCTCCATCCTCCTCTTTACATACAAAACAAAAATGACCACTGACATCTTTCACCTGTAATGCGTAAAACATGTTAAAGCTACATAAATTTCGTGGAAATATTAAAAACCCCCTGGTCGTTAATGGGTTAACGTTCTATTTTATTAATTGAAATCGTATTCCATGATTTTGATATTCAGTTTAATATTACTGGCTAGTCAGCCCTCTCATATGTAAACAAATAATTTTATACGATAGATACATCAATTTCCTACAAGCTTGGCTAGTTTTCAGAACTCTTTTTCATTGGATTGTTTAAATAATAGGCTTCAAACAAAAACGGCCAAAGCTTAAAACTATTGTGTCGTCATCGTGGTTGCCAGCGCTGCCAGACACATGCAATTCGTAGTTACGGGCTGCCAACATACCGATAGTTAGATAAATCGATATATCGAAAGAATTGGCGCGCACTTAAACTCATTTCAATTTCGCATGGGAAATGTGAAAACGGCCCGAGTACCACATCCCAATTGAGAGCTACTAGGTTATCAGCAGCTTGGAGCGTTGGCAAAACAGTGGGGAGTTTCTTGGCGGGTGGACATACAAATATGTTTGGTTTGATTGTTTAAAATGTGGTTTTTATTTAGTTTTCTCATTTTGTAATATTATTCAGTATTTATATGTATACTTTCTATTAATTTCTGTGTGTTTTCGTTCGTCTTCTATCTTGTGATCTATGCCTTTATGATTATATTGTATAACATTTTATATGAATGAATATTATAAAGTGATAATAATATAAATTAAATCGAATTGGATCGATGTTGTTCATGCTCCACCTAGTTTCGTTTTAGTGTTCATTGGATTGGTATTTAATTTCTTTTAATTAGTTATTGGCTTTACCGTATATCAAAGTGTATTGTATATATTATGATCATTAGATTGGATTGCCGATCTGGACCTACCACGAATCAGGCGCTTAGAATTTGATTTTGATTTCTCAACAAGTATCTAGTATTAAGTACATTTTTAAATGTCTATATCGTATTTGTATTTGCATTACGTGTTTGATTTTCACTTTTTCTTTTGTAATAAATATCCGCTTATGCAGGCGCTTAAATATCTAAAAGCCAAATACGAAATCGTAAAAACCTAAATTTAAAAAAACTCTCGGTCTATTCATGCTCCTTACTGCATTTTAGGGAGTACGATCATCGAAAGTTTCCACGAGATTCAAGAGATTGGCGAATTCAGAGTGCAGTGCAACTGCGAGTCTTATTCATTGCTTCTTTACTGTGTGTGTGTGTTTGCATAAAATCTAATCATATAAATATATGTGAGTGTGTGTGTGTATATATACTCGTACTGGTACTGTATTATACCACTCCGCAAACGTATAAATTTTAAGGATTAAGTAAGGTAGTGTAGGCTACGACTACTCCATAAAATAATCAATAAATAAATTGCTCTAAGTCAACATATGAGTTAAGGTAAAAGCTAAGCGAGAGTCGCCTTCTTCAACGTATCAGCTGCCGCGTACGAATATTCCACTCCACTCCAGCGCGTTCCAATCTATTCCTGCAGCTTTACCTCCACTGTTGCAGCTACTGGCGTTTATCCACTGAGACGAATTAGTTATTTTGTGAATTAAGACTCCATTGTGCAAACTGCTCCTGCCATTGGCTATTCGCATTTGCCTGTGGGAAATGGAATGTAAGTCGGGTTTAATTTCGAGCCATTCAAATTTCAAATATATATGTATATATAGCCATACTCAAGTAAACTCTGGCATGCAAAGGCAATCGAAAAGGTGGGAAATCAACTACACTAGCTACAGGATATACACACATAGAGATATAGATAAAAATAGATGTATGTTTGTAAGATTGACTGGTTTGATTCGAGTGCATGTCTAAGTAGGAATAGTAGTATGTAGTAATAGGATTACAAATGATAAATACAACGACAAGAACAACGTCAAGAATCAATGTGAGGAGGATTTCAGTGCGAAATCCTTTACCTTTTCGGTCCACTCTTGGTTATATGATTGAGATTCGTCGAAATCTGAAATTGTATCAAGTTTGCGGTAAACGTAAGTGTCATTTATAAGACCAGAAAGAACCAACAAAAACAAAATCATGATCCAACCAAAAAAAAGATAATTTAATCTTTTTTTTTTTTTTTGCAGATTTCAAACAAGCAGCCAACACATGAAACATACGAGTGTATCTAAGCTAACTAGTATGGGCTGACGGAGAGATACGATTGAGAGTGCATCCGTAATGAGATCTAGATAGAATAGAATATAATAGAGTTGAGTGGATTGGAGTGGAGTGGATTAGAGTGGAACCTAGACAGCTACCTGCGAGTGGATGGATGGGTCGTTGGCTGAGCGCGATTCAAGATGACTCTAGATCAAAGGCAAAAGGCTAGGAATATTTTGTGGCTATATTTTACCTGAACGAGGAGTATATCTTTGCAACCTAACGACGAACGGATTATATATTCAAACTATACTTCATGATATAAGCGTGCATTATCAACTGCAGTTCATCGATTGTCTCACCGATCTCGTGCAGGGCCGGGAAGCCCGCCTGGTCATCGTCGATGAAGAGTTCGGGATAATTACGATAGCCCAGAATGCGATTCACCTGCGACTGCTCGTCGCCGAGGCCAAAGGTATAATCGAAATGTACCGGCGACAAGCGGGAATCATCCATATCTGAATCGGTGTCGGGCTGCGGCCCAACGGCGGCAGCGCCTTGGCACTCGTACTCCTCGTCGGTGCGGAAGATCTCCTCATACACCTGACAGTCGCACTCGTTGCACTCGCACTGACTCGAACCCGAGGACTCGCCGCCCTCGATGTGTCGATATTCTTTGTGGATTTATATTTATATTTTTCATATATATATTTATATCGATTTTTGTCGACCGTTGACATACAAGAAATGATGGCAAAATGATAAAAGAAAAGAAACCAAGGAACAGAGAAAGAGAAGTAGAAGCGGAAGATTCAACTCAATATTTGCAGCATTTTTTCTTATGCCGTCTATTTGGGTAATAATCTAAAATCAAAAGCAAACAAAAAGTAAGAAAAACACAATTGAGATTCGGTCTCAAAGCAGGGAGGACAAGGGCATCGACGTTGGCAGCGACGACAGCGACCAGGGCAACTTACCCAATGGCATTATGAAACGAGCCTGGGGCAGGGAACTTCCAGTCTGTCCATGTCCCGTTGCCCGTCCTGTAAAATCGATATAGAGAGAAAGAGAGAGAGACCCCAAAAAACATACGCACACAGAGATAAACAGAGATAAGCATGGACAGAGTGGATAAGTACATTCCATTCAAGGCGGTGCTTGGGTAGTGATTCGGGTGGGGTGGGTGAGAGGACGCAGGTGGTGGCTCTAAAAGCGGTGCTACTACATAACATTCCATGTGCTTCTAATTGCGGTGCATGAGCAGTCCAAGCAACTGGCGGGAGGGATCAGCAAAACTTCATCGGCAATAGCAACGGCATATCTGCATATCGATAAGCTTTAGCGGGGCCTCATCACAGACAAAGACACAGAGAGAGAGAGAGAGCGAGAGTGAGGAGCAGAGTGAGGCGGAGAGCGGGGAAATCCAACGATTTACCTGCATTCAGGTCGCTGACCATGTGGGTTATGGCCGAGGTTATATTATCGGCGGCTTCATTGAGCTCGGCATCGGCTGGACTGGGACTGGCATTGGTGGGTGGACTGGTGGTGCGCATTGGCGGTGGCGCTGCGAATGCGAAGCGTTCAAGAAATTCGTTTTCATGGTGTATGGTGTGTGTGTGTGTGTGTTGTGTTTTGTGTGTTGTGCCACAGTGGGATGTTTGCCCCTCCCCAATTGAGGAGGAGGGGCCATTGAGTGGAGAATTCATATTAATATCTAATCCAACTGTTTGACCTTCACAAAATCTCACGCGTTTACCAATTCTCAATTTCAGATTTCAATCAATTTTGTACAAAACGCAAACCCGCAATTAAATGGGGGGTATTCCCTCCCACCATACCCATAACCATCCCCCTGCCCTACTCACTTGCACTGCCATTGGCCGCAAAGGCGCTGCGCATATCGGTGCTGATCAGATTGAGCTGCTCCAGCTGGCTCTGGCTGAAGGGTCCATGTCCCTGCTGCTGCATCTGCTGTTGCTGCTGCTGCTGCTGGGCCTGCATCATTTGCTGCTGGGTGACCCTCACTCCGGGCCCACCCATGGGATGTTGCATTTGCTGGGCATGCAGGGCACTCATCGGCGAGGTGCCAAGGATGCCAGCTCCGCCACCGCCCGGCATGGGTGGTGACTTGCCCGACCGGGGACTCGAGTTGGGCGTGGACCGGGGCGAGGCAGTCTGTTGATTCTTCAGCATTCGCATCAGTCCCTCCAGCTGCTCCATCAGCTGGCGGCGCGAGTCCTGCAATGCACCCAAGTGGCCCTCCAGCTCCCCCTTGCGCTGCCGCAGGGCACGCAGCTCGTTGATCAAGGCCGGATTCTCGGGGGCCATCTGCTCGGTCTCCTGCTGGCGACGCAGGCGTGCTATCTCCCGCATGATCTCCTTGTTCTTCGACTCCAGCTGGGCGATCAACTCGCGCTGGGCGCGCGAATTGTCCGTGCCAATGGGCGTGGCACTCTCGGACATATTCGAGGGCTGTGGGAATACAGATTGGATGAGGGATGAGCGGGTGTCCGGTGTTGGGGATCTGCTGCTACTCACTGCTCGATTCTCCTGGGCGAGACGTGCCGCATAGCGGGCAATCAGACGATGCTCCTCATCGTTGGCTGAGGCGGCGGCTAGCCGGGAGATGGTGGTGCCGCCGCCACCTGTGCAGGTGGTGCTGTCTATGCTGCGGCCGGTGGCCCGCGAGTCGAGGGTGCTGGATCTGTCGAAGATGCCGGGCGGAAGGTGGCCGTGGTGGGCGCCGGCGAGGGCCAGCGTGGGATCGTTGAAACCGTTGTGCGAGGGCAAGGGCGAGGGCGGCACAATGTGCGACAGATTGAGGGTCTTTTCGGGCTGGTCCGGGAACCGTGGCAACACTTGCGTCGTCTTCTCGGGCACACAGCGGAAGCTCTTGCGCAGCGAGTGACCAATCTGTTTGCTGGGCGACTTGTAGCTCGAGTACTCCTTGACCTCGTGATCGTTTTGGTGATTCAGCGATGTCTTGCCGTGCCAAAAGCACTCCTGGCACAATTGGTAGGCGTGGCACCGCTGACAACGGTAACGAAATCCGGTGAAGTTTTCCTTGTGGCAAACAGAGCAGATCGTCGGATGCACAATCGTCTCCACGGTGGCCAGCCTATGCAGCAGCGGCAGCCACACGAGGCACGAGGGTCCCGGTTCGGACATAAGTGTTGCCATAAAATCGTTCACCGTCACCTTATTCTCCGCCGGAAAGATCTCCTCCTCGAGCCCCTCCTTGTAGTGGAATGTGGGCGACTCATAGACAGCCGCCGGCAATGCCAGCACCTCGCGCAGGAATTCCCCCAGCTTCCAGGCCACCAGCTGGCCGGCCCCATCCGAAATCTGTGAAAAGATATCTGCCAATAGAACGGAACGTGGATTAGTTTGACGGTTAGAATTTCTCTCTAAGCCTCTCTGAACCCTACTCACATCTAAGCTTGTCCACCAGCTTGCCAGAGCACATGGTGGCCAGGGCCACCTTTATGGAGAACACACGTATCTTTCCCGAGTTATCACTGCCGACAAAGAGAAGCAAAGACAAATTTAAAAAGGGGATTTCTTGATGAAGATCAATGCACAACACCCACCTTGTATAGGCAGCCAGCAGCCAGTTGAGCAAGAGACCCGCCTTGGAGTCCACCGGCACCTGCTGGGCGGTGGGCAGACGTTTGTTCAGATTGTGATACAGCGACGAGACGAGCGTCTCCAGCCGTGCCACACTGACCTCGCTCTGGGGCTCCAGGGTGTTCAGTCCGTTCTCGCGGAACGCCTCGATCACGTTCCATATGTCCACCAAGTGCAGATTTGTCGACTTTTGTATGTAGCGCAGCTTCGAGGCCGTCCTGTACGAGGCGAATCGTATGGAATCGAAGGTCTGTAGACGCAGATCCTGCAGGATGGCCACCCGCGGCTCCAGCTCCATTCTGATGTGTGGTGGCTGCAATTTAATTAAAAAAATATTATCACATACATTATTATAATACATACGAGTAGAACATAATAATAGTTTCCACAACAAACAACTGGGTCATCGGTTGTGTGTGTGTGTGGTGCGGGATGGGAGCAACAGGACACGTACAGCAGCCCACCACAGCGATTCCCATTACCCCCCCCAACCACCATCCTATTATGTTCTCTATTTTTTTTATTACATGTTCCATTGTGTGTTGCGGCATCCTCCAACGGCGTTGTCGTTGTTGCCGTTATCGTCTGGCTGGCGGCAGCCAGAGCAACGGAGGCCAATGTGGCACGCGTTGGATCCCTCGTGGCATTCGCCGGAAGTGGAAGTGAGCAATCCACAGAGACAGGACTCCGCCCTCTCCCTTTCCCAGCCACTGATTGGAACAATGCAAATTTAATAATCCCGCCACCCACGCTAAAAGTTTTTACTTTCATAAACCGCTTTGCCAGTCCAATTAATCGACAAGGGGATTCTGCTGTATCCCAACTCCCGACCACTCCTCCCCCCTCCCCTACCACTCTCTCCCCGCATGGAAAGGCGTAGCATCCTCATAATTTCCTTGTTGAGTCAATGGGCAGCATTATTCATGCAACGACAAACTTCAGACTTCCGACTTGAGAAGTTGCTATCGCATCACACTTCTCGTTCCAAGACTTGCCATTGATTTTTCCATCTTTCAGAGCAGAAATCAATTCGAATTGGACAATACCCGGTAATCAGATTACGAGCAATCTTAGAGAAGAAAACCCACAAGTTTGACTCTAGATTGGTGGACTAAGACCCAAGCGATGGTTATGCCAAAGTACAGGCTTTGCAGCTAAAGAATTTGGCTGTTCCAAATTCTCTGAGATTCCAAGTCTCCCCACCGCCCTGTCACGTACATAAGGTATACCCTTTGCACTCAAAAAGTGCCGGCTACAGTAACTTGAAATGTCCTTGGCAAAAGGAGAAAGACGACGACGCCTCTGAGTCATCATAGGAACACAAAAAGAAACGAGTAATCGGACAACTTTTCTATGGAGATCTGGTTTCAATTTCTGTCTCATAGCGCGCACATAGTACGTACATACATAAGTCTATGGCTATGTATGTATGTTTCCCATGCTGTCCTTTGCTGTCATGTCCTGTTCTGGCCAATTTAAAGAAGTCCTGCCATTTAAATACTGCTTCCTTTTCCTGCCCGTCTTCGGGCCGTTCTCGTGTCAACAAAATGATAGTTGTTACAGACCACACCACCACCACCCACAGGGGGCGTGGATGTGGGGTGAACAAAAATGGAATTCAATTTCCAAAACTGCAAACTTTTTGTGTGTGTGAAAGATGAGGAGCTGATGAAGACGATGATGGCAGGGCATCAAGTCGAGGAAGGAGAAGAAGGGGGCGCAGAATGCTGCTGCTGCTGCCGCTGGTGATGACTGTGATGTTGATGATGATGATGATGAAGATGACTCATAAGGCGCTCTTCTTTTCCAGCACTTGGGCACACGAAATAGAGCAACAACAGCCGTTGGAACACATAAATACATATGTATGTGCATACATATGTATGCACACAAGCACTGAACGAAAATTGAATTGGAATATTTTAAGCCAAATTAAGACATATGTATATGTACTTATGTACATTTATGTATGTATATTTCAGACGGAAATTATCCTTTTGGCAAATAAAACTTGCCATGTATCTTCGAGCGCTCTTTTAAGGAGTATACCGGTATTTTTTCTCAGTGTACACACATGCACCCACACGTACAGACACACACACACACACACGCGCGCAATCACATATTCTTGGGACATGAAGCGAATGCTGGGGAGCTTTGCAAACATTTGCGCACGAAAGTATGCAACAAGACCTGGCTGAATAATTTGAGTTTTGGTCAGGAAGGAAAGAGAGAGAGAGAGCAAGAAGAGTGATGCGGTGCGGTGCGGCGAGGTGAGGTGAGGTGAGGGAATTCCGCATTGCCAGGGGCTGCAGTTGCTGCAGCTGAGGCTCCTGCTGCCGCTCACGAGGCTGCTCAGAGCCCAGAGCGATGACATCCTGCTGCTCCTCTCGCACGAGTTTGTGCCAAGTGGCCGCCCTCCGATTACACCCATACAGCAGGCCAGGGCAGGGGCAGGGGAAGCGGCAGGGGAAGACCCCTATTTGTGTCATTCAGAGAACTCTGCACTAAAAAATTCTCTTTTCTGTCGTTGTCAGCATTTTATGTATATGTATATGTATATAAATTCCATTGCAAAATGCTCTCACAACACCTCAGCAAGCCCTCACGTTTTCCCCCCTTTAAATGGGATTTCCCCAATTGCCACTTTTGTGCTCTTTCCAACCGCAATTGTTTCCAGGCCTTTGCTGTCGTTCTGTTGCTGTTTTGCGGGCTTTGGGGAATTTGGTCAAGCAGCCACAATTCATGCAGATGTCTTGCTTGATTTATTTAGTTGCCATTTAAATGTGTTTAATCTGCGCAGAAAGCCGCAAAACTTTCCTAATCGAAACTGCTCTGCGGGCGACACTTTGACAAGAACTTTCGAGGCAAGTTTCAGACATCGCAAACGTTGGGTCCATGTCAACAGATTCGATTTTCATTACCGGAGGAAATTGCAATTGGTTTCAGGTTGCGGAACAGCAGCGCGATTGCTGGCTGGCAGGTTGGCTGGCTGTCAGGCTCCATGGAAATGGGTCGACCGGAATGAGGTGATGGCGGTGGGTGGTGGCGGTATGCATGGAAACTTAATAATCTATACAAATAAAAAATGGAACTGATGCCGGCTCTTTATGACATTAAATATCAAAGAGAACTCTTCAAACCTATCAAACTGTCAGAGCCACAGTTCAGAGAGCAAAATATAATTGGAACGAAACATACCAGACCTGCGGCCAGGGTAACTAAGTTTCAAAAGGTTTCTTCGAGTTATCCACAGGATTATCGATTAAGTCAGACTTTAAGTCCCTTCAGGACTTTCAATCAAGATTTCGAAAAGTTATAATTAAGTTTTACTGACCTTCTGCCTGAGTAGCAGAAACATTGAATCATTCGTCATCCATGCACTGCATGGGTGACCCCAAATGAACCCTACTGCCAGGGGCGGGCGGACCAGGTAGCAGCAGGAGCTCACGTAGATGCTTAATTTGCTAACGGAGCAGAAAAAAGGAGCTGGGAAAAAAATGGAGCAAAAAGGAGTAAAAAGGCAGCGAAACCGCATAGATGAACTATGAATGGTGGAGGGGCGGTGGGGGGAGCAGCTACACGGACGATGGCGTGTCCAGGGACCTGCATCAAAAGATTTCAAAGTTCTTCCCTCTGCATTGCTTTGCTTTTTGCGCTTTTCCCGCAACAGAAATTAAACAAGTTTCGGTTGAAAGTTGTCCCATGTCCGTGTCCGTGTCCGTGTCCGTGTGCTGGGTGTCCTGTCCGTCCTGGGCTGTACGTTGCCTGCTGTGCTGTTTTTCATTTGCGTGCCAGAGAAATCAAAGCGGGAAATAACCAACCGAACCCCAGCGATGATAACCTGGCACATAATTTTGCAATTTCAGTCGCACACAGAAAGTCAAGAAGGGTGGCAGGATGGCAGGATGGCCGGATGGCAGGGGGGAAATCGTTTCGTTTCGTTTCGTTTTATTCCATGAAAATTCCTGCTTTTCCGTTTCGGGAACGAGGCAACAGGCAGACAGAGCAATAGGTCGAGGTGGGATTGCATGTCTGGCACAAATGATGTTCGACTACAGTCGCAGGCCGTGCAATAACCTTTTTTCTATTCAGCAAAGGAAACCAAAGGCCGGGCCCAGACACTAACTGGCAACTTGCAACGGAGTTAATTGAAAAATTTAGCCGAACAATCTGCCGCCGCCTCCAACTTCGATATATAGCACACAAGCACAGTATACGCACGGATTGATGCAACACAAGGGCCCAGAGTTATAGTGAATGATTTTTCAGCGTCCTTCATTATTGGGTGATGTACACTGTACGTGCAAGCTCGTAATTTCGTGCACAGGAATGCAGCAGGCATGAGTACACCTGCATATGCTCCAATACTCGTAGTCATAATTGATTGCTCCAAATGGGCATCCATTCATCTGCAGCCCCCCTTCCACTCCCACTCCCACATTCGATCATATGGTACGACAGGGAAATCCAACTGAAATTAGTTCGTGAACAGAACAACCAAAAGCTCGCCCAACAAAGCGAAACAGACACAAAGGGGCTGTGACGAAGCAGAAAAAGCAAAAGCAGAAGACCAACAGAAGACAGCAGAAGCACAAGCTGGAAGGAAGTTGTGTCCCAGTTAGAGGCAGGCAACTGTCATCATCCTCGTCAGAGTGCACACCGAGTAATTATGTATGTAGCGCTCAAATGGGAGCATTCACTGTAGGGAGCCTCAAAGCAGTGGGGGCGGCGGTGGGGGAGGTGTGCTGCAAGCGTTGCCTGTGCCACTTACATACAACAACTCAAATGGTAAATGCGAATTGCAAAAGGCAAAATGCACATTCCACAAAGTCCCATTAGTCGTCGGATGCCGCTGAGGCTGCCTCTCAAGGATTACCAAAGGGATTGAGCCAGCACTATGGGCACTATGGGAATGGGATGAGGGCGCGGGGGCCCCAGAGAAGCTTTAGGACTTGAGCCCCAGTTGGGGAGTTGCAGCCAGTCACAGACCATGGCACGAAGAGTTTACTTTTGCCATAATCTGGGGATCTCTAATAGATGCGGCTGAACAGTGAAATGAGCCCGCCTCCCAGGTGCTTTTGTTGGCTGCACTCGTCGTCACTTGAAAGATAGCAGAGAGCTGACAGCCAAAGAAGATGACGGAAGCCGAAGTCGATCAACGGCCAGTCAAGGTCATGGGCGAGTGAGTGAACGAAAGCGAGAAAGGTGTGTATGCAAAATGCGATAAGCTCTGTCTTGCGTACAGTGTGTGACAAAAGAAAGTCCAAAGCGGGATCTGTTGGCTTCGCCTTGCCGTCTGGCAGATCGGTGCCGGGTTACTTTATTTGCGCAGTGTGCAGCTCTCTGCTCTGCTCTCAATGCAGTCATCACACTCCATCGCTCTCGCTCGCCCTCCCTTTTTCTTTGAGTGCACCTCTTCGGCAAAACGTACGAGTTTGTGCTCTCCTCTCTTTGTTTTACAGCTACTCCTCCTATTGGAATAGCGCATTTTGATGTGGACGTAGATGTCTGCTTCATGCATAGATAACATTCAAAGTTCAACTGTAAATGAATACATTTTCCAAGTTACAAATTGAGTAAGCAAATTAGCACGTACATTGGTTCAAGGCCCGCACCTGCACTTAATTCTCAGCCGCCCACACCGTAAATCAAACCAGCCCGTTGCACATTCCTCTCGAAATATGCAAATTCCTGTCTGAACAATATTCGCAATTGATTGAGCGAAAGAGGAGGAGATTAACTTGAGTTTGGACAGATATAGATCTATCGGGGGGTGTGACAATGTCCCCCACAGACAATGAGTGGATCCATCGATGACAATCCCTTGTATAATTAGCATAGATGAGTGAACGATTCTACGTATGTAAATATTTTTCATTCGATAAATTTGTGACCTAGTCGGTGGAGTCACGCCTTATTTTTGGCATAAACAAACCGTAGATTTGTGCGCGGGGCAGGAAGGAAAACCCATAGAAAATCAAAATGAAAACTCAAGCTGCTAGCTGCTACAATTGTAAATGGTCAGCTAATTGCCCAAACGAGTCCAACAACGGACGCGGTGGAATGAGACGGACAGAAGTATGCCAAAGTATTTTACACAGATACACGAAAAGAAAACAAGAGATGGTGGTACGGGGAGGGGATGGGAAATGGGTGGGCGGGGAAACCGAGCAGGGGGAAATTGTGTCTGCATGGGCTTTTCCCACTCGGAACTTTGCCCACGCGCGCGTCACACACACAAAATTCGTTACGAAATGGAACATCCAAATAAACAGCATTCCGTGTGGGCAGTTTTTCTCATTTCACGATACATTTGGAGGCCCGCTATCAGAGGCAGGCAGAACAGCCAGCCAGCCAGTGATAACGATCTGCAAAGCAAATAGACCGCAAACGATAAGATATATGTACACTTTGCTTAGCTCGAGGCTGAACAGAATCGCCTGTCTGTAGGTCTGTCTGTGTCTTTGGGTGCAGAGAAAATTGTGCAATTTCTGTGCAATCTTTTGGCATGGGGCAGCAGCTCAGCGGACACATTCACAAGTCAATCAACTGTAATCGGAATGTGAATGGAAATGCAATTTGAAACCGAATTCAAAGAGGTTGCGGCAAAGAAAACGGACAAGCACAAGCCGCAGAACATCCGTACAACAAATCAATGCGGGCCAGGGCTAAAGTGGACTCAAGTCATAGACCAAGAGCCACCTCTAACCAAGTGGGCAAAGCAGTCGTCTGGCATTCCATTTCTCTTTGGCGTTTGTTCTTATATTTTTTCTGCTTTTTTTTTTTTTTGCATAAATCTATAATGAGATTTAAAATGCAACTGTCGCAGATAATGGCATTGTCCACGGTTCTCAACAATCAATGCAGCTTAATGGGCATGGCCAGAAGAGTATGATATAACATTTCAAATACCGAAAACCTAACGAAACGTCAATCAGTGGAAAGGAACTAACGACTTCCAGTTAGTTTAAGTTTCCACTCAGGTTTCTCCTCTGGTACAAATATTTATGATTAAAAATATTTATTAAGTTCCTTTGGTTTTCATTGGGGTCTCCACCATAAGCTAATAATGATTGGTTTTCTGCCCCAAATATACTCCCCCACCATTCAGTTTATGCTATTTCCCTTAATATGTATTTTAAATACAACAAATATCGAATAAACAATAATAAATATCATTCTATAAACAATTCATTAAATTATTGGCACGTTTTTCTGAAACGGAAGTTCATTGTGTAAATATTTTTGGTATTTCCACATAAATGTTTACAAACAAAAGCGAAAGATGAAACGATTTCCTTAGATTTGCCTGTTTTCACGTTGGTTTGTTTATAGCCTAATCAAGTAGACATTGAAATCAAGGCAAATTACAACGAACAATCATTTGAAGCTATAATCGAAGTGTGTTCGAACAGAAGCCCCAATTTCCGCCCACAGTACAGTCCAGAATGTGAGTTTTTAGATGCTATTATCTCCGATTGATTGACATTATCCTTCTTCTGATTAGCCAAAGATTATGCCCGGCTGCAGACGTTTCTGTCGAATCTCTCGTCGCTGGTACTGCAGCAATAGCCCGACTTGCAGTTGTGGGCCCTATCGTGGTCCCTGCTCTGGACCATGCGGTGGTCCTTGTTATGGCTCCAGCTGTGGAACCTGCTGTGGTAACTGCTCCTGCCAATGTGTGATGTGCTCTAGTGGCCTCGCAACATGTGGTCAGCCCTGTGGCAGATCCTGCTTGCCCCGAAGGTGCTGCACTTGATAGATTTATTGGCAATTTTTGTGGCGATTGGACTTTACTGTGTGTGGTAGTTGGGATTCTTATAAAAATGTATGTATGTGAAATAAGTGCAAAAATTTGGATTATCTTTTTAGGGAGGGAGGGGAGGGGGTGTGGGCGCATGTAATGGAAGTTTGACTGGCTTTTGGCTAAAAATAAACATCCTACTCATCCATGCGGTACCAGAGGGGCAAAGCTTTACGCTCGACTTGCCATTGCCTGCAATTTCGTTTAGCCACCGCCTGTAATGGAAATCCCTCTCGCCATACATGAATGGGTCTTGGAAATGGAGCCTTGGTACAGTGTAAACGTAGAAGGAGAGGAGAGTAAATCCGATTACGGGCATAAACGATTAATTTTATTGCATTTAGCTCGGTCTCTTGTTTTATAAACTAATTAAAGCACACAGAGTGGACAGCTCCAGCTCACTTTGACCCTGTTGCCCCATTTGGCCCCCCCCCCAGCCTTTGCCCAACTTGAACGGCTTGAACGACTTCAAAGCTAGACAAAGCAACAGACAAAAAAGGGTTAATTGTCTATTCCATCCTCTCTGTCTGCCTCTCTTATAGTCCCTGGCATAAATATCCTCCTGCACGCCCACTCTTTCATTCTTTACGCTCTCGTGGTCGCAATGGAGGTTGCAGTTGTTCCAATTTCTATACTCTTGCGGTTGGGTATTCTGATTTTTATCAGATGTTTGCAGCAGCAGAAACTAGGCCCTTATGTTCGATGCGATCTGGCTCTATAAGGATAGTTGGACATTGAATTTTCCAGGGTATTTACAACACAATAATCGACCTCACGAGCATGGACTTTCTTTCTGTTTTCTCTCTGTTTTTCATTTGCTTCTTGGGTTTTGGGGACAAGTGAGCAATGTTTTGTAGGCCGAAATTACTCCGTGGCCCTTATTTCGGTTCCCTTTGTTCTCTTTCTCTTTGCCTTTGTTGTTGTCATGTTGTGGGTGGTTTGCTTCTTTTTATGCTCTCTTTCTATGTTGTGCGTGTAACTGTATGTGTGTGTGTGAGTGTGCTTTGCTCTTGTTTTACTTTATTTTTTCATGTCACGCCTCATTTAGCTTTTCACAACATTTCCACCAACCGAGCACAAGCAACCGCCAACGTGTGTCGCACTCACTCAGAAATAGTATCTGAGAATCTGGAGCACTGCTTCCTAATACTCTTCACACGCCTCACTCAAAATTAACCCAATGAAACTAGGGTATGTAGCTAGATCAAACTCGAGGAATGTTCCAGTTGGGCCTCCAAATATGTTCAGTTAATTGAATTTAATGGAAGGTCAAAGGAAGTTATCAAGAAAACAATATGTAATAAGTGAAGAAATGTGTCGGCAGTCGATAGACCATCTTTCAGGGCAGAGTTGGGCACACCGAGGCTCTTTCAGCTCTACCAACCAATTAATAAATACGAGCATGCACATTCCCCTTTTGTTTACCTGCTTAATTCTATACTAATTGCACTTTTGATTTATTGTAACTGATATAAATAATGCCAAACGTTGAATTTGATGCGCATTCCGATAGAGAATATAATCTGTGCAATTATTTGAAAGTGAAATTTTCTATTATCAAGTGACACGCACACTCTCAAGCGATCTATTTATTGCTTGTTTATAGATGTACGTACATTTCTATACTGGGTGTAGGTGTAGGTGTTGGAATTCCAACGCTCGACTTGTGTCGGCTTGGCTTGATTCTACATTGCGATGGCGCCTTCGGCTTAGCACCTGCTCTTCGTGTGAGCCGAGGGCCCCACTCTCGTTGCCTCTCACCTCTCCACCCGGTAAGACTGTCTCTTTCTGGCCCGTGGGGATGGCTGCTGAGCAGCAGCCGCCGTTTTTCAAATGCTAAAATTGGCGATTAGTCAAAATGATGTCACCGAGTTATTTTGATTGTTTTTTTTTTTTACTATTTGTATATATTTATTTTGCTTGACTTTTGCATTTTGGCGACATCTTGCCCATAAATTCCATATGATTGTTTTCCTTTTCGATAGTGACAAATAGATATTGTCGCTCAAGGTGAGAAAATGCGCTCTGCTGCCGATAAGGCGCTGGAATGTGTCGATGGGTCTCCCATCGGACGGCTGGTCCCCATTACAAATGACATTTCATCCGCAACTGTCTGACGAAGTCGAATTATTTATCATACTCTTTCAGGGAGTTCCACGTTTTTGTACAGAAGTTTGAAACGGCAGAGAAGGTACGAGAACACACAAATCGGACAGCATCTGAAGTTACAGTGAATAAACTGCTGTGGAATGCTTATGGTGCTGAAAAAATGCTGGATACCCCGAAATATGATTTAAGTTCCTAGTAGCGATACTGCAGCTATACTTTGCCAGATAAACATTATTATCCATTCATCCCAAGCTTCTATCCCATCACTGAGTTGTACTATAATCATAGGAAGCATATTCTGCAAGGGTATTTCCAGGTTCGACCACCTAAGCGGTCCTATCTTTCTGGCCTAATTAATCACCAGACTGACAGTCTGCCATATGGCAACGGGGGCCAATTTCTGATCTAATCGCCTTTGAAAATCATTCGTTCCTAATGAAAATTTCGCAATATTAAGATAAAATTCAATTGAACTCACTGCCCCTACCCACACTTCAGAAACCCCATTGAATAATGGACACGATGGAGGGGCAGGAGCAGGCACCACGGGGCGTGGCATGAAAATTTATCTGGTCAAAATTTTTCTGAACGATTTCCAGACAAAAGCAACTGCACAGACAATTTGGTGGGAGGGGAGGGTGGCCGCGTGTGGGGACTGTTTTTTTATGAATGAACATTTTCACTGCGGCGCGTCGCACACAATAACGGGAAAACTCTACTACGCAGCCCACGTCAAAATAGAATTGAAAATTGAGCAATTTTCGCTGCACGAAGTCCGCGGGGGGTGTTTGATAATATTGCTATAACTGTTATTGTATTTTCTGTTATTTGTTGTTTACCTTTTGTAATTAGCAACGTTTCCTATGCGTCACTTTTTGCCCTTCGCGTCGTCGATGGAGTTGCGGCAGAACTGCTTCTTCTTCTTCACTTCTTGAAACTAACTGTTCTTTCTCTCGCTCTCTTATTTTTTTACGATTTAATTTTCACCTGCTTTTCGGTCAGCAAAAATTGCACTTGTCAGAGAGGCTGCGCCCTTTGGCCCTTTGTACAAATATGTTAAGCCAATAAACTTCTTTTAAAACGCACACACACACACACGCGCGCGGTGGCAGCAGAGCCGAGTTTTAATCCGCGCTGGAACAAATATACACTTTCGGATGAGAGAAGAAAGGGAGAGAGGGGGCAGAAAAACGTTCGCGCGACAATGGACGTTGACGTGTTGCAGCCAGCGAATATCTTATCAACGAATTTTGTTTACCAAGTCTTGGTAATAGAGGTGTCAAACCATCGAGGGCACTATCGATAGTATAGATATTTTTCTGCTAGCCTCTACTATCGATGGTTATGAGACTATTACGATAGTATCGCAACACTTGATACCGATAATTGCGTTTAGTAATCGACATTCACAGAAAAGAGCGGGAAAAAATTAATTTGAAATGTGTACAACAAATGATTTTCACAGCTCCTTAAAATGATTTTATTGTGGCTTAACTCTGTTTAAATACTACTCGGCCTTGAGACGTGGGTTGGACCCCGACCCCGTGCCCACCGGTGCCACATCAGTCGGGTTCCGGCGCTGCTGGCGCACCCGCTCCCGGATCTGGGCCGTCTTCAGTACGATCATCAGTTGTGTGGAATTATAAAGCCATGTGCCCTAAAAATATACTCTATATTAGACAATGCGTGTTTTGCCAGCAAGCCAAGGCACTCACAATCAGCAGCATGCAATTCAGCAATATGGGAATGGAGAACACCGTCGAAATGAACAGGCCGTTGCTGTCAAAGTACTGCTGTCTGGAAAATGAACTCCAGTTCTGGGCCGCATACTCATTGATGCTTTCGCTGAAATAGACCGCCGACACTGAAAAATAAAGCAGAGTGTAAACATTAAGCAGATGGCGTGGGCGACGTGTACATCACATCGCACAGGGAAATCTCTACGTACACAGTACCAGGAAGAGGACAACTTGCACATTTGTATGGTTCCTGCTGAGTAGGGTCGTCGTGGTCGTGAGCAGGTGCAGCAAAATTAGTCCAAGCAGCCACGGATCTTTCCAATCGATCTGAAACAGCAAATATATTAAACCCAAAGTGTAGGCAAGTTCTGCGCGGCAGGAAAGCCAACCGCAGAATCGTACTCACGCTCAATAAGAATTCCCAGTAGCCTGTGATTTCGCTAACTTCGATTTTTCCTGGGTGCATTTTGGCGTTTGGATTGCGTTAATTTATCGTATCGTGTCCAAAAAAGTTTATTTTATTCTGGAGGAGGCAGGCTAAAATCGCTTATTTTTAATTCTTTTAATTTTTTCCAACAAGCCCTCACCAGCGTGACCGTAACAATAAAAAATACCATCCGGACAAAAAGTAAATACCGTTAAATACTATTTCATTTAAATACCATACCATAAAAAACCAGGGCAACCTGGCGATCAAACGAAACTTAACTCATTTAACACCCCTCTATTTAAAAAGTTGAGCACCTCAGTTCTGAGTCGCAGGATTTCCTGCCGGCAATTGCATACCGGGCAACGCCCTGACCCTGAGTTGATCCAATGGATCAATGATTTGTTGTGGGATATTTTGGTTTATCGGCTCATCTCCACTGGTTACATATCATGCCAGTCCATAATCAAATTCATGTTTCAAAGCTCACTGTCGTAAAGTTTTTGTTGCTTCTCGGACGCTGAGTTTTCCAACTTTGGCGCATTTTCCAACTTACTCTTCCAGTCGTCTAGTGTATACTTTCCATACAAATAGTCCGTAACATCCGTGAGCTTGTGTTTCGCGAGTCCCTTCTTGAAATGCTCTTTGTCCCATAGAATCGGGAACGCTTTGGAGGCTTCGGACATGCCAGTCATGTTTGCAGGACAGTGGTCAGACACTATTGCCACGAGGTTGTCTGAATCCCTTTTTGATTACTTGTTTTACTAACAAGGTGTAGAGCCGAGTTGATTTTTCTCGAACCTACGTGTAACTGGCACCTGTCAAAAGGCCAAAAATATATGACTATTGATGTATTACAAGAGCAGACTTACCGCACGAATGTATAAATAATGGAACATAGTGCCCTGCAAGTTGAATGCAGCTATTACAAGTACATTCCATTTCGGTACGGGTAGAAAAGTCTGCAAATAGAAATATATATATTAATTAAAATCAGCCAAACTGAGGGATATATGGGTACATACCATATGGGAAAGATGATACTCGTCTAATATTATTACAAACTTTTCATTTCGAAAATATGTGAGGGACGATACCAAATTGACCTTGCCGATTTTCACATCTGCTATGTGACTGGGGCTTTTAAGGTAATGGATCGCGTTCTTCAGATCGTTGGCGTTAAATTCCAGTAGACTAAATGATTTGAAGAGGTAAAACATGGGACAAACGGGGCGTCGGTTTGTGTACTGGTCCGGCTTCTTCGGATATGGCTTCATCCGGCCAGGCTTTGCCGGTCGCAAAGGGCCCACAGCTTGTTCCTGGTCCTGGGATGACGCATTGCTGGTCGCAGCAGTGGCACTGGCTCCAGCCTTGCTCGTATCCATCTGGTCCTGTGCAGTGCGTAGTCCTGGAAGTCCTGTAAACTCCTAGTAGCCGGTAGCCGGGTAGCGTCTCGTAGCGTCGGTTTTGTAAGATTTTGCAGCCCTAGCTATGCTATCGATACGAACACAATACTATCGATTGTTGTACGTCTAGGTCCAGTTTATGTCCTTACCAATCCTTAGCAGGAGGCTTAGGAGTATATTAGGACTTCTATAACTATAGCCATAACTATCTCATCTCATGAGATCCATCTGGAATTGCAATTTATATAAATCTAATTTATAAATTTATATCGATACCATTGTTTCGGCAACGATCCAGCCCTAGTGAAAGATCCGTTATGATATGTGTGTTGTGAGTGTGTGTGTGGACGCGGCGCGCCAAAGCGCTTAAACTAACTAACTTAGTTAATAACGATATAGTACCAGTAACTTACCTTACCTGTAGCAACAATACGAGTGTGTGTGGACGCGCACCAAATAGCTGTAATAATGAGTAAAAGGAGATACGTTAAGGCTTGGTTGGATGACCAGGCCGCCGCCGCCACAGGTAACGATCATGTTGACCATGACCATGATTACGTTCCGGTGCCAGTCGCCGTAATCAAGAATGTAAGTAGCGACGACGACTTCGATGTGACGTCGAGCAGTGGCGATTCCGATGAGTACGACCACATTTCGCAACGGGACGCCGCATCATGCCCGTCCACAGTGACTACGGTTATAAACGTGTACGGCATCCTCCTAAACAGTGGAAATGCGGGCCAGGCGCTGCTAAAAAAGAAGCGCAAAAACGTAAAGCTCAAAGCGACGCAACAGAGGAAGCCCGTAACGCTTGTGGGAGAGTACTTTGTACATAATAACATTCACATGACGCTGGGAGACGCCAGATATTTAGAAGGCAACATGCGAAGGCTTTTTCCGCTGGAGCAAGAGGAAAAGTGGTGTGATAGGTTCTATGCCTTCTCCAAGTACGCCCTGGACGATGGCAAGATGACGCTGCATCCCATCCAGCCCAGCGTGTATCCGAGGATATGCGGCACAAGGTCCCGCGGCCGGTTTCTCGGCCATTGACACACGCTCTTTTTCTTACTTTATTATTCTTTTGATAATATATCAAAGCGATACCGATAACTGCGTAAATATCTCATCTCACAAATACAAAGTGACATTCTCACGGAAGCGCCTGGGACAGTACACTTCAGGCCGACCATGTAGTCGTCTTATCGATGATTGCATTTGGGTACACCAAATGCGCTACATCCTCTCCTCTACAATAATAGGAGCAACAATTAATTGTAAAAGCCGATATACGTGTTTCCGTCCCAATTGCGTTGCAATTGTTGGTGAAAAATAATAAATTTATTACAATTATCACAATCGATAGCTACCGCAGCCCTGGCGAGCTGTGTCATGCAGTCTGACCGTCGCGCACAACGCTTTCACTGACTCAGTAGACACAACATTAATAAATCGGAAAATATCACAAAGAATTCGTTGAAAAATAATCAAAATTGTAATGAAAATCGTGCGAAGTATCGTTGTAAGCTAATGTGCCGTTCAGACAACGTGTGAGAATCCAGATCAGAGAAAAAACTATACGGGAACAACGACAGGACGCAAACAAAAGCAGCGAGGCGAGTGCAAGTGCGTTCATCCACTTCAGTCGGATGTGGCACAGCCTACAAAATTTCTTGTGCATCACGTTCTGTGGCAGCCACCGTCGGGCAGCAGCAGTGACAGTGGCAGCGTTGTGCGACGTTGAATTTGTAAGCTCCTAAAGCGCAGAGGACATTTTTTGTCCGTCTAGAGCGTTGCTCCACTGATTGCATTTGCGGACTGGGCTCTTGGCACCTCGATGTGTGCTTGTTGCGGTTGAAAGGTCACTCAGTAACAACGACACGTAACGCCGAGAGGTTCAAGGACACGCGGCGCAGCCTTCGCGCAGAGTGTCGACGGCCTCGAAACAGCCGCAGCGCCCGCGAAAAGAGGAAGCCGAAGCCCCACGCCCGCTGGAGGCTGAGAAGTTGCTTCAGGCATTCGAATCGGGTATCCATCTGGACAAAGGCCCAAACGAGGTTCCAGTTCACAGCCGCGGCGATGGCTGTCAAGCAGAACAACAGCGAGCCCAACGACGCCACCGATGGGGTCAACTCTGCCTCCGGCGGTGCCTCAAACGGTGCCATGCCACCCAATGGTAAGCAACCAGCAGCCAACAACATAAAGATCTCCGACGATGATGGCGGCGCCGAGAGCATGGACACGAATGGCACCAACCCCGGCGAAGCGAGTGATGTTGGCGGCCAATCACTGAACACGCTCACAAAGCGGGACATACAGGCGGTGCTGAACACTCTGCAGAGTCTCAATCAGTCGGATCAGGCGAACAGTGTGCTGACATTCTACGAGCGGATGATCTTCGAGCTGGCTCGCATGAAGCCGGGCACCACGAGCGAGGAGCTAGTGCGCTTCAAAGAGGAGGCGGTGAAATTTGGCAATATCCTTGCCAGAGCAAGTGAGAAGAACTACCTCATGTTCTTCCTTCGCGTCGTCTACGAACTGATCACAAAGTCCGGCGAGGCGGGCCCCTCCTATGCCGTGGCCGTTGTCTTTCAGTTGTTCAAGCCTCCCCTCATCAGCGAGGCCGTCCAATCGCTGCTGGACACGAATGTCGAGGACGCGAGCATACGCAAAACGGTGGTCCTGCTGTGCGAATGGATCTGTGTGTGCAACTTCTGTCCGAACCTCAATCTCTGGGTGATGTCCCTACTGACAGGCTTGCGCGATCAGGACAAGCATGTGCTCCTCTACGACATTGCATTGGACTCCATCGAAAAGCTATTCAAAGTGCTAATACTACCCGCCATGCGGCCAAAGGCAGCTCCGATAGTGTTTTACATGCTGTCAACCATCAGTCAGACACCAGAAATATTCCGCAAGGTAATGTCCTCATGGATCAAAGATAAACACATCCTTTTACCCGCCGGTCTTACCCTCTCCTATAGATATTGCCACTAGTACCCAAGGTGCTGAACTGTCTGAAGCAGCAGCAATTAAACAACACGGACGAGTTCAACGTGGAGACGCGCCAGTGCATGCAGCAGTTGGTGGACCTAACCAGTGCCCTGATGCTGCGATTCAACGAAAACAGCGATCTCTATGCAAACGTCAGGATTGCCATGCAAATGTATGAGCCGTCGCCAAATTGCGGGGATATGGCCCGGGCCATGCACGAGAACGCCCTGCCCATGGGTCGGCGCAATGCCAGGGTGGGACTGGTGAATCTCGGCAACACCTGCTACATGAACAGCGTACTCCAGGCCCTGGCCATGACCAGCGAGTAAGTTCATCTAGAAATGTATATTCCCAGCGCTTCTGTTGACCGTTTCTCACACTCAGTTTCAGCCGCCAGATACTGCTGGTGCAGAGCGATTCGTTGCTGCTGCTGAAGGTGCAGCAACAGATTGCCCTAATGCATCACTCGATGCGGTATGAGCTGACGCCGACGCGCGTTCTGAATGCGACAAGACCGCCGGGCTTCACACCGGGCCTGCAGCAGGACAGCTCCGAGTTCCTAGGCCATCTGCTCGACCTGCTGCACGAGCAAGAGATCAAAAAAGATGGAGGCCACAGTCAGCATGGCAAGGACGTGGATGTCCCTGGCGAGCTGAACGATGAGATTCTGTCCAGCGGGGTCATACCCTACAACAGCAATGACCGCGAGATCGCTGGCAGCAGCAGCAGTAGCAGCAGCACCAGTGCCAGTCACAAGCCCACTTCGACACCCACCAAAGGCACAAATAGTACACAGCCACAGCAACAACAGCAGCCAAAGAAGCCAACATCAACCATTGACAAGACGTTCACCGGCAAACTGTCGACGACGTACAATTGTTTGGACTGCAGCTGGGAGAGCCACATCGAGGACAGCTTCCGTGAGCTGCAGCTCTCGTTTCCGGATGACAAGGACGACTGCAGTGTCAGCAACTATTCGGTTCAAGACCTGATCGAGTACTACTGCTCGCCGGAGAAGCTGGACGGTGAAAACCAATATTTCTGTCCCCGCTGCAAGAAGCTCTGTGATGCCGATCGCCGTATCGGGGTGACAGAGGCGCCGCGCAATCTCGTCCTAACCCTCAAGCAGTTCAAGTACGATCAGAAGTACCATTTTCGCACCAAGCTAATGCACAAGGTGTTCCACGATGAGAGTGTGAGTATATGCAGGTGGAGGTGGGGATGTCACGACTGTAAATTAATTTTCTTTGGCCTCCACAGCTCGTGGTTAAGATATGCTCATCCGATTCGCTGCAGGAGCAGTCGGCCGTGTACTATGAGATGTACGCAGGCGTCGTGCACTCGGGGTATCACATGGACTCTGGCCATTACTTCACATTTGCTGCTGACCAGTCGAGGAACTGGTATAAATTCAACGACAGCTTTGTGACCCATTCGCAGTCCGAGGAAATGCACAACCTCACCTCGCCCAACACCCCCTACATACTCTTCTACAAAATGTGCGGACGCTCGCATGAGTCCGGCCTGGCTGGCACCGAAACGGTGTCAGTGCCCCAAGTCCCACCGCTCACCCTCGAGGAGCTGCCGAGCTCACTGCGCGACTACGTGAAGAAGGAAAACCGGGCGTATAGCGAGGAGTTGCGCTCCCAGCGATTCCAGGGCAGCAACGGTACCAACGGCCATGGCTTTGTGACGCGCAACGGCTATGATGGCGACGACGAGGATGATCGTGCCCCACCACCATCTGGCGGTTGTGGTGGCAACGATCTGGGCATGAATGTGAATCGCTTTGTCTACTGAGGAGGTGCGAACGACAGCATCGCAGCTGGAGTCGGGGAAGGGCAGTGAGACAACTAGAGCAGAAACATATATATATATGTCTAATTTATAATCACGCGCATGCTAAACTTAATGTTATATATATATATATTCCCAGTACATATTTTGATATATACCGATGTATATATCTTGCCACAGATTCGCTATAACAGTTACTGTGTGTGTGTGTGTGCGTGTGTGTGTTTGCATGTGTATTTATGTGTATGTGTGTGCGTGGAAAGCGGTATAAGCTTTCTCGCTCCCCCCCTCGGTCTCTCTGGCAGCCTGCGATCCCATTGTTGTCCATGTTCCTTAACCCGCAGGTGCAGACCCCCACAAACGAACCCTCCATCCCCGACGACACACACAAAACTACTAAGAATGTACGAGAAGTATTTCCATTTACAAAATTGTTATGATTTTTTTTGTTTTTGTTAACACAAACCTAGCTTTAGGACGAGCATATACATATGCGTACGCGAAGAACCGAACATATAAAATATACACAGATAATTATGAAATCCATCTGAATTAGCCAGAGACGAATTATAACCAAAACCCAATATCAAAGTTCCATCTCTGGCCTGCAAATCTGTAAACGAAACTAATCTGTATGACCTTTTCCTTAGTTTTGATGTATCTCGAGTTGGAATTGAGTGGTTGGAACGATCCGAATAGAGGGGCTGCGGCTGACTATCAGCCACAGCTTGAAGGACTTGTATAAATAGTTACGCGAGATTGCATTCAAAACCTATCCAAATTGTGTTACCATTTGTTCTTTGAATTTTTCATAGATACATGCATACATACATATATCTCCTTAAGATCTGGTGAGCAGAGAAATGCGATTTTAGTTTCTTTGAATATTATTGCAATTAAATTGGGATAATTTCAATGACGATAACCAAAATCTATACTATACTATATGTTATAAGTGTATTAATAAAAAACAAAAAAGAAAAACCCAAAAAAAAAATGTAAACGCAAACACTTATTGGATCTTGAAAAAGTTAAAACTACTTAACGCTTTTGGGAACCTATTTTGTGGATGGAAGGCTGCTTGCTTACCTACCATGAATATTTACCTTGCTACTGGACTTGGTCGGAATTGGTTCATTTGAACCAGCTAATATTTTGAGTTTTTTCGGTATATTTCAGTCACAGCTATATAAAGATATAATTAAAAAAAAATTATTAATTAATTATGTTTCATCAATCTATTAAATTTCTAAGGTCACTCGACAAAACAAATTATATTAGACACATTTCAAATTGACCGCCAACCTCAATTCAGCGCACAAAAAATACTGACATTTTTCGCTCTCAATTCGTGGTGGGTTTTGAAAATTTGCTCTCTTTTCAGCGATGAAGAGAGCATTTTAGTGGTGACTTTCCCCTCATTTTCGTTGTGTGAGCAACATGTTCTTAACGGGAACGCGTATGGAATAAAGATTCATTGTTGCGTCATTCCTACGTGTCCCGTAAGATCCATTTGATTTGTATGGGAAAAATTTCAGCAACATGGGGAAATGAAGTAGCAGCATTGTTGTGCAACTTTAGCACGGAATCTGCATACCTTGGGGAAATGGATATTATGGACTTGAGATATGGTTTGAATTTGCAGGCTCCAATTAATGCAAAAACTACTCAGTCTCTGTTCTAAAGATATTAAAAGAGTTTTGCAGCTCACGGGTACCAATAATGGGTATCAGAACCGGGATAAATGTATATATAAAAAACTGAAAACTTGCCAATCTTATAAAAAATGTATGCATCTATCGGATAAAATTATTTGTTTAGGGCTGAGAGGGCCAACTAGCTAGTAATATTAAACGGAATATCAAAGTCGAGGAATATCAACGTCTTGTCGTGTCCGTCAGTATATTTACGGTATATTTTGATAATGGAATTGTATATTTCGGTATATTTCTGAGGGGCTGGCAGTATATTTTTGGAAAATATTTTTGTCAACAAAAAAGAAGTAAAGAAGCAAGTCAATCGTGGTGAGAGAGAATACGCGCGCCGCACTACAAAACATTGCAAATACCGTACAAAACATCTTCGCATCCCGCGCTTATAATTACTTTTATGGCGCATCAGCAGCAACAAAGACAACGCCTCATCACGGCCACAGCCATCAAAAGCCTTCAGCAGGAAAGCCGCCGCAACTATATTAGCAGCTAACATTGGCAAACATCATTACGTTAAACAAATATTTTGCCACCATTTTGCACCGTCTCATTGATTTATTGGATCAAGCAGAGGAAGTACCGCAAGATATTGCCTATTTACAGCTGTTGAGAGAGCAGAGGGCCAGAGGAACAGAAAGAGCAAGAGAGAGATAGAGAGAGAGGAAAGTGAATTTTTAGCCGGTCAACGTCCTGCGGCGTGGTGAAGGTGAGCGAAGGACATTGCGCCAACCGGCTTCCCCCTCCCACGCACACAAACACTCTCACTTTTAAACACGCTCTTTGGTCTAAAGTGCTTCCCAGCACATTGAGGCAAAAAACAAAGTTCTTAAAGATAAGAGAAAACCGGTAAATAACCCAAACAGCGTAATCGGAGGACGCCGCCCCCCGCAACCGCTACCAGCAACCAGTAAGCACTAAATCCCCCCGCGAAGCAACAACACACACACACGAAATGCGCCTGTTCCCGGTACGCCTCTCGGCCGCCTCGTCCTCGATGGCGAGCCTGGCCAAAATGCTCGACTTCTACTCGGGCTTCAACCCCTCGCCGCTATCCATCAAACAGTTTATGGACTTTGGTGAGTGTTATTAAATATTAATTATTCAATGTGATTTTTACGGGCTATACATTGACACGTTCCGCTTTGATCTTTCCCATTGCATAATCGATAGGCTACTGCTCATAAATAGAAAATGTGTATTGATGTGGAAAATGCGCTGAGAATCAAAAAGAATGTCAATCGGTAGATTGCGCCAGAATAAAATATAGTATTTCCTTTAGCAGGAAATTATTTCTCACAAATAAAATTTCGCTTATAGACGTCTGGAAACTAAAAGATTTCCCCCTTATATGTTTGACGTTATTCGGGCTAAACTGCGCAACATTGCCGTTATCTAATGCCCAATTGAATTGTCAATTAAGCAGCTTTTTATTCTGACCCAGCAAACTGTTGATTGTGTCGGGGAGGAGAGCGGGCCAGAGAGGGAGGCGCTCAAACAATTGAATGCACAGTTCTGTTCAATTAAACTCGGCTTAGTATATACATATGTATTTCCCCTCGCCCCACGCCCGTTGCCTGTTGAACGGAACGGAAGCTAGAATGAGACAAGTTGTTGTCTCTGAATATATAAACATGTTTTGGCAATGAAATTCTATATGAGCGCTGGGAAAACGGCTTTCCTGCCCCCACAAAATGGATGGCACGTGGCCCACAATGACGTTTCAATGTCAGCCGGCTCTGCCGTCCCTAAACAATATGGTTACTCCCTTCTAAGTCTCACCATAAACCTGCCCCAATAAGCGAAACAACCCAGAAAGCGCTCGAACACACAGATACACACACACACTGCGACAGAGCCAGCAGCTGGAGTGTCTCATACCATTCAGGTCTTGTTTGCTCGCGTGCTTGGGCTTTTTTCCACAATGTTCTTGAGGCCTGCTGGCTGCCGGCTGCTGCCTCGACATAAATGGGAACTGACTTGCAAAGAAACAAAAGTCAAGCCAAGTGGCTGCAAACTGAAAATAGCAAAATGGAAGCAGGGCCTTCCTGTCCATGGAGAGCGATGCTTAAAATACCCTTGCAGATGGCAGGACTTGTACGATATTCATACTTACATATGCTTAGAAATGCAACAAACATCAAACAAACATACATAGTTAGCCGATTTTAATCAGATCAAACGTCCAATTCCTTTTCTATCGTCTTAATTTATATAACGAGCCGTTTAAATTTTGTATTCTCCCTTGCTGCCAAAATTAAAGGGTTGCAAAATGTACTTTCTGGAACGTTCTGGCAAATTGATATTACCTTCACTCTACAAGGGTATACAAACAGCTTTTGACGGGCCAAGGGCTTGGATTGGGTTCAAGATACTCTGCTATTATCATCTATATTTAGACCGAAACAAGAGGGTTTTTGTTTTATCTCTTTTCGCATGCATGCGCTGGTACTCTTCAAAATTCTTTATTTGGATTAAATCACTTTAATGCAGGCATTCCAGTCTCTCATCTTTTATAAATTATTCATTTCTCGTACAAGTAAGTTGGGCTAACAGTACACATGTTTGTACAGACCCTTTAACTAGTAAAATAAATAACTAATAAGCGCCTAGGCCCATGGTTGAACTTTGATGCCAGGCGACAGATAAGGTTTGTTTTTGTTTCCATTGGATTTTGTCGTCAACTGTACCCCGTATTTAATTGTGGTGTACTTTAGTGGCCCCCCATATACACTGGCTCATAAAATTTGAGTAATTTGTGTTTATATCTATAGATTGGGTGGCATTGTTATTAGTTTATACTTGAATAACTCTGCTTGTCAATCATCCCAACAACATAGTTAATATATATACAAGCACGTATGCATACGCAATACGTATGTCTGTATGTTTGATTCTGGTGAGCCATCGATTAGCACGATTAGTCCCCCGGCTCTGTTTCGATTTTCACGAACCTGATCTAAGTGTACTGAATCAGGTACGATCTTATGTGCTTAATTTGGACAAGGGTACGAAAATTCACGTCTGCTGACGGGCCCCATTTACCCTCCCCCTTTTTTTAGAGGGAGGGCGTCTGCTATCGCAAAATGTTCATGGGGAGAATATAAAGTATTTTTTTTGGCTAATATCGGAATATCTATCAATGGAAAATCTTAAGCAAAACATAAGTATATTATAATGGGGGGCCTGATTTGGGACTCAGTGTGATATATATTGGCACCGCCCAAGTTGATCATGTGCCAATTCGGTGCGTGGGCAACACAACATTCGTTTTTCTTGAACAAAATATAATATTTTTTATATATTTTTTGTCATGTGCACAAACGGATAGGATGAATATTGTACAATGGAAAAATTCTGATAAATCAGATCATACAGTGACCGTATTGGGCAAAGTCCAGGAGGCTGTTGGCTCTTCTTAACCCAACCACAATTCGGACTTTGTTTTGGCCAGACAAAGAAACAAAACATCTCTTGGTTAGGACTTTGAACATGTCAGAAAAAACACCGAAAATATATCAACAGCAGACGTCAACAGTTACCGAAAAAGTGTGCCCCACCAAGCGATAATAAAGACGTAGACGTTTCCACACGCGCCTCTTTTTCGTCCGGGGCGAATGTGAGTCAAGTCTACTCAAAAGTGTGGTGATAGAGGACAGAGGGGATAGGAGAGGGCACCCATTGAATAGGAGCAGCTGATGCAATAGATGAAAGGGATTACCAGGAAAATCAGATGAAAGGAATTGCCCGGCAAACAGCTGTTGAGCTTGATGAAGTGGGAAAGTGAAAGCGCGAGGGTGTGTCGTCGTCAGCTGCTGCTCTAACATGTTGCTTCCCTTCCCTTCCTAATGTAATTGCATTTATCGCGTTGATAAAGTGCCAAGGCCAAGGGAAGTGGGTGAACACAGGGACAAATTGAATTGCATTCCTTAACGCCATTTTCTTTGGTCGCGCTCCGTGCGGAGGACGAGCTTCCGTTGTACATAATTTAATGCGCCACTGATGATTGAATTCCAGCACGGTAAGGAATTTCCAACCGATAATGGGAGATTCAATTTAAACCAATTTTCAATTCAATTCAAAGCCCCTGCCCATCCTCCCCCTCCCAGATTAAATGCGTGCTAAGCTTTCAATTTACCGTTGCCAACACGCAAACATTTTTCGAGTGGAGGCTTCTGATTTGTATGGCACTCTGGACTGAGGCAATTATCCAAGTTGCATATATAGTATAAATGATTAATTCGCTTAATACGGTTTCAATTTATCGCCGTTGAAAGTGAGGGTGAGTGGGGGACATTATCTTCGCAATTGAAGTGAGTGCCAATGCATCAGAGCGCCGGACGGAGCAGACAAGCTGATCGAGTGAGCTTTGTCTGGATGTTTATTTGGCTTTGACGAAAACAATCAAGAGAGTGGTAGAGAGATAGAGATAGCAAGTCAGCAAGCAAGCAAGGGGCAGAGATATACAAATAGCCAGAACTAAAAACAAACAAACAAGCAAGCAAGAAGGTGAGAGATATAGTGAGGTGCAAACAAACATCTTAGAAAGAGAGAGCAGAAAAATAGCAAACAAAAACAATTCATTGAAAAGCTTTATTTTGAGGTCATATCAGCAATCAGCAACTAGCGGGGCCGACTAGTGGAAGTGAGGGGAGTGTGCGCGTGTGTTCGCTTACTCTCCGTCACGGCATACTCTCCCTCTCTCTCCACCTCTGCCTACGTTTCGGGCAGCTTCTGGCAGGTTCTGTCAATTGAAATCTTGCTTTGTTTTTATTTTAATACTCTCTGAAGAGATTACTATTCATTTGACGCATAGCAGGAAGGTTTTAATATCATAAAGCTTATGCATATAGATGTATTTTGATGTTTACCAATGGAACGTACGATCTGAAAGGGTATCAAAAGCGTTGGCCCCCTAATCTAGACGTTTTCTTGTTGTTTTCGATTTGTTTTTCAGCCCTGTCCATCAGGCCATCGCTTCTCTTTCCATATTATTGGGTTTACGATTAATAACTCGTTTATTGATTGATTCTTTTTTTGTTAGACCCATTCGTTACAATAGCCTCATAAACGGGGCGGCTCGAGTCTAATTTATGCCTTGGTGTGTACTACACGGGTATGCATGCATACAATATATCCAATCTATATATATGTACATATATAGTATAGCTTTTGTTTTGTTTTCGCTTCGTGTCTGGAATTTCAATTAACTGCGACTAATTTTCTGAACGTGCCCCTCACTCCCACCCCCTCATCTGGTAATAATCAGTATAAACTTTGTGGACTCTGCGGCATAATAATCATTAATGAAACAAAAATACCAAATCGCTATACAAAATATGCCAACAGAAATGGGGGCGTGTCTGACTAGCAGCCGGTCAAGGCACTTTCGATAATTTGGTTTCTGTTGAACGTTATCAGTCGTCTGTACATACGCCACAATCGGCTGTTTCTTTCGTTTCTTTTTGTTACGAAATTGTTGACAATGGACAAACAAGCAGAAACAGAGAGATACACACGCACATACAGACACACACACACAGAGGGAGATATAGAATTAAAAACAAATATGCACAAAAGCGAATGCAAAAAACTTGACGAGGGCCAAAGTTTTCTGCGGTTCATTTTGTTAATTTCTTTGTCTCAAGAGCTTTGAACTTAGGAGCTGACTCGCCCTTATATATATATATATATACTGTATGTACATATGTTTGTACATACTTGTAGTATATTTGTACTCATTTTGTACGAGTATGTAATATGTATTTAGCTCAAGTACAAAACTTCTGAGGACTTTGATAATTTATTCAATTGATTTTAAGTTAAGTTTGTATTTGTATTTTAAGCTGGCTCAAGGATAATCTTTTTCTGTGTAGACTTTTTCAATAGAATACAAAATGGACTGGAATTTTAAATACAATATGTACTCGAATGTACTATAAGCACCCTGGAATTTTCTAAGCTAATTTTTTGTTAGTGGTTATAAAATAATAAATTTTGCCTCCATTTTGATAGTTTTGCTGGACCTATAAAACTGCTGAATAATGTGTAACTACATATGTACTATATTATAGGCTGATTGCTACTTACGTTTCGCTGTGATGAGCAGAGGCATGAGTCTGTCATTTGTGAGCTCGTGATCAATGCACATGAAGCGTGGCTGCATTGATAAGCCCTCGCCTAACTAATCTACACGAACTTATACTCTGTACCATAGAAATGCACATTAAAGTTTCCCATTTCTAATCTCTATTTTTATTTAATTTCCAAATCAGGTCAAAATGCTTGCGAGAAAAAGTCGTTCATATTTCTGCGAAAGGAGCTGCCGGTGCGATTGGCCAATATTATGAAGGAGATTGCCCTGCTGCCGGACAATCTGCTGCATACCAGATCCGTCAGCGAGGTGAGCTCCTGGTATGTGAAGAGCTTCGAGGAGGTGCTGGAGTATGAGAAGGCCGAACCCACACACGACAATTTGCACAAGTGAGTCAGCAGACCATCAAATCGATACAGGCCCAAGATTTTAATGGTGTGACTGCATATTTCAGGTTTGTGCATCATCTGGATCTCATTAGGAATCGGCACAACGATGTGGTGCAGACAATGGCCCAGGGCGTCTTTGAAATGAAGGAGAACGAGGGCGGTGCGGTAGATGCGCCCACCGAGACCTCCATACAGTACTTTCTCGACCGGCTGTACATGTCGCGCATCAGCATCCGGATGCTGATCAATCAGCACAGTGAGTAGTCGGGTAGTCCTCCATCAAGACAATCAATAATCTAATCAATTATATCCCCCCATTTCCGCAGCTCTGCTCTTTGGAGCGAATCCACATTCGGGTGGTCGGCATATCGGATGCCTGGACCCAGCCTGTGACCTGTCGGACGTAGTGCGCGATGCGTATGAGAACGCCCGCTTCCTCTGTGATCAATACTATCTGACGAGCCCAGCGCTGGAGATCCAGGAGCATAGCAGCGAGCCAGAGGCTAGTCTGCCCATCCGCACTGTCTACGTGCCCTCGCATTTGTATTACATGCTCTTCGAGCTGTTCAAGAACTCAATGAGAGCGGTGGTGGAGCATCACAACAATGACAACTGTGACACCCTGCCGCCCCTCAAGGTGGCCATCTGTCGGGGTCAGGAAGACATCTGCGTGAAGATCTCCGATCAGGGCGGCGGCATTCCGCGCTCCCAAACGGACCAGCTATTCAAGTACATGTACAGCACGGCCCCGCAGCCATCGAAGTCGGATCTGCACACGGTTCCTTTGGCCGGCTATGGGTACGGTCTGCCCATATCGCGGCTCTACGCTCGCTACTTCCATGGCGACATTGTACTGCTCTCGTGCGAGGGCTTTGGCACGGATGCCATAATCTATCTGAAGGTTTGTAAAAACGTACTTCTCTCGTAAAATAAATACTCATTAGTTATGGTTGCTGCTTACAGGCACTGTCCGATGAGGCCAACGAGCTGCTGCCCATCTTCAACAAGACGAGCTCCAAGTTCTATCGCGCGACGGTGCCCACGGGCGACTGGTCCAATCAGGTAAAAACCGTTAAAAAGAAGAAGACGAGCGCCGTCAGCCAGTAGGCGAGTGAGAATGCCAAAAGAAATCGCCTGGCGGTGTAAAGAGTTTTGCCCCATCCTGCACCAATCCAATCCAAAACCAAACCAAACCGAACCCATCTGCACCCCAGACCAAAACCCAATCGATTAAGTGAAAAGTTTTTATTTATTCTGTATGTCAATGTTAATGTTAAATACGACTTTTGTTTTGTATGTGCCACACCAACCAACCCACCCCCCTCCTTTCAGCTTATGTAATTTTTAAACTTTTATCCAGTTGCTGTCATTTAACATTTGACATTCCACAAACATTTTACTCAGTCCGGGGAAGCGGGGCCCAAGTTCTGATTTATTTTGGGCGGAAACAATTGGAACGGCGGATATGGCTACATTGGCTTTAATAATTACGTTTTTAGCAATTAAACACGATCTACAAAACATATTTATATATACATATATACACACACACATCCTCAAACAGCAACAGATGTTTTGAGAAAATTTACGAAAGTAGCTATAATTTTTGGATTTTATTTTAGGTTAAATCTCCAAACTGCATGCAATAACAAATTACACAATACATTTGTCTTTTTTGAGCACACTATTTAAATTTATATGTTAAGTGATGAAAGTTTTAAACAAATAAACTGTTGAAATTATATATATACACACACAACAAAAAAACAACACTGATTTCGCATATTATTGTTTTTATTCGATGTTTTTCTTTTCGTATGAAGTCAAAAATGAATGTTCAAAGAGTGCCGGACCCTAGGCAACATAGAATATCTGTATGATTTTATTGTTCTGTGTTATTTTGAAGACATATCGAAACTACTCCGCATTTTACTTGCATTTACCCGATCCGATCTTAATTTACAACCGTGTTTCATTATTTCCTTCAATAACTTATTATTCCCAACTAAAGCCTTTTGTTTGCTTCGATTTTTTGTACTGTTCTGATTGTTTTTGGTTTACCTGTACTTTACTTATCTGTATTTCTGCTCTCAAATGAATTCTTTCTTTTAGAACTTTTCCAATCGTTGGCGTTATATCTATGGTTTCTTTAAAAATCTATAAGACTGTTGGGAATTAAACAAAAACTGAACTGTAGAGCACCCTTACTTCGTGCGCTTAGAATCAATATTCTTTGGCCTTATGAAATTCTCTGATTTTCTAGAGCTCGGATATGAATGCCAGACAGCTGTCGGCCACCATACCGAAACGCTACAATGACTTTGCCCAGGATGCTTAAGAGGATTCCACGCACGCAAAATGCTACTCAGGTTAAGGACTTACACATATGACATATGATTCAGGAACAACATTGTTGGATATACAAGGACATGCATACATAGGTACATACATACATAGTCGTAGATGTTATCAATAGAGCTAGGCAAAAACATTCCTAGACTCCAGCCGCAGCAGCAACAGAAGAGAAAAGCCACCAACCACTAAAAAAATGTGCTCGTATTCATGGCAGTAACGTTAGTGCAGTAAGTTTTCGTGTTGTTATTGAAAATGATGGTAAATAAATAATGCAAACTTTGTTAAAGATCAACTGGCGATGCGATTGAAGTTTTCTTTTAGGCACTACATTTTATTCATTACATACACAATAATAATAATAATAATAATAATTTTCTATATTGCATCGATAACATTAAATATTGTTCATTTTGCTGTGCTATACAATAATCGGTTCTCATTCGTTTTGGGCTTCTCTTTACAATTATTTTATACAAGTTCTCACATTTAATTTTAGTTTTAGTTTTAGCATTGTTTTAGCGCTTTTTTTTCATAAATTATCACTCGTTAACATTGTTCGCTCGACATTCATTTAGACTATTTTTTGACAACAGCAAACAAATTGGATTGGATGATGTTTAAACAAAGTGCACTACGGATGCTGTTGTTCTTTGTTTTTCGTTTTGATTTGATCTATCCATCTCAGTTAATAATCATATTTATAATTACAATAATAATAGTGGGGGAATCATCATCATAATAATATGCAATATAAAATCGACAAAAAATCAGTGATAATAAATACAATACAATACAATATATATATATATATAAACAATAATACACATTCAATAATTCAAATTGGAATGCGTGCGAATCGGAGAAACGTTGGGGGGGTTGAAACGTTGAAACGGATAAGGATAACGGATAACGGATAGACATCTATCCCGTGGGATGTTCTGCAATTGTTTTCTCAGCTGACATGGCCTTCCTACACATCTACTTCCGCAAGGGATCCAAGCTCTCCAACGAAAAGTCATCGATGTTCAGTTGATTCTGCTGCAAAAACGGAGACAACATTCCATATGAATTTCCCATCTTTTGAGGGATAGGCAAGAACTTACCTTAAAGATGGTCGGACCATTGCTCATCTCAAAGGGATCTGAACCGAACAGATCCGTGTTGCCATTCAGCCCATTGCTCATTGTCACCGAGGTGCTGCGCCTGGGGGCAGCAATCTTTGGCGGCGGCGCCACTGCAATGACAAATTATTCAGTTTTTAGTTATTGATTCATTGGTTTAAGTCATTATTCAACCTACATAAAGGCGGCGTTATGTTTAGCTCACTGGAGAAGCCACTGCTGTTCATGCTGATGCTGTGGTTGCTGTTGATCAATAAGCTGCTATTGTTAATGTTATTGTTGGTGATGTTGCTGTTGCTGTTGGTGTTGTTGTTCTGCAACTTGTGATCGTTGTTGTTGAAGAAGAGCTGCTGTCCAAAGCTCTTGGGTGGCTCAAAGCCAAACAGATCGTTGCTGATGGCATTGCGGCCATTGCTGCCATTGCTATCCTGTGTGGTCTCCTCGGCGCGTGGATCGAAATCGCTGTCCGAATCGGAGTTCAGCAGCAGCTCATCCATCTTCTGGCTGTTGCTCTTGCCGCTGATGCTGATCTGGCTCGACAGATTATTCCGCGGCGGCACAATGGGCAAGAAAGAGTTGGGCGACGCGGAGTGGACCGATGCCGTCGTAGAAATGGTGTCAATCAGCAGTTTATCATCGTCTGCAATTGCACAATTGCACAATTAATTGAAAGAATATGCGATGGGCATTTGATTCAATCTTACCCAGCTTACCGTTGCTCAGAGCCTCGGCGCTAGCATCGATTCCATTCTGCAGCTCATTGGAAGGTGGCGCCTCCAGAATGTCCTTAATGCCCAGTTTAAAGAGCATGGCATCCAGCTCGGCCTTTGGCAATTTTGCGGATAATTCGCTCAGTCTCTCCTTGTACAGGGAAACTGTTTGCTGCAGATGATTGATCTGCTGTTGCGCCTTGCTCAGATTTGTCTTCTCGGTGCTGTCCATGTACTTTCTGCAGACAAAAAACGAATCTCAGTTTAGCTACAGTTCAGCTACATAAATATTTAAACGGGAGACTCTGCCGCATCTTCTCACCTGTAGGCCAAATCGAAGGCTTGGCCTATGGTCAGCGTTATGTCCGAGGCCAATTTGTTGGAGATGAAGACAAAGCACTCGTGACTCTCCTCGGTTTTGAGGCTGCCGCTGCCATTGGTGTGGCCATTTGTCGTCGTCTCGCCATCCCTTGTCTTGACCGTCTTGGCAATGAAGCTGAAGAACTTCTTGACACCCTTCTCGTCCGCACAATACGAGATATTGTACAGCGGAAACTGGTGCAGAATCTTGTGGGTGCGCGGCTCCTGGATGGCCACCCCCTTGATGCTGATAGTTATCTCAAGCTTCGTGAACTTCTCCTGGGTGCCCGTGGCCGCCTTCTTCATTTGCTGTGCAAACTGCAGCTTCCGTATGGCTTCCTTGACCACCTCTATGCCCTTGGGCTGGTCCACGCTCAGGTTACCAAAGAACTGCACAAAAAAAAACAGACAGAGAGAGCGAGAGAGAGATTGAGACAATGAATCGGTGTCAGCTGGAGGTCGTCACACTTGGATCTCTGATCTCACTGCATTTAACACTCACCTTGACTAGATAGACCGCATGTCCGCTGATGAGCTGCTCGGGCGTGTGCAGCCAGTTGCGCTTGCCGTTTTTCGACTCGCTCTTGGAGTCGCCTCCGTTGCTGCTGCCGCTGTTGTTGTTGCCGCTGCTGATGTTGCCCTCGTTGCCGGTGTCCTTGTCCTTGTCCTGCTGTTGCTGCTTGCTGCTATTTTGCTTATTCCAGAACTTCAGCTGCGCCATCTTGGCAGCCGTCTTGCTGCCCCCGGTGCTCCCACTGCTGTTTGCTGGCTGATAAGGCATCGTCGTCGTTGGCGTCGTCTTTGTCTTTTGAGGCTGCAATCGGAATTGAAATGAGAGATGAGATTCAATTTGAACTTTGTCCAGCGGGGTTTTTCCCATTCATCCCATCATCCCCGTCTGATTGAAAATACAAATAAATTCCAGCTGTCGCCAGAGCTTGGATGCTGGCTGCTGTACTGCTGAATTTGCTATACTGCTAATTATTGTTATACAACCAACTGAATCTAAATGTATTCTTTTGGCTAATTGCAAATCGTGTTCGCGATACAAAGAGAGAGAGAGAGAGAGAGAGAGGGAGAAGCCCCTAGAGGGGGTTCACTGTGAGGCAGAGAAAGACACGATGGTGAGGGAGCTGGCTTTCAGGTGCAGCCTCATGTAAGCCAATCCCCACTCTGTCATCTACGTCAGCGGCAAAACCTGTTGCTGGCAGCCATCAGCTGTCGCCATCATTGCACTTGGACCTGGATATATCCCACATATGTATGCACATAAATATAGGTACATGAGTACTTGTCCAGCGTTTTCACAGCGCTTTTCAGAGCTGGGAAATCATTTGAGCGATAGTTAGGTCTTACGGAATATGCCTAAGAATGAGGTCACGGATCGGCACAGAGATGAGAACGCTTTAGGATAGCTTTTGTTATAGTTATATCGAGGCTAACCGCATGGAGTCATGAACCGGATAACAATCACGCTCTCGGGAATATACTCAAAAACAAATATAGTTTTTTTATTGAAATAATAATTTGATGTGTGGAAGATAATCACTGGAATTTTTTTGAATTCCAAGAAACAGAATAATAATCAATTTCAATTGAATCTTTTTGTAGATTTATATTGATTTCTTTCCGGTTTATCGCGGATAATTTTTAATTAATTATTTTTAAATGATATTCTTCTCCATTTCTTTAAAATTTAAATTTTAAATTATTGTCGTTATTTTTCCCACAGCAATATGGGATGTTCAGTTTCTTAATTAATTATTTTTAAATGATATTCTTCTCCTTTCTTTAAAATTTAAATTTTAAATTATTGTCGTTATTTTTCCCACAGCAATATGGGATGTCGCTACAGTTTCGAAACGCACTGTTTGCACGTACTGGATAGTACTTTTGGATGTCAGTATGTCTAACACCGCTAAGACAATAAGGCAAGAGTTTCTCAGGAAAAAAAGGCCAAATAAAAAACCACGGCGGAGGGGGAGGGGGGACAGGCAACCCAACCAAAATTAGAACAAAGTCGCCAAGCTTGCTTTTGGATCAAAGTCACACCTTGGGGACGGACGCGGTACGTACATACATATCTCGTTCAATTCTCACATTTCGTGCCGTCTCATAATTAAGAAAAATCTTGCAAAATTTTATGAAGCTTTGGTGTTATTGTTTTTTGCTGCTATTACTTTTTTCTGCGATTGTTTCATGCAAGCTCACATACGGCTTTGTGTGTGTACACATGTATTTCTTAAGTTTGATTTATTTTGGAGTTGCCAGCGGCATTGAGGAGGGGCAGGCAGAGCAGAGTGTGGATAGCGGTGGCATTAGGCAATCGCACAAAAGCGAAAGCTAAATTGGCCAAAAGCGGCCAGAGACGACGACTTCGACGACTGCGGCTCTACGATGACGACAGCCACCGATGGCGGGCTATAAAATACAAAAATTCGTAAATAGCACAGCGCCAGAGCTTGGAGAGTTCCCTGTACAACCAAACGTTTCGAATCGAATACCCTGTGCAATTGTGCGCAATTATAGCAGGGGGGTACACACAAAAAACTAATGCTAAACAGCAGCAACATTTTCAAACGACGAACAAAAGATAAAGTCGACAACTAAACCGCAAAAGCATACATATGTACATACACATGTACTTATCTACACACACAATCTACAAGTGTACAAATATACTATATTTAAGAGATGTCGCGGAAGTCATTCTCGACGTCGCACTTATAGTAGATGCCGCTCCTCCCCGCCATCACATCAATCCTTCTCCCATCCCGCATCGTTTGGAATGCAGACAGCGTAACACAAAAACACAAAAATAAAGCTTGATATAGCTGCGGCATCAATAAGTGAGTGCCGGAATGAGCTGAATTGCTACTGATAATGTAACAAGAGCTGCTTGACACTAATCCTCCACTTTTATGGGGATACATCACAGAGTGGAAAATACTATGTGCAACAATAAGCTCCAAATTGTTAAACTTATTCGGAGAAGATTTGGAGATTTGTATATTTTCATGTGTGCCCTAATATTGTCTAAATGTCTGATATAAATTAAATCAAATTCAAAGTAAAATTTTGATTAATTTCCGCCATTATTATTTGGATTTCCGACTCTTAATTATAAAACCCTGTCATCACATATTCCTAAGACAGCTAGATTTAAGTTTCAGAAAGCTATGCAGTCATCACTGAATGCCGCAGAGGGAGATTAGACAACGGCAGAGTCGTTAAGTACATCCAATATGTAAATGGCGGTACGAGAATATGCCCGAACATGCTTTGAAGTGGGGCCAGGTTGGTGGGGTGAACGGCAGGTGGAGGCGGTTTGTACTCAAATCCAATTGGACCTGCGCTGCGCACTGACTGTGAAATGATTGTGAACCATTTTCGTTTCTCTCCAGCGTTTCAATCGTTTGTCAGTCATATATTTTATGCACAGCTCTCTGCTGACGTCGTGTTTCCCTGTGTTTATGGGTATTTTTCTTTCCTTTCCTGCTGAGCAGACACTTTCTTTGGAGCGCACTGGAACACACACACACTGGTGGCCCAAGCACTCTTCAACAGGTGTTTGCTTTTCGTGGACAGCGACTGTATAGCATTGCACAAGGCCAGCCAGCCAGCCAGCCAGCCAGCAGCAACAACAAACAGAAGAGAGCGGCTTTTTTATTGCAAACTTTCATAATTAGCCCGTAAGGGGAAGCGGGGGCTCTGCGTGTTGTTTGCTTTTGTGCGTGACTATTTGTTTGCAGCAATTACGGGACTGTGTTGCAAGATGGCCATGCAGAAAGAAACACACAAGAGATTTCATTGAGCAGCACACTGACACACAAATGCTAATTTTTTAATGGTCATTGAATTCGGAGAGTAAGTACATGGTACATGGGCACTTTTGCTTTTCTTTTGCAGATAACCACAGCTTTAGATCTAAAGCCACAACACGCATACCGTAAATCTCGACAGTCGGAGAGGAGGAGCACAGTTACAAAAGTGTTTCACCGCTATTTCTAGAGCGCCACGGCGCCAATCACATACGTACACGACGGGAGACAGCTGCGGACTACACAACAAAAAAGCCCAGCTCCAACTTTTTCAAGTCGTTTCGTTTAATTCACTTGCACTCGCACACACACACCATTGTAAAGGGGGGAAACAGGGTATAGCTATGTATGGTAAGGTCATTCCGCTCTACGAGCTACAATACATTCCAAAACAAGGCTACTAAAAGAGGCCGCCCTACCTTATAGCGTTATACCATGGGGGGAGAGCAACAGAGAGCGCCAGAGAAATAAACAATTGTTCAGATGAGATATTAGGAGAGCAACAGTGAAGAGATGAGTGATTGTTTTTGTCTGGTTTTAATGGTTTTAAGTAATAGTTTTAAACAAATTTCCAGTTAAATAAAGACATCAGGTCTCTCGCTCTCTACGTCTCTCTTCCACCCACTCACTGATCGGGCGCTCTCTCTGCGCTCTATCTCTCTCGCATGACCTGCCTTTCGTTAATGACTCTGCAGAAAATGACGTGTAAGACAAACAAACGTTTAGTTTTTGTAGGCACAAAATCCCAGGGAAATTTAGCTTTTGAGCGCGGATTTAGTTGCTGGTAATCGCACACTTACTTTAGTTACTTGTTAAACAATTTTCGCTAGTTTCACTCGTTTAAAAATCTGGAAATCGTTGGTTTCGTTATGGTTGCCTTGTCCGTTGATTGAAGAAATTAGTGCAATTGATGCGATGATGGTACTTGGCGGACGGCACAGATTTTTTTATAGTTACACGCGACGGACGCGCACGGCAAAAGCACCACGGCGAGGACAAGGATTCTGCGGGGATGCTGGAAAGGTGGCTGGCACGAAGGTGCGGCGACGCAAGCGGCTTGTCGTCTCTTTGTAATGCAAAAAAAACCGTTTAGTTTTTGCGCGCGCTCTCTAGTCGCTGTCCCTCTCCTCTCATTTTTTTCTATTAGCGAACGAACTGCGCAAATTTACGATAACAGCAGCCGCAGCAGCAACAGCAACAACAACCACCTCTACTACAACAACAATGCGATGTGGAATATCCTCAGCACCTTCACGGTCCGCTGGTTTGTTTTCGATCGCGCCGTCTGCCAAGAGACTGCGGGACTGGATTTGACCAAAATACTACGGGGCTCTTTCGCTTTGCACCGCCATGGCGCGCCAGGGCTGCAAACCGCTGGCTCTCCTCGGGCATAAAAGGCTTGAATGCAGTTTACCACACAGAGACGACAAGAGAACCCAGATCCGAAGTATTAGTTGCTTTTACTATGAGAGCGGAGCGACTTACACCAGCCCTGGTGGGCAATGTAAAACTAGTTATTGAGCCAGAGCATCGGCTAGCGGTTCCCTCAAATGCTCTACACGGGTCCATTCGCTGAAGAAGATAGACCATGAAGGATGCTACTTTTTTAAGGTTGCTTCCATATTGTAATTTACTTAATATCATTTCGGGGGAGGAAAATGTACAAACTAAAGATCAAAGAGCAACTCGAATTCAAAGATGTGTATTCTCTCACATGCCCACCTGTTTCCAGCGTAGGGGATTAAGCGTAGTTTTCTCTTTTGTGGTCGGAGCTGCGGACTCACTCGCACACACACACAGGCACAGATTGGAGCAAACATATGTCCGCATCGGTGTGTGTGCAAGTGTGGGTATTTCTGCTTGTTTACCTGTTGCTGCTTGTGGAATTGTTTTTACATTTGGCCAGAAAAATGTTTTCCTTCCACAATTACGAGAACATATGGAACCAACTCCAGATTCTCTATTAAAATGGTTTCGACAAATTAATATTGCATCGACAGGTGGGCACAAAATAAGGAATGCACAAATAAGCACACAAACGAACAGAAATGGCAGTTTACATTTGTATTTATGTGTACAATATGTATGTGTATGTAACTTTAGCTTGACGCAAAGACAAAGACCAGGCTCAAAGACAATATTGTCGTTGTTATTGCTGCTGCTGGCAGCCGCAAAATAAGAAGAAGCAACAAAAAACAAGATAGTAAATATAGCTGCGGGATCCGAAGCTTTCGATACCCTTCCAGATCGATCTCGCTTCGATGGTATATTATGGATTATGTACCCGCTGTGTTGATGCTGATCAAGCACGAAAAGCACCCGCTCCTGCAAGGGTATAAAAATATTTATTTTCGTGAGACGTAATTTCTGGTGCTGTTTGGTCGGTTGGAATTGCAATGGAACTGGTTTCCTCAGTCAACCGCATAATGTACGACGAAGATTTTGATTATTTGTTAGCCATATCGTTTGCTATCGCTGTAGCGTTTTTTTTTGTCGCTGCTCTTGCTATTGTTTTGTTGCATGCCGTGCATTTTTCCAGCACACATTTTTCCATTTCTACATTTTGCCACATTTTGACTGCTGTTGGGTTAAGGCTCCCCCAAAAACCGGCTCCATATGTAAGAGTGTGCGTACTTGTGTTGCTGTGTGTGTGCCAACGGCATCCAACTGCACTCGCGGCGGAGTACAGAGCAATGCAATGGAGCTGAGAGCCAAGCACGGTGGAACGGATGTTATTGCAGAAAGCAAATGTAGCCAAAAAATATGGTTTGGGCAATGTGCAAAATTTCTGACAAGAGATCTAAAGAAAAGGTACTCCCATGTTTGTTCTGGCAAATGCTCTTCACCTGCTTGTCTTCTTCCCACTGTGCGCTCTCCTGGTTGTACAAGGCCTGTGTCTTATCGCTTCCATCTACATACCTGCGATGTTTGCACTGATTCACACACTCTCTCATTCTACTCTCTTGCACTCTCTCTCTCTAACTCTTTTACTCTCAAGCTGCACGCATTTAAAAAAAAGCACACATTACACACATACAAATATTGGCCATTTACAGTTAGAGGCCGCTCACTGTGATGTGGCTGCTGCAGCTACCGATTTTATTGGCATTTTCTCTCTCGCTGCAGATTTATTGCAAGTTGCTATTCCGCCGGCCAAAATAAAAACCTGCATTTTGTTTTCATTGAGTTATTTCCTAACTCTGTTCCCACAATTCACGAGGTGACGCAGATCCTGATCATGTGGGGGCGTCCATCTCCCATACAGTACACCAAACGCCCCCTGAAAAGAACGTGAGATTATTGGTACATATAATTAATGTATGGAATTGCATTTTGATTGGGGTATTTTTATATTCATTATCTTGGCCCGCCGTCGCCAAGGGGGCGTTGACAGCGTCACAGCCCTCTCCGTAGTGGAGATCGATGGACTGGAGGGTACACACTCGGGCTTTTGTTTCAAATCAAGTTTCGTCGCGCATGACTTTATATCTGCTTCGTTTTCATCATCGTCTCTGTGTTTTCGTCTTTGGCGACGAGTTCAAAGGCCCAATTAACCAAATAAATGCATAAAACCAGAAAAAGTCATTGCAGTCCGTCTTGAAGCGGGGTGTGGTGGGGTGGAGCTTATACCCGGTACTTACGGTATACAAGGGCTTGCATATGTACACTGTACATATGTATGTATGTATGTATTTCTGCTCTCATAACTCTTCGGGGTATAAAAGAGATAGAAAGAAATTTCCATCGAGTCTACATTACTACAGTTTATGTCTCTATTTTAGAGGGTAAGCTATAGTCGAGTACTGATTATATACAGATCATTTTATTTTTGTGGCAAAATGTCATTAAATGGTATTGTAAATATTTGTGTGCAGCGATCAAATGGCAGCCGAAAGCCAGTTACCAGCAATTCTTTCGGGCCTGGCTGGTAGAAACGTGCTGGTATTTTTCAATACCGACGCAATCATTGGAATTGTGAGCTTGAAGCCTGCCGCCTGTTGGCCTGCCTGACTGGCTTGGGTGGAGGGGAGTGGCAGATACAAAAAGCCCAGTCCCATCAGCTTTACGTGCCGATGCTCGAGCGGAGGGACAGTCACGTTTTCGATTCACGCTTAATTCCAAATGCACGGCTCTTATCATACGGAAAACGAGCTAGACGAGAAGCACCCTGTGCTGCGAAACGATCTCTTGGGGGCGCTTTGGCATTGCTTTGGCATTATCAGTACCCACCACCCTGAACGCCCCTTACTCACACATGCAAACACATGCATACATACGTACATACATATGAACACATCACATTTCGAGTAATTCAATTATTTTGTATATTATTTTCAATGTGCAACAAAAGCGACAACAACGACACATAGATAGCCAGCCTGGAACACTGGCACCGACTGGCACTGGCAATTACACTAGTCAACAGCCGGAAAATACGTTGAAAACAGATCCACTTTATCTGATTGACTTGGGGCTACAAAAATATTTATTCAATAATAATTTTTGTTTATGGTACGATTTCAAAAAATCAATTTAATTTGAATGAATTAGTTGGTTTGATGAAAGCATAAAAAGTCTGATTTTGTTAGCAAGTGTCATTCTGCTTCGTCGCCGCCCGCCCATTGAAAGAGAGGGATGGCGAAACTTCCGCTTTGTGGTGGAGCAACGGACAAGGGAAGGCTGTAAAGAAAAGTGTGGCGAAAGCTTATGATCTATGTATCAAGCAAACGGTGTTATATTTTTTCCAGAATAATAGGAAAAATATTTACGAAAGATATTCAACATAAACAAACAAAAAAAATCAAAAAAGTTCAACTGCAAACAGAAACAATTTCAAATCACCCAATTCTGGCGCCACAATAATTGAACTGGGTGGCAGCACACACCCAACAGCTGTTGAATTAATCGATTAGTTTTAGTGCTGTGAAGTGGAAGCTCTGCTAAATTGTACAGCACTGGTTTTGGAGTAACCAAATATTTTCGCTATAGTTTTTTTTTAATAATTTCGTGTGTGAAAAAGGAATAATATTGATTTTTTATTGCATTTAATGCATCTGCAGACTGGGACATCTCACAACCCCCATAAAACGTGCACACCCCCCGTAGCAAGACGAAAAGTCGTGGAAAAGTTTTGTTTACCTTTTTTCGATATCTATCCATCCCAGAGTTCTGGCCCCACAACTGTGTTGGTGCGAACGCGTGCGAGTGTGCGTGCGTGCGAGTGTTGTGTGTGCAAAAATGCATCCGAAAATCGAATAGATGTCCCGCAGCAAGGTTTTTGTTTTCATTCTAAAATTGTGAAAAAGCCAGGCACATGGAAAATGTGCCCGATGCCAGCTGCAGCGCCTCTTCCCTGAAACTCCAACGGCAGCAAAGTAAGTGTCAATAGGACCCTGCCCCCCGGACAGACCGCCCTTCGCCATCCTGTGTGTGTGTGTGTGCGCCACAATCTGCGTTTTCATTTTGTTTTTGCCGACCTGATAACTGTTTAGTGTGCTTCGATTACGCTGCTAACGTATTGGTTTTCCAATTAGTTTTGTTTTACTTTGCTTTGCTTAGTTGGTCAAGCGGCGGAGGGGGAGGTTAACCCATTGGTGGCAGGTGGTTCGCATTTCGCTTTTGTTTTCATTCGTACAGAATGTATGTCATGACTGGGGGGGGGACATTTGACCAATGTTTATTTATAAATCAGAATGAAACTCTAGATTAAAACTGTGTGCATTATTTGAAAACATTCCTTTACTCTATTGAAAAATTCCTTTGGGTAAAAACAGCTGTTTTGGTGTTGCACGATCTGGCAACCTTTTGGCATTGGAAAATTACGATGCGAATTTCGACCGTTAAATTTACACACAGCTACAATCAATTAACTTCATTATTTATAAGTTGATAACAACCATTCGAAAGCAAGAACTAAATATAGTTGATAGATTGCGATAATAACCAGACACTGAATCACTGAGACAGCTGAGATCTAGATCAAACTTTGGGCAGGAGGCTACACATCAAATATAATAATCTTTCTGGCTTCCATACCCCCCTCGTCTAGGGCCAGGCGGCACACTGTCATTTTCTTTTTCTTAACCCCCTTTGCTGTTGGCAATCTGTGGGCAAACATCTATTGACATATTTATCGAACTCCTTCCCAAAATGTAGTCTGCCAGATCTAACGCTCTTTTGATTTATGCTTCTAATAAAAATTCAATAGACTTGCAATTTGTCGTGTTGCGCAGCAACCCCACCACTCAAGGCACATTGGCACAGACTGCACACTTATTTAGTTGAAAATGTTGACGATTCTAAACAGAAGTTAGAGCTGCCCACTTTTGGGGCCTTCACGTACCACTGTGCGAGTACGCGAGTACGCGGAGGGCCCATCAAAAGCCGCGACGAACGCAAAAATATGCGAAACTTCAGCACAACGGAAAAGTGTTTTATGTGTTACGCGGACTCTGGTCTCGGGCTCCATCCTCTGGCTCGCTCCTCTAGTTGTTAGTGTGGTGGTTCGTATTTGGTTGGTCTATGGTCTATGGTCCCTGCCATACATTACAATGAAGTATGTGCGCCTGGATGAATGGGCCAAGCGGCGGCCACTACTCCTGGGTTCCGGGTTCGGGTTCGGGTCTGGGTCTGCCACTGCCACTGACTCTGGCGACCTTTCTACACAGCCATAGAGACGCAAAGGAGAGAGGGGAGAACAGGATGGCAGTAGACAGACACTCGTCCACTTGGGTCAGATGGTGGGTCACATTTGTGTGTGTGTCGCCCCAAGTAGGAGGGAGGCATGAACAGCAGCTGAAGGCGGCTAATTATGACCCGCACGTTTTTGTCGAAAACAAACAGTCACAGTGGGTTAAGAGCGGGACGGGGGATATGGTGTGCCGGACACGGGCATAAAGGCCGGACAAGTGTTTAGGCTACATTTTCAAATGTTTCCGGCGCGCACTTTACGTTTCGTGTCTGTTGTCGCCTTTCAGCCTTGAGGAGAGTCTATATTTGGCAACGCATGTAAGCCCTCTGCCCCATCCACCCTGCACCCCTCAGTGGCAGCCCCGCCATTACTCTGTTTTGTTTGTTTGTTTGTTGCACTTTTATTGCGTTTTGGCTGGGGCCCGGGCGCTGCCTGACTGCCTGACTGCCAGCCTGTGCTAAGTAGTCCTCTTACGTAGTAGCAAGTCCTTCGTACCAGCCATAAACATGTCGTCTTTCGCTTGATTTAGCGCCAGTTGCACCACCCCACACCCTACCTCAGTGTTGGCCAACAAAATGGTTTGTGTGTGTGTGTTTGTGTTTGTGTGTCTAAGCCACTGACCGCTCAACATTTGCCAGGACTCGACTGGCCCTGGGAAAGTGCAACAATGGCCAACTCTTGGCCACGCCGCCTGTCGTCCGTCATATTTGGGGGGCTCTCGGCACCCCACGCTCCCCGCATGTTTCGCATGTCGATTTCTAATGCCATATTTCTTCAGTTTTCGATCCCCCAAACCGATCCCTTTGACTGGCGAGTCATAAATCTTGTTTGCGGCTATGAAGTTTCAGTTTCCATTGAATCTGCATACAATGGGAGCCATTTCCGGGAGGGGTGGGGGGCTTGTCAGCTTTTGGGGTCAGCGACTGGACCACTGGACAGCGGAAAATTACAGCCAGGCCTAAATCGCATTTTAAGCTTTTGTTTCTTCTGCTTTCAGCTCAAAGCAAAGCCAAAAATGTCCTAATCAGATCACAGAGCAGCGGCAAGCTAAGCAGAAATGAGGCTGAAACCACAACAACAGCAGCAGCAGCAGGAACAGCAACCACAAAAAAAGCCACAACGAGGACTCTCAAGATCGGGGCCATGCAACAGAAGCAGCTACAGCCACCAAATGGAGTCAACACCAGCAACATCATTCTGCTGCGGGGCACGCGCAATGAGAACGGCCAGATCATCATCCAGAACAAACAGGACATTCTCACACTGCTCAACGAGCAGCAGCATCAGCAGCAGCAGCAGGAGAAGGCCGCCCAGGCATCCACAGCCATCACACTCAACCAACTGCCAACGACCACCACAGTGGCTCGCAAGACGATTGTACAGGGCTCGGGCAGCACCACCAGCACCAGCTCCACCATATCCATTGTGGCCAGCAGCAGCAGCAGCAGCGGCGGCGGTGGTGGCAAGGATACCGTCAGCAACACGATCCTGCTGCAGACGCCCATCAATGCCAGTCAGCTGGAGAGCGTGCTGAAGGCCCAGGAGCGGACGAAGCAGGTGAACGGCAACCAGACCAAGCTCATAGAGAGGCCCTTCCTGCTGAAGCATGTAAGTAGAGATCACTTTGCACGCAGTGTAAGATCTGTGACACCATTGACTTTGACTTTACCTTCTTCCCACTGCGTAGGCCACGCGGAGCCTCAGCTCGGAGAGCAACTGCGACAGCAAATCACCGTTCGTGCTGCAGACGCTCAAGCGACTGGAGAAATCGCAATCCATTCTGGTCATACGCAACTCCACAGCGGGCAGCACTTCCTCCATGGCCGTTTCACCGCCTGTGAATGTGGCGGCCTCCACAGCAACGAATGTTTTGAGTGTGACACGCACCTCGAAGGCCGCCAAGGGCATGGCTGGAGCGCTGCAAAAGCTCAAGGCGGCAGCAGCAGCGGGAGCAGGAGCAGGAGCAGCGCCGACAACATCAACGACAGGCACAACCATACTGAGGCTAGGCAAAAGCGCCACCACATTGGCCATTAACGGTGCTGGGGGCAGCAAGCTGGAGGCCGCCGCAACAACCACAACGTCAACAGCAAATAAATTGTCCAACACGGTGACATCCGAGCAGCAGCAGCAGCAACAATCGACAACAACGCAAACGAATGTGCCACTTGGGAACGGTAAGTCTCTGGGATTTGCCAAGCGTTTCCTCAATGAATTTCAAATGCGGTGCATAAATTTGTTAGGGAGCTGTCCAGCAGGTGTGGCCAGGGTCAGAGATGCAGGTGCAGGTGCAGGTGCATTTGCATCCCAGGCCCTGCAAAACGAAATCCTGGCGCAGTCTCTTTTGGGAAGATATCCACGCTTTTGTTTGGACAAAATTCAACCAGACCAGACCATTCCTTTGTGGCCTGCGATATTTCGTGTGGGTTTAAAGGGTCCGGCGAAAATTTCGCTGATTCGCTCGCTCTCCGCCGTACGTGGCATGCCTAACAATTATTCAATTAAATCGTGAAACGTCTTGAGCGACCCTCAGGGCCGGACTGCACTCAGCTGTGAATGGGCGATGCTCATTGCCCATTGATTTTCACACCCGTCATCAGCTCTCTAGCTCTGGCCCCAACAGACAGAATGATTTTCAGGGGTTTTCCCCCGAGTTTGTTTCGTTTCTGGCCAGGGCAAAACAAACATCGAACAACAAATTCCCCATTCCCCACTCGCCCTGCCTGCTGTCCAGTGTTCATTAGCGATGTGTGCGCTGAGTAACAAGTTACAAGCAAGTTTCGCAAGCATCCTCCTGGTCAGCGTGTGGAGGAGGGGATGGTAAGGGCTCCACTGAAAAATATATCCACGAAGGAACAAATCAATTCGCTTGAGCGTAAAGTGCTTAAGACTCTCTCAATGGCTTGGCCAACTCGGTAGCAATTGAAAGTTTCTTTTTTGGCTTAACTTTAGAAATTAACAAATTGTTATTTGCACAAATTTTTCTTTCTCTTTTGTGTGTTCATTCTGATCGTCCTCCCAAAAAGGCGCCTCTGTGGTTTGCTGTCTATCGATTTCTTTGTTGTGACAATCGATCTGTCGTTGCATCCGCAGGGAGTATCTATTTTAATGGCTACCGAATTCACATCCTCGCTAGCATCAGCCTTCCGCTGGCCCTGCCCACGCATTTTGGCAGCGCCTAATAAATGCTCAGAGCGAGATTCTTCTTCGTAAGGAGATCCCCTGCGCCGATTAGCCAAGTGACAAGTTGACAACGACAGCCAAGCCAGGCGGCCAGCTAGCCAGCCATCGCCTGGGGGCCATTGGCAAATGTGCTGATGTCCACAGAAATTCGGTAGTTCGCCCGGCTTGAAGAGGAGTGGCAGAAGTTGATTATTGCACTCGATACATGAGTGTCCGCCATTTGTGCTGACGGGGTTGGAATGCACAGAAGCAGCAGCCAAAACGAAGAAGTGGCCAAGTGGCGTAAGTGATTTTTAAACCAGATTCACGGCGTCAGAGTCTCTTGCCCTCTGTGTGGGGGTGTTGGATTTGTCGTCGTCATATTGCAAAGCTCAAGTATTGCTGATGTTTCAATTGCACGAGAGACCCCTCCAGACTGGTATCCCCACTCGCCCCACTCTCTATCTTCCGCCGCTCTCACATATGTGGTATGTTGAATGCAGACATTCGAAAGATCCTTATCTGATTTGCCCGTTAAACAAATCCAAAAGCAAAGCACACAAAAAATCTAAAGAGAGACGGCAGAGAGAGGGGGGAAGGACAACTCTGGCCCCGCTAGCATTTTATTGATAAAACTTTTGCCAGCTCTGAATTTAAAATATTTTAATTTAGTTTGGCTTTAGTTTTTCGCTATATCATGGCCATTAGCTAAAAGGCGGCCAACCTTCAAAAACAAAAAAATATACAAAAATAAAATTTAAAAAAAAGCCACGAAATTTGCCTTTAGGTGAGTTATTCTCTATCAGTATGATGTTTTTTTGATTTCTTTTTGAAAGGAAAGAAAATTAAACAAATTACCCCCCACACACACACACACACACACATGCACATGGGTGGGATCTGTGAGATACTTTTGCATGCAAGTCCCGTCCGTCATGTGTTGAGTCCAAATCGCTTGAGGGCAACAACAACTCGACTTGAGGATACCAATTGATGCAGCTTGCAATGGCTTATAGCGTGCGGAAATTCTGTTAAAAATCGTAAAATACACGTGAATATTTATGTTGTAAAATGTGTCAGATCGGTCAGTTAAAGAGCCACTAAGAAGAGTGCCTTTGTTCCTGCTAATACTAGCAACGATAATAAAAGTAATAAATCTGCAATAGCTAGCCAGTTTAATCCCAGAAGATCGTTTATTAATAACAGTAGTGACTCCCAGCATAGAATAAAATAAAATTCTGGATAGAGGAGACATTTGGAAATCCACAGATGCTTCTCTATAGCTTAACCTTCCGTACAAATCCAATCTAGTGTATACTACCCTTCCATTCCACGTTCTACTGGGTAAAACAACGCAAAAAATAAAAATAAACTGTATAAAAACCCGTTACAATTTGTTCACTTCTTTTTGTGCACTTTTCTTCGAAAATCCTTTCGGTCCCGGGCCCCAGCCCAAGCCCAAGCCCAAGCCCAGGCCCAGGCCATGTGCCTTGTGTGCTTCATTATCATTATTTGGCCTGCACCTCTGCTCCGCTGCTATCTCTCACTCCCTTTGGCTCTCCCTCTCTCTCTATATTATCCATCTGACTCTACCTTCTCCACTGTCTCTACCTCTATCTCTTGCGCGTCTATCTCTTTCCTTGAGCACATAATTGCCAAGAGAAATAAAAAAGTTTGCGCTTTGTTTTGCACAAAACTTTTGCATTTCCGTTGTTATGAAACTTGAGCGCGCGTCCAAAGCGTATATAAAAAGAGGAGCCAACAGAAAAAAGGGAAGTGATTGCGAGAGAGTGAGTGAAAAAAAACGTGTACAAAAAGTGCCAAAAATAAATCTTTTCGTGTGAGTTAAATTGCAAAATATGATGGCCGGCGCCTGGCACCACTTCACACACACACACACACACACACAGCCGTGATATAGGGTTGGAAGGGTGGAGGTAGTTGGTCCTGTAGGTTGCTAATTAGATAACACTGTGCCTAATTTGACGCTGCCACGCCTACTGCAATACTGCCTTTCTTTTCGCTTGTTTTCAACTTTGCTAGAACACGCCCACGCCCACTGCCATTCCCACTCCCACTTTTCGTTTGATTATTGTGTCAAAGTTCTGTGTGTCTGCCTGTGTGTGCTTTTATTTCTTTTGTTTCCCCCCTCTGTTTTAGGTCGTATTTGCCATGGCCCTGATTTGCTTTGGCCATTTGTGCCGCACAAAGATCATTTTTCCCTGGTTTTATCACTCTAATCACACATCATGATGCCTAATTTGTGTGCATAATGGTTCCTATAGAGCGTGTCAGCGTTAGTTAGGGGCAGCATTAGTTAGGGTGTCATCCAGCACACAAACGGAGCAGATAATAATGTTGGCTTGCAATCAACACCTATTCTTTACAATTTAAAGATCAACGATTGTCCGCTGAACGTATTGGATTTGGCTTATTACGAATATAGAATGGTGATAATTTGAAGGATGTAAGCTATGTACCATGCCACATATCATAGGTGATTTCATATCATATCTTTTTCCTCAAACAATGGAAAGTTAAACTGCTCAGTTGAGCAGAACTGCACGTTAGCACAATAATTAAATCTTCACCATAAATTGATTAAACTGTGTATTTTAAGTTATTTTTTAACTGCTATTATTATAATGCTGAATGTTTTTTGTGCATTTAAAATTGCGATTCATAGCTGCCTCATTGCTAGAAAAATTTATTGCGAAATAATCGTATACACATTCGGTGTTAATCTTATCCTAGACTTATAATATTGTAAGAAATAAATTGACTTTTCAAACGATTTTTGAATGCTCCTAAATTGTCATTTATTTGTACTTCATGAAGGTCTCTCATTTAGTACTCTCTGTAGTGAAGGTACTCTCAGTGAGCCATTATTTGTGTACTTGAGAATCCTTTTGTAATACACACTAAACTGAGCCGCATACTCGCCGTTATCAATGGGGAAACGAGCTGCGAAGTTTATTCACATTACTCACAAAGTTCATGATCTCCACCGTGCTATTTTCCTACAAGAACATAAAAGACTGAAACCATATCAACAACAAAAATGATGAGCATAAGTGCATGTACAGGCCACTTACACGGAAAGGACACTTCATGGGATTTTTCAGGTATGGATTGAAATAGGAAAAGGCCAGGTTAAAGAGAATGCCGTTGGGGCTGCTCTTATTCTTGACGCTGATATTCTATAGAAAGGGACGCAAGCCATAGGCTCGTTTGAAAAGCTCCAGCCGAACCTGAGCGAAGAGCAAAACAGAGCAAGTCGTTGCCGTTATTTATTTTCTCAATATTCTCACCTTTAGCTGCATTTCCATTGTTGGCTTAATTCGATACCCAATGTTAACCGAGTTCTGTTTCCGATTGATGACCTTTATTTGGCACATGAAAAACTCAGCATTGCTCTTAATGAAGGAAACACAGTTGAGGGTCTTGAACTTGGCATCCACCTGGAGGGAGCCTATTACAAATATTCCCAGGATCAGTGCGACAAACATGTCTTCAGAACGGACAATTTCAAACTAAAGATGAGCTGACTTCGAGATGGCTGTCTGATTAGCCAAGACAGTACACATGGCTACGCCGTTTAATTGACATGATTGGAATATTGAAAGGTTTGGCAAGTCAAAGGGCTCACATTTTGTGGGAAAACTCCTCAATGACTACGGGATGGGTTCAAAAAAATATACGAAAAAGGTTAATCGATGATGTTTATTTGTGGTATATGGAAAATGAGAACTTTACTTTATTTACTCAACTGAATCGGTTTGAACTGCTCAATATATCAGTTTTAAATGTTTCAATCTAGTGTTTCCAGCTACACGTCTGGTGTTTATTTGTGCTACTATTCCGACTCCAAAATAATGTAGTGTAAAGTTTCTACATTGATTTACAAAATACTCAAAGTATTCAATGCTTAAATTTCAGACAACGAAAAACCTTCCTTTAATATTGCCAACTTTTCCCAATAGCATTTTATCATCAATAACCCAAATATTTGCCCGATATGAATTTCCTAATGAAATATATAATTATTATATAAAATATATTTAATTATTTAGCAAATCTCGTGTGTCGCGCACATGTTGCAAGTGCATCCGTGTGCGCGTTGCATAGTTGCACGTTGGCGCTACGCTTCATTTTTGATTAAAAATTCCAGCGGAACTCTCCTCTGGTATGGTATCCTCCTCGTTCTCTGTCTTCGGGCTATGGGGCTTGAAAAGGTGTCCAAAAGGCTTTCCAGGCACGTGCAAATTGTCCGCTCTCCTCCTTTCGCCTCCATCTGCCATCTTTCTGCTGTTTGTTATTGTTCTTGTTTCGGGGGGTTTGTTGTTATTGTTTTTGTTTTGGGGTAGGACCAAATGTAGCCGACGAGCCTCGAAAGTTTTAGGCGCTCGTCGTCGTTGCTGGTAGGGTAGGGGGGTTGGGGGATAATAATCTATTGCGCAGGTCTCTAACAGTCGGGGCACCAACCCCTAAAATATGTTGTGCAATAGAAAAGCCACTGTATGTGTGTGTGTGTGTGCGTGTAGGTGCTGTTGTCGACCAACCCACACACAGTTGTTGGTCCTCGCAAAACTCAGGGAAAGAGAAATTAGGCTAATACCGATAGTTGATGGCCTAAATGTGTGTGATTAAGGAATGTTAAGGAATGCCACAGTTGCATTCAAAATAATTGTGGAATGTAGCTATTAGGTACTATTATATGATGCTATGCTACAGTTTATGATTATTTCTACTATCAACAGTTAAGGTATCTATCTAAGCACTTTGATTGGAGTTCCGTTGAATCTGCCAGCCGGGAAGAGGCACAGAGAGCTAAGTTAATAAATTACCAGAATGGTAATGATGCTACTATTTTGTCCGCAGCTGTACGTATGCACCTTTTGATGTACATTCTACATCAAACCAATTGGAGAGAAACAACCCACACAGCTATTGAAACCGCCTACACTATCCCCAGCCCCAGCCCCGGCCCCTTTCCCAGCTCTCTCACAGAGTCACTGCCAAAACAACACCCCCACCCCCACCCACATCCACACCCACACCCACATCCTTTACTCATACATATATATCCATCATCTCGGCACAGAAACCATGCTCCATCTCTATCGCTCTCCTGGAGGCGCCAGGGCACAGCCAACCGACGAATCCTGGCGCTCGGCTTGTCCCGTTAGCCGACGGCAGGCAACTCGCGAGCCGAATGGCCTTGTGTGGCGTGCTGGGTTCCGTTATTTCCGTTTCAGCTTTTCAGTTCTCAGACCTTGGCCAAGCGCATCGCACGTGGGTCGTCGCCGCTCTCAAACATTTCGCACTCCGTACGGGGGCTACCATTACGTTACGTGTTACGTAGTATCGCGTACTTCCACTACGTGGAGGAGGTCAGAGCGCGTGAGGATGTTCAGCGATAAGCCAATATTTGGCCATCAGCATTAACGTACTCCCTTCGGCCAGATCTCTGTCGGTGGCCACCGCACGGGCAGGAGCAACAAGGTTCCACTTCTGTTCCCCCCACACCCCACCCCAAATCCACCACCATGTGGGATGTCCACATGGATGATGGTTTCACTCCACATACCTCAATCTTCCAATTTGCCTCAATTTGTTTATGTAATTTGCTTACACATCGCCTCTGTTTGTTTGTTGATTTATTTGTCGTTGTCGTTGTCGTTTTCGATGTTGTGTCCATGTTAATGTGATTAAATTTAATTGGTGTACTTAAGATCTCTGTCTGGACTCTATAGCTAACATATCCAATATCCTATATATCCATTACATATGTGTATATGTGTGTTCCCATGTGCTATGTGTTGTTCATTTATGTAGTGTTTTATTGATGTTGTAGCTAAATAATCGTATTGATCCCCACTTGATGTGACTCTGTTTCTTGCTTGGAAGTTTAAGATGCCGGAGATTAAGATTTTTAGAATTTATGAATTTCCCCATAATTGTGACTCACGGAAATTCTTGTACATTGTTTATGGACACGAGACCAGGGCTTATCTTGGTCTAGTTTTTGTACCCCTGACAATCTGTCAGTTGATAACTCGACGGGACAAATATCGTGCACAGAACCATCTACTTCAAGGCTTGGGCAACTCGTTTGAGGTTGAGCTTTAGTTCAAGGTTCACCAAACAAATGTAAAACGAAAACAATATGGAAATAGCTAAACCAAACAATTTAAGTTGAAAATAATAAATAAATATTTAACCATTAGCTGCTGTCCAGGAAATTTTGTGAATTTATCAGTGTGTCTAGATTTTATGTTGACACACGACTCGACACTGGAGACTGGAGATTCGTGATTCGAGATTCGAGATGGGGATATGGGGCTAGGAAGGTAGATTGAGATGTCAAGATAATAGGCGGTCGGACCTTATCAGCGTCACGGAGTGACATTATCAACCCCGAACTAAGCCTAAAATCTACTCCCACCTAATATATACGCCAGGAAAATTTATTCTTATTCAACTTACAAATTTAACGTACAAAAATTGTAGAATAATCTCGACGAGGGTCTCGGACACTTAGTCAACCCTCGGATTCGCAAGCGAAAAGACCCTCAAAGCGCCAGCCAAAAATAAAGAACAGTAAGCCATAAATGAAAGAGATTCGGATAACGAATCTGCACGTGAGATCAGTGTGAATTGAATAATCAGTGTGCGAGCAGTGAACAGTAAATTGGAGAGTTTTGTGGATCGTTCGAGATAGCCCGTAAATCTATGGCCGGTTATCGCTCGTTGCCGCTGGCACCCGTCTCGGCCAGCAGTATGGCGGCAGCGGCCGCCGTTCCGGCCCAAAATGTGGGTCATGCCGGACCCACGATGGCCTATGCCCACCACCAGTCGATGACGGCCATGTCGAATAACGGTATTATCTATCAGTCGGCGGTGCACGCCTCCATACACAGCCTACCGAGCCAGCATCGCTCATCCACCACGCATCATCACATTCTAGCCACGGCCACCGCCACAGCAACGGCCGCAGCAGCAGCAGCGGCAGCCACAGCCGCCGCAGCAATAGTCACCATGCCGGCGGCAGCAGCAGTCGCAGGAGTACCACAGCAACACGGAACCTATGGACACCAGCAACAGCAACAGCAGCAGCATCAGCCACACCACCCACAACAACAGCAGCAGCAGCAACAGCATCTTTCCCAGCAATCTCATCAGCAGCAACAGCAACAACAACTGATGGCCCATCAGCAACATTCTGCCCTGCAGCTGCAGCAGCAACAGCAACATCACCATTTGCAGCAATCCCATCAACAGCAGCAGCAGCAGCATCAGCAGCAGCAACTCCATCAGCAGCAGCAGCAGCTCTCTGCCGTGCACCACCACCATCATCACCACCACCAACAGCTGTCGCTGCACCAGAACCACTTGTACTTCAGCGGTGCGAGTCTGGGCCACCATCAACACCATCGACAGATCTTCAGTCACCTGCAGAGCGCCCTAATGCCGCTCAGTGTCAGTAAGTATGCCAAGCCCTCTGTGGGCGTGCTGGCACCTCCATTGAAAAGCTGACAAAAAGGGGAGCTTCAAAAACAAGTTTGTAACGAAAATTATGCCTTTGGTGACTATTCAAATTGGAATGAACAAAAAGAGAGGGAGAGAACTTTCAGATCTGATTGTGCAGATGGAATAAGAAAAAGTGTTTGCTCCACCAATTTGAATAGTCCCTGATTTGTTCTGTTTTTGGTGTCGCATGTTCGTGTCTATAATCATGTCTCATTTGTTACTATGGATGTTGTGCTCTATATACCTTACTCCATATATGTATGAAAATGTATCTATGGGATTGAGCAACGGATAAAGATACAAATATGGGGTTCTGGGGTATCTACTGTTGTCTAAATTTACAAAATGAAATCTACATACAAATACTCTACTAGCTTAAGAAACATTGATGTGTTTCCGATCTGTTCTTGGTGTCATTGATGTTTTTATGCAATTATTGGTGTCGCATGTTCTATCCATAATCCATAATCAATAATTTCAATTGCTATTATCGATGTTGTGTTTCATGTTAAGGATTTATTGATCTATGTAGTTTTCACTTACTATTTTTGGATATTTTTATTTACTATAATTTATTTGGAGAAATATTTTCGTATGTTAGCAGCACTTCAAGCAAGCGAAAGTCTTTCAATTTCTATGTTTAAAATTTCTTTTAAAGAATCTCCCGTCTCCCCTTGTTTAAGTGCTGAGGGTAGCCCAGTAAAATATTCGATTTACGCTCAAGTGAAACCCCTCATATTGCGAAACATATCCTAACGAAAGGGGGACAAAAGGGAACCGAACCAAGCCGTGAATCGTTTTTGCATTTTCTAAGCATTTCATTAAATTTTATTTCATATCTTCCTGGGCAATAATTCGCACGCCATTCCAGAGACGCGTGCACGGTGCACAGGATTGGTGGAGTGGCGTCCGAGGAGCGTCGCGCATATGTTGACAGTCGTTTATTGTCCCTCACACAAACGCATACAAACACACACAAAAACACACATGTGCGGATATACAGTTACAGTTACAGGTTACCTATAACGAGGCTCTCGCACACGCCTAAAACCAAAACTACAGACAATTGAAACAAAAGGCCCGCCACTGAAGAGGCCACCAAGAGGGGTGGAGAGAGAGTGGTAGAGAGACCCCTTTGAGTGTGTGTGTGTGTGTGTGTGGGCAACAACAATGCAAAATATGCCCAACATTTGGCTTTTCTTTTAACCATTTCCATTCGGAATTCTCCTTTTGTGTTGGCTTAGTTTTTTGTCACCTTCTCTCTGTTCTGTTTCTGCCCCTGTCCTGCCTCTGTCCTGTTTCTTCCTTGTCTTTTGTTGCACATTGTGAAATATGTCAGCAATTGTTGCAACGTTTGCGCTGCTTCTATCTGTTGTTGTTGCTGCTGCTGCTGTTGTGGCAGGCCTTTGTCACATTAGATTTTGTTGCTGCCCGGCGGCCGCTTAACTTTATTATTTTAACTTAACGGCATTTTAAGTGTTTTTTATCCCCCCTGTGCGAGAACAATGGCTCCGCTGGGCCAAAGAGGGGGCTGGGCAGGCGTGGGTGTGTGCCTTAGCAAGTAAACATTTCACACACTCCGAGACACACACACACACACTCAAAATCAGGCTCTTTCTTTCAGCCTCGTTTATGAGCAGCTTCATTATGCGCTGGATTCTCTTGTGTTTTTTTTCGTAGCATACTTTTTGGGGTCGCTGTATGTGGGGGGAAAAAACAACTCAATGAAAAAAACCAACAAGTGTGTGTGTGTGTGGGAGTGGGTATTGTGTGTGTTATTGTGGCAGACTGTTTTTGTTGCTGTTGCTGTTCCACTCAATTGGATAGTCCCAGAGAGAGTTTGGTTCATTGTCTTCTTGGGTAGTTTAACTTGAATATTCCTTAAAGAATTGCCTTAAAATTATATTTAAATAGAATATAATCCTTGTAATGAATGACTTTTGTACCAGTAAGGATAAAGGATTGATTTGTGGCACAGATGGTAATAAAATTTGTCTGTATTGCTTATTTTTATTTAAAGATTGATTAGTCTACATTTTGATGCTTCGTATGTGATGAAATCTTTTAAACCGTTCCAAAAATTCCATTAGAAATAATTCCAGCTGGACTTTAATGATGCCAAAAATGTGGCCAAAAGTCTCTCTCTGACATCTTTGGCTAATATATATGCATAGGCCAAGTTGAGTGTGAAAAAGTCATAAAAAAGTGCTCCTGCTTCAGCTCCAGAGGGAAGGCAGAGGGAAAGGAGTTTGCAAGTTGACAAAATTTTTAATAAGCCACTTGCCTGTCCGCCTTTTGCATGCCAAAAGGAAGCCAGAAGTTGGCAGCTGTCAGGACTCACACACACACACATACACACAGACAGACAGAGGAGGACATTTTCATGGTGTGTGTCCTACGTCCGGTATCCCGGGGCGCAATAAAAAATTCAAAACTCTCCGCTTACATTTGGATTTGGTCAGAAGATCACGTACTCAATAAATATTGCTCAAGCTTCCCCCAACTGCGCTCCCATACACAGTTGGCTACACTTTGTCCTTTGGTCTGGCCTAATGTCCCTGGCCTTTATAGGTTTCTCTCTCTTTAATTTCGCCGGCAGCTGGTGGGCGTTCTTTTTACTATTTCCCCCTTTTTTTGTGGTTGGGTGGGTGTAGGGGTGGGTCCTTTTGCTTTTGATGTGCGCCTATTAATTTCGAGTTTGTTTCGTTTTCAGCGGCAGCAATTCAATTAGTTCTATCCCTGGCAGAGGTCCTGGCCTGATCCGTCACGTAATATATTTGCTCATATTACTAAAAGCCACATAAATCGTGCCAAGGGCTTTTGTAGATATAGGAAGAGCGAGAGAGACAACCACTTGAAGGGGAATACCTTCTCGTAAGGACTTTAAACTGCAGCAAGCAGAGTGTGAGCCTTGTTTTAGCCTGATCGATGGCCAAACGTTGACAAAATGCATTCAGCATTTAGCAGCAGGTGGGGCAGGGAGAGCAGCAGCAGCAGCAGACTTTTTGGGCCAGCTTACAAGGGAGACCCGAGACCCTTGTCCGTCCTCATGGCCGGAAAAGTGGAAAAGTGTTTGCCAACGCTGAAATTCCAAGCAATTAAATCACTTTGATGCTAATTTGGATTAATATGTTGTTGTTGCCTGCCTGCGTGCCTGCCTGCCTGCCTGATGCTGGTCTTGTGCGTATCCTATCCATGGCAATTTGTTGCCTCTGCCAGGTACTATCCCGAACCCTCCATTCCCTTCACTGCCCCCTGCATTGTGTGTGCTTTTCGATTAGAGGCCAAATAGATTTATTGAACAATGCAATCCAACGTTGTGGCATGATGTGGCTGCCCTACGTTGCATGCTGCCGGCTGCCGGCTGGCTGCTGCCTGCTGCGTTATTTATTTGGCTTATCGCTCGAAAGGTTCCAAGCCCGAAATGGGTCTGAATGAGGCTTCGGAATGAGGCGAGAGGATGCATTGTGGAGGATGCATTGCCGAAAATTGTTCTACATTTTGTCGTTTGTTTTTGGTTAGACAAACAGTTTTTGCACACCCGTCTCCCACTCGGTGTCTCTATTGGCTTACAAACCATATTAATTTTGTTAGATAAATATTAGTTTTCCAGTTGATCGAGGCGGAGTGGCAGGGGCAGTGACAGTGGCAGTGGCAGCGACTGCGACCGGACCGTGTGCCCATTTTATGTATTTTTAATGAACCATTGCCCGGACATTACCTGGCGTATCCATGTGTTTTTGGGGTGCCTAGCATTGCCAATTTCATGGCACTTTAAATGTTTAATTTACAATTTATGTAAAAACAAAATACGTAAAATAATCCACATAGAAAGCAGCGCTTTATTTTTTTTTTGCTATTTTGCTGTGTCCAACCTGGAGGGAAACGTATGTGTATCATGATAAATACCCAGCATTAAAATAAATTACAGCTCCTGGCCTCTAGCTCTCTCCAAACCCCCTGTCCATTCCACCCATACGGGGAGGCAGGGCTATGCATATGTATATATAGAAAAAAGTATTTTTAATATACTCAAACGAAAAAGAAGTAACAATTTTGGGGGAAACTTATACAAACTTTGCATGCAAACGGAATGGCAAAAAAAAACGTGGAAGGAAACGGAAAAAAATATATGATATGAAGAGCCCCAATATTAATATAATTTGCAGGCAGCTTAACTGGTTACTCCCAATCCCGAAACCTCAGAGCAGAGCCCTTAGCGTTAAGAGAGGAAAGACATATGGATGTACATATGTATGTTTGTAGGGGAGGCGGCACCTTTCTATGTCGCGGTCGTTGTTCTACCACCAAAGTGCATTAAATTCATTCTTTTCATGGCACATGCCAAGGCTCTGTAGTTCCCAAAAAAGGCGATTTACAAACGACGTATAGTCGAAGCCAGACATTCTCTAACAAGTTCAATCGGAATTGCGTGCTTAAAGGTACCTGCTTTGCATACAAATTGCTGCAATTCATAATCTTTTTTCTTCTATAGTATTTATAATAAATCTACATTTGTTAATTTGCAAGCAATGGACGCATTCATTCGACCATTTCTGTGGGAGTTTGCGTATATTCAGGGGAACTTGCTTACTTTTGTATTACTTTTGGCACTTGCATACTACGAACGGCGAGGCGGACTTGGCTCAAGGATTTATATGTAGCGACTTTTACTTTCATAGAGTATCTTTGTAGCTTTGAGGAAATGCAAACGAAAGGTAATGAAATCCGCACGTAATTGCATTGCCCGTAGACACAAAAGACGATGACAATGTGAACCACCTTAAGTCCCCTCCCCCACTGTTCAGCACCGTTCCGCCGCCCCTTTGTGGTGCTGACACTCGCCCAGTCATAACTTGTAAATAATTTATAACATTTTTGCCAACTTTTCTTTGGCTTTGGTTTTGCTTTTTCTCCTTCGTATTTTCTGTTTCTGTTTAGATTTCATTCATTAATAGGACTTTCATGACTTGCAGAGCCTTGCCCTCCCTACCTGACTCAGTCTCTCCCTCCCTCTCTCTCTCTGTGTCTTGGTTTTGTTGCATTTTTATGTTAATCGCTGTTTGTGCTCAGTTCTGTTGTGTTTCTGTCTCTCTGCCTTCTCCTCTCTGTTTGAGCTTTCACATTTGTTTGTTTCCTTGTGACTTGTGTGCAAATATTCTTCATTTAAGCTCAAAATTGCATTTTCCCTTCTGTTTTGGGGCTAATTATTACCTTTTCCTGCCCCGTTACGCCCCGACATGCATATTTGCTGTTATGTGTCTTTTAATTGCTGTTCTTTGCCGAGCGGCATTGGCGGAATATGCAAAACCAGATGAGAAATGTTTCCTTGTAATGCCATTGACGATGGGGCCGGGTCTGGTTTGGTGGAGTGCAATAGAAGCGGCAGAATGGGTAAACACACACAGCCCGAAAGAGGTTGAGAGAGGTAGGGAGAAATGAGTGACTTTTGCCTTTGCCAAAATGTGACTTTTATCAACCGCAACGTTTTCTCTGCGAGAGTGGCAGAGGCAGAGGAAAAGAACAGACGGGCGGGCGCGTGTGTTTGCCTACGTTATAAATCATCCGCACATCTGTCATTTATGGAGAGTAAAGCAGAAAGATGGAGAGAGAGAGAACAGAGGGAAGCTTTTATCTAGTCTTCAGGGGCGTGTATTCGTAGAGGGTCCGTCGTGTCTCAATAAACTTCTTTCAGTTGATGTGCCAAGCAGGAACTTCTCCTTCTTACAGTCCCGTAAGATGTCTTAAGATTCAAAGATCTTACAAAGATCTTATATCGAAATTAACTTCTGCCGTCTTCAAACTCTCTCTTAATGTGTCATAATGTGTGGCTTCATCCGCTATTTTACTCCCCGCTCCAGCCTTGCTGCGCTGTATTCCCTTACACATAAACACATATTTGTATTTATTATCTAAAAAAAACTTTTACTTCTCAGAATTTCTTTTGATATTGGTTTTAACTATGACGTCTTTTGTGGCCTTCTTTCTTACAAGCTCCCACTCTCTCCTTTTATCTGTGCTTTGTTTTTGCATTCTTGTGCCATGTGTCGGCGACGTCATCATACATTATCTTCACAAGCCCAATGAAAATATATTTATGTATATTCGAGTTTCTTTTGGGCCATCCATTCCTCCACATTCGTACATATGTATGTACTCGTGCGAGATAAAGAATTGCGTGGAGAACTCTTCCATATATTGTAGTTTTGTCACTGTTTCTGCTGTTGCTGTTTTGGGGCCGTTTCGCAGACACTTTTAATGGCTTTTAATTGTGGCAAGAGCTAGAGATACATGTAGAGAGAGTCCGTACGTACTCTAAACAAAAGTAATTTCACACTCGCTGACTTTTCGGCGACGGGCGACCAAAGTGCAAAACAATTTTTCTTTTGTATGTTTTATAGGACCCAAAAAGGCCTACCCTACCCTACTACCCCCATAGCAATGTACCTCGATGGGTGGCCCCGTTCCTGTGGCCATTTTTTGGTGAGATATTTATTAGCCACAATTTGGCAGGCAGCAAAAATTGGCAGGACTCACTCGCTGCACCTCCCCGTCCACCTGGCTAGGCCTTTACACGAAATCATAAAACGAAAATTTATTATTTATGTCAACTCTTTTGTGCTATTTGCCGTGTCAATTTGAAACTGTCCAGGACCAGGATGGGCACGCGGACGAGGACATGGGCGAGGCCATCGTCCAGCTCTCCCCAGAGTCCGCCTGCTGCTTATTCTTCCTCCCATCCGCCGCCCTCTTAAATTCTCTGCCAAATTATGAGAAAATCTGATGTACCAAAGCGCATTTGTCACAATTAAGCGTTGTATAAAATTATGAGATGGGATCTGGGACTGGAACTGGAACTGGGGCTGGGGACTCTCTTACTCCCTTTCACTGTTAAAGTTTTTTTCAGTACTTAAAATAATACAAAAACCAAAAGGTGGTAGCAGCCTTTCATACTCTTTGGATTGATGATTACTATCGAAGAAAAACCAGCCTTTAGACCTATGTATCTGTTCCTATAAAAGCTGAAAGTTAAGTATAGCAAAAAGGATGGGGATATGGATCTACCGATTCAATCGGTATGTTTATTTATTTTCTATTTGGCTCGGCAAACATCTCATGCAGAGAATACTATCCCTTGTAAGGGTATTACAAAGGGAAATCAAAAGAGACAGAGTCCCTGCCACGTTGACGTCGCCATCGACATAGTCGACATGGGACCGACACTCTCCCTCCAGGCTCTGCCTTCATCTGCTCTGTCGCCGTCTGCCTCTCTCTCACCTGAGCACTGAGCTGGCTGTGGTTTCGATGTTACGGTTTGTCTTCTCTCTTTTTGGCACTGCTCTGGCCGCCCCTCCCGCAGGGCAGTCTATTATGATGGCGGGGCAACCGTCAGTTTTTGAAGCTTTTTGCCATGAAATATGCAAAGAGCAGTTAAAAAAACTTTTTATTTGTATTAATCAAACAGAGTTATTCCTTACCTCTCGCCCCGTCTCTCGATCACCCGCTTTTGGCAACAATGGCAGCAGCAACTGCATTATAAATAGGTGCAAAGGGTAGACTGTCGGAGGGAGACTGTGCGGGCATGGGATGTCTGTGATTGTTTCGACATTTTTGACAATTATCGCTTGAGCATTTTTCAAAGGAGTACATGCGAAAGTGGGGTGTGTGGCGTTGACTGGGGGGACCCAAGGCAGCGATGACAAATTAGTGTGGCCATAAAACTTGAGTGTGCGATCCAAACAAACAATTTGTCGCCGATTGCCAGCACTCCCCCCACCCTTGGCACAGCCCACCCAACCCTGTATCCTTCGGGTCCTCTGCCAAAACGTGAGCCATATCAAAATCGCATAAAGAACTACCACGGCCACCACAATAACTGCAACAAAATGCCCTGAAAAAGTAACTACATCAACGTCATCATTGTCTCCAAGGGGTGTACAGAAGGAGAAGGAGGCAGCTGGGGCAGCAAAGGGCCGCTGGGGCAGAGTGCCGCCTCAAATCCTTCTTTGGCTAGAGATGTGTGCGTGATTTTAAACGATTTATGTGCGTGAAACGTGAGTCAGTGGATCCCAGACAAAGCGAATCTCGCTGGAAGAAGAACCTGAGAGAGGTCATAGATTAGAACCCGTTTAATACATACAAATCTTTTTGATTTTATTTTCTACATTTCACCCTGACACCCTGTGCCGCCCATCTCTAGTTCGTATGTGTGTGTGTCTGCGTGTGTTGTGTGTTTGCGCTCACCTCTCGAAAGGGGTGCACTACGCCAACCCCACGCACTGTCTGTGCCCTTCTCCAAGTGGGGACCAACTGTCGTCCCCTTGCCTTTCCTTTGCTTTCCTGTCCACCGCCAGCGTCTGGCCTTTTGCAATTTGGCAACACATTTTGGTTACGCGGCTCTGAACCGCCCCGCTCTGTCCGGGCCAAGAGTCGCTTCGAGCACTTTATATAAATTGTGTACAAATACTTTTTTATGGCTCTTCGAGTGCAACCTATTGGCTCTTTGATATACGACGAGTGAGCGCTGTGGAGAGAGAGATGTCGCGTAGATGTGTCCGCTTTTATTACACATTTTTGCTAAATTACAGTTTGGCCGCAAAGTTTATGTACAGCACCCCACCCCACACCACCACCGCTTCTGCCCCTTGCTCCTTTTTGCCTAACCGAGTTGCGTGGCGTGGCATTTTAATAAACCAAAAGTTGGTTCGATTCGATTTACGGTTGCAAGCTCCATTAAGTGTGGGTAATTATTCAATGACGACTCAAAATCGGCAAAGTTTTCCACGCATTCTCATAGAGAGCACTGAGTGTGCAGGGGTACAGGGGTACAGGGGTAGTACAGGGGAGGTACAGAGAGGTTTTTGCGGAGAGTGAAGTTTCTTTGCGAATTTTGATAAATGGACAAAATGGAGAAACTCGTTTATTAACGTTGACATTAAAAGATTTCTTTCCCATTTTTTTGTGTGTGTGTGTGTGTGTGTGTTGTCTCCGTCTCCACTATAAATCATCGCTGCTCTCTAAACTGATTTACATTTTTGTCGCATTTATGAATGTCCGACAGTTGCACCTGTTGGGCGCCCCAACTGAACGGAGGGGTCTACAGACTGGCAAGATATGCAAAATTGATTTATAAAAGCCAAGTCAAGGGGAGTCCGACTCCTATACTTACGCTTTCAGTGCATTTTCCACATTTTCCACATTTTGTACTTATTTTTCTCTGTTTTTTCTTTCTTTTTTTTCCCCGAAACGTTTTACAGATGGCGAACCTATCAAACTACCCGACAATTTGGAGAGCCTGCCAAGAGCTGACAGTTTTCCATCACAGCGCCATCGTTGGAATACAAATGAGGTCAGTTTTAGTTCTAAATAAGTTGGTACTCGTCCTCGTACTCGCACTCGTATTTGTGTTGTCTGTTTGTGTTTCTCTTCTCTCTGCTCACTCTGTCTCCTTTTCCGTTTCTATTTGCATTTGATTGCACATAAAATTGTCAAAATGGGGGAAGCCAAGTGAAAGCCAAAAGGAAGTCCATGACTTGGCTGGGGCGGCACCCAGCGACGATCCGATCCGATCCGAGTAGAGTTGGACAGTTGACAGAGGCGGATGAGCCTGCCAGTCGTGGGCCTGGACACTTTGACAGCCTTCGAAGACGGTTTCCCCCTTTTACTTTTGGACCCACAGTGAAAGCTCTCTGGGCGGGGTGGGGAGGTTGTGTAAGACAGTTTTCACTGTATTTCTATATGCAGATTAATGAGATGGTTTGCCAGTCTATTAGGGAGCCGTTCGCGAAGTTTTTATTGCGCCACAAACTATAATACAAACACGAGTTGAACGTGGTGGATAGTAGGTCCGTGTGGGGGAAGGACCTGCTCCTTTTAGGACCTTCTCTGACCACTGCACGTACGAGTACACGCGTCGCCAAAAGTTCGCTTTCGCGTTTGTCTTTTGTTTTTTTGTTTTTTCTGCTTTCCGCGTTTCGTTCGGTTTGCAATAAAAGTTTTCGCTGTAAATGGAAAAGGGAAAATGCCTTGGGATGAGCTTTGCTTGTTGTTTTACTTGTGAATTAAGCGCAACCGCAAATATTCATTTGGACAGTTGTAAAGTTCAGGCTGCGAGTGGTGGCACGAGGCAGCAGGCAGGAGGAGTTGGGTGCTGGGGGTTGGTGTACTACGGTAAGCGGCATTTTACACACTCGCGCGACAAAGTTGACTAAATTAAAGGAAGCTGCCCAGGCGGGGATAAAAGGTGCGAACCGTAGCGAACCGACGTGTGGAATACCCTGAAGCAGAACGAGTCTGATGACTGCAAAACATAGAGGGTAGAAGAACAAGACAGCTGCCTGAGAATAATCCTCATTCGCATTCACCCTTCGCAGATCGCTGGCTGCTGCTACTCGTACATCCACCCACACACCCTAAAGCTCTCTCTCTCTCTTAAACACAAAAGCAACACCAAAGTTCCCAAGTTCCCTAATGAACTAAAGAAACTTCTTACCCAGCAGAAGAGCATTTCCAAGTTGATTAAAATAAAGTTTACAGGCCAAAAACGGTAACAATCGCTGGCCCAAACAGCTGGACATGGACATGGCCAACGCCAATAGCAACACCAGGGCAGCAGCAGTAGACGACCTCATGGGCCCACCACCCCGCTGCATCAGCATGCAAAAATTACAAAATGTGGCCGTGTACCGTGGGCATAAATAAAATTACGCACGCTTATTTTAGTCCTGCTTACAGACAAACGAGCAGGCAGAGCATCCAGAGCAGAAGGCAGAAGGCAGGGTTGAAGGGCAGCCAGGCCCCCAAACCATCCTCGGACTGTCGCTTTAACCACACAGTTTTAATTTGGCATTTAAGTAGCAGCCAGAGTGGGGACACAGAGCCACTCGACCCGGCTCATAAAGCAACTGGAAAATAATACGAGCAGCAACAGCCACACCACCAATGAGCCGTGTACCCTCTACCCTCTGTCCCACGGTGTGGTTGGAAAAGGCGCAGCTTAAAAATCAAAAAGTTAAATTGATAATGAGTCGCAATTTTATTTGTATTTTATTTTTCTGTATGAACCCACAGATGTGTACCATACATAGACTTCTGCAGCGGTCAGCCCAGGGCACGAGCACTGACTGGAAGTGATTAAGTGGCCATGGGGCCAGATTTAAATTAGCCTGCTCTAAGGCATACCTTTTGGATGGCTGTTCAGAAGTGCTTTTATGGGGGCTCCATGGGGGTTTCGCATTGCCATTTTGGCAGGCTGTGGCTAGAACTTTGCTTGCGTCCCTATTTAGTTATTATTAAAAGTCTAAAAGTCAGGTTTTTGGAGAGGAATCTATCTTAAAAGATCTATTCCAATTCTTTTTCCACCTTCTGAAAGGGGTCGCAGATTTAATATAAGACAGCAAACAGTAATTAAGTTTCCCAGATTTGCTATGCTTTTCTTTTGCTTTTCTTTTCTATGTTTGGAGTCTGTTTTTAATATTGAACCATTTATTTCGCTTTCTAATTGTTTGCCAGTGCCATTCGATGGATGCATCGTTTTTGTTCTTCACTAGGGTGAAAGTGTTGAAAGGTCGCCTGAGTAGAGCCCATGGCCACGCCCATGCCTGTCTACGATTGTGGGGGCTGCTGAAGGAAATACGCTGCTGAGGTGGGCATAAATTTTTAATGCTTCGCCTCCTCAATGTTCCGAAGCCTGTTCCGCGTATGTGCCCGGAATTCATCATATAAAGCGATGGCAGAGATTGAGGCGGGGGATTGAGCCGGAGGACTGGGAAGCAGTTTGGAGTAGGTCGCTGGAGCCATGCATAAATAACCAAACCAAACACACATCCATCTATATCTACGAGTATCTTTCTATCTTTTTTTATATATGTAACCAAAAAGGGCCAAGTCAGAGGCAATTTTGGACAAAATGCAAACGTTTGCCACTTGACAAACACGCGCCTGTGATTTGGCCCAACTCCGCCATGGCCTTGGGGGGTTTCCCCCTTTTCCATATATATATGTGATGTGTGTGTGTGTGTGCATACAATTTTTATGACACTCGCAAATGTTGCGATTTCTTCCGCCAACTGGCATATGGAAAATGTTTTGCTGCACAGCTGAGGATGCTCCAGAGGAGCCACAGGATAGCAAGGACTGTGCGAAGGATAGATGAATGAATGAATGAATGAATAGATGGATGGATGGATGGCCATTTTACATTATTCATGCAACGTCAGGGAAGCAAACAAATTGATAACTTTATCGGCAAAACATGCAATGAAAATTCAAGTCCAAATGGTCCAAGAAAAAAAAGCAAACGAAAATTCCCTGTGAACTTTCGCTGGCTGTTGTGTGATTTGCATTTGAATGGTTCTGGTTCCTACACAACCATTCTCCACTGCCCCTCCCTTCAGCGTGGCCTTTCGACTGCTTATCAAGGCAGAGGGAGCAGAGAGAGAGAGAGAGCAAGCGAGCATTTCAAATATGCACACAAATTGCACTCGGGATGCGTCTGTGCCACTTGGTGGTTCCTGGCCAGCTTGGTTAAGTGTCAACTGCCGGGGCGACACCTGTAAATTGTGGTTAACACTGTGCACCCTTTCTCCTGGTCCTGCTGCTGCTCCTCTTCCTCCGCTTTGTGGCAGTGTCCGCTTTGCGGTCAAATGAAATTTCTAAAATGTTTTCCTTTGTTTTATGGCGCAGAAATCCCTTCGGCTCTTTTTCTGAAGTTTTGGCGTAGGAAATGCCGCGAGTGCCGTGACTGGGCAGCATAGCATTTTGGCCATTAAGTCAGGAAATTGTTAGCACGTTAGTTGGCGGCCAGTTCGAGCGGTTAACAGATGGCAGAGTGGAAAGCTTTTAGTCACAGTGATAATAAGGCTCACGTGAATGTCGCTCGTTTCGTTCATATCTCTAGACATTTGCATTAACATATATATTCGAGATTAGCAATTAAATAATGTGTACATATTTCAGGAAATTGCTGCGATTCTTATCAGCTTCGACAAGCACTGCGAGTGGCAGTCCAAGGAGGTTCGAACCAGGTGAGTCACTAGCCTTTTGAAGATCTCCTCCTCATCATCATCATCACCCTGCCAATAATACTCTCTCCGGCCAGACCCAAGAGCGGTTCCCTGCTGCTGTACTCGCGGAAGAAGGTGCGCTACCGTCGCGATGGCTATTGCTGGAAGAAGCGCAAGGATGGCAAAACGACGCGCGAGGATCACATGAAACTGAAAGTACAAGGCACTGAGGTGAGTCCAAGTCAAGTGCCAGTGCCAGTGCCAGGGCCTGCCACTTCTGGGCGCACAATTAGGCAATTAGTCGCAAGCCATTGGCATCGTTTGTCAAAGGGCAACAGTAAAAACAGAAACGAAAAAAAACACACACATCCACGGGTGGGCTTCCTTCGGTGTGACCGTATGTTGTGGGGGGAGTGGAAGGTTAGCTCGAATGAGTTATGATTTCCCGCCGGAAGTAGACAGAAAACTGACTGTGTCCGTCGCTCCCGTTGCAAGTGTTTGCCCCAAGGATGTAGGCAATGACGCGTCGCCCGCTGCCTGCTAATGAAATCAGCCCTGGCCAAGGGTTAAGCTTATTTATAATGTCTGAAGGATGTCCGTCCGTACGTCCATCCGTCTCTCTATCGCTATCTCCTTCGACTCATGCCCCATTATGGAAACATAAAAACATTTGGCAATTTCACGCCAATTTTTTCCACCACTTTTCTTGAGTTCTTTCTCCGTATTTCTTCGCCGGTTTGTTTTAATTTTTATTCTTAAAACATTTGCTAGTAAATGCTGGCTGGCTGGCTGGATGGCTGAGATTTATGCAGTTGGCAGTGCTTGCGGGGTGCCGTCTCCTTACATGATAACCCCAAGCCCAGGCGATGGTTAGGGGCACAAGAAATTCTGCCGCCAGCACAGAAAACAGAAGAAATCAGCGGCATATCGCGGACAACGAGAGCCAACAAATTTATCAGCGGGAAAACTTATAAAAAAAAAACAACAAAAAACAACATAGAAAAAGGAATAAATAGAAAAATTAAGTGGCAGAGGGACTCCCCCAGAGAACAAGAAAAATGCGCAACGAAGTCAGGGGAAACCCTTTTGCCTTTTGGCCTCTGATTTTTGGCACTTACCGAATCCGTTTTCGTATACGTATACGTATTACGTATCCGTATCGGTAGCCGAGTCGTAGACGAAGGGGCTGTGGCGCCCCCCCGCTAGCGTGGGCGGTTGGTAATTTAATTTGAGCTCCGTTTTTATGTTTTTCAATTAAATGGATTCGCTCCCAGCAGGGGGGCACACACAGATGCAGATAGCCCCCATCCGGCAGGTCTTGGGTCTTGTTTTATGCTCTTGTTTTGATAAATTGAATTTCCTTCGATCTGCTCGCTGCTTACAATCACAAACTCGCGATTCTCTGCTGCTCCTCCACAGTGCATCTACGGCTGTTATGTACACTCGGCCATATTGCCCACATTTCATCGCAGATGTTACTGGCTGCTGCAGGTAAGAGGCGGGGCTGTCCCCATCCCCATTCCAATTTCATGAAATAAAACTTTCTTCGCTTGCTTTGCCACACCAAACAGAATCCGGACATTGTTTTGGTGCATTATCTGAATGTGCCGTATCCGGATGACAACAAAATGGCAGTGATTGCCCCCAGCATCACCCTGTGGGGCGACAAGAAGGAGTGGACCAAAGAGGAGCTGGTCAGCCAACTGAAGCCGATGCGTGAGTAGCAGCAAGTGGGAGAATGCTTTGGCCTTCGAGTGATAATCCATTCCCTACGTTCCCTCCATTGCAGTCTCCACAGTTAATTCAGACGATGACTCCGACTCGGGCAACGACATTGAGATATCGGTGAGTAATGCACGGACTAGATTAGAGTCCCAGTTGAATTGTTCCTACCCGTAGACGGCCGAGACCGTGGAGTCGATTGTGTGCCAGCTGATGGAGAAGCAGCGCCTGTCCCGCCAGGCGGCCCTGGTCAAGCAGCTGGACTGCGGCTGCGGGGACTCGGGCTGTGCCGATGGCAAGACCTGCACACATCCCGTGATGCGGCGTACGGGCGGCATCATCAAGTCCGTGGCGGCCGCATCGGCCTCGGAGAAGCGACTCAATGAGGGGGCCTTCAACAATGGCACGCCCAACGTGGTGGTGGCCAGCAAGCTCTACTCCCGCTGGGCGGAGCGGCCGCGCCAGCGCAACGATGGCATGCACCTGGACAATCCGCACGCGCAGTTCCACAATGCCACGCAACAGCTGCCCCAGGAGTCGGCCATCAAGTTTCAGATCATTCCGCCTCAACAGCAACAACAGCAGCAGCAGCAGACGGCACATGGCGATGGCAGCTATCAGCAGCAATATCGTGGTGCCAATCAGATGCTGGCCGCAAGAAGCAATCTGGCGATGCAGCAGCAGCAACAGCAGCAGCAACAACAACAGCAGCAGCAGCAACAGCAATATCACCAGCAACAGCAACATCAGCAGCAGCAGCAACACTTGAGTCTGCAACGATTCGTGGCCAGTCAGAGCCAGAATTCGGCTCATTTGAATCAGCATCATCATCGCCTGCAAATTGCCAATACAACAATCACGGCCACAGCCAGAGACCCTTCCACAACAGCAGCAGCAGCAGCGGCAGCAGCAGCAACAACAGCAGCAGGAGGAGGAGCAGGAGGCGGCTCCATCTTAAATGGCATGGATACGGAACTAATTGAAATCCAAAGCCACATGACTGCAAACAAAATCACTAACTCTGTCAGCAGCAATGGCAACGGCAACGGCAGTGCCAGTGCCAAGCAATTAGCAGCTCAAACGAACAACGAATTAAATGTCGTAAATAATAACGACCCCAGCAACAATAACTTCATGTACAATCAACAGCAGCAACTGAATACTTCCAGCAACAGCAACAACACCCAGCAGCAACATTATTATAAATTGCAACAGACATCAGCAACCCCAAACAGTGGCCAACAACTCCAAACTCAAACCCAAACACAAACACAAGCCCCAACCCTAGTGCAGCCCCCTGTTGAGGCCATGTGCATGTCACCTGAGCATCGTCTCAGCAGCAGCAGCAGCAGTAGCAGTAGCAACAACAACAATAACACGGCCTCAACGTCTTCCGCTGCGAATAGCCATAACACACCCTCCACAGTGACAGCCACGACCACATCCATATCTATATCGACATCTACGTCCGGCACATCGTCCACCTCGAGTTCCTTACAATCGATTATCGATGGCAATCAGCAGCAACAAATTACAACGACATCGACGGCAGCAACTTGTGATAATTTAATGAGCGCCAATGCGCTCACTGAGGTGAGTAGAAACCGCAAAATCGACTGCACTCATTGTAAGTATTTATGCTGATTAAATTCAAACTCATTTGACAGCTGAATGGAGGGAGCAGCAGCAACAATCAGGCCACAGATGGCCATAGCAAGAGTCAATCCCAATCCCAGTCCCAGTCTCAGCCTCAAACTCTGAGCCAAAATGGTTGTGCAAATTTCAGTGCTTCCAGTGATAACAGCAGCCAAATTAGCGCCAGCGACGAGAGCAACAGCTTTGGGGTCAACAATCCGAACAACAGTCATAGCATACCCAGCAGCAGCAGCAGCCATAGCAGCAGCAGCAACAGCAGCGTGGACGAGCCCCCGGCGGGCAATGCTGCCGAGACCCTGAGCTTCTTCAACGAAACCCTGGATCTATCCCATGAGGATATTCAACGTACTCTGATAGCCAATATGCAGCCATACAATACGGCCGCAGGAGAAGCAGTCGCCACGTCAACGATAGAGCCTTTGGCAACAGGCGGCAGCAACAGTAGCCACAGCAATAGCAACACCAACGGCAACAGCAATCCCCAAGAAGTGGAGAAGAAACCTCCGCTCGGCCATGAAGCCGAAGCGGAGCCTGAGGAGGATGAAACAGACGATGTGTTTGCCAATCTGGATGCGTTCGATATGCTCGTGGAGTTCCCCGAGCTGGATCTGGATGATAAGCAGGCCCTGAACAATACGGCCCTGGAGCAGGGCTCCTATCTGGGACAGGCGGCCACTCAGGCCCAGCAGCTCCGCAAGATCCACAACATCTGCGACTTCAGTCCGGAGTGGTCCTACACCGAGGGCGGAGTCAAGGTGCTTGTAGCCGGACCCTGGACGAGCAGCAATGGTGCTGGCGCCTACACGGTGCTCTTCGATGCCCAGCCCGTGCCCACGCAGATGGTGCAGGAGGGAGTGCTGCGTTGCTACTGTCCTGCACATGAGGCGGGCTTTGTGACGCTGCAGGTGGCCTGCGGCGGCTTTCTTGTGTCCAATTCGGTCATGTTCGAGTACAAGCTGTCGCTGCTGGCCGACGCCCCGTTCGATGCGAGCAGCTCCAACGATTGCCTGTACAAGTTTACGCTGCTCAATCGCCTCTCGACCATCGATGACAAGTTGCAGCTGAAGACGGAGCAGGAGCTGACGGTGAGTGTTCGATCCATCGATTATAGTTCTCCCCTAACGGAAGTGCTCTCTCCTTGCAGTCGGACCACACAGCGCTCTATCTGGAGCCAAACTTTGAGGAGAAGCTGGTCGCGTATTGCCACAAGCTGACACAGCATGCCTGGAGCATGCCCAGCACAGTGGCCAGCTGGACCGTGGGCCTGCGGGGCATGACGCTGCTGCATCTGGCCGCCGCCTTGGGCTATGCCAAGCTGGTGGGCGCCATGCTTAATTGGCGCGCGGAGAATCCACATATCATACTCGAAACGGAGCTGGACGCCCTCAGCCAGGATGTCTACGGTTTCACGCCGCTCGCCTGGTCCTGTGTGCGCGGCCACGTGGAGTGCTCTCTGCTGCTCTACAAGTGGAATCACAATGCGCTGAAGATCAAGACGCAGGGCCAGCAAACGCCACTGGATCTGGCCAACCTTAAGGGGCACAAACATCTCCTAGCGCAGATGTTTCGACTGGAGAAGGAGCGCTGCCGCAAGCCGCACTTGCGCAGCGGCCTGGCCAACCTCTCCATGAACATTGGCGTGGACACGGAAACGGAGGATCATCCGCAGATCTACAACAGCTTCGATCTGGAGATCCTCCAAAGAAAGCACGATGGCGTCTTCCTCCGACCTGGGGCAGTGCACAGGTGAGTCGTCTATTCTCCCAAATGGCCGCCAGAGTCCACGTCACTCAGTTCTTTGTGCTCCGCCAGCAATCAAAGTCCGCCTAACAATGGCAGCAGGTACTCCAAGCGCTCTTCCATAGACAGCGGCATCAACATGGACATACGCAGCAAGTCGGGCAAATCCCTGGCCAGGCTGCACAGGTAATGTAGCCGCAAAGTACAGATGTATCTCCCCCCTGGCATTTTGTGAACGAATTCGATTCCCTGGCCATTGCAGCAACTTTGAGGGCCACGACAACTATGCACTGGGCGTGGACTCGCCGCTGGACACGCTGACTGGGACCAATTGCCTGCTCTCGCCGCTGCGTAAAATGGACTTTGCCCTGTGTAAGTGTTGGGGATCGGCCTGTGCATGAACAAGTGAGATCCAATCTCTAGTGCTTGGTTAATCCTTGAACGAAACAGAAATGATCAATGTGAAAATGTTCTCGGTAAATTCTAAAACTAGGCGAGGTATCCACGGGCGAATCGAGCCCCATACACGACAAAGATATCGATGGCGATGACACCTCGACGAGCGCCACAGATGTGACCATAGGCAATGACATGGCCCTGGCCCTGGCCGATGCAGTTGTAGGTCAGTGATGGCAGAGAGGCTACTGCTTCTCGCCGGCTTTCTCTCTTCCACTCACCCGTACTACTTAATCGTATTGTAGCTAAAATGTACTAACCAAAACCATGCGGGAATGGGTTGGGGAATGGTCTATGGGTGTGGGGGGCTATGGCTATCGATGTTGTTCATATTGTTGTTGCTGTTGTTGTTGTTGCGCGTATACGTGACTATAAATATATATGTATGTGTATATGTATGTGTATTGTGGAGCTCGTTTAATCAATGTACTCGTAAATGTTCGTTATTAATATTGGTTGCTGTGTTGCTGGTTACTGGGTTGCTGCACCCTTGTTGCGGGGCGGTGCAGCTTCAGACTAGAACTAACCCTAAACCACATAAATGTGCGTTTATATCGATGTCTATACTATAATCAACCAATTACAAACTATAAACTGACTAAACACACGCCCGCCTTTCGCATAATCAGCCACGAACTGATCGTTGTAAATACTCGTATTACTACTCGAAATGTGTGTTTGTACCTATGTATGTAAATAGCTAGACACCAACACACCAACACACACACACACACTCAAACACAAACGAATTGCTTGTCGGTGTATAATAATATAATAAATATTAATTATAATAATAATGTACTTAAATATTGTGCAAGCATTTTAAAATAGAGTTGGGTCTCGGCTGCCCCTGCCTCTGCCCGATTTCATTCGATATTCAAGTAAAGTAAATTAAACATGAAGTCAAAAAGCGCCCAACTCTATTTAGTAGACTCGTTTGCCATGTCTCTGCATTTGCATAAAGTATATACGAATAAGCATTGCAAACAGTTATTGATAACTTCTGGATATTGGCATGCTTTCAGGGGATTCGGATGCCAAGGTGCTGACACTGGCCGAACACATTATAGCAGCCATGCCCGAGCGCATCAAAGTGAGTTTTAGGCAGCGAAATACTTTCACTCTCACTGCCCTTGCTAACTAACTATCCAAAACATTAACAGAATGAAGCCGATGAAATGATGGTGCTGGGCAGCCCCTTGACTGAGCCATTGACATCAGAGTCCTCGGCGTTGACAGACAGCTTTATGGATCCCCTGCTCGACTCGCTGCCCAATACGCATTTTGACAGCGACTTCAGCTTCGACTTCCATGACCACAGCTATCGGTACCACGATGTGAGCACGCCCTGCTCTAGCCTGAGTCCCGCCAGCTCGGGACCGCTGCAGTCGCCGGCCAGCTACTCCATACTGGGCACTGATCCGTCTGTCAGCTCGCCCAGTCCGCCGCCGTCGACCAAGCAGCTGACCGAGTTCCTGCACGCCTCCAGCCTGTCGCAGTATCCGTTCGAGGCGGACTTCTCCAAGCTGACGCTGACCGACACTGAGCAGCGGGAGCTGTACGAGGCGGCCAAGTGCATACAGAAGGCCTATCGCTCGTACAAGGGCCGCCAGAAGCTCGAGGAGCAGAACAAAGAGCGCACTGCCGCCATCGTCATCCAGAACTATTACAGGCGGTACAAGCAGTACGCCTATTACAGGCAGATGACCAACGCCGCACTGGTCATCCAGCATGGCTATCGTTCCTATCGAAAGAACAAACGCTTTAAGAAGAGCGGCCTGGGCCAGGGCTTGGCAGGGGGCAGCGATCACGGCAGCGTCAGCAGCAACTCGCAGTGCCTGTCCAGCTTCTACGATCACTACAAGCAGGACCAGCAGCAGCAGCATGAGATGGGCTCCCAGCCGAGCACGCCCAAGGAAACCAGTCCCTCGGGACCGTTGAAGTGAGTGTGCAACTATAAATATAATCATTCTGTACTCATTTGTGTGGCATTTTGCAGACGAACCTATTCGCAGTCCACCCAGAATCAAGCTGCCAGGAAGATCCAACAGTTCATGAGACAATCACGCATCAAGTAAGTTAATCAACTAGTCGCTAGTCATAGTAGCCACATATATAGTAGATATGGGATAACCATAATTGATAATTGCACGCAAGCATTTGGGATGCCAATTTGACGACTTTGGTAAGACGGCGCAGAGTATTATTATAATTTAACGATTTTTAAACATTTAATTTAGCTATTTATGATGCCTAGATTCCCATGTTATCAGACTTACTAATGGTTTTGCTCGTTTCCCCACACGCACAGACTACAGAGAGAGCGAGCCGAAAAAGAGAAGCTGGTGCACCAACGCAGGGCGGAATACCTTCAAAACTTGCAGTTTCAAGGGCAGCAGGAAATCTTGGCTTGCCTAGAAAATAAGTAAGTGGATGCATTTCATTTATGATGTTTCGAATTGTTTGTAATGTCTGTAAACCATCTGCAGCAGTTCTGCCCAGATCAGTGGGCAGAGCACCTATACGAACAGCATCAACAATCTACAATCCAATCAGTGAGGGTAAACTGAGTGAACTTTTAATAACATAGGAACGAACAGGCCGGGCTACGGGCCACAACGTTCCATAAGAATTTATGAATAGCTTTACCAACTGAGTGAAACGTTTCTACTTTCGTATTTGTTTTGATTAAGACTAAAATTCCAAGCACCTCCGTAGTGGAACATTTGCTTCCAACTTAACTGATCTTAACTCAACTCAACTCAACTCTCTCTATCTATCTATCTATCTAACACTGAATTAGTAGCAAGAACTAACTGCACTTTGATTCATTTGCGTAACGAATTTTGAAACCATAAACTTGAAACTGATTTCGAAATGAACTTAGCCTAGGTTAGTGGTTTTTACAAATAGAAGTATTTAACTTAATCTAAACTTAACTGAAAATCGAACCGAACTCCAGGGAGATGGATGACAGAACACACAATTTTTCCATTTGTCAACTTGAAAGAACTTATTACCGAAGCCTTTGAAAAAACTTTTTAACTCCAATTGTAGCGGAAATCGTAGTCTACGATATACACATATACATACATACATACATATAGTATATATATTATATACAAAGGAACCTAAATGAATATTACTAGTAGCAAGTGTATGCCCCTATATAGTTACATTTGTACATACTATATATACTATATATAGATATGCCCCAACTAACTAAATTCTAGTCTATTTGATTGTACCAACAAGCAAAGCTCTGCAATGCGACTATGCTTGTCTCTAAACCCAAAACAAAAACAAAACAAAAAACACCCCAATCCAGATGCATTAATCATCGACTAAACTGCGCTAGATGGCTAGTTAACTAGTCGCTACGCTAACTGCTATTTAGGTCTAAGACTATGTATGGGGCAACTCCACTCTTAAGTCCAAAATGTTGTTGCTGATTTCTAAAATCGGAGTAGAATTTGGAGTGGCGCAGCAGCTGCAAATCTACACGCATACGGCCGTATATACATATATATATCATGTTTCAAACAAAGCTAAAACTAATCTTATTTGCCCCTCACGCAAGTACTTAAAGCTATGCATGTGTGCTAAGTCTTAATTTATGTGACTACTTAGACTAAGCCTAGTAAATGATAGAATAGAACAAACGTAGAGATAACCTTGTGAAGCTCCTTTAGATGATGACTTGAGCCCCCCCGCACCCAAATCTCAATTCAAACAATTTCGAAAGGAGTAGGGACGGTGGACGGGGGGACGTTGTTATGGTGGAAATCTAAGTCTCAACTTTCTGCTGCCTCAACTGATTGATACGCGATCTATAATTGCTTGCAGACACAGCCAAAAGCCCAAAAAAAAACCAAAAAAAAAAAAAAACCAAAAGGCAAGAGAGAAAAGTTTTTAAACTAAATGTAACAATAAATGAATTTTTGTAAATTATTTTTGTCCGTCCACATTGTTAGCTTTCATAACATACCAACAAAAGCATATATACTTACAAATATACACCAAACAAATATATATATACCTACTTACATGCATATATATATATATAGAGAGAACGAACCGACGATACCGATCTGATAGGCACAGAAGGATGCAATGAAACATTTTTTAAGAACCGTTCAAGTTTGAATAAGTAGACAAACCAAACAAACAAACAAACAAAAGCTAATGTATGTAAATACACCAAATTTATTACTACGAAGGGGAAAGGAAAGCAGAAGACCTCACAAATTAATAAAATACAAATTCCAACTTACTGTGTAAAATCCAATATTGAACTGCGATAGCCGCAGTGGCAGAGTCTTCGAAATCTGTGAATATTTGTCACAATCAGAGCCGCAGCAGCTGTGGAATGCAGGAAGGCAGGTCAGGACAGGACAGGACGAGACAGGTTCTACCTATCACATTGTTAACTATTCAACTACAAAACTATTATACTTAATTCGCACTCTTAACAACTACTCAACGGAACTTTGATTGCATTTTTCTCTTAATTAACTATGTACTATATTTATACATAGATCTGATCAACTCAACTGATTCGAAAACAGAAATGAAGACTAAATACGATTTCACTACTCAACTGACTTTAAGAATTGCAATCAATTTTGTTAACTTGCTTAGGCAGTGTGTTAGACATTTAACAGCAACTACAAAACGAAAATGAAATCGAAATCTAATTAAATGGCAATATTTGCACTCACACACACTCTTATACTCTCACCAACACTCACACACACACACACACAGACACAATTTATAAACCTTAATGTAGACGAAACCTGAGTGTGTTTTAATGGGAAAGAAGTCTTTTTTAGGTAGAGAAGCGGCCAAAGGGCAAAGAAAAACTTAAGTACCTTAAGCCAATTGGCACTAAAACTAAAAACTAATCTAAACTAAACTAAACTAAAAATCTAACAAACAATTATACATATATACGATACGATAAACACACAAAATAAAACATTACTATATATATCTTGTATCGAACAGATCGTAGGATATAGGCATTTCGCCCTCGCCTAGTTTCGTTTGAAGCGTTTTTTTTCTATCAACTGAACTAAAATCTAATGCAACACCAAAAATTGTTGATATTTAACGAAACTTTATACAACAACCAAATATATATATATAATATAATATGTATATATTATATATATATTAGCTAATGTAATTGGATATTTGGTACTCACATATCTGTTAGATAATTTCTACCTATCTTCGTCCTAATAGAACTTCTAAAGTGCGGCGCATGTACCAGGCAAAACATTCTACTCCAACTAAGTAATCCTAATCCTAAACCTAATCCTAACTGAGTAACTACCAAAAACCTAGCCCCTAACTAATTGAAAACTACATCTGAGAATTGTTTGTTTCTGCTTAGTAGGGCAAATATTTGCAGGGTACGAGAGTATGTGAAAACTGTTAACTAAACTTTTAAGCGAATTATTGTATGCATAGAGAGTGTACTCTTTTTAAATAATTATACCTACTTGTATGGGATATTCATCATGTAACTATATACATACTATATCTACATACAAACAAATATATGCATACATTCATATGTGTATGCAAAAACTAAAGAATGTTTAACGAATCAACGTATTATACATACAAATATATGTACAGACACTGACACACACACACACCACACAGACACACACAGATAGAGTTATATACATACAATATATACATATTTATAAATTGTATAACGACTTTCCAGTTTCTGTATAATTGTAATTAATTCAATAAAGTTTAATTCAACACTTTAGTCGCTGCTCTCTAATCCTCCCACGATCGGACACAATCTGTCGCTCTTCCTCCACCAATTAGCGATCAATTTGTCCGAGTGAGTCGCTGGCCAACTGGCGCCAGTCATTATCAATGGCTTGTCCTTGTCCTTGGGCCCGAAACCCTAACCCTATCAGCCCGGTCCGGTCCGGGGAAAGTGTCGGTATCTGCAGGTAAACGAAACGGAAAACCACCAAAAACTAAACGAAACGAAATGAAACCTTCTCCTGGCAGCTGCTTGGGTCAGCAGCATTTCCTTTGCTATCTTCTTTTTTCTCTCTCTTTGAGCTCAATTAACACTTGCCGCTGCTGCTGCTGCTGCCTCGCAGCGGGATGGATGGCAACCGGGACGGGGTTGAGGATGAGCTAATGGGGCGTAGATACATCTGTATCTTTTTCGGAGGTGTCGGCCGTTGTTTCGTAATTACGAGCACAATGCAAAATGCCACAGCATTCGCAGTCTCTTGTTAATAAATCGCTCCTCCACTCATAGACTCGCTCCGCCTCGACCTTTTGCCAGTGGTTGAAATCGGATGCGTTGGCCATCGCCAGTGGCAGCGTCTTCCTGCCGCTGCCGATGCTGCGCCGCTTTTCCAGCTCAGTTTACAGCTCAGCTTGTTTATGGGCAATCGGTGTTTAGCCCGAAACAGCATTTTCCCAATGCGATTTTCCGCACTCCTACTCCTCGGACCTGATCGCTTCACTGGCTGTCATGCGTCTCCACCCGCTGCTTGGCTGGCGTTCGACGGGCAGCGGAAGCTGCTCTGCTCCGTGGGGGAAATGTGAAACCGAGCGTTGAGCCATAACAAATAACAATAAACCGAAAGCAATTCTCTCTCTCACTTGATTTTTTTTGTTTTTCGGTAATTCTGTTGTTTAAATGGAACTTTTTGGACTATTCATGATTATTTCATGGCTGCTGTGCCTTGTTTTTCTGTGCGTTTTATATATTGTTTTATGGTCAGCTGCCAGTGGAGCGACGAAAGCTCTCTTGGGGCAAAGGTAGCCAATTATTCTGTTGGAAGTTGGAGCTGGGGAAAGAGAACTCTGAGCTATGAAATTTCCATGGAATCTACATACATCAATAAATGAATGGATCGGATCTGGACAGTAGAACTTACGGCAGATGCTACAGATTCTGTTGCGAAACAAAAGACTTTGGCCAGAAACTTGACTCGGCACAGAAACAATGGAGCAAGATATGGATTACCTTCCCCTCCAGCCAGGCCAGAGCGATCCTCGAGTTCCGTTGAGGCACAACAATGTTGCAGCGACATTTTCGCGCTGCAGCTAATCAACAATCAATTGCTGGCCATAAAGAGAGGCTGAGGCTTCATAAAACAATTAAATTTAAAAGTCTTGGCACACAATAAACTACGAGTGTGTGGTGGGTACTTCAGCAATAGACTACTGGCTGTCCCTGTCCCGGTATCTGGGTCAGCCAAGACTCGGGGCTGGCTCTGCCTCAGAGTCAGAGCCGGAGCCAGAGCCAGAGCCAGATGCTGACAATACATCGGGGCAGAGATTGGCAGTAATTGACGTCAACTTTTATTGGGATTAACAGCTCATCATCATTGTCATCATCATCATTCTAATCATGGGGGGTTCTGGGTACCAGCGATGAGGATGGTGACTCAGGTGACGGCTAGCTAAAGTCAAGTAAACAACAATGGATTTTCAATTGTTATTTCGAGCTGGAACAGCGGGCACCTGCTGACTCTTGACTGTTAGCTGTCAACGGCTGGCTTTCCACCAAACTGTTTAAATTAACTTAATTGCATTTAATAGACTGCCATCGAGCGTTACCTCAGCGACGGCACTAAACAGAACACGTCTTGTATCCCACATCCAGTCGTCAAGTAAGAGGGAGACAGAGGGATATATATGCATGCAGTATGCAGCGACTGTTCCGGCCCCGAGGCCTGTGCAGGAATTAGCATAAATGACATATCAATTAAGACGACACAAGTATCCGAGAAATGCATTAGATGCTGCAGCTTCTGCACAGCCACAGCCACTGGCACTGGGACCACAGTCCCACAGTCCCGCAGTACCTCCTCCCGGCTACCGTATGCCCGCGCGGTTGTCATTGGGGCTGGCAGAAGAGGCGCGTGAAAAATAATATATCGAGGCTTAAAACATTTCCCAATGTAACCGAGAGGCGGACTGCAAATAACCGACAATAAATCACTTTGCACAAATGTTCAAAAACAATTTGTAAAACTGCAGACTGTAGACTGCAGAAATCGCTGTTGAAGCTGAAGTCGGAGTGGAGTCAACACAAGTTATAAATTTTGAGCGGGGAAAAGCAGCAACAAAATCTGCGAAAAATCTGTTAAATTTTGTACACATTTGCAGCCTCACACTTTGATGAACATGATTTGTGTTTTGTTCGACACGTTTGACAAATCGCCCTGGTTGGCAAGGGGGAAGCATGGGAGCATGAAGATTCGTCGAAGAGAAGCCCCCGTCCCAATCCCAATCGTTTAGCCAGCCACAACAAAAAATTCTCAGACGCAAAAACACGACTTTTAACCACATAATTGAATTGATTGCCGAAGAAAGTTTTCTCCCAAACAATCATTATCCCATCGAAATCATTATCTTTCGTAAATGGCAAGGGGGCAGGCGGCAGAGGGAGGGCTACATTCCAGTCACGTGCAGGATCAGCAGCCAATCGCAAGCAATCATTGGAGTACGAACATGTTGCGCCCAGCTTCATCGAACAGGGCTTAAACTTCACTTGGCTCTTGCGGCTCCAGCGGCCTAGCAACATGTTCGAGGCGAGAGCCAGGTTGTATAGAATTCTATGATCAATAACAGTGGAAATACAAGACAGAATATTTGTTCTATTTATGTTAGCTGTTCCTGAATCTATACACTTCTAAGTGAAGTGTACTAATATTTTCTGCAGTAAAAGAAAGTAACTCTTATCTAGTTAAGTATACAACTGGCAATTGCTGTGGATTCAAATTGCACCAATATTATTCTACACAAAATTCCAGCCGCTTTTACTTTGTTTATGCCCTAAACTATAGGGCCTATAGGTTACTTTTTAATCATTCATTCATTCATCATTCAAGCCTCACATCAGACTCGAACATGTTGGCTGCTGCCCGGCTGTTTCGGGTGGTGTGTGAATATTTTTCGGGCCGCTCAAACTTAAACTATAACTCGTGCGCGACGGTCGGTCGAGCGGCATACGGCATACAGCATACAGCATACCATATACCATATAGGGCAATCTGGCATATCGGGTTCGTGCTGCGATCAGACATCAGTGCCGTGCCTCCTTCCTACGACTCGAACAATCGATCGGTGTTCCTGGCTCCGTTTGTCGTTTGTCGGCTCGGCTCTTTAATTGCGTCACTAATGAGCTGCATTTATGTTAATCTCCGCACACGGGACGTCTAAGCATTTCAAGCGACACTCAGCGATCCAAAGATCCAGCTATTCCCGGGACTCTCCAGCATTCGGCAATTCTTCTCTTCTTTTCTTTTCTTTTTTTTGGTAATTTTCACCTGCTGAGCCGTTTATGGTTATTGCCGCAATTCCGTTGTGACAGTCGGAGGCGCTTTATCATAAATTAAAAAATCGTGTAGTCGGACAGAGCACGGACCCCCGCTCCGTCCCGCGGCCCAACTGATGGATGATGGTGCCGCCGCTGATGCCAGTTTCGGCTGTGAGTTATGGCCGGGCCAAGGCGGAGATTTGCATGAATGAAACGCACGCGCTGATAAACGAGCTGCTGCTGGCCACAACAGCACCATCAGTGCCCAGCCTCAGTCCCAGTCCCAGTGCCAGCTTCAGTCCCAGTCCCAGCTTCACTCCCAGCATCATCTCGAAAACTGTTTTGTGATCCGATCTTGGTGCTCTCGCGATGACTTAATTGAAACGCCGCTGGCAGAAGCAGAAGGTGTTAATTAGCATATGAACAACTGGACAAAAAAAAAGTTTGCCGTCTTGTGTATTTTTCGTATTTCGGTTTTTGGCTTTTGGCTTTCGGTTTTCGTTTTTCGATTCGGTATTGGTCACTGGCCGGCCAGTCCTCTGCCAACAAGTGTGTAGTGGTGTGTATTTGTGTGTATTATTGACTGCTGCCGTCTGCGTTTTCGGATCATTAATAACAACCAGACATTGAGGCATTAGTTTACATCCAATAGAATTTCCGTGTCGATTCGGTTCTGTTCGTTTTGGTCTCCTATGGCAGTGGTTAACGAGTAAAGCGGAGCCATTGTGAACGGTTGCGCTCGAATAACAGCAGCATCAGCAAAAGGAACGGACCCATCCAGGCCCCATCTGGGCGATCGGCATCGAGACTCTCAGTGCGAATGGGATATGATGATAGTGGCAATTGTTGCGCCTGTATTCGTGTTGTGTGCCGCCTCGGATCGATCTGCATCGTCATGTGGAAAACGCATAACAAGCTCTTAATCTACATACTCTGGATTATGGAAATAAGGTATAGTAGCTCCCATAATCGGTGTGCCCCTCCTGCCAATGCTATTGGCCATGGCCATTAGCTTTTACTGCCTAACAATTCATGGGATTCGTGTGGCAGTTGGTGGTTGGGCTTTTCCTTTTTATCGCTGACAGATCTGCTCGGGTTGACAACTCTTTCGTGGCGTGGCGTGGCGTCTTCCTATCGCGCACCTCGCTGGACACGATCGCTAATTTTTATCTGCAAAAACCACAGCGAGATGTACGGGATGTATGTAAATTGTGATTCCTTATCGAACGCCCAAACAGTGTACGCCTCGATTCGCAATCCTCAAGACTCGGCTGTTCGCTCGGCTCCTAGCCTATTCTATGGCTGGCAATGGTTGTCGGCAGGCGTTGCCATAAATCGGTCGGACGACTGTAAGTGCTGGAGGCGGGGGGCAGAAGAAAGAAAACGCGCTGGAAAAAATCTCATTAAAATTGGCAATTAAATGGCAGGCAGCAACTAAAACACAAAACTGACAGAAAGACAGCCGACTCGTCATCAAGGCGACTGCCATTTGTACCAAATAGCGAACACAGCGGAGGAGCACCACTAGCCGCGGCACGGAAGGCCGGATTGAGGGGATGCTGAGGACGCTGAGGAGGAGGAGCATCAACGACAACTTGAAATCAATTTTTGCCATAAACTCATCAACGTTGCCTTGTCCATGTACATGTGTATGTGTGTCTCGTATCTGTGGCTGTTTCGACTGCTATCTAATTGCCCCGATGCAGTTGCCACTGCAATGAGTGGAGTGTATCTTTAAGATACGCGGCCCCACTTCTCTCTCTCTTCTCTATCCTTGTGGCAGTGGGCTGGACTGGACTGGTGGGCCGACGCGATGCGACGCTGAGGTCTCCAGGCTTGAGCCTGTGCACACAATGCATGCCAGAGAGCTTCAGCAACTCCGACCAGGCCGTGGCCCAGAGCTTGAACCGAGCCAAGAGACCAACGAGCGAAACAAAAATTGCAGTAAAAGGGTCTTAACCCAGAAATGCTTAGCTCATGTAATTGAGGTTACTGCAATTTGAAGGCGCATGCCTCCGCACCAAGCAGGAAACAACTTCCAGCTGCAGCCCCAACTCGCTGCACAGCCCCCCTCCACAGCCATATCCCGATCCACATCTCCTGCTCAGCTCTGCTCTGCTCTGCTCTCGTACATGGACAATTGGAACGCATGAACGTGCAGACAAACGCTCAAATTGCGATCAAGATCACTCTGTGTGCTGAGACTTGTTGGCCAACCCCGCTGCACTTACAAGCCCAAAATGGCATAAACTCTTGTTGCAAGTTGCCAGTTGTCGGTCGTCGGTCGTCGCTTGCCTGTTGCCAATTTCCCAGGGCAACCTGCAGAGCTGTGCGGGAGCCGTCGGCGGCAGCGGCAACGGCAAAGGTGGTCGAGGAATCTTTTCTGTGGCCACAGCCACAGTGGACTCCACAGTGGAGTTGGTTGGAGTTCTTTTACTACTCGTATATCGTATATATGCAGTCGTAGCTCTGGCTATGGATGAGTGATCGACTGCAAACCTCAAAGCACAAACAAAAACTATCTGCCGTTGATCTGTTTGTCTGTTTGTCTGGGCGTTGTGATGGCAAGGGCGGCCGCAAGAGCCGCAGGAGGAGAGCGAGGAGAGAGCCGGATGGCTGAGTGGCCATTCGACCACTTGGTCTCTGCCAATTGTCCATGACGAACGATCCGTTTTGGCTTTTACCTGTTACATGGACACGGCAAACATACACTGAGCAAAACAATCGTACGCAAACAAGGCCAGTGGAGGGAGTGGAGGGAGTGGAGTCAAGTCGCTGGCGATGCCGCTGCCGATGCCACTTCAAAGTTCACTCCATGCTCGGGTTACCCTCTGAGCAAGGGGAAAGCGCCGACTGGCCACTGACTGAGACTGACTCTAATAGGCTGTATTGTATTTCGGTTCTTCGCTCTGGTTTCATTATAAATCATTTCCCATAGCCGTATTTATTGTATTTCTTCCCTCTTCCCTATATATATGATTGTGAAATCAAAACACACGGATCCGTATGAATTACTTCTCCAGAACTCTCTTCATTCGCCTTCGCCCGTGGGGCACCCGATTTCTGTCAGTGCACCTACATATGTCTTTCTCTGGTCAATTACGTCGTCGTTTTTGTGGCCAGGATGGGCTGCAATTGTTGCTGGCCGTTTGTCTGACCGTGGCAGCGACATTTTTCTTGGCCATGACCATGGTCTGCTTCGCTTCAATGCTCCTTTAGGCCGCACGCCGCTCGCCACTGCCACTGCCACTGCCACTCTCCTCTTTCTGTCTCTCTCTGCAGCCACCCATCCGCTGCTTCTTGGTCTTGGAATATTTGTATTTTATTGATGGCATGTTGAACAGCCTTTATGGGTTTTCGGTTTGTTCGCTGCACCCTCCCCTCCGCCCACATTCTGCCCCACCGTTGACCACTCCCTCCCGGCACCGCCCACTTTACATGCAGCTGTAGAGCAACGTTGCTGCTTTTATCAGCGCCACAAAACTTTCAAATGCCCCAATGTAGAAGGGGAGAGACGGAGACAGATGGAAGACTGCGGACCCAGGGCATGGCATTGTTTTGTCTGGATTAAAGCGCCTTTGTTGCTTCCGCCTCCAATTGGTGCTAAAAGAGCCATAGGAGGAGATGGTGGTGGGGGGTGGACACAGCGTGGTAGGGGCAGGGCCAAGGAGAGCCATGAACATGTCAGCAAGCCATGTAATTACCGGCGAGAGCGCCAGTCATATATTTCTGCCTGCTCTTGGAGGCGCTACTGGTGTAGTACTCGCACCACAACCGCCTTCGCTGGAGTCCCTGTCCCGGTCCCAGTCCCTGTCCCACTGCCAGGCCTCGACACAGCGGTGGGTCGAAACTATGCAGCGGACTAGATTCGCACAATTATGACAGGGCCCTAACCAGATCGACTCGGGCGCAGCCAGCGTATGCGGCAGTCGAGGATCGCCGGGCCAGTGCCTGGCCTGTGCAGTGGAAAGGGAAGAGGAGATCGTGTTCGGGCTCGGGTTGGGGTTGGGGCTTCTACGCCTGCGCGTGAAAATATTAAAGTCATATTTTTATGAGGCTCCAAAGTGCGCATTAAGTCGGTCTCTCGGTCTCTCTTTTGGGGCTGTGCTGTTGGCGTTGCTGCTGGCCAGTTACGAGTATTGAATCGCTCTGTGTTCGGGCATTTATGCTTTGGCCAGCCAGCACATAAGTGGCCATTCCCCCGTCCCCGGGCCTAGTCCAGCTCCGTTCCAGCTGCCGGCGTTGAGTTATGCGCTTGGCTTAATCCATTTTTAATGATTCCGCGTTGTCGTGGCAAATATTTTTGTGCAAATTACTGGCTGAGGAATCACCAATTTGTTGCAGAGCAGAAGCCATAAGACTGTCAATGGAACTAGTTTCGTTTTTCTTAATGCGAAACTCTATTCGGGATGCTCGTAGATGGAGAGAGTCTCGTACGTGGTGGGAAAGGCTGTGGCTGAGGCGGAGGCGGAAATGGTATCAAGTTCATGACAGGTCCTTGATCTCACGCAGCAGAAAGGGTCACGAAACGAAGGCAGAACCCCGAACCGTGCTCGATATAGAACCAGAGATAAAACTACGAGCAAAAAGTGAAGCAGTCTAAGGACAAAAAACAGAGAAAGGGATCCGAAACAAAGCACAAATCAAGCACACACACGTGACTTGGACTCTTCAAGAGGATGGAGATCATTAAAGGGGATGGGGATGGGTTGGTCAGGGGCAGGGGCAGGGCCAGGGAACGGCGGAAGGTAATGGCGATGATGATGATGGTGATGAAATTGTCGGCGTTGACATGCAACAGGCGGAGGCAGCCGCAACGGCAGTGGCAGAGGCAGAGGCAGGCAAATAAAGCAGCTAAAAACAAAAGGGTTGAGGAGAGATGGTTGCCTTGATTGTTCGGCCGTTCGGAGCATGGGAGTTGTTATAGCAGAAGGGCAGGGCACAGGGAAGGGGGCCATGACGGTCACGCTGAGCGAACGCACGTAAAAGCTATTGACTGACTGACTGACAGAACGGATGCACCGACAGATTGATCAGCTTGTTTTCGGGCCAACTAAAAGTTTAAGGTTTGTGGTTGGGAGCCCTTAGCCCAGGCCAGAGCAGGCCAGGCAGCCAGTTACCAGGTCGTGCCGGTTAAGCGAGCCTAATTATTAGTTTTGCCACCAATTTTCATCGTTCATCGATCGACCCGGATCGTTCAAGTCATGTTAACAGCATGTTTAACAAGCCAGCAACAACATCAACATTAACATCAACATGAACAAGACAGAAAGGATAGCTGGGGCGGATCGACAGCTGAAATACCCTGGTATATTATACCACATCCTGCAATCAAAAGGGTATTTGGTACACCTCTGGAAGGGCATAACATCGGCAAAGTCGATCAACCCGCGTCGATCAACGTGCACAATCGATCGGCTAAAGGTTCGTTTAGATATAAGGGGAGAAGACGACTCTGCCGTGCTCTTCTGCGGTTGGTAAAATGTGTAATTTTCTGTAAATTGATTTAATTGCCGCAATTAAAAATGTCTTGCAAGAGCTGTTGGAGCTGCAATGCTGGAGACACCGGAGTGGCAGGCAGCGAAAGCAATTTACATTTGTACACAGATGTGGCACGGCCATGTGGCAACCAGTCGGAGCTGGAGTTGTGCCCACCCAATTGTTTTTTTGGCCCGAGGATGTGTTTGGCATGGCAACAATCCCAGTTTCAGCCGCCCCACTACCCCACGTCTGTTGCGGACAAAAGGCGATCGATCTACGACTTGATTATGGTACCAGCTGTTTGATGCTGATTGGTTTGGCAGCGGCAAATCGACAGGTTAGACAGTTGGACACGGCTCAACAGTGGGCCGGAGAGTAGGCTGCGAGAAAGGAGAGTTAGAGAGGGATAGAAAGAGGGAGAGTGGGAGTGGGAGACGCCCCCGCCTGGCTATTGGGCTCCGACTCCGACTTCGACTCTGACTCTGGCAATTTGCAACTCATTGTCAAAACTCATTAATCCCATTTGCCATTTCTGACGGTTAGCATTAATTTGGCCATTTAACTCAACAACTGAGATCAGCTATGCGGAGATCAACGTGGCTCAAACGGAGTTGAGTTGATTGGACACTCCATCGAGTCACGATGGCTGCTTGCCCGAGAGCTGAGCCTGAGCTTCTCCTGCATCTCCATCGGCATCGCCATCTCCATATCCATGTAATTATGGCTAATAATACAGCTGGCGGCAAAGATTTGACTAAAACTGACAGAATAACGCCCCGCAAGACCCCTCTGCACCGGCAGCCCTCCCACAGCCACAGCCACCTGCCAGAGTCAGCAAACAACTGCAACGCATTAATCTTGGCCAGACTCGACTTGGCCTGGCTTTAATACGTTTGTCTTCGATTGGCCGAGATGTGGGGCTGAAGCCTCCATTGGCAAACGAAATGGAAAATGGAAAATGAATATCGAGCCCCAGCTCCAGTGCTGGCGGCGATTTGTGTGCACGACTTTTCAGCCATTGCCAATCGAACGATCCCAGCAGCGATCCGAGCGATCGATCGGCGTTTGTTTGTAATATTTTATTCGATGTCGCTTGGTGGTCTACAGGGTGTTATTTATGGTTCTGTTTGCTTTGATTTCTCGTCAGATTAGTGTCCAGCTTTACATCCGCCATGCTCTGTGGCCGCATTCCGGGCCTGACCTTGCCGCAGCGCCAGCTGTGCGGAGAGATGCCGGACGCCCTGATCGCCCTGGGCGAGGGCCATCAGCTGGGGGCCCAGGAGTGCCAGCAGCAGTTTCGGGGCCACCGCTGGAACTGCTCGGAGGTGTGGCAGCGCAATGTCTTCGCCCATGTCATACCCATTGGTGAGTATGCAAGAAAAACCCCGTTCGATAGCCCCGTAATCTAATCCTTGCACAGCATCGCGAGAGGCTGCCTATACGTATGCCATTGCTAGTGCTGGGGCCGCCTATGCAGTCACCGCTGCCTGTGCCCGCGGAAACATCTCCACCTGCGGCTGCGATGTGCGGCACAAAGCTGTCCCCGCCGCGGATGGCTCTCCAGCAGAGCCCTGGAAATGGGGCGGCTGTTCCGCGGATGTGGACTTTGGCATGAGATATGCGCGCAAGTTCATCGATGCCCGTGAGCTGGAGCGCGATGCCCGCACGCTGATGAATCTCCACAACAACCGAGCCGGGCGAACGGTGCGTATGCGGGATATTATCATCATCTGCGGGTTGTCCCTTAATGATTCTCCGTTCTCGTCCCCATCAGCTGGTGAAGAAACTGCTTCGCACGGACTGCAAGTGCCATGGCGTGAGCGGCTCCTGCGTGATGAAGACCTGCTGGAAGAGCCTGCCACCGTTCCGCCTGATCGGCGACAAGCTCATGCAGAAATATCATAAAGCCAAAACTGTTCAAGCCGTTCGAGGCAAACGTGGACTGAGACTAGTAATAAGCAGGTGAGTGAGTCAACAGCTGGATGGCAAGTTTAGACAGAAAGATTTTGAGCCCAGAAAGCAAAATTCACCCCACGAACTCTTTCGCCTCTCTATCCCGACCAGAAAGAAGCATGGCAGTGCCGGAGCCCGCCCCCCGAAGCCTGCTTTGGTGTGGCCAAAACGCATGGAGCTGATCTACCTGGAGGCGTCGCCAAACTACTGCGAGCGCAGCCTCCAGACGGGCACCCTTGGCACGGCGGGTCGTCTCTGTCAGCGGAATGGACACGGAGCACAGAGCTGTGACCTGTTGTGCTGTGGGCGTGGCCATAACACGCAGCACATCCGACGCAGCAAGCAGTGCCGCTGCCAGTTCCGATGGTGCTGCCAGGTGGAGTGCGAGCTGTGCGACGAGAGCTACGAGGAGTTCACCTGTAAATAGTGGCAGACCCGCACGGACCCACAAGGAGACACTCAATGTTGATGGGGCTAGGATTAGGTCATAACTAATGCGTTAATTAAGTATTATCAGAAATGTATTACACTCACACCCACACAGGAAAAACACACGCAGACACATTCCAGATTACAATAAAACCATTTAACATCTACATCGAATCCCCGAGACTACTGGTAGATTGATAGACCATCCCACCTTCTGCCGATTCTGTTCGCCCGGTATCTATAAGCTATTGAAGTCGTAGGGGAATCTGCAGTCCAGTCTATTCATTTTGCGTTTGATTTCTTTTTCGCTGTTTGAAGGCTCTTCTCTTTTTCTGCTTTTCGGTAAGGTAACAAGAATTTATGGGAAAGCAGTTGGAAGCAAATTACTGATCAACTGTAGGCCTGCCGGAAAAATTTAATGGAATCCTGAGAAGCAAGATCGCGGCCTATACATTGTCACATTGTTGGTGCAGAGTTGAAGTTTTGTTCCAACTCGAAATAAAAGATTTTCGACCTTAGGGTAATAATAGTGTTGGATTTATTCATCGAATTCGTTGTTGGACTCATCGTTGGTGCTGTCGTCGTTGCTCTGGATTGCATCGTCTGACTGCATTTGCATCTGCATCGTGTCCAATAGGGATTTCAACAGACGTCTATTCAGATGATCCGTTTGGGTTAGTTCACGGGCGGCCTGGTGTGGAGCGTCTGTGTCGGTTGGCACCGGGTTGGTAGCGGGTGCTGGTGTCGAAGCCATGACATCAATATGTTCCAAAACGGGCATATTTCGGGTTATAAACACCAGTTTCTTTTTGTTTTTTGTTTTTCTTTATGACACACACTCAGTGTGACCGCAGAGCTACCGATCAGGTATACCATCGTATCCCTCAGAAATATACTGCTATATACCTTTCCGGTATTGGTATTTTACACGTGATATTTTTCTACATTTCTTTTACATTAATTATACATGAATTTCCAAGGTGTGACAAACAACCACTAACCATACAACGGTTCATTCAACGAAAGTGGCGCAGCTGAGGTTTCAGGTCCCAGGTCTTCGTCTCTGGGACCGACCGTGTTCGGCATTCAGCTTTTGTCAGCGAGCAATTCGAATTTTTCGTTTTATATCAGTCAGCTTATCTCAGCGAGAAATTAAAAGTTTCATATCAGTCAGATTTTGTCGGCGAGCAATTAAAAGTTTCATGTCAGTCAGCTATTGTCAGCGAGCATTTAAAGTTTCATATCAGTCAGCTATTGTCAGCGATCAAATGGGATTTTCGTTTCATATCAGTCAGCTTTTGTCAGCGAGCAATTAAAGGTTTCATATCAGTCAGCTTTTGTCAGAGAGAAATTGGGATCTTGTTTCACATCAGTCAGCTTATGTCAGCGAGCAATTCGATTTTTCGTTTCACATCAGTTAGCTTTTGTCAACGAGCAATTGGGATTTTGTTTCATATCAGTCAGCTTTTGTCAGCGAGAAATTCGAATCAGTCAGCTTTACATTCTGTTTTCCTTAATTTTTACATTTTTCCTAAATATTAAGATCTTGTCGTGTTCTTCAGTATATTTACGGTATATTTTGATAATGACTGGGCATTTTTATATTCTGAGGGCATCAGGCGGTATATTTTATGGATATTTTTACGGTCACATTGCAAACAAGCTCTGATTCTCCCGCTCGAATTTAATTTTGTAAATAAGATTGAAAATGTTTGAGCCTGAAACGGAAGACATGCTGCCGCGCTCAGCGCCCAGACCCAGTGCACCAGCACCATTGGGTCTCACCGATCAAATTGTCAGGCCAACTGTGCCGGAAGTTTCAATATTGTTCGGAGAACCACCATCGCAACCGCATCCCGAACCGACCCCGCAGCAACCAGCGTCAGAGTCACGGCCCAGCTTCGCCTCATGGAAGAAGCAAATGCTGCCCCGGGTCAACTTTTCGCCGATTCTGGCAACGGAACTTGGCCCGCGGCCAGTCCAAGCCAGCAACAGTTTTCCGAGCAGCCCCTCCGCTTCATCCAATGAATATTTTATTACTCCTCGAGAGCGGACTTACGCAAACGAGGCCCCATCGAGTAAATATCAGACATCCAGTCAGTCTGGTGCAGGTTACGCAGAGCCAGTGAGGCAGTACCATCAGGCGATGCGTCCACCCGTCCAGCCAGCAACGGATGTGCTCACGATTTGTGCTGGAACGCAAACAGAAGCTGTACATATATCGCCCTCTCAAACGTCGTTGCCGTCCGTTGTGTACTCGGACATCGACTTGAGCAATTTGGTCAATAAGAATGACCTTGCCAAAGTAGTTGATCTTCTAGAGTCCATGCATCAGGAGCAGCAACAGTTGAGAAGCCTCTGCGAGTCGTTATTGCAGGGGCAACAAGCGAGTGCAGGTTCCAGCTCAAAGCCTTGCAGGACAATTGCCTCCCAGTGTGATATTTTAACGACTAGCAACAGTGAGTAAAGCAATCGAAAATAAACCCGTACTTAAACCTCTTTAAACAACCTACAGCAAAGCGGATAGCACCTGTTATCCATGATTACATAGTAGAAGAGGACGAGCCTTTGCCTGCACCCCACGCGCTGGGTCTACCACAATTCCAGTCGCCTCGGGCCACACCACCAAGAGCCCAGTCGACCGAATACCGTGCCAACACACCTAAGACTACGCGAATGCCACACAACGGTGTGGTGTCCAAGCCGAATACGGAGAAGAGCATGGTCATGAAGGAACTCGCCCGGAAATACTTGCGACAGCCCGTCGACGAGCTGATGCAAGAAATGCGCTTGTCTCCGTCACCTGCGGATGTTACTTGCATTCAGAAATCACCGCATGCAGAACCCCTTCGGCAGATAGATAACCTAGTCCACGCACAGAGTCCCAACGACATGTCGAATGCATCGTACAAGTATCTTAAAAAATATCGACTGCTACCGGAAGAGCAATTGGAGTATGGAGCTCATGAGCACGTGCGAAAACCATCGCCCTTCAAGGGTGGGCGTGCGGCTTCCACATCCCCTCAGATGCAGCTTGACCTGGATAATATTAGGAATCAGCCAAAGCTGCTGTAATCCGAACATCAATGCCATTGTCATTTGTAACGCACTTTTGTGTTGTTATGCATGCACAAGTACCATCTTCGTCTTGTATGGAAATATAATTCATTACACAGTTGACATACATATAACAGACACAATCCAAGAATAAACTAACGAAGGGCGAATACAGAAACGATAGTAGGACATACTATAAAAGACACAATAAGTAGACGCTGAATGAGCCCGACTCGTGCGGGACTTTCAAACACGTATGTATGTAGTATAAGGTTTAGCGCAAGACCAGCTGCATCTCGGATGCCGACTGCAACAGCACCTTCAATCCCTGCATGAAGCCTGCACACTGCGCAAAGTCCGTGCCGAATGCGATACGTGTGTGTATTTCCAGGGCATTGGCGTAGTCGGATATTTGAATGTACTGTATTATTTGATTAAGATATTGCACAGTGGTGGGTGTGAGCTGACATGAGAAACGTAAAGTTAATTAGCAAATGCGATTCTCGTGATCCATGGCCGAGTCTTACCTTTCCATCGCGTAAGCAATCATATAGATTTTCCAACCGTTTGACGACATCCACAAACTTGCGTTTGGTGCGCTGTTATTGAGAAGAATTTCAATAGAGTTTGCCATAAAATAAGTGCTATATTCCGTGTCCATTTACCGGATCATTGGTTGCGCTCAAGCAACGGTTCTTCAGCTCCTCCAGTACCGTCTGCAAGTAGATGTATTCCTCTGGAAGTGGTGGCTTCTCCTTTGGCACCTCTGGCTGGCGCTGTTGCTGAATGGGTGCTGGCTGTTCGGTATATCCAATGGTCTGCTGCTGCTGTTGGCCCTGCCAGTTCTGCTGCTGGGGTGGCCCCTGATTGGGAATCCCCTGTTGTTGGGGCTGGAGGTATGACTGCTGTTGCTGCTGTGGATTGTTGTTGAATGCAGCTGGATTATAGTACGCGTTGCTTGTCCCGCCAGCGGGTGGCGCATTCTACAAGGGTGAGTCACAATTAAAATAGATCTTGGTGCTACTTTGCTGCATCTTACCTGATATTGAGCAGGATCCATATAACCGTTCTGGTTTTGATTAGGATCGACAGGGAAAATCGGATGAAATATGGGCGCAGCACTAGGCTCTGCGACTGGTTTCGGCTTTGGCTGTACAAATTGAACAATAATTACAATAACATTCAGACATGTCGGTTGGAGTGGCTGCCTATGGCTCTTACCGCACGAGATGATTTCAATGCGGGTGGATCGTTCCAGCCTGGTGGCGGTGTGGGATTGCGCTGTACATTCTGTATAATAGGTGGCTGAGCAGCTTGAGGCATGGTCTCAATGGGATTTACACCCGGTAAGTAGGAGTTTTGCTGGGCTCCGGAGAATGGGGTTGCATTGTACCCTTGGCCTGACGACAGAGGATTGGTATTGAATGCGTTGCTATTGTATGCGGGCACGCTGGCCGGTTGTGGAAGAGCTCCAGGTCCTGCTGCTCCCGTGAATGGAGCTGCGGATGGGGCTGGGGCAGGAACTGGATTGTATGGCATGCCATAGGCACTTGTGGGAGCTGCTACAGATGGATCCAAAACATATTTTGAGCGCGCGTGTAGACCTAATCCACCAGACGGCCCACTTGACGATGGTGGAGGCCCTCCCGAGGAGCTGGCATTGCTGAGAGGCCGCGGTGGATGCGGTGGTTCTTGCTTAGCTGGTTGTGGATTAAATATCTGTGGGGCCGGCTGGGCCGCTGGATACGTTGCTGGTGCGGGTGCCGCGGGCGTAGGCCAACCAGTGTTGGCTGGGTTTCCATACTGATTGGCTGGTTGGCCATAGGATATTGGAGCCACAGGATGCTGCTGTGAGAAGGAGCCTCTACCCCGTTGCTGTGGGCCAGGGTAGCCAAATGGAGCAGGAGCTGCAGCTGCTTGCGGCTGGGTATGCTCCAAATTGACGGCGTTGTTGATTCGATCCCGTAGACCATGCAAAATTTCATTTTCACACGTTGCTCCACCGCCCAGCGTTGTTATGTATTGGAGAGCTGCCGTGAGGGCTCCTTGGGAGGCTAAAAGGCCGCCATATTCCGTGAGGAAGCCAGCAAAGCGACCAGCCAAGTCCACGGAGATGCCCTGCTGTTCGAGCGACTTGCACATAAGCATCACAACCTCGGCCAGGTCCTGCAGCTCGGTGGTATTCAGCTTGTAGCTCTGGCTCTGCTGCTCCAGCTGCTTCAAGTGATACCAGGCGCTCACCAACTTGTCAATGCTCCCCGCACAGATGTAGCACAGCATGGCGTTGCGCGTAAACTCCAAGCTATTGGCGCACTCGTTCAACAAGCGATCCCCCAGGCGTTCACAGATGTCAACCACTTTGCGCTCGCTGTGCTTGAGGGCCGCCACCAGGGCTTCCTTCCACGACTCAACCGTGCAGCGGTTGACGAAGTCAAGCCAATCCCGGGTAACCAAGGCCGAGATCACGTGCGACAGCTCGCTCTTCTGCTGCACCAGGTACCGGGTTTGGGTTCGAGTGAGGGTATCAATGCCGGCCGTCGAGGCTATGATGAGGGCCTCCGGTATGCGCTGGGCTTCAAGACACAGCTCCACTGCAGCCTCGATGTTGCCTGTTAGTATTGCCTCGGCAATTAAGCTGTCAGAGTCTGCGAATATAAAATCAGTTAGCAATCAAGCAGCTAGCCAATGGCTAAATGAGTTGAGTCTACTTACGTTCCCCGCTGGGAACTTTGAATTGGGGCCTCGAAAGCGTAGCATAGTCGTTATTTTGAGAATCGGTTCCATTTCCATCAAATTTATGGTCCAATGTTGCCTAAATATAAACAAACAAGAAAGAAAATTGAGATGAGGCTATGATTCCATCGAAGTTTGTGCACCATTTAGCTGCATTTGCTCTTTCTGTTTCTGCTCCCGATTCTTGCTAATCAATTTAGTATTCTTTGGTAATCTTAAATATTTAGTCTTACCGAATTATCGGTGCTATAATTTGTACTCTGATCGCACTCAACTTCAGAAGAGTCGCTCTACAGCACAGCATGGCATAGCCCCGCGATGTTTGGCAATGCATGGAGTATGTTATCGAATAGAAATAAGTATACAGAGCAAGATGAGCATATGTACGTGGAGATGTTGATAGTGCGTGCGTAGCACAATGTTGCTGTTGTTGTGAATGTCGTTGAACTGATAAGGTGATGTCGCGCCACAGAGTGGCGGAAACTTACATGGGTGAGTGTGGAAATGCGGGTCGTGAGTGTATCCACATCCGATTGCGAGTTCGTCTCAGTTTCCTTGATAAACTTGCTGAACTTGGCATCAACGTCATCTTTGTTATAGCCTAACGAGAAAGAAACTAACAATTAACATGATCTAACGTGTCACATCTGGACCGCACATACCCAAGAGATTGAGCATTTCCTCCTTTGGGTTCAGCTCAAAGTTGGCCTTGATGAAGTACCACAGGTATCGACCGTGCTGGTCCGGTGTGTCATCTGCCCGCTGTCGGCAATAATCTGCGTAATTGGCATCGGCCAACGAACGTTCCAAGGCATTGGCACGTTCCACGAGAGCGGCTTCGGTGGTTAACTGCGATACCTTCACCGTTTTGGAGGTACCATTGAAGCTGACAAGCTTGCCACCAAACTGTGGAAAGCAAAATAACTCAATTATATAGAAAGGATTCACACATGTTGAAGAGAAACTTACCCCAAAAGGCAACGCCACAGGGGCGCTTCATCCACTTGGGTGCATGCGTCAGGTCATGGTATACCACTTGCGTGGCCTGCTGAGGAATGGGCTCTTGGGCAAACTGATCCATTCCCGGGAAGGAGTCTGCAATCTTGTTAGCCGTCTGCACCAGATGGTGGGTGCCTCCATGGAGGGAATATATGGACACGGCCCCTTCCAAGCTGGCACTGGCAATTAGCGCCGGATTGCGTGGACAGAACTGCACATCGGAGTACCAGGATGACGTGGTGGCCACTTCCGAGAGAATTTCACCTTCGGGTATTTTAGTGTTCGGATTCCAGCAGTATATGCGATTGTCCTTGCCGCAGGACACCATTAGGTCGTTGTCCTGCAGGCACCACGACATGCCCAGCACTCCGCGTTCATGGATTTGATATGTTTTCGCCGGGGCGGTGGCATACCTCAAGTCCCACAGCTGCACAACCGGCGCCTGGTCATCTTCCGAGGCCAGCCACACCTGAGTCGCTGCCTCTGGATGCCACTCGATGGCATGCCACCGCACACGAGATTGCGAATCAGAGAGCTTAATGATCTGCTGACTCTTGCGCAGATCCCAGATAACGCAGCGTGTGCTGAAAACAGAAGCCAGAATGTGCTGCACTTGTCGATTCCAGGCAACATTTTTCACGTCCTCCAGTGGCTGGGTCTTGGCGCCCGGGTTCATGTGCGTGGCTGGATTGTTGAGGTCCCAAATAAAAATCTCCGATTCGGAAGCACAAGAGGCGAGCAGATTGTTTTGGAATGGATTGAAGTCCAACCCGCTAACAGCCCCAGTGTGCTTATCTTGACGAGCCAGCAGGGGCTCCTCGTTGCCATTGGCGAGCAGCTTGGCAGCCGAATAAATATTAATCTCTCCTGCTTCACAGCCGCCCACAATGAGGCCGCTTGGATGCGGACCTATGGGACTCCATATGAGTTTCTGGAACCTGCAAACGAAGCCGGGTTAAATTGAATCCCATGAATGAATGAATACGAATACTATATCCATAACTCACTTGTACTGGCTGGCCACGCTGGCCTTAAGCTCCAGGTCGTAGGTTGCATCACTGAAGTTTGGCGAGTATATTTCCAAGGTGGAGTTTGCATTCGAATCAAACTGCTGGGCAGCCGTGCCGGCAGCCAAGAATATTTGCTGCTGCTGTGCCGGAGACCAAGCAATGTTCACCGTCTTCTGCAGTTCCTTGATTTTCATGTTGCAAATGTTGTTGGTGCTGTAATAGAAATAACAATGAATATTTTCGAAGAGTTTTTGACTTTTCTTGGGCTGCTGCTGCCTCTTCCAAACGAAATTGTGTCACGTCCCGTCCAATTGGAGTGCGCCCCGTCATCACTTTTGCTAGCTGCCTATGTGGCCGCAACACTGGACTCTCGTCAGCGTCAAATGTTTTATATGGCAAAACTCACTTGGAATTGTAATTACAATTAACAATCGCCAACACTATTAGCCACTTTAAATTGTTATTCCTGTTTTTAATTGGAATCTGTGTTTTAAGAACAGTAGGGCAGGTAGTGTGACCGCGAACCGCGATAAAATATACCCGTCCGGCCAAAAAATAAATACCATTTCAGTTTCGAGAAATACTATAAAATACCAGGGCAATCCGGTGATCAAACGATACTTAACCCACTCAACACCCCTCCATTTACAAAATTGAGCACATTGCAGAGCATAATACACTTAGATCAATTTATTTAAAACATTGCTTTAAATCACCCTATACACTTACATTTACACGCAATACAAAATAGATAAATAAAAACATTATATTATGGAAACAGACAAAATGATGTTGAGGGTGCGCAGCTAGGCGTTCTCATACCGCTTCAGCTTCTGCATGCAGTTGTCCAGATCGATGCGAAGGGTCTCAAAATTTCGCTTCATCATAAGCGTCTGCATAGCCTTCTCGTCTAGCTGGCCTTGCAGATAGTCGCTGTAGGACTGCACGCGCAAGTTCTCTTCTTGAAGGCGATCAATCTCTTTATGTTGGCGCTCAATCTCGCTGAGAAGGCGCTCGTAGCTCTCGTTAGTCACTGACTGGTCCACGACATTGAGCTCGTCCACGCTGAAGTTCATGCGCTCTCTGACGTCACAGGGCTCTGTTTGGTACTCCGGCATAGAGTTGTTACGCCGCAGGTTTTCTTTCGCCCTACGACTCTTCAGGTCCTGTGCCTCCATGTCCGTAATGTACTTCGCCACTTTGCTAGTTACGTGTTTGTAGCGCCGCTTGGTATACGCTGAGTGAGAGAAGCGCTTCCTACGATCCTCAGCTTTGGACTTTGGACTATGGGCGTCTATGGAGTCACAAAATTAAAATTAACAATAAAGATTGCTTGGAATGCTGAAGAATAGGGCACGTGTTCGCTTAGCTTGCCTTTATGCTCAAAGATCGTAGGCCTCTTGAGCTGCTGTATCTGACGTGGGGTGCTGGCGCCGTTGTTGTTAACCTGGTCGAACAGCTCGGCGGAAAACGATTCATCCATTATAGACATATGACACAGATTTATGACGATACTAGATGTAAAACGTTAAAAACAGACACAGAATAAATAAAAATATGAATAAATAGCACCGTTACTTTAGTGCAGTGTGACCGCGGATTTATGGATCAAATATACCAACAATTAGATATACCATTATATACAAAAAAATTACTTTTTAAAAAAGACTCGAATGTTTATTATTATTTAATAAATATAAGGGATATAATAATGGAAATACATATTTCGTGTGCTGTGCATTCACTTATTTAGCTGTCGATATTGCCGCAACGCGCTGCTCCACTTTAGTCACTTTGGTAGTGATAGTCTCCAAATTTTGAGCAAAGGTCTCCTGTACGGAGTGGAGCAGTTCCTTGTTATTTACCAGACTGGTCGTAATGGTACCCTGCTTCTGCTCAATTTCGGCTATAATCTTAGCAAAGTTGTTCGCTGAAATGCAGTGATGGCAATTAATCAAATGTTAATTATGCAACTGATGTCTGGCTTACCATATTTATGTAGGGACTCTAGTGCTTGCATACGCTCAATGACATGCGGCAGTATTTCCACAACAGGCTCCGTACGCTTAGCAATATCATAGAGTTCCGAAATCTTCTGGTCGCGCTTGGCGTCCTGGGAGCTTCCGCTGGATTTCTCGGCAATGGAGTCCATTTTTCCGGCCAAAGTCGTTAGGCGCTGCTCAATGGTGTCCAGCTTGTCCGGCTGCAGTAGTGCAGCCTTGGTACAGAGTTGGCGAACGGCTTCCAGCACATTGGTCGTGTTGGTGGCAGCGGTCAGACGGCTTAGCTTTTCTGGCTGCGCTCCCACGGCCTTCTCCAATTGGTATAGCCGTTGCTCGAGATTAGCCACACGAGCTGTGGATGCCAAATCTGTGGCTGGCGTTGGTATGGCCGTCAGTACGCCAGACTGCTTGAATTCCTCCACTTGGCTAATGAGTGCTTTCACTTGCTTGCTATTTGGCACCTGCTCTTTGCCAAGAACCTGCTCCAGCTTCAAAGTGTCCAATACTTTCTTTGCAGTGGCTATAACAGTGGCAACAGCATCGTACGATTGCTTCTCCTCGTCAGCGATTTTACGATCCACTTGCAGAGCGGCTACCTCATTCAAAAGTTCGTTCATTTCGATTTGCAGCCGCTGACACTTTTGCACGGGGGTCTCCTTTTCACCCTGCCCCACAAGCTCATATTCGCCAGCGCCTCGCATATCGTAGCCACGGCCAGAGCGGCGGCCGATGCGGTCCGTAAAGTCCACGCTGCCCTCGAGTGTAGCTCCGCTAAAGCGTTTGTGGGCAGCGCTAGCCGAAATGTGCATTCGCTCGATGGCCTCATTCTCGGGCTCTTCCTCGTAATAGTCAGAGGTGTCCGTCTCGGGATCGTCGGGCGTTTCGTAGACATCAGGTTGGTCGTAGGCCTGTTACAAGGGAATGCAAATTACGATTTGGAAGACACCTCATTGCTCAACTCACGATTCCTGGAAGGTTTTGAAACTTTGGATCTGCCATTGCTGTGGGCACGTTGACTTCTGATGTCCTGAGATCCTGGGCGCAAGGAAATTAAATGTTTTTCAGCAAAAAACAAGGTTTTTTGCAAACAGAAATCTGATGTCATAAACAGTGTGACCTAATCTAAGCAATAGTCTAATCGATAATAATATCGCGTAGAGCTTTAAAAAATACTCAAAAATACTACTATCCAAGAAAGTTGCAAGGTGTGTGACCTAGAGAGGGAATAACATCGAAGCAATAGTGCAGTCGATAGTTGCCCTTAAATTCGCTAATTAAAATTAGACAACACTTCTGTTTAAGGGGGGGTTACAGTTGTGTGGGTGGTTAGTCGTTGCTGCAAGCTGATCAGATTTCATTCATAGATTCTTGCTAGCATCTGCATAAATAGAATGTCGTCTTTGGATTATTCTTCCGCCAGATATGACGAGCTACCGTTAGAGGTAAGTCAACCGCAACTGGCAGTCCCGTGACTTTGACAGTCAATTCAATTCGTATCTGTCTGCCTATTATGGGCAACAAAACAGTCAGTCACCTGATGACATTTCCCTTTCCTTCGCAGATTGTTTTGAAAATATTTGGCTTTCTGGACTACTCGGATCTTCTGGCGGCTGCATCGACTTGCCACAGATGGCACTCGGCATTGGAACATACCGAATTCAAGGCGCGCACCCGTGTCTGTTTCTCGAAAGTAGTGCTCTCGGATACACAGAGTCCGGCAGTGGATTTGCTGCGCTGCGAGAGACGCTTCAACCACTTTATGCTCGAAGATGTGACCCTTGGGCAGGTGAGGGACCTGCTGAGGTTTATAGGTCAAACGGCCCAGTCTTTGACGCTGGACAATGTTGATCTGAATGACAAGCAGTTCTATGGCATGCTGGGAGTGCTACCGCACCTCAATTCGCTTTCCCTGAAGCGCTGCCTGCCGCTGTTCATGTCTGGATCCTTTCTCGAAAGCTACACCAATTCCTTCTCAAATCTCAACGAATTGGCCAACAACTTGGCGGGCATGCGGGAGCTTGCGCTATGCGATAATCAATACCTCACCGACGCCATCCTAATGCGACTCACGTCGTTCATGCCTCGCCTCGAGGTGATCAATATGTCTGGCTGTCAGATAGCCTTCCACAACGCGCTGCAGCGACGCTTCTACCCCAACTCAAACTCCGCCGACAGTCTGCTGCCCAGCGAATCGTTGCTTACATTCAACTTTATTCTGACCATTCTGAACCTGCAGCGCAGAACGCTGCGGGAGTTGGACTTCAGTCACACCCTCATCGGGCAATCTCTGCTGTCGCTGTGCGATCTCGATCTACAGTTGCAACGCCTCTATCTGGGCGGTTGCAGACAGCTAAATGCCACGACGGTGCGAACATTCCTCGCCACTCAACCGCTTTTGACTGCCTTGGACTTGTCGGGGACCACTTGCGTGACCGATGATAACTTGGCCTGCATTGCGCAGATAAATTCGCAGCTCGAGCACTTAAAGCTTAACGGATGCACATCCGTCACCAATGTGGGAGCGATCCACCTGCACAAGCTGCGGCGCCTGAAAAGCCTGGACATCTCCAACTGTGATGGCATAACCAGCGATGGCATCACCGCGGGCGTGGCAGCAGAAGAAAACGACGTACTCCTGGAGCTAAATGTCTCGCACCTGCAAATCTGCGAAGAATGCATCAAGTCCATTGCAAGCAATTTGCGCTCCTTGCGATCGCTGCATATGAACAACTGTGTCAATGGGGTCACAGATGAGGCCATACAGTTCGTGATTGGTCAGCTGCGATGGCTGCGCGACCTGTCCCTGGAACAGTGCTCTGCCGTAAGTCTAATAAGAAGATATATTCCCAAGGCCAATCATAATTTCAATCATTTTAACCTATGTAGCTGACAGACGCTGCTCTCACTGGCTTGAACATATCTAAGCTGGAGCTGAGTCGCAAGCAATCGGGCCCTCAAGCGTCTACAATGGAGAACTTCTACCCACCGTATAGCCATAATGTGGCGGAGCGAGACGGCTCTCTGCAGTCCATTAAGATATCGTTAAGGAGCAAAGCCGAGGACGAGATCGTGCGCGATGCCAGACGCAAGCAGGTCATGCTGGCCGCCTACGAAATGAACCTGATACATAAGGAGGACTTCGAGGGGCACAACATTCAGCAGCTGCGGGGTCTGCGCTCCCTCAACTTGCGTGGATGCAACAAGATCAGCGATGTCTCCCTGAAGTACGGCCTGAAGCATGTCGAGCTACGGCGATTAATGCTCTCGAATTGTCAGCAAATCTCCTTGCTGGGCATGGAGGCTCTGGTCAACAGCTGCCCCTCCATTGAGGAGCTGGATCTGTCCGATTGCTACAACATCACAGACAGGACCATGCAGGTGGTCACAGCCAATCTGCCCCGCCTGCGCGCCTTGCATATCAGTGGCTGCAGCCAGCTGACCGAGCACACTCTCGACGCCATCATCGTGAACTGCACTGGTCTGCAGACCCTTTCCGTCTACCGATGCCGCAGCATGTACGCGGACATCGAGGAGCGTTTGTCCGGCATGCACACGCTGCGTAACCTCAATATGGACAATATGACGAGCATCGACAATGCCGAGTTCTTTCGCTTAAAGAAACGTCTCGATTACTGATATTTTGCCGCCGTTTTAATTGTTTTAGTACTCTATTATTTTCAATTGTACAATTTTCGCTAGTCACAGGTCCCGATCCCCAGTACCACCCAGTTCCATACGGCACGGGAAACCTATTTTTAACGCACGACCTTCGCAGCTGTCTTTTGTGGAGAGGTCTTTAGATATGAAATATTTAGCAAAATATATATACAATCTATATACATATGTATAGTATCTAAGTATAAGTATGCTCACTGTGCAACACATAATAGGAAAATGATTAATTAATTTCAATTTTGAATTGGTTAACTTTTCTAGGGAAACATCTGTCCACAATTATTGTATGTATGTAGCTGTGATTTTTTTATGAAATACTTACAATTCGTATGTTAAGTATATGTATGTGCATCGTACATAAGTATTTGTTGTATTGTGAAAAACGTATGGCCAGTCCATTATTATGTGAAATGTTTCTTAAATTCAATTATTTTTTGTGTTATTTTTAAGTGTTGAAAATGTGTTAATTTGTTACTAAGGAAATCTAGGGAAGCTAAAATAAATAAATAACTTGACTAATCGTTGCCAAATCTGGTGCTTCAAACACGTACATATCAGAATAAGAATATTTGCGCCACAAAAGGGGGTTCGTTAAAAATGAATAGATTTATTTTAAAATGAGTTAAGAACATTTTGTGTTATACGTGCTAGAATCGTCATCATCAATTATCATTTGGAAAAAAGGTCGTCTCCCACATGTATGTACTTATGGACATATAGTTACATACCTACTGACTGTATGTACTCGTCTGTTTAGTGTTTAAACGATTGTGTGGGTAAAGTGCATATGTCTTAAATTACAGCTATAAAGTTGACTAGGTAACAAATTCCAGATGATATCAAAGTACCAAGCGAATCGGTAGTAGTACAAAGTAGTTGTAGTTTTACAAATTAGATGCCGAGTCCAACTTGGACCGACTTGGGCCCAGAAAGCGATCAGATGGTACAGTTAATAGGAATGCTGGCGACAGCGGCCTAACCGCCACCGCCGCCGCCAGATAATTCATCCTCGTATTGTTTGCGGAAACAGTCGCCCACCGGGAAGAAGTCCCAGCTGCGCTGCTGGTACATATTCCACACGTACGTCTCCTGGCCGGTGTACTCGGTGTCCGGTTTGTTGATCAAATGCATCAGGAAGAACATGTAGTTGGCCAGATTGTGCTCCTTCTGGACGTGGGTGTCGAAGCCGTGCGGCACTATGTCAAAGAAATCCTTCCCCATGCCGCATATAAAGCAGTTCGATTCCATGTTATCTTTGACCGACTCCAGCTGGTCACGCAGCTCACCGAAGGCGTCAATGATCAGACCCTGGATGATGGCCAGCAGGATAATGATGACGAAAAAGAAGAAGGTGATGTCGAAGATGATGCGATACACCTCATAGTCGTCGCCATCTGGATCACCAATCTCGTCACCAATGCCTCCGCCCGCTCGCACTCCCTTGTACAAATGGAAGACGAAGCAGGTGAGCATGTCGTGGCACTTCTTGTCCACCTCCTCGTCCTCCTCCTGGATGTAGAACTTGCGGAAGAAGTTGAATGCTATCACCGTGTAGATGTAGACGATGATGGTCAGCAGCATGACGGTCAGGACCAGTTGCTTGCCGTTGTGCGTGACCGACTGGAGGATGGTGCGCAGTGTCTTAAAGCCGACGGCCACATCCAGCAGATGAGCAGCGAAGAAGAAGTTGTTAAAGTTGCCCATCACCGAGAAGCTGAAGTACCACAGCGAGTAGAGGAACGCGTTGTCCGTGAAGGTGACGCCCGCCTTCCACACCTGGTAGCGCCAGTCAATGTTCATGATGTACTTAAAGATGCCCGTCTCCTCGCTCTCCTGCGCGGTGAAGGCGCTCTTCTCCATGCCCAGCAGGTTCGAGATGGAATCAAATTCGTACGTTTCGCTGTACTTTTGGCGCACCTTCTTCTTGACGAATTTGTCCCAGTAGTTGACCGGGAAACTCTTGGCCGATATGACCAGCTTGTCCCAGTGCGACTTGAAGTCATCGTCCTCCGGCTGCTCGGCAATGAAGAGGCCATCGAATTCCAGACGTCGGGCAATCTCCTTCTCGCGCTTGAAAATGGCCAGCGGCACCTTCAGGTGGTAGTAGGCGATCAGCATGGCCAGGGACACGAGCGAGTGCAGACAGGCCGCAATGCGCAGCACGTGAGCCATATAGAAGAAGTCCTCGTCGACGTGCACCAGCTCCGGTATCTCATCCTCCATTTCCCCGTCCCCGGAGCCACCGTCACCAGAGCCACCAAATCCAGATCCATTCATGTCGACACCTGCCCCCGAACCGGAGCCCAGGATGAGCTCCTCCTCGGCTGAGCCCTCGGATTCGCTCTCGAATGAGGTGACCTTGTAGAAGAGCAGCATGAAGTTGATGCTGAAGGCCAGCACCAAGGCGACGTATTTCAGATTGTAGAAGTTGCGCGCCAGGAAGCTGACGGCCCTGTGCGTGTACTGCGAGAAATCGATCTGATGCACTGCGGGCGTTTCCTGTGGGGCTGCCGCCGACTTCTTGGTCTCGGCCTCAATGGAGGCCATGGCCGCCTCTTGGGCCTTTTGCGCCTCCTGTCGCTCCTGCGCAGCCTTCTTGGCCGCATCGCCGCCCAGCAGATCCACAATGGAGATGGGTTCCTGGTGGGGCTCGCCCTCAGCGAGTTCCCCGGCCAGAGCTGCGCCATCCTCGGTGCTGGATTCGCCACCCTCCTCCATCGAGGAGTTGCCTGAGGATTCATGAACCACCACCTTGTACACGCCGTTATCCTCCTTGTTTATGTCCAAGCCAAATGCCTGAACGGTACCCGGCGGCTCTTCCAACGGCAGCGGCGGCAGTGCTCTGCCAAACGTCTCCTCCTCGACCACCGGCAGCTGCTCCTCCTGCTCGGGCGCGGGCCCGCGCATCAGGTTCAGCAGTATGCCAAAGATGTAGCGCACCACGCAGTAGTGGGCATAGCCCGTGTAGTAGAACATGTAGAAGATGATCTTTGAAGAAGCCGACAATCAGCTCTGGGATGGACTTGGTCTGCATGACGCCAATCTGGTGCTTGATGTTCGCCGGACTCAGCATGTGGACGCCGAACTTGAGGCCCTCCTTGACGGCGGTGATGGTGCGTCTGATGGGATCCCGAGCGGCGCGCTCCTCCTCCTCCTCGCTCATGTACGAACTGTAGGCGGTGTCGCGTTTCACGTTGCCGCCGCCATCGTCGGTGGCCATCAGGCCAGACGCGTGGGTCATCTCAAAGATGGCATCCTCGCAGAAATTGACAAAGGCCTCGAGCTTCTCCTTGTCGCCGCCCTCAGTGACGATGGAGTAGAAGAAGGCACGCTTCGATTCGCGGATCTGCGGCTTTTCCCACTGCTCGATGTTCGAGTCCTTGATCTCGAAGTAGACCCGCTCGATGCGCTTCGAGCTGCCCAAGATCTCGATGCGACCCAGGAACGGCTCGAAGTAGTTCAGCACCGAGCCGGCCGTCTCGAGGAAGCGCGCCAGTCGCGGCTCGTTCGGCATATGCTCGCTCAGGTTGGTCAGCAGAACGGCCAGGTTGAAACCGATCTCCTTTGATGGTTCGTGGAAGCGTTCCACGAAGGCTCTGTAGTCGATCTTTCCCTCGTGATTGCGTTCGCAACAAGCCAAAAGGAAATCCATTTCTTCCCTGCAATTTGCAAGTGGGGGGAAATGTTATTAGAATTAAATTCAGGGGGCGATTACCCCCCGCCCCACACCCCCACGCTTACAGTGAGTAGTTCTTGGATTGCTCCATTTTCTCCCTAAAGTCCTTGGGGATCACCCAGCCTTCGTTCTTCATGTCAATCTCATGGAAGCTGGGCGATTCAATGAGGTCGGCCAGTTTGAGGAACATATCAAAGTACTTGAGGATCAGCTCCACATTCGATGCAGACTCCACCAGAGTGTCCACCATCTGCTTGCCAATGGTACCTTAAAAATGAAAAAAAATGTACATAAAATCGGTTTATCCATTGAGTCCCCTTTTTGGCGTACCATTGACAACATTTCCTTCCAGCATAGACAGCATCATGGTGATCATATCCTTTTGCAGATTGAGCAGCTCCTTCAGCAGATCCACCTGACTGGAGTGCTTCGATAGCTTGTCCTGCATGTGGGAAAACAAAAAGAGGAAGCCACCGACAGCATCCCACAGGCGAGAGTGGGCCAATGCCTGCTGATTGAGTGTGCAGGGACCCTGGATGACCTCGGTGAGGGTGTTGAAGACCTGGCTGGCCACCCCAATGGCCTTGAAGAAGTTTGCCTTGCCGGCCGGATCGATGATCTCCTTGCTGGAGTAGTGCCAATAGAAGTCCATGATGGACTCCTGCAGCCGCAGCAGATAATCCACAGTGCAGATGACCACATTGACGGTTGTCGTGTTGCCAGCCTGTGTCCTCAGATAGTTCTGCCACTCTGAAAGCGTACAGAAAGGTAGTAGCCCATGAGGTGGTGTGGGGTTTGGAGAGAGACGCTCGGGACTCACCCAAATTGTGACCCTCGCAGGTGAGCTGGATGAACCGGAAAAGTGCGCACGTAAACTCCGCGTCGTGCATGTTCTTCTCGCCTGCCGCCCCCTCGGAACCTACACCAAGACCTGCACCCGCACTCGGAATATACTCTTTGTTGTTGTTTGTTTTTTGGGGTTTTGTTTACACACGATTCGGGGATATATCGGGATGGTTTGGTTTTGGTTTTGGTTGGCATGCGAGACATGTTGGGTGTGTGGGGAGTAGTTGGTTGGTTGGTTGATTGGTTGGTTGGTTGGATGGAAGGAAGGAAGTAGACACAAATCAATAATTGAAAAACTAAGACGAATATGGTGGTGACTGGAGCCGAGCGAGTACGCCAAACCAAAAGACAGATACAGAAGGAACAGAAAGAGCGAGCAAGGCGAAATAGAAGGAGGTGAAGGAGGAGGAGGCAGATCACATCAGATGCCTGGAACTTACCCTCTGCTTTGGTGTTACGCTCAAAGGCATCCAGATCGAGGACACTGCACGAGTTCATGAGGCCAGCAATCGATGTGAAAAAGCCCACATCCTTCTTCTCCTTGAGATGATTGAGCATGCCCATTTGGATGTCGATGTTGCCGCCGCGCAATATGGCGATGCCGAGATTGAGTGTCGTCATTACCATCTCCGAAGGTATACCTTTGGAGGCGGAAATGTGCAACAGCACCATTTCGGCAACGCCACGGTTCGACAGACGCGCCTGATGGAAGAGCAGCTTCTGCTTCTCCATCTCTTGTTCCTGTACATCGAAGGGCAGACAGATTAGTCGCACATAGAGTTTCAGATTCCACAGGCAATGCACAAGTTCTAGTGTTAGTAAGCCCCATTGCCCATTCCCTTACCCTCTTACCATTAGTTCTTTCATTCGCCACTTGGGTTAGACATGTCCCGGACGGGGGGTAGTGTTAGTGTTAGTAGTTCGGGTTGCCGTTCACAACTTACATGGATGCTGGTGCCCTCCCCCTCTTCGGCACCCTCACCGCCCTCGCCTTCTTCGCCGCCCTCCTCCTCCTCCTCGCCACATGACTTGGCCGTAATTTGGGCATACGACATGTAGAGCAGATCCTCCTGCAGGGCGCCACTGCGTTCGGTCATGGCACCGCGACAGAATGTGGTCACCAATTGGGTGAGTGGATCGGGCTTGCTGTCTGTCTCCTCCTCATCCTTTTTGGACTTCTCCGAGTCCTCGAACGACTGCGTCAGATCCTCCACCATCACCTCCTGGCCGACATTCTCCTCGTTCAGCCATTGCTCGTGATAGGTGCGTGCAAAGATGTTGCAAGCGCGATGTCTGCCCAAATATAAATAAAGATTTTATTAGTTGGGTGTGGCTCAGTTCACATTTAGTTGGATGGAACAAACATGCATAGTTTTAATTAAATTAAATTAAATTAAAGAACGAACAACAAAATAAAGAACAAAGAACAAGTCAACCGACAAACGAAAGAACGTAGAAAGTGTTCTGCTCTGCTCCTGGCAGATCTCTGGGTATGTTGGGGGCAATTATAGAGAAATTGAGAACAGAAGAGAGACCCAAATAAATTGGAAAATGGAATAATTCGATGTGCGACTTAGACTAGACTACCACCTGCTCATGCGATATAGATGCTTGGCGCGTAAGCTTGAAATGACTGCCTGGCGACGTGCCACCGAAATCTTTGAGCTCCAGCGTTTGGTTTGATTCTTGGAGCTGGCTGCCTAAACGTGCACAGTGTAGAAGTCGCGCAGTGGTTTTTTTGTTTTGATTTTTTTATGGTTTGTTTTGGTTTTGTGGCAAGCATTTTGGTCAGTCAAGCATTTTTCATAAAAATATACAATAAATACACAAATGGATTTTAGAGTAGAGCGCGCATACCACACATTAGTATTAGTATTAGTATTAGTTGGTTAGTACAAGTAAGTAAAGTAAGGTAAAGTAAAGTGAAGTATGATGATTGGATGAATGAACCGATGGTTGGGTAGAGAGTAAAAGGGGCTTTCGGTTAGGACAGACTTCCAACTCAAGGCTCTGGTTAGTACAATTAGCAACGGATTGGTCTGGCCGGTGGCCGAGCAGCATTCAAGTTAACAATCGCGCGCCATTAACCTGGGTAGAGAGTGCAGCGATGTCTGGCGGAAACATGCGATTACGGCACGCTTCCTTTGGATCGACACAACGCTCCTGTACACATTCTTGCTCTGCTGTTGCGGATGGTCGATCTGTAAATGTCGATACGGTCGTACACGGATACGGTTACACGGTTACGGATTTGAGAGATGGAGAGAGAGAGACATTTGATTTTTGTAGTTGATGTTGCGCAGGGAAAAATAAAAATCGAATGATTAAAAGTTTCTCGTCGAGAGCGAGAGAGAGAGATCAAGAATGAGTTACTAGAGAGAGGGAGAGAGATGCTTTGGGATCGATCGCCTGCACTTACCATATGAAGTCCAAACAGAACCTTGGCCATGGCCACTATGCGATCCACTGTCTCCTGTGTCTTGTCCTTGCCCTTCTCGTTCGAGTTGGCATTCGATTTCTCGAGCGCCTGCTCATCCACGGGCTCCTCGCTCTTGCCCAGCTTTGAGTAGAGATAGTGCTGCCAGGACATCTCGTCCGAGGGATCCAGCTTGTCGGGCAGCGTCAGTTGGTTGCGCGCAAACTCGATCACATCGTACTCGGTCATCTTCTTGAGGTAGCGATCCTTGCAGTGCTGCACCAGCTCCTGCTCCCGTCCGGCGAACAGATTGAGGCCGACGGGCAGCAGACGCTTCAGGCAGGCTACCATCAGACTCGCCTGCACCTCCTTGTCCTTGTCGCGTTTCTTGTCCCTGTTCTTCTTCTTCTTCTTCACCTTGCCACCGACGGCGGGGGCGCCCTCCGAAATGGCAGAGCGCCGCGTGGCCGTGGGCATGATCAGGGCCATGTTATCGATCTCATTCGCAGAGATGAAGTTCTGCTCCTCCTTGAGGAAGTACTGGCTCTTCGACCAGATGTTGAAGATCTCGGCCACATGGTTGTAGAGCTCCTCGGCCTCGGGTATGTTGTCCTTCAGCCAGTGGTTGCGCTGCAGATCGACATACTTGATGAGCAGCGGATAGAACGAGTAAATGTCGCGCACGAGCAGATTCCAGTCCTCCTGCAGCTGCGTCTCCACCTGGGACGTGTCGTCGGTGGCCGACTTGATGAAGCCCCGCATGCTGTCCTCCTTGTGGAGCATGTTCTCGGTGCGCTTCTTCACGCGCTCCGCCAGCGGCAGGAACGGATCCTTCAGCAGCTCCTCCGACGTGTTGATGATTATCTGCTGGGTGTAGGCCGCGATGCGGGTCATCCAGGGCGCATTGTCGTTGCCAATGTTCTTCTTGATCATCTTGAGCACATTCCGCAGCAGGGGATTCATGTGATCCGCTGTGACCATGGTGACATGATTGCCGCTGGTGGGACTGACATTGTCCGGCCCCTGGGACCACCAGAAGGGCAGGTAGGCGCACAGCAGCGGCAGAATGACATCGATAATGTGCGGTGCATCGTTGTACGTCTTGTCCGACTCCACGAATTGGTCCACCTCGCTGAGAATGGTCTCCAGATTGGGCATGCACTGCTCCATCTTCACCATGATGTCCTGCGCCTCCAGCGAGTGGTCCGCGATGCGGTTCAGCAGCGAGTACTGGTTGTGCTTGTTGAGATGCGGCTCCAGGTAGGCCACCGGGAAGCAGGAGCTGTACGCGCCCAGGCATGAGCCCAGCGCCGGACGATGCCGCTCGATCTCTGTCTTCAGATACTTTCGATCGTGCGTGAGCGTGCCATCGGTGCCCAGGTGGTAGAGTGCGGCTAGGATCTTGTAGGAGGCCACCTGAATCTCGTCGAGCAGCAGATCGCTGCCGTAATCGCAGGCCGCCAGGTGATCGAACATCGCCGTCAGCACGGGCAGCACCACCTGATTGACATAGCCCAGCGAGGTGGAGGTCTTCAGGTGTGTGCCCCTCAGGTGGCTGTACTTGCCGTCCTGCAGATTGAGGATGGTGTTGCCCAGATCGTCGGACGTCTGGTTGAAGAACGTCAGCATGGAGGTGCGTATGAATTCGGGGCAGTTCTTGGTCAGTGTCCTGGCATCGATGCCCTTCACCAGCACCTGCAGGCAGCGCACGGTGATGCGCACATCCGGCCCAAAGGCGCTCAGCCGGTTGCGCAGCAATGCCGCCAGCTTGCAGAATATGGAGGCAACCATTTCCTTCTCCTTGAGCGAGGCCGCTCCGATGTTGTTGGTGGCCGTGGCAATGGCAATGAAGTAGTTGCGATGCGTCGAAAAGTACTTCTCCATGAGGGGCAGCACCACCTTCGAGAAGAACTTGATGTCGCGTGTGGCCGTCTTGAAGGAGGTGCGACGACTGAAGGTGGTCGATGGCTTCAGCAGCTTCATGTTGATGGTGGCCCTGTCCAGATACGCGATGAGCTTCTCCAGCAGCGAGTACGAGAATCTCAGCTCAACGGCCGCCTGTGTGGCTCCACCCTCCTCCACAGCGCCGCCCTTGGATGGTCTGAGGGGGAGAGGGGGCAGTGTGTAGTGTTAAGAATCGATCTCGGATTTGTTACTCACTTGTGCAGCTTGTATCCCTGGTACTGCATGTACTTGAGGAACTCCTGCGATCGCTCACGATCCTTCTTCTTCTCCTTGTCCGTCAGCAGATCGTACGGCACCAGCTGCGGGTGTATGACACCGCCACAGCCATTCAACTCCTCGTTCTTCTTCTTGGCCCAAATGTCATGGGAGTTCTCCGCGAGCCGTTCGGCCATGTTCTGCATCTCCCTGCTGAGCGTTAGGTTGCTCATGTCCACCGGATGAGGATTGTAGTTGAAGGGGCTGCCCTCGTTCTGAAAATCGTGCTATCGTTGTTAGCGTGGTATTGCAGCAGGGGCGCAGAGGTGGATGGGTAGGGAGGTAAATAAATAATGAAAATTAGAAGGAGACGCAGCAGAGATTGCAGCCAGATGGGATTAGATGGGCAACGCAGGGCATACTACTACATACAATCTGTGGCTTCGATTGGCGACGCGTCGATCCACGATGATTGAGCGGCACATCCACCTCAGAGTGCTCCACGGTCCAGCCAATGGCCAGCAGTCCCTTCAGGCACTCACGCACCGGATCGCGGTAGCGTTCCCTTTCCTGCGAAGGCAATTAAATTTCATTATTTCACATTTCCACACAGTACAAATCAGTTTTAAATCGGTAAAATCTGTGAAATTAGTTATTAGTTTTTGTTTTACGATGAAATCGTTGGATTAATAATGATGATGGATGATCGATGGATGGATCAGAGGCGCACACGTACATATTCAGTGAGCATGTTGTAGGGCTTGAGCCGTGGATGCTTGCGTTCGCTTTCGGATCGTATGTCGCCGTAGGTCCAGCTACCCTCGAGGCGGCGACTGGCCCACGCGTCGTGATAATGCTCGCTAAACTTCTGCACCAGCGAGTTCAGATCGTTGTCCAAATGGACGCTATTCGTGTCGATGGGATGCGGCACATATTGCGGCTGATCCGGGGCACCCATTTGGCGGGCGTAGTAGTCCTCGTCGGTGTTCTTCGACAGACTGTAGTCGGGCGGCAGGGCACAGCCGATGGCAATGAGGCAGGGCAGTGCTTTACCGAACAGTTCCGGGTCATAGTCCATGTTGCTGAGCGAGTCAAAAATGTTGGAGAACAGTAGCATGGTCAGTCGCTTCTCCTCGTCCGACGACGCCCCGTACGAACCCTGGCCTTGAGTCGACCCATAGTACTTGGCGCAGCGATCGAAGTGAAGCGTTAGCAGCTGCAAATTAAGACAGAGAGATAAGCAATGGAAGTGGGAACTCCAGTGGGGTGGTCAGTGGGAGGGACAGTGGCTTACCCTCAGGGCCACTGTGGTATACTCGGAGAGCTTGGACACATCCACAGTCAACTTGCGCAGCAGCTTGAGCAGCATGGCAGGTTGCATTTGGGATGTGAGCGCCACCAGGAAGTCTGATACGGCCTCCCGCTGCCCCTTGGTTAGCATACGGTTCTTGGATAGCCGATAGACCGTGTGCAGAGTGGCATCCAAGAGGCTGGCGTAGTTCTCCGCCTCGTTGTAGAACTTGGAGTGCTTGATGAGGAGGGGCAGGATGGAGTTGCCGATGTAGCGATTCATGGCCAGGGCCATGTCGCTCTCGGACCCATCGCTCTTATCGAGTATGGTGGCGGTGCGCAGGTCGGGCAGGAAGGCGTCCTCGAGCAGGCGATAGAAGAGATCCTGCGTCTCGATGCCGTAGACACGCTCCAGGAAGAGCACAATGCTCTGCTTGTTGTTGGGCAGTAGGCCCGATGGCATGTCCGATTTGGGCTTCTCCTCGCCGGGCCCCGTCTGCGAGAGTGTGAACTTGAGGCTGAGCACACCCTGCAGGTCCTCCAGCGGCACCAGAGATCTCAAAATAGCTCTAGCTCTCAGCGACTCGTTCTTGCCCTGCTCGATGACAGAGGCATCGGGGGCACAGCGGCCCAGCAGGTCGACGAGCGTACAATAGAAATTGAGTATGGCGGCACCCGTGTCAATGTAGTCGTCGTCCTCGTCGCCCTCGGGCAGCGGATGTGTAAAATTCAGACCGGCTATGGTGGTGCCCTCGGCCTCGTCCTGCATTTTACAGCGATCCGAGATGCGCTCCGACATGCGATTGGCCTCGACGATGGCCCGGAACAGACCTTCCCCTTCTCCTCTTAGAGCCGGTCCCAAGCACTCTGGACGACGGATAAGAAGACGAATGACAAGGTTCGCATTCTCCTCGACACTCTCGCCATTTACCCACACGCAATAGCGCAGAAAGTCCAAGTAACGCTCGCCCTCGACGGGATCCCAGCCGAGATCGGGATACCCCTTCTCGACCAGCTCCGAATTGCTCTGCAGTCCGCACCGGGACAGATACACGGCAATCTTCTCCAGGTAGTGTTCCCTAAGTGCCAGAGCTAATTCTGTGTTCTCCATCAGACTCGAGTATGCCACATCCAGGGGTGTGGAGCCTCGCAGGCTCGGCCGTGCCAGCAGGATGTTGGCGTTGTCCAGCAGAAAGTCAAAATGATCGAACATGGCCTTCTGGTTCTGGCGGCCGGTGCGGCAGAAGTAGCACAGAAAGCGACAGCAGCCCACGACCATCTCGTGGGAGGTGTCCTTCTCCTTCGAGGGCACTCCCTCGCCGCCCTCGGGCTGGGCGGGTGCGTCGCTCTGTGCCTGGGCCCGCCGCCCCAGCGTGTTCATCATCACGGCCATGACGTTCTCGTGTACGCGCAGGATCCGTATCAGATCCGGGTGCTGGAAGAATGTGGCGTTGTTCACCAGCTTCCAGAGTCGCTTGCGCATCAATTCCTCCTCCTCCTGGCTCATTTGGACGGGCAGCAGGGCGCGTATTTGGCTCAGGCCCACCCACATTTCGGCCACATCCTCGCGCGCTCGATTATTGATCACATAGGTCTTCTCCAGAGCACGCACCAATTCACCAACGGTGTCGTATTGGCGCAACAGGAGGCTGAACATTTCGCGCACCAATTTGGGATTCTCGATTTGTGCCTCCTCTGCCCAGCTGACGATTTGCCGGATGAGTACCTTGCGGAATACCTCCTCGGGTGTCTTCTTCTCCGGCTCCTCCACCTCCTTGGGCCCCTCCTCCAGCTCCTTGACCGTATTGATGAAGTTATAGATCTTCGTGATGGGCCCCGTTTTGATCTCCTCGATCGCTGTACCGCTCTCGGCACCATCGGGCTCCTGCAGCGCATTGAGCGACACCTTCTGCATGAGGCTGTCGTGAAAGTCGCCCAGTCGGCCGCGCAACTCAAGGCCACAGGTGCAGTTGTCCTGGTCATCGGACTCAAGGTTCTTGAAGCACAATATCTGATTCATTTGCTCGCGCGGCGGACACCGGAACTCCTTGGTCTTTTTGGCCGCCACAGCACTGGGCAGATCCGATTGCTTGATCTCAATATAACGACGCAACTGATCGGTTTGCAGATCGCCCACAAAATCATGCGAGAACGCAATGATGCTCTCCACCCGATGACGCAGCTGTGTGTCATACAGATGGTGCAGCAGATAGCACATCTGCAGCTTGGCACCCTCCGCCATTTTCATGGTCAGCAGTCCCTTGCGGTGTTCGTCTTTGCCCTCTGCAAAAGGGGCATACACAAATCATACAGAATATGTATAGAAAATCCATCCAGGACATTCTCTTACCCTTCTCGAATTTGGCATCCCATGTCTCGGGATCGACCATTACCAACAGCCTCTGCACATCCTCATCGGTGAGTACACCGACCAAGAGCAGGCGATCGGTCAGCTTAATGAGGGGTCTACAAAGCATCATGCAGTAGGCAGAGTTCGTATCAGTTCGTCTTTGGCAGCCAGATGTGATGTGAATACTTACAGGAACAGGTTCTCGTTGGTCCAGCCAATCGGATCACGGTTGTGCACCTGATTGATCTCAACGGCTTCCTTGAGGGCCTCCATCACGAACTGCCTGACTACTTCTAGGGGGAACTTCGGGGAGTACAATTGGTCGATGTTGGGTATCGGTTCGCTGGAAACACTTGGCATACTAGATGTTGCAATCACAGGGGGTCTGGACGGATCGGATGCACGGATATTTTGTTGTTGTTGTTTTTGTAGTAGTGATTGGTGGTGCATTTGTGCGTAGTGTGTTGGATGCAGGAGCAGGAGCAGGAACAGGATGAAAGTAAAATGAGGAGGCATGAACAATGCTAGATCTCTACGGTGGCGGTCGAGAGTGGCGAGAGAGAGAGAGAGAGAGAGAGATCAACTAACGGGTTAAAAACTCACGTGATTTCCGTCATACGCAGCTGTGGACGCACTGACTCGGTGACCAGAGAGCGCAGCGAATGCTGCATCTCCTCGTCGGCATAGAGCTCCTTCAGCTCAGTGCCCAAGGGCGTGATATACTCATTCTTGCACACCTCCATCGTGGTGGCGTGCGACTCCAGATGCAGGGCTATCAGCAGATCGTAGAAGCCCTGCCGCAGCGGACCGCTCATGTACTCAGAGCGGATGGCATAGAGCAGCTGCTTCTGGTCCACGTGCTGGCAGAGGGCGTGCGCCGCACGGTAGTTGGACTGGTAGCACAACGCCGCATAGAGGGTGAGGGAGTGCGCATGGAAGGACAGCAGCTTGTCCATTTCGATCAGCTCCAGTATGTCGATGCAGCGATCCTCCTCGGGTATGTGCAGGGCCAGCATGGAGACGGGATCCTCGCACAGCATCGACCAGCCGCGTATGTCCGACAGCTTGAGGGCGTGCACCTGCAGCGATGTGTTGGGCACACGGGCCCACTGATGCGGCTTGAGGCACTGCACCTTGAGGCGCGGCGGTGACTGGGGATTGATGTGCTTGTCGCTGGTCGGGAGTACGGCTGCCGACAGGGGCAGTGTGGTGGGTGTGCGACCCAGCTCAATCTGCAGGATCTCCTTGCTGGTGGCCTCCACAAAAATGGCCGGAAACAGTTTGGTGTCCGGCTCCATCATCCAGCGGTGCGAGGTGTCCTTGCCCTCGCACGTGAACCGAATGATGCCCGTGGCCGTGTCCACGAAGCAGCCCACGAACATGCCCTGCGAGGCGCCCTTGCCGGAGGCATCCTGGGTCACCTCGTTGAACAGCTCATCGGCTCGCACCACATAGCAGCTCTGGCGATCGATGCGCTCGATGGGCACCTCGTAGTCATCCTCAATGTACACGGATCCCCGGCGCACCTTGTTCTTGTTGAACTCCCGACTGTGCAGATGATACTGGGTCGTCACCCAGCCCACGTACACGTGCGTGGGATCCTGGCCGGGGAATATGCGCACGCCGTAAAAGTATTCGTTGATCAGCTTGAGGCAATCGGCGTCGAACATCTCATTGCCCGACGACTCCACCGGCGGTTGGCCCAGATTCGAGGAGCTCAGCTGCTTGGGTCCCTGCTGCTGGGCCTGTTGCACCGGACTGGGCGGTATCTCCGCCTAAAAACGGGAATTAACTCGATTAATCCTTACATTCCATTCCTTACTCCCGATACTCACATTGTTCAGGCGCAGTGTGGGGGCACGGGTTGTCATTTGCTGGTTGACCACATTCCGGCCATGGGCCACCGTATTGCGGCGCTCCAGCGATGTGTCCAATGCCCTGGAGCCCATTTTCTCGCGGCTCTGATCGCGCGACTTCTTCGAGAAGAACTTGAATGGACTGCGGCCGCGCTTCTTCTTGTCGTCGATCTCCTCGCCCAATCCGTTCATATCCAGCACCGATGTCGATCGCTGCATTTCGTCCAGAGCGGCGGACATGTCGCTCTCGAAGGTGATGTTGCGCGTGAGGCTGCCCTTGCGCGGCGTTCGCGGCGGACGCATCATGTGCTCCGCCTCGGCTTCAGTGTGATCGTCAAAGTTGCGCGTCAGCCCCTTGATGTCGTTCATGTTGAAGCCGCCCTTGAGCATGTGGTCCATGTGGGCGGCCGATTGGGCGTTTTGCATCTGGGCGGCCGCCTCCTGGGCCTCGCGCATCAAGCGATACTGCCGTATCTTGATCTCCTCCCAGCGACGCGACTTCTCCTGCTCGCTGATGAACTCGCCCATGCAGGTGACGGGCAGCGAGAGGCGCAGGAACTCCCAGTTGGCCTTCTCCATCGTTTCGAACGTATTGTGGGAGATCTTCAGATGCGGCGGTGTGTCTGCTCCGCCAGGAATGCGCGTCACATCGATGCGGCAGTCGGGCATCTCCTCGGTATTCTCGAAAATGGGCTGATCCTTCGTATACCAATGGGTCACTGGCCGACGCATGTTCCTGTGCGGAATATTTATATATATTTTCAATAGTTTCAGGCAGATATTCGATATGTTGGATTCGATTTAACTTACACACAGAACGGCTCGTAGCCCTCTTGAAGGCCGCATGTGGTGAAGAACTTCAGCGAGTCCACGTCCTGGCCGTAGATGAGGCGTGCCTTCTGGCCCACGCCTAGTGTGCAGGCGGGCACAAAGCCCACTCCCTCGGCGGTGACCTCGGCAAAGGTCGTCTCTCCGCCCAGGGCATCCATGAGCAGTTCTCCGTTCAGCGAGAAGCCTGCACAGCACAGCACACAGCAATTGATTAGAGTTAATGGATGGAGTTACAGGGCATACTAAATCTAAACGTATCTAAGCCAAGAACCAAGCAGCCTATTTCTATTGAATTCCGAATGGGGGGGCGGAATCCAACAAGCAATTAAAATTCCTCTAGCATATTCGTGCGGATTAATTTGCATTAGAATTCAGTTTCAGTTTCGGTTTCGGATTTGAATTTTGATTTGCAGCCTTGCAGTACTTATTCAAATGTTACATACGTCTGGACGAATGCGTTTAGCTTGGATTAACTTTAGTACGTACTGGAGATTAAAGCTAGGTAAGTATTAGGTTTAGGAAATCACAAGCAGACTATAATAATAAATGTACGAGTGAGTAATCGGTGGTTAGCTCTCATGCTAAATATTGTACATTGATTATTGATTGATATTTGATTAGTAATTACTAATTACAGGCAGTTTAATTAACAGAGTGAGTGAGTGAGAGAGAGAGAGAGAGACGAGTGAGTAAAAAGCTTTAGATGGGTCTGATGTGTTGTCACCTTCTCCTCCGGCCACTTAGGCCACTCAGGCACTTTCCTCACACGCTTTGCGCTTCTTGTGTACGAGTATTCCAAGGTAACAATATTCATGTGACATGTTTTGGACGTTAGAGCATTGGATTGGTTTGGTTGGTTCAAAAATGATGTACTACAAAAAAGCGCTGGCTATAAAAGCTAATGGAACTGAAATGCATTGGTGGCAGAGCCCTCGCAAATAACCCGCAACATTCACCAAAAAATTTGAAAATTAATAATCATAATAAATGGGGTATTTAGCGGATGCGTTGAGCATTCAGTTTGCTGTAGCCAGCGTATGTCTGTGTATTTTTTGTCCGCTGCCCAAGGCATCTGGTGGAGGAGGTTATTTGCGAGCTCCGTTTATCCTATTCTGTAATGATTTAAATGCTGATCTAATGCAGCTGCTTGACGGGGTTTTGCTAGGGGCATTGGGTTGGGGTTTAGGCTACTGGATTTTCCTTCCACATTGCTGGATGGGGGTGGGGCGGGGGCCGCCTTCAACACTCGACTGGTTATGGTTCTCGTTCTGGTTCTGGTTGCACTTTCTGTTTCACGTTTAGTAGATATCAAAAGCACGGAATAGTACAAAATACATTCATTAGAATGGTGGGCAGGGGCGTGGGGTGTTTTCACATTACAAAAGTACAAAGATAGAGATATAGAGAGAGAGAGAGAGAGGGAAGCTTAGTGGATGTTTCTTACTAATTGTGTGATCGGCTAGGTCTAGAAAGACCCCAACTATGTCCCCGGGTCCGCACTGTTTACCAAAGGATTCACTGTTGCCACCATAGACTTTCTCTTCCTAAATTGAATTTGAGAATATAATTTTCATAGGTGATAGATAGATACATAGATAGTTCCCTAGTTGAATGTTCTGCTTTATCTGGTTAATGATCAAATGTGTGAGAGAGAGAGAGAGTGTCGCTAAATGAACAAATTAGGAAGAGAACTAAAGACTCTTCGATTAGGTAAAGTAAGAAAAATGAGTTAAACAAAATGCGTAAAAAATTAATTAAATCAACGTGGATTGATAGTGGCAGTGCGCGCTGGCAGTGCGTCTACGGGTCCTTACTGATGGTTTGCTCCTTGACATCGATGAAACAACCAATGACATCGCCAGCCTCATACCGCACCCCAAAGTGCTCAATGGATCCGGCATGCATTTTGGTCACCTATAATCATGTGGGGGTTTCAGAGGGGGTTTTCAATCATCGATCTTTGCATTTGCATTAACGCCCGCACTTAACTAAGGCAGCAGATCCCTTGCCTGCTTCCTGCCCTACAAACGAGCCCACACCGATGCCAATCCGCCCCCACTGGAGCGGGGCAGGGCGGGCGGCATACTCACATTGTGTCCATCGAAGGCCCAGCTGGTGTCCTCGCTGCCCAGCATGGCACCCGGATAGCAGTCAGCCCGCGCCCAGCCAACGCGCATTGGTCCTGCGGTGAGGACCTCAAACTCGAAATACCACTTGCCGGAGGTCACCGCATAGTTGCGCTCCACGCGATACGTCCGGAAGGCGGCGTACTTCAGGCGCTGGGCTTCGGCCAGCAGGGCTTCGGTGCCCTCGCCTGTGGGCGGATCCAGCACGTAGCCATAGACCAGCAGCGTGCGCACCGTCTCCGAGGCGGTGTCCCGATTGGCCTTCTTGATGGCCTCATCCACCTTGCCATAGGGCACCAAATGGGGGCTGCGATGGTTGTCCGAGTCCTCGTTGAGGCCATATGTCCAGCCCTGCTGTATGCGCTCCCTCGCCCACAGGTTATGCGTATTCTCGGCCAGCTGATCGACAAGCTCCTCCAGCTTGGGCGTGAGGGTGACGGCACTGAGGTCCAGCGGTGCTGGCTTATATCCATTGCCCTGCATGAAGATCTCGTTGGGCAGACGCACCGGACGAATGCGTGCGGGTGGCTTGTCCATCGTTATGTAGTAGCCCAACGAAATGACTGTCCTGGAGGTCGGGGAAGACGAATGGAAACTGTTAGTAAGGGAAACGCATCAGCGGACTAGTTGAGTGTCTCACTTGAGTGTTTGTACAGCCAGTTGATTGTCGTAACGCTTCTCGGCTGCTGGCAGCTTCTCGAACTGCGTAAGGCACGGATGAATGCGATGGTAGTCGTCGCGATGTTCGCCCCACGACCAACCCGCCTCGATCTTATTGAGGGCCCACATTTCGTGAATGTTCTCCGCCAGCTTCTCTTTGATTTGGTCCACAGAGCTGGGCAGGGTTACGCCCGTGGTGTCCACGGGCTTGGGCACAAAGGCCGTGTCGTCCTCGATCAGCCAGGGACCGGCCAAGACGTTCTTGTTGAGATTGCCAAAGTAGAAGCACGGATCCAGGCTGAGGATCTGGTGCGGCATCAGGCACTGCACCAGGGCCGAGAAGCCCGATGGGTGGGGCATACTTGAGGCGGCCATGATCGCCGCCAAACAGGAAGCGACAGCTCAGCTTCGAGGAGCAGCTCATCACCGGAAAGAACATTCCGTCCAGATTGAAGTCCCTGAAGCAGCCGCGCACTTTGACGCCGTTGAAGGTGAACGTGATGACGGGCACCGAGAGATCTATGGCCACGCCAATGACATCGCCCTTGCGGATGAAGGGCTCCTCGGTTATGGCATCCATCACCAGGGATTTGCGTCCGCCCGTCCACATGTAGGCGCCATCGAAGCCGAACGAGTACAGATCATCGCCCACGCCGTTGCCGCCCCACTTCTTGCCGCCGCCCGGATATGGCACATAGCCGGAGGTGTTGGCCCAGCCAATGCGCAGATGGGGCATCATGTGGGTCGTCTGCTCGATGTGATCCATGGTGATCTCGAAGTACCACTTCTGGTACATGGACGAGCCGTCCACGCGCCCAACAAAAATGTTCGGCCGAATGCTGGCCACATGGTCCACGAGCAGCGTCTGCAGCAGCAGATTCTTGCCCGGCAGCAGGAAGTCGCAGATGTTGTTCTGGGAGGAGCGCACGGCCACGCCATTACCGACGCACAGGGAGCACAGGACATCGAGGACCTTGGGGTCACGTCCATGCTTCTCCAGCAGTGAGATAATCACCTTGATATGCTCATCCCGCATCATGTTCAGGGCCTCGGGCGAATCGATGAGCACACAGTGGAGCACATCCAGCATTCCAGAGCCCTCGCTGGAGGCCTGCGAGCCCAGACGCGAGAACAGCCAGTTGAGGCGATTGCTATTCGCAAACTGAGCGCAGTTCGTGTGATTGCCCTTGATGATGGCGGCCAGCAGTTGATAGAGGTACGTGGAGATGAGGTCCCAGCTTTGGCCGGTCTCATCGCCAGCGAGAAAGCTGGCCAGGAAGCCCTGCGACGTGATAATATTGATCTTGTCAATGGCCTCCAGTATCAGATTGAGAACGCCCTCCTCCTGAAACAGATCCTGGCGATTGCGCAAGGCACGGAAACGATTCTGTTTCTCCTCGTGTTCTAATTGTAAATTGAAAGATTTGCATCAGCTATAGCTGAATGCTACACATATTTATCGTCCGTTGCATACCCATATCGTCCTCTGGTTGCGAGAAATAATTGATCAAGTCCTCCAGGCACATGACCATCTCGTTGAGGTTCACCTTCTGGAAGAACACCGAGTGGCGGCGATTCGATTGCAGCGTCTCCAATGCCCTAAGCAGAATTAGTTTGCATTAGTTTTTCTAGTGATTTTATGGGAATATCTTGGGATATTTACGTGATAAACTGAGTGAAGAGGCTGCTGCATTTGCGGATGACACGCGCCGTTTTCGATTCCTCCTCCTGGGAGCGTGAAAAGTCAAGGCAATCGTCCATTTTGCCCTCCTCGTGGAGAATGGCCTGCTTCTCCTCGACCTTTGCCGACGCCCTTCTTCTTTGTCTCGTAGCTCTTGTAGCTGAGCCACAGGCTCGTCTCGCAGTGCTGCACAATGACGGTGGTGTCGCCGTATTTGATGATCGGCGATCCGATCACTTCCAGATCCTTGTCCTCGAGCACCTTCTTCTCGTCGTCCTTTTCCTGCCTGAGGCAGAAAGTCGTCGTGGCAATCGAAGCCTCCTCCTTCTTCACCAGAATCAGCTCGTTGCTATCGTTGACGCCCAGATAGCGTCCCGTGGTGATGTGGCGAATGCGCATGGGATGGTACCAGTTGATGAAGCCGCCCGTCCACTTGGTGCGCGCCAATTCCAGGCGCCACAGCGAACGGGCCTGGGCCATGACCACGCCGCCCTCGTAAACGACAATGCTGCAAGGACACGGGCAGAGGGTTTGATTAGAGTCTGGCGGCAGAGGCATCGCATCGCTGGTGAGTAGATTCTTACTTTTGACCCGCCTCACGACCCCAGGTGCTTGGTATGGTCAGGCACTCGTCGCCGCCGTGAAAGAAGCGTAGAACGTCGCCGCCAAAGACATAGCCGACGTACTTCATGCGCGAGATGCCCGTGCCGTAGGGCTGGACGGACCAGTGGGTGACATGGAAGCTGGCATTCACAATCGACTGCTCGTTCTCCTTGGTCGTGTGCAGGTAACGCTCTGTGGCCACTGACACCAGGATCAGATCATCGCCGACGCGCACCTTCTCACCCTCGGAGCGCTGTTTGCTCGCGGGATGCACTGTCCACCAGCAGGCCTCGCCCTGGCTATGCTCCTGCAGACCCACATCGAAGGATAGCTTATCGTTGGACGACGAGGTCGACAGACAGGCCAAGTACTGAAAGTATTTAAACGTTAATACGAGTCCATACTCGTGGGTGGTATACTTTAACAAGGCGACATGGCACTTACCATATCGCTGTTGTGATGTCGAAGCAAAATGGCATTGCCGTAAAGCAATGTCCTATGTCCCGAGCCGGTACCTTTGCCCTATCGAATGTCGGGAAATTATTGATTAATGATCTCTGAATCTCTGAAGAGTGGCCGCAAATACAAACTACTTTCTATTTGCTACGGCGCAAGGAGCAACTGGGAGCCAGGGCTAAGGTATTTAAGTTCCAAAAATAGTTACTCTACTAGGGTTAGATTGTCGCTTAAGATGTGTTTGCGTTTGTGGGGGTTACGGGATTAGCTGAACGTAGCGGGTCAGTACAATCAGACAAATTATTTGATCTTTCTCGGGGATAACTCTTCAATAAAATCTATACTTATTGCTTACACCACAGTTCCATTAGCAGTAAGATAATGCATTGATTTAATGTACAAATTTCCCCTAAGCGAACGGACACCACAAAAGTTTCGGGATTGTACAGTTGTGCACATGGAATGCTAATGGAAACGTGGCATAACATGTACAAATATGTATTTTTGTTTCTTATGGAGAGAAAGAGAGCGCTTAAAGATTATATTCTCGTAAAGAGAAGCAGCAACGGAGCGATACAAAAATAGCGAGCGAGAAAGTAATAGCACTACAGACATTGCACGGACAAAAGTGAGACAGAAACAGAGTCGAATAGAGACAAAGAGAGAGAGAAAGAGATAGAAAGAGAAGCGCGAGTACGAGTTAAGAAGAAGAAGAATTTAACGGTATACTTACAACTTGACTATCCTGTTTTTGTGGGGTTTTTTATAGAACAAATTTTGAAAAAACAACGAAAAATTGATAGGTTACAAATATGTAGAAGAATAGGTAGGGAAAAGTGAGAGAGAGAGATATCATGCAATAGAATATTTCCGTAATACATCAAAGTATTATTCAGTATTATGTGTGTGTGTGTGTGTGTGTGTGTGTAGGGGGTGTTTGGGGTAGGTAGGAGAAGAAGCGAAATGGATCACTGAGCACAACATAAAATAAGTTTGGATAAAGTAAAAAATTTGGAGGTTTATTTTTGGTTTGAGAATCCCTAATGAAATATCTGTATATGTCTCGTACAGATGGATTGGTGTTTTACTTACAGTCTCGGAACCCGCCGCCGTCACCAGCTCCTGCAGGGCACGCACCGACAGTGCCTGCTCGATGACGAACACACACTGCGATAGATCCGGCGGCACATTCTTATCGGCAATGTTCTCGAGGAAACAATGCCGATTACCAAATCCCTCGGCGGCCAAGCAGACACGTTCACCCGTCGCTGTGCACGAGAGTGTGACCATGTCCTCCTGTAATTGTATTTAGATGTTGAGTGGAAAGTTTAATGGAATTCGAGGAATGCTTAGGGAAGGGAAGGCAAGGGCAGGAATAGTGGAGAATGGTGGCTGCTAGGTAACAATTAAGTCGTTAAGAGGCCTAAAGTTCGGCTGCAATTTTAATGAGACTTTGGCAACAATCCCAACCGGCAAGCTACCACAATACCAATTGGCATTTGCCCCACACACACGTGCGCCCTTTGGGGACGGGACAGGTCCAATTCCACATTCACATCAAGCAGTGGCGATGCACACGCAAATTGAGGGAATTGTTACAAGGCACTGCAAATGTGCAAATGAATGGGCAGGCGGGCAGGCAGGCAGGCAGGCAGTCAGGGCAGAACACAGTAGGGACTCTCAGACTCCGGACATGGACACGGATGCCACCGCCCTAACCACGGGCCTCCACTTGGATGTGATTTGCGTTTTGTGTTATGTGATGGCATGGGATGGGGATGGCGATGGGATGTGATGTTGTGTGTAGTAGTCGAAGTTAAATGAACGGTAATGGATTTCGAATCGAGCAATTTGCATAATTTAAATGCGAATGAAGTGCCTGCCGAGCGAGTGCCTGACACAGCAGCTTCACTACTGTCCTTTTGTACCTCGTCTCCATACCCTTGTCCTAGCCCGATCAGCATGCCGAAAACTGTTTAAAATTTAAGCTTGACCACATTCACACACGCCCACAAACGCCCACAGAAATAAACTTGGCTCTAAAAACTGCAGCTCATTGACGAAAATTTGCATTTGACTTCCATTCCGAATCCGAGAAAATGTTTTTGCAACCTTGCACTTTTCCGGTCAATGGATTTGTGAAACCGCAAATTGTCTCCAACAACAAGGAGGCGGACAGACACATACACATTTAAAGGACGCAATTCCCTTGGCCCCCATATTTATTGAATTACTGCTGTGGGATGCTGGGATTCCAAGGGACTGGCACGCAGACATGTTTACGGATACTTTCATCTCGAGAACTTTTGCCCTCAAACATATTTATTTATTGCGGCAAGGTGTCGTCGTTTCTGCTGACCCTCACAGTTGATGTGGACGGGGGCTAGCAAAAGGGGAGTAGGAACAGGAAGTTTCACTATTTACTTATACCCCATAATGACTGTCATTTGGAGCACCAGCTGTGGGCATTGATATATAGGAGCATTTGTCAGCTGACGATGTGTTCATCGCCAGGCTCCTCCTCCATTTGGGGAGGAATCTATGTAAAGTGGAAAATGAATCCCAAACAACAAAAAAAAAAGAGGCCCCCTTTTGGTGACTGTGATTGAATTTGTGACTCGAGTTTTGTATTTATTGCGTGCCATAAACAAAAGTTAGGGTCGCCCATAAATATGCATTACTGATACACTGAGGGACGGAACATCTTTTATGGATTGGCCCATCGGTGGGCACTCCTTCTCGTCCTCCTCATTCTCCCCATCCGACGACGACGCCGCTTTGTCGCATATTTTATGATACCAATTGTGAAAAATCCCCCATGGATTTTATTGAGTGGACGTAATTGATTTTAGATGATCTCCCTTAAGGCCGGGATTGCCTGTCAGTGGCAGTGTCCGCATAACCCCTGCACCGTTACTCACCGTTCTCAGGAATGAGACATCATCCTGCTCGGAGCCACCTTCCGCTTCAGCCATTTCGTTTGGTTAACGCCAACGACTGCAGCGCCTCCAGGCAAACAAGTTCAACCCAGCAGCGTAGTGTATTTAGTTTGGTTGGGAATTTCCCTTTTCAGCCACTCGAATCGCTTTTCTTTTCCTTGAAGAGAATTAAATCGTTTTTTTTTTTAATTTTTATATTTGTTAGTTGTTAGTCACTCTCTCGTTGCATTATTTAAACACTCTCGTCATGATGCCGAAGAATTCGCTGTGTGGATTTTTGCATGGGATGTCAGAATTTGAGTGAAACGTGCGCGTACAATTTTATTTTGTTTTTCATAGTTTGTGAATTTCTCCCGCTTCGTTTTTGCACACTCGCGAACACACACATCACATATACATATGCATGGGCAAGGAAAGAGATAGAGCTCTCTCTTTTATTCCTTCTCGCACGCTTACACACTAGTCAGTCGGCTCTCTTCCACATTTTGTTTTGGTTTCGCTGTACGAACAGCTGATGAGCCCGCTCTGCTCTCTTTAGCTTTTTTCGCCGCATTTTTTCCTCGTGTCTCACTTTTACCGTTATGTCTGTGTGTGTCACGCCACTTGCTTGAATTTCGCAGACACAAATATGTATGAAATGTAGGTGAAGATATACAATGCACTTGACAAAAATGTGGTTCCTCTTAGCAATATTTGCAATATATGCACTACACTTTACTGACGGTCGTTCAAATTGTCCAATTCCTTTCTACGACTGCAGACAAAGCGATATTCTAAGCTCAGTGCATCGATAGACGTATCGAATGAGGAATCGATGGTGATCCGCTGGCTAAAAAGTGTTTTTAAATACACAATAAGCTGATAAACATGTGAAATAGATCAAAACTCCTGTCTAAATAACTATTTAGTTGTCGTTTAAACTATTTCTACTACAATAATACGAAGCTCAAAACACATCGATAGCTACAGAGCACACGATTGTGTCATCACAACCCGGTAGTGCGATCACTGGTTAAAAGAAAAAACGCGCGAAACCACGCAAGAAAGTTCGCGAGTCATACAAATTAAACAACTTGCTCGCGTTAATAAATGAAAAGTGTGTCCGGACATCAAGTGAAGTGTATAATATCAGCGGCTAATCGAAATCCATTCCATCTAGTGTTTCTTTTCTTTTGGGTAAGTGCCAAAGTTACTTTGTAGGAATGGCGGGCTCGAAATGGCTAATCTTTATATTTAGTATATGTATTGTGTTCAGGTGCTTGTACATATATTCGTGATGTGTGCCGTGCAACATGTTGCCGTTTGACAATCATCCACATACAGAATCACTGACATGATGATGAGTTTTGGGGGGTTCGGATTGTTATAATTAATTGCTTGGTTGTGCGTGGGTTTCGCGTGATTCGTTTTGTTGTATCCTTCAGCCAAGGACTTTCTTTCACTCGTTTTACTGGCGGCATTATGTCTGCAAGACGGAACGCGACGATACGAGATACGCGGCGGGACGCCCCCACTGCGTGGCCATTGGTAATATCCAAGGGTCCGGATGACAACGCAGTGAACGCAGTGCCCCGAAACCAGCTGCCGCCATTTTGCCAGACCGGCGGCTCCCACACCACCCACGTCTCAACCCCGGCGCGCCACTTGGGATTTCGATACGGTTTTTCTTTTTGTATTTTTCAGAAAAGATTTTTTAGTTTTCTTGTAGAATTTGAATTTTCCCCACGAATTGTTGGCGTTCAGCGGTGTCGTGTGTTTATTTTTGGTTTCACCGCCGCACGAACACCGCCCGAAGGCGCACATAGCCGACGAGGAGCGCACACATGTCCAAAAATATCACACGCAAAGGCCTGGGCAGCGCACAAAACTAGAACAATTTTCAGAATTTTTCTCAAATTTTCATATTTTTACTTATTCGATACGGCACAATGATAATTGCACATCTTATGCAATTGGAATCAATCGCACAACCACACTGGAACCCGGGCTCTGGCATGCGGCAAACGGTTGCGCAGCGGGGCAGGCGAAAGAAAAGCATGGATTTTCCACGTTTTCCATCAGTTTCACAGCACCACACAGAACGCACATATAGATTCTATACTCGATGCTGGGGGCCCAGTACGGGGACAGCAGAACCACGGCGAACTTACTTTTCGTGTCGATATTACTCTTTAGACTGACGACGAGCCCCAAACGACGGCGACTACGAGTGCTAAATGTTGAAGACGACCGAACGAAAGAACGAACAAACGGACTGCGGCACGCAACACGCAGCCAGCTTCCGCAGTCGGGAGGCATAGTGGAACAGTGGTTCGTGTGGCACGTGAATTTAAATTGTGTATAAATAGGATGCCATACCTACTACATAACGGCATACAAAAATACGAGTATTATTATTGCAATTACGCGCATTTAAGCGGCTGTGCTTTTAGGAATAAATTATATGAAGTTTACTTAGCTAATCAGGAGAGAAGATTACCCTTATTGTTTATAGACAACAATAAAATGGTTTTTGACCTATGTTGTTCTGGGAAATTTAATGTTTTTCCCCACTGTGCGGCGAGATTTGTCCCGAAGCAGTTTCTCGCCGGCTTTGCCGTTTTGGCCCTGATTTTAGTTCGCCTCATCGCTTGTTGCTTGTTTGCCTGCTGTACACACAAACACACACACTCCGCTCGCACGTACACTCTTTATTTCGCTCCAATTGCTCCCCGGTCTTTCAGCTGCAGTCGTCTCTTCACTGCTTTTGGGGCCAGGAATCAGCTGTTGGCGACTCGAGGAAATGCCAACGACGAGTCGCCTCCACCCGCACACCGAGAAAGCAAAATAAAAACAAATTTTTAAAAGGTTTTTCAGATTTGTTCTTGTATAATTGTCAGCGCATCGCTGTCGTCTGTCTCGGACCCCCCGACACACCGGCTGTTGGCTGGTTTTTGGCTGTTTTGTTGAACGACTGCCAAGACGTCGAGTCTCTGATGATGATGATGCTGTAATAGGCGTGTTTAAAAATAAATCATATGTGGACTATCTATATCCCGTGCATTTGTGGCTAGTATATGTGAATGTGTACACTCATTCAACTTGAACTTGTCAGCTTTTAATGAATGAAATCATATTTTTGCGGCCAAATTCATTTGTTTTTCGAGTGTCTTTTTGGCTTGACAGCGATGCGTTCAGGTGTAACAACTTGAGATGCGATTCATACGAAGGGGCACTAGTCATAGAGAACACACACGTACATTTTATAGGCAGAAGGAAGCGTTTCCGTTTGCATTAAGACTACCCATATATTATTGATTAGAATAGATTTAGCCAAAATTTAAGCATCTTTGGATCTACATCTTCTAGAATCAATGATTTTAAGGATGTAGAGGTCTGAGACATAACCTATTACGATTGCAGGATGAGCCCCAAGCCCTCTGTGTATCCCATAGTCGGAATATCGATTAGTTCTAGCTTTCTTACTGGTTTCTATCTAGTTGGGGGTCGGGTAATGGGAGTGGGCTTAGGGTTTTTGCTATCCGTTCCATGCGCTGGATGCGTAATTTGAATTATTGCGAATTGCATTGCAATTCCTTCCAGGCCATGCACTTGAGTCACTTGGCGGAGGCAGATGGAGGCGGGGCTAGGCCCCAAATTAGCCAAGTGTGAGGCTGCTTGCTGCTGCTGCTGCTGTTGCTCTGCACTGCAACGATAAGCTTGCACCGCCTCGAAATGGCTTTCATGAAAAACAATAAGGATGAGCAGAAAGCGGTGCTTTCTGGTGCATTGAAGCCGCAACAAAAAGGATGTTGCTGCAACTGCGTGCGTGATCCCTGGCATGGGATGATCCAAAGAATTGTGCAGGCAACCGGAAAAGGGAAGATATACTCGTATGCAAACTGCCTTCCATCATTTCCATCTGTATCTGCATCGCTGTGTATCCCTCTAAGTGTGTTTGGGCATTTTGGGTTTTTGGGTTCGCCACAATTCATTGCGATGGTGGGGGGCGGGGTGGTGCACAGCGATGGGGCACTTGGGCGCTACCCCCCGGCTGCCATTTGCGGTTTCTATGGTGCCAGAGCCCCGTAATGGCTGCGGCTTCGACGACCTCAGCTCTCCGGCTTGTTTATGGTGCGGCTTCTTTGATTGTCAGCTGACTATTCCGCCAAAGGCATAATTGCTGTTTAGGTCAGGCGCCTAGGCCCCAGGCCCCAGGACCATTGCTGCGGTCCAGACACAGGGGCTACTCCTTCTCTTCGGTTTCGCTGCCCCCCTGATCCAGCGGAATATTAAATTTAATGATGGAATTTTACAGTGGTTTGCCCCGTTGTTGCTGCCCCACGTGGTTGTCAGGTCGTCGTCGTCGCACACGGCTCCCAACCGCGTCCAAGTTGCTTCCCTGATAATTTGACAATCCTTGCGTCAATGGCCATGACAATGATTATGCCGCCGACAAAAAAAAACTTTTCGGTCGTCTTTGTTTCCTTAGTGACTCTGCGGACTACGGACTCTGGACTAACCTCCACACTTACACCTTCCTCTTCGTATTCCGTCTCTCGCTCTCGCTCTCCCTCTCTTTTTCTGCCTCCCAAAAAGTTTAGCAAACAAAACTTTTCCATTTACTCGGCCAGATGAACTGTTCGAGTACTTGTGACGTGCATTTCCACGCTGTCGCCATTGAGGTTTGTTCCTCAATGGCCATCGCTGCCATCTGGAAAGAACAGTCTCGTCCCTCAGGTAAAGGTAAGGCAAGGAAGGAGGTTCGGGGACTTTTGTCACCTGCATTTACAAAGAAAACTAAAAGAAAAACAGAACCAATTGAATGATAGTTGCATTTGTATACCCTTGAAATGCAATGGATGTAAAATATTAAATATTTAGTTAATATTTATAAATTTATTATATTTCATTGGCAAAAATAATACTTATACAAAACAGAAAGCCTTTGAAGTTTCATAGCACACGGCTTGAAGAGTTTCCTATCAAACAGATTTAGGAGTTTCATGGCAAACAGCTTGAAAAGTTTCACAGCGTTCAGCTTTATATTTTCATAGCAGACAGCTTTTGTGCAGCCACAGCATCTTAAACTCTTTTGATAAAAATACTTAGGCTTGCTGTCTCTGGTGGCAGAGTATTATTGTATGCCACATGCCACGCGGCAACTGCTTTTCGAGCTGCCAAAAACTTTGGTGTCCTGCAGGTTTTATTCGCACTTACTTGCCCGGTCCGCCGCCCATCCCACATATTAATTGAAGGCCCATCATGGCCAGGCTTCGCTTGCTTGCCCGTTTGCCCATTTGTTGAATCAATTTGCGGCAACAACTGATGAGGCAGGCAGCGGTGGGGCAGCACTGGAAGTGGCAACTGAAGTGGAGGTGGCAATGGAAGCTAAAGTTTCCGTAAAAGTCGCAGGCAGAATAGGAAGCCGGGCAAGTGGATGTCGAAAGGGAATAAATCAATCAATTGCAGCAAAAGAATACTTTTGGCCACGCCCTCTTTTCCGGCCGGCGTACATTTTATTTTCCCTGTATTCGGGCTTCATTCCATTGTTTTTGTTTTTTGGTTTTATTTTGCTGTTTGGCGGAACTAATTAACTTCAATTTAAATGAAAAACGAGCTGCTATTTGTGTGAAGCCCATCGAATGAGCGTCATAAAGTCAGTCAGGAGAGAATAATGGCCCGCCCCATCCGGTGGCCCTTCATGCGCCACGCACCCACATGTCCGTGCAATGGGGCGTATACGTAATTTGAAGGAGGCATAAGGCAGAACGCGTCCTGCCCAACGTGCTGAGATGCTGTTAAAATTAATGCCAGCTCGTAAGTTTTACAAGGAATTCAATTTTTTGTTGTCCTTTTTCTCTCTTCTGTTTCTCTACCACACCGGATAGCAAGACGGATAGTGGTGTGGAGAAGTCCTTGCCTTTATTGGACTCCTGCCTGTCAATGGAAAGTTTTGCCATTAAATTGTCTTTTGTCGCCCCTTAATCGGTTCAGCCCCTTTTTGTCACTGGATCAGGAATAGGGAAACCTGCTGAACTGAACACTGAGCCACTGACAAGGAAAAACATTTTGAATGATTTTGGTATTCATTTTTCGTTTTTATATTTTTATTCAATTATTAACAGATCTCGTTTTAAAAATGCAAATAGGTTCCATATGCATTACATTCCATATTTTTTCGGTTTTTCGTTCGTTCGAGAGTTTTTTTTGTTGCTTTTCTTTGTTTTGTTTTTGTTTACCTTTTTTTATACAATTTATCAGAGATGGCGATTGCGTCTATGAACTATGCATTTTGTTGTGTGTGTGTGTGTGTGTGTATGTTTTATTTCTTATAGATCTTATGCTTTATGTAATTATTGTTTTCCCCTGGCGGCTACTGTACAATGCTCTAGCCTTTGTCTATATTTAATCTCAGAGCTTAGACATACATACATAAACAAACACTCACATACCATTGCCCTGTTACACTTTAAGTTTGGTTTTCAATTAACATTTAACATTAATGCTTCATCTTAAATCTTTAAGCTAGATTCTGGTATTTCAAGTCTTGTGTGTCTTCTGTTTGAATTTTACTCTCAAATGATAGATTGGGGGGCTACAATACATAGATGGGTGTAACTTAAGCTTAATCATACATACATACAACAATTGAACATTTGTTTATTTAAATAGAGAGAAAGAGAGAGCGAGAGACAGAGGGAAACAATTAAGCAGCACATTGTTTCTATTTTATATGTTTTTTCTTTGTTTAACAAATATATCTCTTTGGCAAAAACGTACAAATCGAACAACTTGGATATTCGTTAATTGTTTTCAACATAATAATTATCTACAATAAGTCTTATTTCGTTAAATGGTAATTCCTAAACTAATATGAACTATAAATATAAATACGTATTCAGCTCAAAAACAATGACAAACAAACACAAAACACAATCGTCAGAGTTGCTCTCCTTCAGAAGCATGTGCGGGGAAGACATACAAGATTCGGGCGCTCTGGGGCGCTAAGAATGGTAAGATATAAAGATACTTTTACAAGATACTCGGTACTAGCCAATCAATAATTGAATATTGAGTGCAATCGCTTAGAAGCGCATTATTCAATCAGTTCCACTGGACAGATTTCCCTTTAAGCGAGTACGAGATACTTTTGACGATGTTCTGTGCTGCCAATGGAGCTGTGGTATTAGTTATAGCTATATATATATGCATCTATATAGTACTATATGTTCTGTCAAGCACCGAAATGTTTTGGTTCGGGGTTGAGAGCGGGATTCTAAGAGAGAGAGAGAGATAGAGTTGTGAGTCGCGAGATTCTATGCTACGTTTTACATTTGACATTGCAATCTGCAACGTTTTTTTTCTGTTTTGCTTGTGGCTGTGTGTTTGTGTGTGTGTGTGTGTATCGATATACCTGCATTTATCCTTTCATTATCGTTAATCGTTTATAGTTAATTGTCGTATATAGGTAATCGTTCATCGCTTGTCATCGCTAATAGTATGTTACAATTGGAAAAGTGTGTTTCATTTAATTATAATTTTATTTTGTTGTTGTTGTATATTTTTGGCTTGCTGATTGGATGAGTAGTTCTGACATTGAATTCGGTTTTTTTTACTGCGTTTCTTAGCTACTTATATTTATCTATATTCTACACATTTCACACACGAGTAAATGCTAATTGTTAATGCAATTTTGGCCGCACTAAGAGATGGGTAATAAGCTATACAATACACGTATCTATAAGTTATAGAGAGTGGGCTAGTTATCCCATTTGTATCCTACCAGTGTATACCTGTGTCTGGTTTTTGGCTGGCGGCAGCGTTCCCGTTTCCATTCCCTTATTCGTTTTGTTTTCTTTTTATTCGCAAAAATTGAATTAATATTTAAGGGGCATATGCCCTCCCTTGCATCCTTCCATCCACAGCATTATAATGCCTCGAATTTTCCTGCTCATTTAACTTTTATCTGTGGCAAGTGCAATCACAATTATTCAATAGCGGAAATCCTCAGCAGAAAAGGAAGTGATACGTACGTACACTGTGTGGGCGTGTTGGAAGTACACACAGATACACTTACACACACACACAGACGCACACAATAGTGGCTTCATTTTCATTTTAATTCTTAATTCCATTTTCAGCATTTCGCGCATTTCTCTTCATTTCTTTTTCTGGTTGGATTTTGTTTTTTTTTTCATTTTTCTCCAGCAACTTTCGAGGATATCCTCCTTTGTCGTTGTCTTTGTCTTTGGCGGGAGGTTTTCTTTTTGCCTTTGTCTATGCGTTAATTTGAAAGATAATTTCACTTTTAATTACACAGTCAAGCGAGTTTTCCTTGGGTTTCCTTTACCACGCCCTGCCACCATCATCTTGAAATTCCCCAAAAATCAGAGCAGAGCAGAGCTGAGCTGAGCAGTTATTCATTTGTGATAATCCACAGCAGACATAGCTGCGGAGGAGCTGCTGCATTCAATTCAAGTCCCTCCATACGAGTATCTCCAGTAATTACAACTAAATGAATATTAAAATCCACACACACATCTCGCTCTGTCTGTCTGTCTTTCTATCCGTTTCAAGGAGCTGGCACTGGAATTGGAGCTGGAGCAACTATGCCCCAATGCTGGGAGATCTTGGAGAGCTAGAAAGCCAAAGACAAAGCCACTGGCATTCAAGAAGTGAATGCCACAGAGCGACTGTGTTTTATGCTTTTCGCCTCAACAAGGCTTCAACAAGGGTCCTAGAAATTCTCAGATTGTCTTCAATGCCACATATAATGGGCGTCCCCATTCCCATTCCCATTCCGATTCTCAGTTCTAATTCTAGTTTCCCCCACCCCACCACAAAATCCAAAGATGGGGAACCATGTCACGCTCGCTGAACTGCGACGAGTGGCAAATGAAAACTGTTTATGTGCGGCAAAAGTTCCACTCCACTCCACTGCGACCTGGTACTCGATGAATGCCTTCTGAAGGATATGCTTCTGTGTGACGTGACTGAGGGGCGTGGCAGAGCGCCTTGCCATCTGCGTGGCGTGGGGGATCTGGTATATCTGGTATGTAATTATCTTTTGCCATGAATGTGTTTACAGAAGAGTCTGAATAATGAATTTCAAGGCTCCTACTTACGCCCACAATTATTGCAATTGGATCAATGGGGCAATATTGGTTAATAACAATGCAATGGGAAGAATTAAATATCAAAGTTGATGAATATATGTTTAATATTTCGGTGGATGGTTTTCGAAGGTTTAACCCTTTTTTCCTTCTTGGAATTCTGGCGAATGGATGTGGATGGGGCATAATTAATTCCTGTTGCTGTTGTAACTCTGCAAATCCCGTTTCTAGGGTGTCTGTCTAGTCAAGAGTTCTGCTTTTTCTGCCGCCACAATTGTCGAGGGGGGGTGGTGGTGCCTGTCAATATTTTCTAGAAGCTGGGGAGCAACTTCTAGCGGCTGTCAACCTTCAACTTTGGGCGACCATGCGACCATGCTCCTGCTGCTGGTTGCGCCGTCCAGGGCAATCACGTGCCCAGTCGACTTGAGCCCCGAGCACGCCCCAGGGAGCTGTCAAACGGCTTTGGACCGTTTCGCGTTCCACTAAAGAAAATTTCAAATTATTTTCACTTGCTTTCTGCACACCCTGGGCGCTTGGTGGCGCCTTTCCCACTGCCATTGCCATTGCGCCTCTGTTGAACGTTTTTGTTATTCCTGCTGCCGGCTAATTAGTAAAACTCTCTGCGAAATTATGCTCACTCCCCAATCTCCCATCCCCATTCTGCCCTGCTGCCGCCGCTTTTCTTATCTAAATAAACACCCAACCATTGAGTGGGCGGGGGCAGGAGGGGTCTCTGCGCTGGGGCTTTAACGAAAAAAAAAAAAGAGAGTAACAAAAATGTTGGATAAAATTTACATAAACTAATTCGTTGGCTGATTTGAATAAGGTAATGGAAGGAACGCTAGTGACTGTCCGCTGGATAACCGCTGCCGCCAGCCGGCTGCAAACCAACCAGGGAACCCGTGGACACGTAGATGGATGGGGACACTGGATGCCGTCAGACAGAAGAGAAAGCTCCTAGACTACATCGCTTAGATATATATTTGTTGTATATGTTAGGTAGGTTGACGATAGGTTAACTTCATAGCTGCGTGCTGTGCCCCGCGCAACTCCAGTCCGGGGCACTAGTACCGGGACTCAGTGGCGTTGCTGTTGCTGCTGCAGCTGCTGCTGGTGGCGATTGTGACACCAGCCTCAGCCTACAGCTATACGAGATGCCCGTCCGCATCTGTATAGGCCACTGGGATGCCACTGGCGGAGGCGGCGGACATAGCGGCTCCCCCATTGAAGCTGCTCATGCCCGCTCCCGTGGGGTCGTAGTTGGCGCTGGTGGTCATCAGTAGGTTGCTGCCCATGCCACCGCCCTGCGCTGGCAGATTGAGTATCTGCAGGCTGCCCATGGGCGCGGAAACGGGCACACCCACGCCCACTAGGCTGGCGTTGAGAAGCTGCTGATGCTGGTGCTGGAGCTGGTGCTGCTGTTGGAGCTGCTGCTGTTGCTGCTGGTGCTTGCTGCGGTTGGGATCCTTAAGGATGCCGTGCGGTTGGCGGGGCAGCGTGCTCGTGGCCGCAGCTGTCGTCATGCTGCCATTGAGCATTGTGCTCGTGGTGAGGGTGGTGGCGCTCAGATTGACAGGATGCAGGTCGTGCAGCATCTGCATGGGACTGCCGCTGACTGCTGTCGTGTGGTGGGTGACATCCGGCTGGGGTATTCCGCGCAATATACCGCGTCTCAGGGTGCCCGATCCTCCTGCCGTTCCGTTACCGATAAGCGTCGCTCCGCCATTGCTGGCCAGCAGCGCCGCCGCCTGTGACGTCACTGTAATGGGCTGCATATGGGCCATGGACATGGGTGGGGCGGCGCTGAAGTCCAGGGCTGCTGGGTATTCCTAAAAAAAAACAAGAAAAGAAACAAAGCAGAGCATTAGGAGCATTAGGCGAGGGTGGAGGGTTTTGGCTTAGGCTTAGAACGCATATCAACTCATCCGAAAGCTGTCCATCTCTCTCTCTCTTTTTGTTGGCTCAACGGCTTGCATAAAGAGTGGAGAGAGTGAGAGCGCGATAGTGAGAGTGAGAGGGCAAAAGTTTTCCCATTAAACTGTCGCCCGAGATATGAAACAATGAAAAGCGCAAACAAGAAGAGTTTTCGCGGCTAAGTAGAAAAACAAATATATTTCAATATTCGGGCGGGATGGGTAGCCATCGAATACACACTTATATATCGAAAAAAAAACAAAACATATTCGTACATATTTCACAAAGTGAAAAAAATTTATAAAAATTAAAGCATTTGCATGCGAGCGTACATAAACATTTTTTACTAATGTGTTTATGCTGCTATTGATTAATCAATTGAAATCAATTACATATCTAGGATTTTTTCATATAATTATTATTATAATAATAAATTATTCAAATAAAATTTAAAAGTTATTTCCTCGTCGAATCAAACTAATATGCAAAAAATAAACGGTCTTACAGTGTTAATTGATTTTCGTGTTTGCATCAAAATTATGAAAATAAGATGGGGATTGTGTCTACTTTTAAATCATGGATCAAACAGGGTAAGCAGTGCAAGCAGCTCCGTATATTGCGTTGTTTGTTTTGTTTCTGCACGCGAGTGCATTTGTCTGTGACGTGACTCTCTCTGGCTCTCTCACGCTCGACCGTGTCTGTTCGTGTGCTGGCACGCAATGCACACGCTCCACAATTCTTTGCTTCTCTCATTTTATTTGCTCTCGCAGAAATGATCTTGTTCTCAGCAACAACAACAACAGCAATAGTATCAAATACAAAACTCTTGCGCGAGGCAATTGGAAATAACCAAACGGGACTTTGTCTTTGCATTTTGAATCACAGCTTGGACATGTTTAGACATGTCCGTTCTTGTTGGTATTTTTTGCGCGTGTACAGTTCTTTTGTTATAGGGTAGCAGGGTTTAGGGTATAAATCTGCGAAATCTATCGTTAGAGTATCCTTTGTCCTTGCGAAATCTATCGTTTGAGTATCCTTTGACTAGTTTCTGCTCCCATTCGTTTTATTTTTTCTTTTCTTTTCTTTTGTATGATTCAAAAGTCTGTGAATTCGGGCAATGATTGACTCTAACGATGCCATAATTATGACAGCTTTTCAGTCCGACACCAAAAAAACTTTTTAAAAGAAAAACTACGAGTACGACTACGAGTAAGAGTACAAATATCGTTACTTTTGTTTGTTGGCTGATTTGTTGGCTGTGGAGGGAGGCAAGGAGCCAAGGTAGAGCATAACCATGAAGCAGATAGAAACGAACTGTCTACAAGTGAGTTTCTAGTTGAATTGACATGACACTTTGTCATGTTGTCAGCCACCTGCCAGGCAGCCAGCCAGCCTCGGACTCTGACCGAATAGCAGCAGCAGCAGCAGCAGTGCAAAGAAGTTTTCCCCCACGTAGCAACTTTCAAGTTTCTAGTTTCCAGCTTCAAAACTCTCAACTTGTGCACCTAATTGGAATATCAAGCAGAGCAAAGTGAATCGAACACACAGTGCGGCACCTTCAATTGTTTGGTATCCACTGAAGAACGAAAGCCACCATTCGCCTGCCAGGGATTAACCTGGGGGAAGGAGCATTGGTGCCGCACTCTGAACAACACATTAGAGCCGCCACCCTCGGCACTGATTAACATGGTGCAGGGATACACACGGACCTACCAGCGGACACTTTGTATCAGTTTACAAAGTTAAATTGTCTTTAACGAAAACTTTGAGCCGCTGCTGAAGTTGAAGATGGGGTTGGTTGTTGTTGTCCTGTGGGTAGTTTAGTGATAGGATAGGGACAGGGATACAGACAGGGCAAACTGTAGAAGGGGTTTTGCTGCACACTCCCCAAAAACTTTTTGGGCCACTTAAAGGCTTTTGTATGCCGCGTTTGCTAATTCTCCATGTTTTTTTTTTTGGGGTGTAACTTCCGAGGCTCCCAGGGTCCCTGGCTCTGGGGTGTGGTCCGTGTCCGTGCCTCATTATTTGCTGTTGCTATTGTTGGTACGGCGTGTATTGTGGCTCTGGCGAGAAGTTCATTTTGTGTAAATAGAATAACCAATTGGCATTGGGGGGGCACTCGAGCACAAGCGAACCAAACCCCCCGCCCACCATAAAAAGAGCGCACAAAACTTTCCGCATTAAGCCACTAAACTCGAGCGGCGCCAAAGTCTATGAAGAAAATATTCACAGATACAGCTACAGAACGCGGAGCGGAAGCGGTGGATGGTTGGGAAATTAAATTATGGTCCCTGGACTGGGTGTGGGTGTGGGTGTTAGATGTGGTATCCCCTTATTTATTTAATCGTCACATCAGCTGTGCCACTCATCCGTTCTTCCATGAATTTTAAAACAGAAATAAAAAGCAAAAAAAAAGCAAAACACTTTGGTATCTCGAATGCGTAAAGTATCTGACGAATGTCGGATGGTTCGTTGAAACTGCTTCTGCCGCTGCCGCTGCCGCTGCTGCTGCTTCTGCTGTTGCTGACATTTCCCAGATTCCAGATCCACAGTCCACAGAATGTCTGACAATGGGGGCTGTGCTGTCCTGTCTGGTTGAAGAGGAGGGAGAGGGGTACGGCACGCAAAAACTAATTGAATTTAAAACTGTGCAAAACTCAACTTAACAAAGTGAACCGTAGTTAAGTTGTCCAGTGAAAGTCAGGACCCGGACCCAGACCCGGACCCGGGCCCTATCCCTGCAGCGATCTGCTTTTCTGTTCTTCTGCTCCCCTTGCTGCTGCTTGCCCCTCCAGCTGCTGCTCCATGTGAGTTGAGTGCACGTACAACTGCCAACAGCTGAAGTCCACATTCACATTGGGACCCTGACGGCGTGCGTCTGCAGGCAGTGCCAGCATTTAACTTATCAACGACGAAACCAGCTAAATGAAAGCCGAGCATTTTCGAGATAATCTGTGAGGGGAATGGTGGCTGGGGGGGGTGTGAAAACTGCAAAGGAGGAGCTCTCTCAGTTCGAGTCCAAAGTTGGCAATAAAATACAAATTGCCGCTTAAATAGTTACAAGACACACAATACTCCGCCCCTGCCACACAAATGTGGATGTGGGTGGGTGTGCCAGTGGCGGGGGGTGTGGCCACAACTTGTCTCAAATTTAAGTTTTGTTTCGGGTGACCCCTGACGCCCAGTCGCTGCCTGCATGGCGGAGCCCAAATGGAGACAAAGACAAATCGCATCGAGAGGTAATTAGTTTGCACTCCTATGTACTCCTTGGAGAGGTTTAGCGATCGAGTTGCCCATCGATTGGTTGCCCGAGTATTTGCCCAATTTTACCAATTAATTGAATTCGGAATGTTTCAGTTTTGAGGCAATATCTGTCAGTGGCACATCCTTCGACAGTTAATTAAGGACTCACTTCGTTTGGGCCTGCTCATTCGTAATTCATTCATTTGGCTGTCATAAATGGAAACTTTGCGTCGAAAGGAGGCTACCAATCAATTGATGGCTATTGATACGATTGATACGAATAATTCGATTGCGGCATCCCAATGGATGAGCCCCAGCTGCCTGCCTGCCTGCCTGCCTAGCTGCCTGCCTGTCTTCCTGCCTGCCTCCGCCCCTCTGGCGTGTGGCAAACGATTCCTAAAACTTTTGTTAGATTGCCATTTGCGGCGCGGGTTTTTCCTTTTGTTTTTCCCCGCACTCTATGTCTGTGTGTGTGTTTATGTGTCTGTTTTGTCAAGTTTTTCAATTGAAATTTAATTTGATTTACTGTTATAAATTGTCGTTATTCATTTACTGGCCCATACGCCAGGGATCCGAAGAGAATCAAAGAGACAGCTGCTCTTCGAAAAGTAATTTAGTTCTAGGCCAAATGTTTTTGGCCAACCACGCCGCTCTCTCTCTCTCTCTCTCTCTCTCTCTCTTTCGCCCCTTCGCACTCGCTGGTATATTTTGTAATTTTTTTCTAATGATGTTTATCAAATAATTCAATTTGGCTTCCACACAAAAGCATTTCTTATGTGGCAAAGGCCGCCCACAAGCTGCACACAGAAAGCGGAAGGACCTTCCGCAAGCACTGTGAAGTGGCCCACACAGATATACATATATATATTATATATGGTATATTTATATGTATATATAGTGGAGTGGAATTGTTGACCAAACTAAACTGAAATTGAATTTTTCTCCCTCGTTGACTAAAAACCGCAAACAAAAGGTTTAGAGTCTCATGTCCTCCATGTCCCATGGGGAGGAGCGCCTGGACACTTTTTGCCACATCATTTAACAGTGCCGGATCTGTGCAGGATGCGGCAGTGGAAAGATCCTGACATGGGAATGGGAATTGAAATTGAAACTGGGACACAATTGAATAAGTTAACAAATCGTATGAGGCCCATAAATATGGTCGACAGCTAAAGCATAGATATTATTATATTAGCCAAGTTAAAGCGTGTGCAATGTGTGTGTGTGTCTCGCATGTGTCATGGCACTGCTGCCATCTGCCATCGGACATCTGCAGTTGGGCCCCCTTCCCCCGTCCGGCTGTTCCTTCATCTAATTTATACAATTATTGAGCGCCAGAGCGCCAGTTGATATGACACATAAATGGAAGCGACCATCGCAGGACAGGCCAGGACAGGACAGGACTGTCAACCACCACCCATATCGAGTGTCGTCTTATGCTGTCGCATTTGCACCCCTTTAGTGCCAGAAGTCATCATCATGCCACCCACAGAAGATGCGCAAAGTGGAAATCTCAGTGGGGAAAATACGTAAAAAGCCATACATAAATTCTTAAAATTGATTTTCTCATGTTTATTATGAAATTTTGCGGAATTTATATTGGCTTGCAATGGGACAGAAGGAGCCGAAGAAGGTATCGAATATGTGTGTGTGTGGGTGTGTGTGTGTGTATGTAGGGGTAGACCGGTGTCCCTTTGAATGTTGTTTGCTGACATTCCTGGTTTTTTTTCTATTTCAAAAGACATTCAAAAGGCAAAAGCAAACCTTTGGCTGCTGCTGCTGCCATACGCTGCGTATGCGCGATATTAAATTATCTTGAGGAAATAATGTTTGCCTTTTGGTTGTGATGGGATGGGGATGGGGCAGGGGGGCGTGCAACCAACGGCTGTAGCTGAGCTCCAGTTGGAGGAGCTTACTTATAATGCTTTTAAGTTTGTCATTTGTCTATAGACTGTCGCTGTTGCTGCTGCTGTTGTTGCTGTTGCAGCGAAGCTGAAGCGTGGGGATTATAAAAGTCGAAGCGCGTTAAATGCCACAGCAGGGATATGCTGTGGCAGATGTCTCTCTCTCCCTACATCTCACTGCCACACTCTATGCACCGCTTCCCGTTGCCCCACCCTTCCTGATCGATAGAATATACATGTATTTATGGACCAACCCCTCTCGCATGGGTTGGCATGTCCTGGCATGGCAGGATGCAAAATGCCAAGTCTTCCTCTATAAAACTTTGGTTAATTGAGCGAAATAATCCACGGGTGGGTTGGGTTGGGTCGGGTAGGATGGCCACGGATCAAAGAAGGTAACTGCAGATGCGGGCAATTAAGTTTTACCCGGCTGATGGCACTGCCACTGCAGCAGCAGTAACAGCAGCTGTTTGGTTAAGCTTGGGTCTTAGCCAAATCCTCTCCCACATCCCCATAACCCCCTTCGGGCACCCATTGGCGGTTCATTGATCTCTGTATAAAGTAGTGCGGGGAGTAATTGGTTCTGGCACTCACCATTGGCGGATAGGACAAATATCTGTCGCTGTTCATGTTATAGTAGGAGCCATCTGGCGGCGGCGCTGGCGATGGGGACGGTATATAAATGCCCTTGCTGATTAGCATCTGATCATCGCGGCTCATATGGATGGCAGTGGCATTCCCATTGTTGTGCCGCGGATGTGGCAGAGTGCAGGCATTAACTGGAAACAGAGATATACATTAATAAAAAATACGAGACAGTGGGATTTCCCGTTAATAAACTATGCTTTAAACAACAATTTTAAAATTCATTTCAGTCAGTTTTTTTTATTTTTATTTTTATTTTTGTTCAGTGGACATTTTAAACCCACTCTCCCAGTTTGGACAGGTTCTGTTGCATATTATTTTCTTTTTCCCATTCCACATATTTTTTGTTGGCCAGAGTGCTTAAGCTTTGATTGCGGCCATAAGCGGTGCACGGACTCAACTCTCTCTCTCCGTCGACCGCAAATGGTGCAAGCGGCAAGAGGCAATTGAATTTCGATTTTTTGAACTGCCACTGACAGATTTTATGTATTGCCATATCGTGTAGAAGATATGCCAGGAAGATGCACCATATTCAGTGTTGGTGCTGCACGCACTCACTCGTAATCGTAAACATATACACTGAGTGAAAAAAAATGTTCCTAAACTTAAAGAAAAAACTCGCAAAATTAATGGGAAAAAATCTTTTAAAATTTTATTTTATTTTTTTTTTCATTTTTTTTTTTTTGACTTATTTCGCGTTAGACTGATAGATTTACCCTAAGGAAAAAAATGCGCTTATCAGGAAAATTCGAGTTGAACATCATGCACATGCAATGTATGTTGTTTTTGCCGTTATTGGGCTTGAAAAGGTTTCTTGTATTTGTACATTAAATTTTGACTTATTTCCCTTCAGATGAATAATTTAAGGCAAAAGCAGTCTTAACCAGTGAATTTCAAATTCCATAGCTTTCGTTTAACTTGCCACACAAGAAACCTAAATGCCACACATCGCATTTTTGCACTGCAGTGTACGTACGAGTACACATAAATAGATGCAACACTTTGCTGCTGCCTTGGTTCTGCCTGATTTCATGTGCAAACGTTTGGAAAGAAACTGAAAGCGAAGGCCATTAATTGCAATGGATACGATGGGCGGCGTGGGTGTGCTACGAGTACTATGTGGTTGTGCCTGATAAGCCTTCCCAATAAATATGCAAATGTCAATGGAGTCTTTCGACTGGCCATGACTGCTGCTGCCTGCCTGCCTGCTCTGCCTGCCTGCCCTGCCTGCCTGCTTGCTCCTCCACCTTTTTTTGGGGCGTGACAAATTGCTATGACACACACACACACACACACACACACTCATATTCCCACGTTGCCATGCCACATAACACATCGTTCCGCCAGGAGCTTGTTGTAGCCACATCACGGAGTAGATGCTGCTGCCACCGCAAGTGAGATGCTGTCATACGGATAGGCGTAAAACCCGCAAACGTAACAAATTTGATTGTAATTTTCCACAAAATAGGACAAGACACGACTCCAAACCACTCCATCTGGCAGAGAGAGTGAGAGAGAGAGAGACGGCGGAGTAGAGGGTAAGTTCCTGCAGCTAGGCAGCCAAATTTCCTGTTGTTGAGGCTGCCCGCAAAAGTAGGCAACAATAATTTCGTTGCAAAAGTTCGAGTCACGGCAGCAGCGGCAGCAGCAGCGGCGGTGACAAATCGAAGGAAGGAAGGGAAGGGTGGAGAACCGTAAGCTTCTTTTGGGCCATTTTCATCTTGTGGCCTGTTTACTTTTCTTGCATATGTGTACGCGTGCCTGTGTGTGTGTGTGTGTGAGCCATGAATTATTGATTTTTCGATCAGCGCAAAACAAACGAAAGAGCAATGGATCTTTGCCTTTTTCCCCCAAGATGTGCGCTTTTGTTGGTTGGATAATTGTTGCGAGGGTCAGGATGAGATGCGAGCTGGTGGTGCGGGCACTTGGGGAATGGCCCCCCACCCATCACATTCTTTGCATTCATTTTTTATTAATAACATTTGTGGCAAACAGAAAAACAAAAAAACAACAGCAAAACAAAACACTCCAAAGAGTGTTGCCCCACAGCGAAATGGAGGGGTGTGCGGTGCTTGCACTTACTCAAGGTCACGACTGACTCGGAGATTTAGTTGACTTGTTGCCTCGCCCAGCACACCACCACCCCACCGCACTCCACTTCCTTCCCTTACCACACAACTGGCGGCACGTTCATGCCGCTCATTAACAAGGCAACGCGTGGAAAAGTATCTCATTAAAAGAGCGGTGCAAGTTGCCTTGGGTTTTCCAGTTTTCATTTTCACTGTCTTTTTATTTATTTTTGGGTAAATGCAATTGCATTTGTCGGTTGCTGTGGCAAGAGATGCGGAGCTGTGTAAGCCCCTCCAGCAGGGGGTGGCCGCAGCTACGGCGGTTTACCAAAATTTATATTCGCAAAAATACTCCATCCAAAAAATTAAAAAAAAAACAAAAAAAACGAGAGATAAAAAAATTTGACGCCAACTAACAAAAACAATTTCCGCTTGATGCCCCCCCGTCCCACCACCGTTCGACCGGCGCACGCCCCCTTCAGCTTATGTGCATGCCCATGGTGGCAGCTCCTCCTGCTGCTGCTACTCCTCCGACGGCCCGCCGCCACCACGCCCACCAATCTGCACGCTTGAAACAACAGCCTTGGGCGCTCTCTTGTTTGAGATTCAGCTTCCGGCAAGCATTTTAATTTTTTGTGCCACGTGGGGGGATTCCTTTGCACTTCCCTCTCCATCCTCCTGCTCCTCCTCCTCATCCTCTTCCTTTTTATCTTCCTAACTTTCTCTCTCTCTCGTCGACGCTCTGCCTATCTGCTTTTTTGGGTGCTTTTTATGCTGCTTTCTTTCATTTCTGTTTTGTTTGGCTGTGGTTTATACCCTCGCAAAGGGTATTACGCTTTTTGCTACCACAAAAGGTAATCTCTATAGATTTTTGTGTATTTAATTCGTGGAAATTACAGCTTGCAGCGAAATCTGATTGAAATCATTTCCATTTAATTTCCTTTCATAATTATCTGAAACCCTTATTTCTGATATATTTTTAACCACTTTATTTTTGCATGGTAAAAAATTAGGGCATCCAAATTGCCACAAAAAGTTTGCTCTCTCTCTTGCTCTATTTTGCTTTCGTTTTTTGTGCGTGTGCCTTCCCTTTCTTCTCCCTTGGCGTGTTTCCATTCTGTTCTGTTCTGTTCTGCTCCTTCGTTGTTTGTTTTTTTTTTTGTTGCGAGAAGAAAGACACACACACACACACACATACATACATAATTATGCGTGTCGCCTCAGAAACTTTTCTTTTTAGGGGAAAGGTAAGGAAGCTCTCTTCGGTTATCTATTTCCTGGAATTTCCTAGCGACTGCTCGCTGAGAATCTCTTTGTCTCTTTCAGTTCCTTTCTTTGACCAAAAAAAAGAAAATAAAAAATAAATTTCCATTTCGTTGACATAAGGTAATTGTGTTTTGTATGCCACGTACCCTCCGCCTGCCTTGGGGTGTGGTATGCCCCATTGGGAATAAGTTTTGTGCAGCTAATGTACTTTTATTATTTCTACGCTTTTGCATTTCAAATGCATTCAATTCTCACTTCTGTTTTGGCACCCGCGGATATGTCTTCTCTTTGTCTTACTCTCCCCTCTCTGCTCTGCTCACTGCTCTCTGCTGCTGTTCCCTTTCCACTCTCTGCTGCCATCCCCCACTGTTTTTTTGCTGCTTTTTCTCTGGCTTTCCAATTGATTTTATAGAACAAAATCGAGGGATCTTGCTTTGATGGAAAGGTGTCTGTCTGTAGGTCTGTCTGATGGCTCTTTGGTTATTATTCTTCCATTTCCATTTGTGCTTTTCATTCTTAAATATACGAAACCTTGCAAGATGTGTATGTTGGGCCCTAAATTAGCGCAGACATGAACGTGATTTTGCAGCAGCTGCCTGGGAGGCATGTGGCAGAGAGACACACACACACACACACACACCAACTCAGAGAGTAGAGGCCCGGTAGATGCATCAATTGAAAATCAAGACTCTGACAAAAAGTTTGCTGCTCAATTACAATTAAGATGGAGATGCTGTGCTGCAATTGAATTTTCTGCATGCCCCTGCCCCCACCCCCCCACACACACTCTTCTTCACTATTTCTCTCTGCCCGAATTTTCGATCCTTTTTTTGGGTCCTGTTTCGGTTTCGCTTTATTTATCTGTATTTTTTCTCCCATTTTTTTTTTTTTATTTCAATCTCTTAAGTTTTTGCGATTTCCGTTCCACTTGATACCCTTTCCAAAAAGGGTATACACTGACTAAAATAATATGTATCTCTGAGTTTCTTTTTTTGGTTTTTTTTCTTTCTCATATTTTTGAGGCTGTGCCCCGTGAACTTAACTTAATTGCCGTTTTTTCACTCAGTAAACCGCTTGATTGCTGCTAATTTTCATTGACTTTTGACTACTGTATATCCCATATGCAAAGGGCATCTGAGTGTTCGGCATTACGATGCTCCGTTCTCTGGTTTTTTTGCTCTCTTACATTTGCTTTGATTGCGCTGCAATCATGGCATAAAAATCAAGCCGAAACGAGTGCAACTCTGGCCAAAGGGTGTATGAAGCAGAGCTCTGGAATGAGTGGAGGGTCAGGGATGCAGGGGTCAGGGTCTCTGCACTGACGTGCCGACAGCTCTCGTGCAAACTCGCTCGAACTTTGTATTTCTGGAAAGTTAATTATCTAAAGCGTACTTATTTTTTTGTGTTTGTTTTTCGCCTGTCTTATTTTAGTGTAGAGAGCCAAAAACGTTGGTTTCATTGACTTACCAATATTATTCGGATATAATACTGGCAGTGTGCCATCCTTTTGATATCGGGGCGGTGGCATATCCGCACCTTCGACCAGATATGTGGATGCCGCCTTTTTGCGTGCCTCATCCTAAACAGAAAAGAGAGAGAGAGAGAAGAGTATGAGAGGTATATGTGTGTGCGGTATATTTATACTATATTTATTGTCCCGTTCCTCGTTTTGGGTAAATGCCCCGTAATTACTCCACATTTTGCCTTTTGCCATTTACTTTCTGTGTGTGGCAAAAAAAAAAAAAGAAAGGCGTTGAAAGTCGTTGGCGCGTAATTGACAGCCACAATGACAGCGGCGACACACAGCGGGACAGGCAGCAGCAAGGACGAATAGCGGAGGACACTCACAGATCGGAATGGCGCATTCGGACGGTTTCTGTCTGATTTATAACACGACGCGGTCGCAGTTTACGCACTTTACATACATTTCAGGCGCCGAATCGGGTCCCCAGACCCCCGCCAGACCCCAACCCTAGCTCTTTAGCTTAGCTCTTGCCGCTGGTTTTTGGAGGCAGTTTGCTGCGGCTGCGGTTTTCCAGCCGCTGCAAGATTACGGGCGATAATAAATGATTTTAATAATTTGAAACGATTTGTTTGCAGCAGCCAAAAGGAGGCTCTCATTCCCACTGTTAGTCTCAGTCTAAGTATCACAGTAGGTCCACTCTTGCGTGGGGTGGGCTCAACATTATCATTATCATCATCATCATCAGCCGTCGCGTAATTAATCACGACGTCTTAGCGACGACGTTCGAGGCATGCCCCGTGCCCCGTGCCCCATGCCGCTTCCGTTTCCGCCGCTCTCTTGCTTGGCTTGCCACTTCCTGCCGTCGGGTGCTTGAATTTTTCCATCTCAAGCATTGGTAATAGCTTAAAGGCCAGGGGCGCCCCACCTACTCCCCAAGCGGGCACTTCATGAACCCCTTTGAAGGTGCGCTCATGCCTCAGCAGGACATCCATTTGGCAGCTGCCTAAAAATGCCAGACTTATTTTTTCTTCTTCTTCGCTTTTGCCCCTTTTCGCTTGTTTTTTGTGTTCCATTCACAAATTGCATATTCATGCCACTCGACAAAAAATGCAACTAAAAAATAGTTCGAGGACTCGGGGATATACTCACAATATATTCCGGCTGGCTGCCGCCCTCATTCGAATAGGATTCGCTCTTCTCCGAAACGCTGGACAGCGTCTCGCCGGTGACGGTGTCATTATACGAGCTGGGCGCGTACATCTCGATGGTAGCCGTTTTTCCTGGTTGATTTGTAGTTTCCGACACTGCCAGTAGCAACCCAAAAAAAAACCAACAACGACAAAAAAAGAAAGAAAGAAAAGAGAAAAGGGCACAAAAAACGTGTAGGAAAAAGTTGCACGTTGAAAACGGCGGCAGTGCACAAATATTGAAAAGGTGTAATTGGCAGTGACATTCCGAAAATTGATGATTGGGTACGACATCACGGCGCAATGGGGGCGAGGTAGCAACAGTAAAGGCAGAAAGGCGCAACCAGCCAGAGACACAGACAGTGCCACAGAGACAGATGCCCAGGCAGAGTTCCAGGGTCCAATTGGAAGGTGATGGCATTTTGAGGTGGCATTGGGCCAATTGTATGTTGGTTTCAGGCAATGCAAATCAAATGCAAATAGCCCAGAATGCCATTGACCCAGAGGCAACAACCAAACGAAGGAGAGTAGATTAAAGGGGGTGGGTTAAAGGGGGGTTAAAGGTGGGTGGTTAATGGGAGTTGCCCGTCGACGAGGCATTGTTTTAAATTATTCACATTTGTTGCAGCAGCACCAGTCGTCGATGGTTGTGCATTTCGTTGCAGTTCAATAAGAGAGTGAGAGACAGAGAGAGAAAGGAAAGGTATGAAAAGGAGACAGTGCGTATGGGCGATAAATACAACGTCGTAATGAGGATCCAGGCGGCAATTTCCAGACAAAAAATGAGTTAAAAATCCAATTAAATCATTTATGGCATCATTTCCGCCATAATTAACAAGTGTTTGCCACAATGTTGAGTGCATGTGTGTGTGTGTGTGTATGTGTGTGGGCCACAGATGGTGTTCCAATCCATTTGAGTGTTCCAGCGCATATGAAAGAGAGGGAGAGAGATGTAAGAAATTCATATGTTATAGTAAATATTATAAACAATTTTCAGTTGGAAATTGCCATTGTTGTTTGCCTGCTGTTGTTGTTGTTGCTGCTGCTGCTGCTGTTGTTGCTGCTTTTCCATTTTTCCCACCGACCCATACAACAAATATACAACGATGCCCGAGTCAGCAAAAACAAGAAAAAAGAAAAAAGAAAAAGCCATTGACACGTGTGCCCCTTCCTTCCAATCCGTTGCTGCATGCCCCCCACGGGATGGGGACGCTGTGCTGCCAATAGGTAAATGGACACTAACTCTGCCGCCTATCGCCATCATCGTTGTCGTTGTCGTCCTCGTTGTCCTGGCCATTCCAGGCAATGATTATGGCCCAAACGGTTTCTTAATAATACATTCTCCTGTGTGGGTGTGTGTGTGGGGGTGATTGGGGGCTGTGGGCCACGTTCTCTACGTTTACGTGATATGCGGCGACTATTAGCCCCATCACATGCAGAATTGCTTTAGGTATTTTGTTAATTTGGGGACAGCATCAAACAAAGGGCATTTCGACTGCACGTAAAACAAAACTCACTCGCATGCATAGAGTGTACGAGTATGTGGCACGATAAATACTAGTACAGACTCGTACGAGTCTAGTGTACTTGTAATAAATATTTAACAGATTGAAAATGAAATTCGTTCTGCTTTGTTTTGCCCCTGTGCAACCTTTAGCATTCACTTGTTTTACAGTTTTACCAATTCCCATGATATTTATTCCCACATACGTAAATATATATATATTTTCCATAGAGCTAGCATACATACATACATATATGTATATGCATATCCCTTTTCAATTTTCACATTTACTTTGGATTGTTTGTTGGCCGCTTTCGAATGCATTTTTTATGATTTTAATAACATTTGTCTGCATTGAATTTTAAGTTATTAAACATATGTATGTATGTATTTATGTATGCATGTATTTATATTGAAATGTATAATGTGTAAATCGATACGCACCGCCTCAGGAAAACATTCGGCGGCATGCCAAATCCTTTGCTTGCTTGCTTTTTGTATTCATTAGATATTATTAATTAATTTGCTTTTTATTTGCAGCCACAAGATATAATGATACGCCCGAATCAGATGCATTCTATATATGGCAAATGCAGCCCCTCTAATGGTATGCCATACATTCATATGTACAGATATTATATGTTTTATTGATACACATGTATGTATATGTCGATATCAAATGATAATTTTTCAGGTTTTCATTTGTAGTTTGAACCATTAATTATTTTGCGGCGGCTGCCATTCTCTCTCTCTAGCTCTCCGTTCTTCTGAGTTTATTATTTCTAGTAAATATTTGATATTTGATAGCATCTCGAAGGGTACATAAGTACACACATAAATATGTAATTAAAAATAGCAAATGCATTTAATTGCTTCGAGTGCAACGTCTGTGTGCGGCACTGAACTGCTGCAGGATTTGGATTTAGAAGTGTTTAAATTCATGAGATATCCCACATAAATATTCACACACACATTAAACATTCACACTCACTCACACTGATAGCCCACATTTATTTGTGTGTGTGGAAGAAGCTTATGGCTTAGTAAGTGGAAAAGAGTTTTTTTTTTTGTTTGGCATTTGTCACTTCTTTTTTTATATTATTTCGGATGGCAAAACGTGATGATGATTCCCTTAACGGACGGACGGGTGCAGCGGGGTAAACTAATAGACATGGCTTTAATCAATTAAAGCAATTAAAAGCCAACACCGCTTACCTTGGCCCCATAGAGAAAGTGAGTGTGAGATGGAGAGAGAAAACCTACAACATATGAATGTATTCATTGCCCGAATAGTTTGCTAAGCTCCATGTGTGGATAGAACTCATGCAAAATGCAGCCATACGACCAGGTGTATACCCCACAGTGCAGAGTTGCTCTTTTTTTCTTAATTTTTTTTTTCAAATTAAATTTCTGTCTGTGGCAGCTCTGACTTGTATTATTTGCTAGCAAAATTTTATAATTGGGTTACAAAGAGCCCCCCCACATAGCAACCGCTGTAGCCTGTTTGGTTAATTCCTTTTTTCTGATAAATCCCAGATGGACTGGTAAACCTCTGCAGATGCTTTGTGGCAGGGCACGGATGTCGCACAGATGTGCCAAATAATCCGCAGCCGCATCAACATCCGCATTCCAGTGCACACTGCCCGCTGCTACACTCCCCCGCATAGCGAAAAGCAAGAGAGAGATTACATACAAACATATTTTGCACTTGTGCTGGCAGTCCCGAACTCCACGTCAGAGTGTTTGGAGCAAGTGGCCATGGGACAGCGGATTTCATTTGCTTTTTGCGCTCTCCTGCTTAATATTTTTACATGTGTATGTATACATATACATGCATACGTACACGTATGTATATTGTTGTATGTGTGTGGTTGAGCCACAGCTTAGAGAGAGATCCCGTGGTCGCTAATGACGCCACCGTCAGTGGCAGGGAAAACGTCTGCTTTGAAGGTCTTTTCTTTTAATCCGAGCTTCGTCCTTGGAAATAGCTAAGCTCGGCAGCTACCCAGCCTGCCTGTCCTTGCAGAAACTTCTATTATTTGCTGGTTTTGCATTCGGTCATTTGAATGCCATTGAGAGTGCATTGCAATCAAGTTGAGTTATTTCTTGGTTTTGTCTTCGTTCTTCAGCAAATTTATGATTTCCCTCTTTGAATGGGCAGGCGGATGGCTCCTCGCAGTAGGTGTCCGCAGACAATGTCCCAAGCAGCAAACTTTTCGACTTTGCTGACCCAGCAGCAGCAGGCCCTCCCTTGTGCTTGTGCTTCTGGTTCTGCTCTCGAGCCGAGCGCTTATCTCTTCAGATTCGATGTCACAGCTGCCTCCCTCTCCCTCCCTCTCTACCTCTCTCTTTCTCTTTCTCTTACGCACGCCCCAGAACCCAAACTCACTTCCACTTCCACGTGCATTCCCTATCCACCGTCAATTGTTTAAAGAGTGTCAAAGTCAAGCGCTTTACAGTGCTGGACTTTGGGGCTGCCTGCGCTGGCGGTCCATCGGATTGAATAGAGTTTCAAAGTTGGCAGTGGGCGGGCGGATGCCGCCTTATCGCTAAGAGCAACGCCACGTTGGCATAAAAGTTTCGACTCGCCAAGTCGTAAAAGTGTCGCACACTCTCTCGGAAACTCTATGCCACGGATCGAGTTGTTTGCAATTTTATTTTTGCGCCACTCAACCCGACAACACACTCCACTGAATGGACCTTGCTACCTTTTTGCGCAGCCCAAAAACTAACTCGAAAAGAAAGTGAGTTTTGCACTAAGATAATACACACGAAGCTTAGAGGAATGTCCAGTGCTGTTCAGTTTGATCGGGTTGCAAGTTTGCATCGGGCAGAAATTGCACCAGGGGGATTTTTATGCATGGGTACATATATTCAGGGTGACGAGCCTCTCGCCAAATATCTTCTAACACTCTGCGCAGCAGATGATTTTTTTTTTCGTTCCAACTGATGTAATTTATTACCCTTTTTCCCCACACCACCGCTCGCCACACTGTGGCAAAACGTCTAGTCTCTTATATATTTTATTTTAACATTTAGATTAATCGTGTTTAGAGTTTATGGCTCAGTTGAGAAACTCCTATTTCGTTCAGTGTAGAGGGCCTATAGATTTGAGCGGCCCAGCAAATGGCCATAAACATTAGAAATGACGCTATTCAGGATGGAGCAGGCTCAAGGCTCAGGATCAGGGTCCATAGCACATACGAAAATGAAATATGTGGCACTGGGCATTGGCCCCCGACACCAACCGGGCACCGACACCGATACCAACTGGCTCCCACTCTGCTGCGCTGTGGCCATGTGGCAGGCAGTGTGTTCACTCGTTCGCGGCGGCGATGGCGCGCGGTGCCAGTGGTCGATGACCGGACTACTGGACCAGCTGCCAACCGCAGACTTTTGGCATAGTTTATCGGCACAGGACGAGAGCGAGAGAGAGAGAGAGAAAGAGACAAAGAGCGACAGCTACAGCAAAAGGCTTCTTAGCACAGCCCAGCATTGCGGTCAGTCGTTTGGTCCTTTGGTCGTTTGCTCGTTTGGCGATGGGTAGGGACTGGGGGGCCGCCCCCAAAGATGAGATGAGATTGGGGCATAGAAGTGCCGCAGCTGGCAGCTGGAGTTGAGTTGAGGATGTATTTTTGACACAAAAGCACGAATGCACATTAAAAATGCATATCCAAGGGCTACGGCAAGCGCCAGTCAAGTTCTTATTCGCCAGCGAATAATACATTGAAATATCCAGGCAAAGAGAAATATTCTTCATGAAGGACGTTGCCTCCGGACCGCTCTCCCACAACACCCGATGGCTGGCCAACAACGCACCAACAGTTTCTTTTGCTCTCTCTGACAACTCCACTGAAAATATAAAAAATATGACAAAACTGGAACAGGGAAAATGAAAAACGGGATAAGTAAAAAAAATCCTTTTGGGCATTGTCAGTTATCGGCTTTGGAGAGAGAGAGAGAGACAGGGAGAGAGAGAGAGCGAGATGGAGAGAAGGCTGTGCCTTGGGGGTTGAGTACTACTACTCCATCTCTTCGTGCATTGTCATAAAAAAAATGTTTGTTGGTTGGTCCACTCCGTTTGTATACCCTAACATTGGGATTATTATTATATGCATTACTGAGCCACGCAAATAATGCGATCAGCGAAATAAAAACCCAAGCAAAGCCACAAACGTATTTGTGCTCTTCGCTGGTGCCGTTGCACTATGGTCCCAACGACCACTTTTGTTGGCCAAAACCCATTTTATAAAAGTTAAAAAAACACCGCGGTTTTGATCACTATGTATTAGGAAGAGAGTGGGCTTATATGTTGCGTACCAGAAAATTCCTTATCGTTTTCGGCTATTGCTGAACAGCACGGAGTGAAAAGTGTCAATTTAATTACAGTTTTAAATCCTCATAAATTGAAAAATACGATTTGCCGATCAAATTTTTGATTGATCTTAATTTGTTGGTTTTTACTACGTGTTTTGTATTGTTAACTGCATCTAGTAGTTGTGATGTCTTCGTACTTTTAGGTTAAAGTGAGTCCTTTTTTTTGAGCCAATTTTATTGAAAACTGATTTTTGAAAAGGTATATTTAGTGAGTCCACCTAGTCCCACCTTGAAATTTATTGTGTGTCGTAGCTTAATAAATTCTTGTTGAAATGCATATAGTAGGAAATACCACATTTGACCACAAATCTTAAATTTTCATTAATGATTATAACCTCAAAATCAAAAATACAGGTTGTTTGACGTTCTATTTTGTTCTAAAACCATTAGTTGTATGCCCAGATAAGGCCAAATTGATTCGCAAGACTGTACAGAACCCAGTAGGAAAGCCGCAAACTTTCTGACCCAACGAGCACCCATGAAAAGCGTTTTCCACCCTGACACAAGGTTTTTTCTAGGTGGCAACAAAAAAATAATTTTTGTCAAATCAAAATTTGTGTTGTGTTTATGTGTGCTACGCCTTTATAATTTTAATACAAATTAATTAACCTAATTTTTAATAAAACTGTTATAATACTTGCTATTTCCATATTAATTATTTTTTAATATGCATTATTAAAAAAGGCGGTGCCACTTTTTTGGTAAATCCACTTCCTATTAATTCTATATATCCAATACAAAAACTAAATAGGAAATCTTTTTCGTTCGGTTATTAATTTTGCCAAAAAGTGGTTTGGGCCGTGCGTTGTTTGCTCTTTCTTTCGGTTGATTGAGCCTGAGAGAGGTCCGCGCATAACCAACTCACAAAGCAGACGAAAACAAGAGTAATTGCCTGAGCCAAAACTGAATCTGAGTAGAATTTGCCTTTTTTTTGTTAATTTTGTTTGACCCTTGACCTTTGTTCATATGTAAATATTTTTCTGCACAGGCTCTACATCAGAGCCGACATAGCAGTAGCCACAAACCTACCGATAAGGGTATCTGTCGCTTCGGCTAGTCCTAAGTCCAAATTTGTTTTTGTAGCATTTCTGAAATATGAATTTCCTTTTGTGTGGATTGTCGGGAGTGTGCATTCGTGCCCCTCAGCAGCAGCATCTCCACCATTGTGACACACACACACACACACACACAAACTACTGAATTTGAAAGACAGAAATAATGGAGTCTATGCCTGGGATGGGTCCTCGTCTGAGCTGAGCAGAGACGAGCTCTGCTGTGCTGGGGATTCTTAGGGAAAATATCTTATTTATGCCCTGCAGCTGTAACTGTAAATGTAACTGTAACAGTAAATGCAACGGCAACTGCAACTGGAGCTCTTGTGCGTCGTTCGCGCGTCGCCTATTCGGTTGTAAATGTCAAAAAATTGTTGGCCTACATTTCCCACTGTTGCCTCCGACTAAGTCTGTTTCGGCACCACCCACCCCGCTTCATTTCCCTCCATTTCTCACTTAATGAATCAAAAGTTTGACTACAAGTCAAACGTTTGCATAAACTCTCTGTCTGTGTATCGCTTGTCGTTTGTCGAGCGGCAAAGACACACAAAAACTGGCAGAAATAGTTGGAAGTAGGAGATGGCACTTGCAGCTGCAACACACACACACGATCCAGTGACTAAACGAACACGTGCATGTGCATAATGTTGCCTCATTCTTTGCCTGCCTTGCCCCGTTCGGGCTGCAGAAATAATTTGGTTAGCCAGCGCGCAATGCCACTCGATGCTGCGTGCTGGCATGCGGCACGTACTATTACCGATTCGCAGCCTGGCACATTGCGTATACACATCAGCCAGAGCATCGGGTCGATGTTGGGCGTGTCTGACTCGCTGTGTGCCGCCTTAAAGGATTCGCCCTCTTGAAATATAATTTTATATTAATAAACAATCCTAAACTCAAGACTGAAGGTTGAATCTGTGATTCGGCAATGCGGTGGATGCGGGGGGGCTGTGGAGCTGGCAAACATGTCCAACACTTGTCGACACGTGCTCCCTGCTGTATGGTTTCTGGCCCCCCCTCTTTCACTCTTTCCTGCTGTCTGCAGAGAAAGCAATCTGATTTCGGAAAGATTGTGCATTCAGCTAAGAAAACGATGCACATTTGTCTTGCCCCAGGAGTGGCAGAGTGGCATGGAGGAACTGCTTCGGGCTGAGCTCCCTGTCTGCCTGCCTGTCTGGCTGGCTGGGGAGGGGGCGGTGCCCAGGATGCATCATTATTTTCTGTCATCATTATATTCTTGTCTTGCGTTGTCTGCTCCCGGCCATGGTTGCCCCAAGGAAATTACAAGATTTCTCTATCCCATATGCGGCCAGATATGAGTCGCGTTTCCAACCCTTTGATGCCCCGCAGCAGGAATGGTGGTGCAGGAAATTGTTTAGTGCGTGCATATCTACACCGTCCTTAGACGGCCAGCGGAAGCTGCACAACGCCGCTCGTATTCGTATTCGCATTCGCATTCGCATCCGCATCCGCATCCGGCGGTGTCACGGAAGTGGTGCCGACTGCCATGGCAGGGCATGGCTTGGCCAAGTGCCTCTTCGCGCTCTCTCTCTCTTGTGAGAACCCAAATTAAACGGAATATAATATAATCAAGAGGCAACAACTGGCAACAGCAAGAGCATAAACTACATAAATTATAGCAATAAGAAATAGCGAAATAAAACGAAATAAAACGAACCTTTCTTGCGGCGCTGATGCACAAAGAACCAGGCAACCAGGGCCGCATTGACCAGCAGAAAGCCGAAGGCCGCCAGGGAGATGCCAATTATGACCAGGTTCGGTATGTTGCCCGTCGCCGAGTCATCGCTTAACTCCGCTGGCATCATTTCAAATCCTGGCGACAACAACAACCACAACAAATAATCCAAAACGAACAGACCATGAAAATACAACAGAAAGTACAAAAATATAATGAGAAATGCTGGCAAAAAAAAATAAAACAATAAATAAATGCGAAATTGCGAAATGAAATGAGATATTGAAATAAAAGAAATAAATAAAATAAAATAAAAGAAATAAATAAATAAAGTGAAAAAGTGTAGTACATACATATATCAAAGGGAATACAAAATAAGAAATAAATGCGACATCGCAGTTCCAATTGGATGCCCCACAACAGGACTTCCATTCGGATTTGGGTCTGGTTGCCGTCGCCATTGCCATTGTCTTTGCCGTTGCCATGCCGATGTGCACGCAGCAGCGTTATCAAATAAAGAAACCAGCGAGTGACGCAAAGCACGTTATAGACAACCCTCCCGCCCATCCAGCACTCCGGCAGCAACGAACATGTGCTGGCAAATGAAATTAGCCACGCCATCGTCATCGCAGTACGCGGATCTGGCGGATCCAACGTTTGACCACCACGCGGCCGCACGTGTCCCGTGTCCCGGGCAACGCCCACGAAATTAAAAGGAGGGACATTGGGTCGCGGGCCATTATAAATTCAAATGCCTCCGCCACATCTAAACCTCTTTACTCCAGAGCAGAAACAACAACAACAGCAGCAGCAGCAGCGGCGGCGGCCAGGAACAGCATCAAGCAGCAACAGCAACTTCCTTTTTTTGTTCATCCTCATACCACGTTTGAGTCGCTTCTCGTTCCGTTTGTGCAGACAACAGCCGATGACAAACACATTGAGGAGCACAACAACAATGCCGGCACCGACTCCGACCAGCAACATGGCCGATGTGCCGCCCAATGGGGTCTGACTGGTGGTTGGTGGTCCGCCGCCCAAGGATGATGCCGGCTGTGAGGGCGGCGGCGCCTCTGCTTGTGTCCAATGTCCATTTTCCATTCAACAGCAATGTCCATGAGGATGTTGTCGTTGTCGTTGTTGATGAGGGCATAATACAATTCCAATTAAGTGCAGCAAATAGTTTAAATGGAGATCGTTGTTGAGTGCAAAGCGGGGAATAAAGACACTAAATAGCAGGGCAAAGGAATCGCGAATCCGCACGTTTCTACGGGCAATTGGATATTTCTATTTCTAATCTGACGAGCTCCAACGAAGGCAACAAATTCAATGTCTCTAAAAACATATTTCCAAATAATTCTTGTGCGATATTATAGTCTAAATTTACCCAACTGACATATCATTTCATTAACTTTGCTGTGAAAACCCATTTAAATATGCAACATTTATTTTTATATGTTTTTTTTTTTTTGGTATTTGTTTTTGGCTTTTAGTCATGTTTTTGCTACTGCTATTTTCTTCCATAAAAAAGATGATTCTTCAGCAAGGTTATACCCCAAAAATCGTTCTAAAGTGCTCAACATCTTTGCTTTTGTTTGCTCGCTGCTGGCAGCGGCTGCTAAGCGGCTCTCGAAGCTGCTCTCGAAGCTCCTCTCTAGCCTCTCTCCGTTTACGCTTTCGTTCTAAGCAGCTCTCGCGCTCTAACACTCTCTTGAACTTTGGAGCTCATGCTAAGCTTCGTTTTCCCTGTGTGGGTTCCCGTTCCCTTTGCTTCAGTACGCTAGATGGGCTGCTTTTGTTCACATTTTAATTCCAATTAGTGAAGTTTGTGTGGCATCCTCTTTATCCCATAGCTACGCTCATTCATTCTCATGCACAGGAGATGATACATACGCTTGCTGGCAACTAATTACGCTGATTACAGCCCTCCTCGCGTACGGGATGCCTAATTGATTCGATGCTGGAATCTAGTGAACCATTTCATGACAACAGACCAGACCAGAGCAGACCAGACCGTTGGATATGGACCCTGGAGGCATGATTTCCGTGGGTACAAAAGCCAACTGGCGCACTGGCATAAATCAATGTCAGCATCGGTGGCGAGTATCCAGTAACCAGTAGCCAGGACTCGCGGCAAATTTGAATAAAACTCCTAGTCGCGCAGCAGTGGGGCTGTGGCTGGGGCGGGGGCTGTGTGCGCTTACCTTTGGTTTGGGCCCGCGTCAGGTCCGGCAGGTAGGCGCTCTGGCCGAGCTCGTTCCATGCCATCACCGAGAACAGATAGAGTGTGTCCATGCGTAGGCCAGCGATGGTCAGCTTGTGGCTATTCGGCAGCCCATCAATGTACTTGTACTGCTCACGGTCCACGATTCTGCCAATGAGAAATGAGAAATGAGATGTTGTTGCCGTAGCAGTTGGCATTTGGCATTTGCATTTGCCGCTGCAGTTGCAGCTGCTGCTGCGGAATGAATGCCACATACCGATATCGCACACGATAGGAGGCCTTTAGGCCGCCATCGAAGCCAGGTGTCCAGGCCACAGTGACGGCATCGTGGGTCACATTCAGTATGTTGAGGCTGAGCGGCGGGTCCGGCTGTGATGTAATTTCCAGGCGCACCGTCTCCACGGTCTCGCCCAGCTCATTGCGGGCAATGCACTCGTAGGCCCCATAGTCGGCGGGCGCCACCTTGTCGACAATGAGGGCGGACTCGTAGGTCAGCGAGTCTATCTTGCGCTCCTCCACCTCGTACTTGTACGTGCGATTGATGGGCAGATCCTTCTGCTCCTGCCGCCAGATGAATTGCGGCTTGGGCGATGCCTGGGCACGGCACGGCAGCCGGCCCCGCTCGCCCGTACCACTCGCCGCTCGCATCATGGTCGGCGACTTGGTTATCTCCGGTGCAACTGCAACACAAGATTGGATGATGGTGAGGGGTAGGGATGGGGGGGGCGTGGCATTGATTTCGATCACAACTTACACTTGACCACGAGCAGGACATCGCGATTGGTGGGATTGGCCACTCGATTGTCGGCGACGCAACGAAAGTTGCCCACATCCTCGCGCTGGGCATCCTTGAGGTGCAGGTAGGAGCTGCCATTGGCAAAGGTCGTCCATGTCTTGGCGGTCATGTCGTAGCCCACACGCTCCCACTTGACATGCTCCTCGGTGAGCGGCTTGCCCTCGACGCTGCACGAGAGCACCGCCTCCTCGCCGGGATTCACAATGATGTTCTCCGACACGGCCTTGATGGTGGTGCCATCTGCGGGATGGAAGGAGCACGATTATTCAAGGGGCTCCCTCTCCCTCTCTCTCTACACAACTCACATTCCACCACCACGGTGATGTTGAGGGTGGCCTTGCCCTGCGTATTGCTGGCGCTGCACGAGTAGATCCCCGCGTCGTCGCGATGCAGCCGCGAGAAGTTGAGGCTGCCGCCGTCCGCAAAGATGCGATGCTCGCCGCCCAGCGGTATCGCGGCTCCGTCCTTGGTCCACTTGTACTCCACAGCTGTGGGATTGGCCTTCGTCTGGAGCGCCACCTGCAGCGATTCGCCCTCCACGCCGACAGCGGTGGATGAGGGCGGCGGCACGAACTTGGGCCGATCTAGGGGATCCAGGGGACGCTCAGTTTCGGAATCTTTGGAATCTGGCCATTTAATTGCGCAATTAGCGGACTTACACAGGACATCCAGGCTGATGGCCTCGTGGACGCTGCGCTGCAATGCCTCGTTGGCGCTCTGGCAGGTGTAGACCACGCCGTTCATTTCCTGTGTGATGTTCACCCTGAACTCCAGCGTTGATACGGTGCCGCCCCAGAGGCCCGGCTTGGATGTGTTATTAATGCCTGTGGATGGAGCAGGGTGGGCCGCACATGGTGCATTGTTGAAGCGAACCAAAAAGCCAAATAGAAAAGGGGCGTAATTTTAGTGACTGGCAAGCAGCACACCGGATGCTGTCGCGTGGCAACGCCTCGCAGCAGCAGCAGCAAAAACAGACAGAACAGACGGAGAGACAGAACAGACAGACGGGGCGTGGTAAGTGCATTCATAGGCGGCGCCAGCAAGTCCATGGCGAATGGGCAAACTTCCAATTTGCCAAAAATCGCCATAGACTGCGTACACATCGCGCAACGTACCTTCAATGGGTATGCCGTCCTTCCACCAGGACAACTTTGCCGGCGGATTGCTGGAGCTGGAGTCACAGATGATGGCTGCCTGCATGCCAGGTCGCAGCTCTTCCGGTTCAATGCGTATTTTGACCGTCTCCGGGGCAACTGCAACAGAATCAGAGAGTCAAAGAGAGTGGGAGAGAGAGAGAGAGGGGGCACAGCGTAGAGGTTGAATATAGGAGAGCCAGAAATATTGCCGCCGGCATCTACTCACAGTGAACGCTTAGCGTGGTGGACTGCAGGAGCGGTATCTCCGTCGCGCTGTTGGAGGCCTCGCAGCGATATTGCGCCTGATTGTCCGTCACATTCGCCAGTATGGTGATTTCGGCCGAAACCGACTTGTCCGCCGCACGTATTACCGAATTGATCTGCGGAATCGGTCGAAAGGGGGTGGAATGAGGAGTGGGAACACGTTTTGGGTTATCGTTACGGCAGAGCTACATCTCCGGGGGGGGGGGGTCATTGCATTTTAATTTGTGTGGCCAAATGTCAACTTATCTGGGTGGAAAGTTGCAGCAGCCACTGCCACACAACACACACACACACACAACACACACACACACACAGCTCTCATATAAGTATGCAACGGCAGCTGTTTGCTCTTTTATTTGCCAAGTGCTCGGAAAGGGTATTTATTATGCTCTGTGCTGGGAACACACACGATGACTATGAATGAGCTTGGATCTGGTACTCTACCTGCGAATTGCTCAACTATCAGGGGGAACCTTCTTACTCTTACATCTGGGACATATCAAAAGTGTAGCCGCAACAAATGATTTTTGATGATTTGATTTGATTTCAGTGATTTTAACTAATTAAATATTAATGCAGAAGTGTTGTTTAAACATCCATTTTGTGATTAAATTCATTAAACAAACGCACACAAATATATTTAATGCTGTAGCAGTGCTTCCAACTCCACTTTAATAGTGGATTTATTTTCGTTTGGTGAATTTCTAAATTTCTAAACGAAGTGCATTTGCTGCTTCGACTCATTCTATGGCTGCATCGTTGCTCTTTTTATTTTATTTTCTATTCCTTGTACACGATAACGTGGCCATGATAGTAGTTTGTGTCGCGCTTTTATTCGATACAGTTGGCGATAGAAATAATGTTAGAGGTGTGAAACCCCCAATGGGCTGCCGCGGTTCGGCTGGCTCATACAAAAGAGTGCGCCCCAGGGGCACAGCTAGCGAGAGATGTTGGCGGTTTTGTGCGGGCTGCTGCTGGCCTCATTAGCACTTTAAGCCCATAAGGCGGAAGCGGAAATGGTCAACAAAAGCGCCATTATTGTTTTGCGGATGTTTGCTGTGGCCTGGGTGCTGTTGATAGTGCAGCAGCTTCCATGTGTGTGTGTGTGTGTGTGTGGGCACTACTGCAGAAAAAAGAATAAGGGGGCAAAAAGCACTCACTCACCCTCTTGTCGTTTTTGTACCACGTGAGCGTCGCCAACGGATTGCCGCCTGATGAAACGCAAAGAAGTTTTTGCACAGAGCCCGCCGGTATAATTTGTCCCTCTATATAGCCGGAAATTAATGGCGGTGCGGGAGGATCTGCGGGAAACAAACAAACCACAAAAACAAAAAAAAAACCTGACATAAGAAAAACGTTTGCTGTCGCAGAATGGGAGACTGACAAAAAAACAAGAAAAAAACAAAGACAAACAAAGGAGCAGCAGCAGCAGCAGCAGAATGTGAAATGTGAAATGTGGGAAGGCAACGTACAAATTTGTAGCCCAAAACCAGAAGAAGAAAAAAGAACTTGGCCACGAGGCCAACAACAAATTATGGCCTACAACAAAGCGGACTGGCGGACTGGCGGACTGTCGGACTACGAACAGGACCCACCGCTGTGTGCTGGCTGCTTGGATGGGGAGCGCTGAGCGGCCAAGCAATAAAAATTAAAATTATTTAATTTGCCGCGCATAAAGTACAAATATCTGCAGGGTGTCCGCATCCTTAAGGCGTCCTTGTGCAGAGCCTTGTGAGTGCTGTCCAAGGGCGCAGAGGCAGTGGCAGCGGAGGGCAGGCGCTCATTACCTTGGGGGCCTGTTGGTCATTTTGGCCAGTGCTTTGTGCATGGGCTCCTACATGGCAGGGGGAGTGCCGCATGAGTGGTATGGGTAATAAATGTAGATCTCCTCTCACGCTCTCCCTCTCTTTGTCTCTCGTTTGCTGGTCAGTGAAATTAATTAACGCTGCAGGAGGGCCGCGCACAAAGACTCTGTGCCCGTAGCCAGCAAGGCCATTTGGGTATTTTGGGCACTTGCTGGGGCTGACTGGCTAAACCGAGACTAGAAATCGCAATTATTAATAAGCCACCACCGGAGCCAAGCACTCCCCCTGTCAGACACCCCCGCCCCCTGTTCCCTGTAGATTATTTTGGGTTATTCCATCCGCACAACTTTTATCTTTATTTCCGTATGTTTGGCCGCTTATAATTGAGCCAAATGAAGACTGACATCGAACACGGCATAATGGAGTCGCAGGACACTTGCTTGCAGTTTGTGTTGCGTGGCGACAGGCGGTGTGCCTGTCATGGCCATGTAGCCATCTAATTGGAGCTTCATTTGTGCCCGTTGGACCATGCAGAGGGGCCAAGAGCAACGCTGGCACATCAAGGATTTATTATACAAACAATTTCGTTGACACGAGAGAGAAATACACACAGAGATTTTGGGGTAAGAGGGGGCTCAGGTAATTCTTAAAGCAGCCCACAGCTGGTGAAGAGCAGACCACGACTGAGCTTGCCGTTCTTGGTGCCATAGCTCTGGATGCATTCGCAGATTTTGCTGCCCTTGACGATGCGACCGAAGCCCACGCGCGTCCCGTTCACCACTGTCAGCGGCTTGAAGGATATGGCAAAGGACAGGCGCTCGGGGAAGCCCGTGCAGTGCGACTTGCTGAAGGACAGCACATTATTGTAGTGGCCGTGATCGATCACCTTGGCATCGTACTCGAGCGGCTGATGCAGCAGCGAGTCCTGCCCCAGCTGCAGTTCCGCCTCCAGCCAGAGATTGGGGAACAGGCGCTTCACCACAAAATTGCCCGCCTGATTGCACATGCAGGAGCGCACCATCTGCAGGACGACGAGGGGCGCCGCCTCCGTGTACAGCTGCACCACAATCCGGCCCAGCGGCCGGGCATCCTTGAGGTACATATCAAAGTAGATGCGCGGCCGGAACAGGCGCTTGCGTTCCGCATCCGTTTCCGGCAGCTGGATATTGAAATCCTTGTACTTGGCGAGCGCCTCGAGGGGCAGTTCCAGCGGAATTTCGGCGATTTTCTTTGGCTTATGGCCGGGCCGCGTCTTCTTGTCCAGGCCCGTGTCCACAATGCTTTGAACGTCCAGAATGCGCTTGCCCAGATCCCTATTCTCGCGCTCCAGCCGCTCCAAGTTGGCAATGGCCATCGGAATGCCGGACATGGCGTACGTCTGCTCGTAGCGAAAGGGATTGACGGTGCCGTGGGTGCGCATTATGCGCGATATCTCCACCAGCAGCTGGATGTTCTGCTTGGTGCGATTCATGAACACATACGCCTCGTCGCGCAGCCCATTGATGCCGGTGACGCGAGCGGCCTGAAATGTGGGCGGCTCTGCGTCCAGCTTGCTGACGGCCTTCTTCACCCGCTCCCGATGCGTCTTCCACATTTTCTTGTACATTTCCATGGTCGCCGGCATGCGCTGAGCCCGCTTGCCCGCCGCCTTCTTCAGCGCCGCCTTCTTGCTGCTGGCCTCCAGTTCGGCGGCCACCTTCAGCTCATTGGCCAGGCGCACCAGCTCGCGCGTGGACTCCGACACGCAGTGCGGAAACTCGGCAGATTGCGACTGTCCTGCCATTTTGCAACCACAACAAAAAAGCGAAAAGGAAAAACGAAACAAAACGAAAGAAAAGGAAAAACTTCTACGACGAAAACTTTTGACACAAACTGAAGTGTTGCTGTGCGAAGCGAACTGTGTGGCAGGTAACTGCCTTTATGGGGGCATGGCTGGATTATTTTCGGTTGTTAAACTTACACAGAACATTGATCGTGTGCGTGGATACCACGTTCTCCGTCAGCTGCATATTGAGGCCGTGACAAATGACGACCAGCGAGCGCTTGTGCGGCTCCACAATGGCGGTGATGTTGGAGGTGCTCGTCCAGCCGCCTGCAATGACACGGGCAGAAACAGGAACATGAACCAAGGCAGAGATGGAGATGAATGGTTATATGTGGGTTTGGGTTTGGCAGGTTGCTGCCAGCTGTTGCCACTTACCTTCGGGACTGATAATCTTGCTGAAGGTGGTGTTGCGCACCTGCCGTCCGCCCACCATCCATTTGATCTCAGCGGGTGGATTCGATGGCGCCGTGTTGCATGTCAGTGGCACAATATCGCCGACGCGCGCCTCAGTGGGTCCCAACACGGTCACGTGCGTGGGTGCAACTGTTTGTGGGTGTTGAATGGGAGAGTTGATTAGGATAATGAGGAACTCTTCATAAATATTTCCCTGCCTAGCCCTGGGATATTTACTGTGGCTTCAACAATAACTAATTCTAGTGTTGCACTAGACTCTGACTCTAAGTTTTGGCTGCAGAATTTACTCTCTCTCTTTCCCTCTCTCTCTCTCTCTGCGCATTAAAGGGCTGGGGTATCCCTGTCCTCGTTTCTTTAGCTCCTTTGAGCCGCTCTTTCTTGTTTCTCTAATAGCTTTTGGAGGTGGCAGGGAGTGGGCTGCTGCTGCCGCTGCTGCCACACCAGTACCTCCTCTATGCAAATTATGACTGAGTGACTGACAGGCGTCCGTCCATCCGTCCGTGCTATGGGGATATCCCCTCCCAGTGCCCCTGCCGTGCTGTGCTGTGGCTCCCCTATTGCCGGTTTCTGCGTCGAGCAGCTATTACCTAATGCCAGTCTCGAAATGGCGAAGTGCCAGCTGCAGCATCTGCTGCTGCTACTGCCTCTCTTGATGGATAAGTGCATATATTACGCATACGCAGCGTTTGCCGTTCGTTGTCTTCACATTCATGTTGGGCCGTGCAAGATGGCGGGGGGCAGCTGGTGGGGTTTGGGGCTGCCTCCCTTCTACACTCGATAGATGCTCCGCATATAAATAAACATTATGAATTCTTAACTTCTCGCATCCTTCGTCAGTTCGTGATGCTTGCCATACATCTTCATTCCAGACACAGATATCGTGGGGGGTGGCTAGTGGGCGGAGGTGTGGCAGAATTGCTGATGCCACGTCTCTGTGTTTTTTTGTTGTTGTTCTTGCGTGAAGTTATACATAAATAATGCGTGCGTGTGTGTGTGTGCCCTGCCGGGCTGGTCCATCTGATGCTCGCTGCCACCGGATCTCAGCCACCGAATGTGGCATACTCATTGGGGCAAGCGTGAAGCCTGACCTGCTGCAGCGCCCCACTCTGATTGGTATGCGCATATAGAGAAACTGGACAAGTTTGCGCTTAAGTTTTGCGCTGGGCACTCAAAAGAAGGGTAATGTGGATGCCACATGTGGCCTAAAGACCCGCTACTTTACCTAAAAGATGCCAATTTTAGCGCAGACTGTGAAGATACTTGAAATTTGAATACCGCAGCGGCACACGTCGAGGAGCGGCGGCCTAGGCCGCCCCCAAAGTGCCTTCAGTCTTCTCATTCATTTACATATTAGATATGCACACACACACACACACACACACACAAATACATATGCATATGCATAAGTAGTGGCAGCAGCAGCAGCAAGATGAAGATGCAGCTGCATATGTGCTTCAGGATGGGGCATGCAAATGCATGGGTCTGTCTCTCTCTCTCGCTGTCTTGTGTCTGTCCGAAGTGTCGCTAACGACTTTGGCACCGCGACTTCCCCCCGCCCCCCATCGCCTGGCTTTGTGTCGCCTGATTGCAATTGTTGTAACTCTAACAAGCTGCTGCTGCTGGAGCTGCTGCTGCTGGAGCAGCGTCAGCCAGGGGTTGCCAACGCTATTTGGCACTTGAAAAGAATTTGCATTGCTTGATTTGACAAAGCCAAGTGGCGAAGGGCCATAGAGTGTGAGAGAGGGAGGGGGTGGGAGCGGGGCGACAGGCTTTCAAAGTGCAAACTTAAGCTTAATTGCAAAAGAAAGCAGCAGCAGAGCGGAGCAGTGCAGAGAGGAGAGCAGCAGAGTTTCCAGGCTTATTTCAGTCATGCATCCGCTACTCCACACACACACACACACCACTTCCCTCCCCTGCCCTGCCTGTGTGTGTGTCGCGTGCCAAATGCTGTGCTTTAGGCTCTTGTGGAATTTTGAGGATGTTGCAGACATCCCAGGCGGTTGACACACACACACACGCACACGCAGATGAGTGGAAAGAGCGGCTGGCTCTTTCCTGTCCGTCCCTGTACAAATATGCACGATGAGCAAGGCGCAAGGGTTGGGTGCTCTTTGGAGAGCCTGTGAACTATCAGATATCGCAGTGTAGCTCGATACACCACCCCCCTTTGGTATTCTCACTGCCTTCCCCCACACCAGGACTCGTCTCGCGTTTTCGGTGAGCGCTGTGCACAATTAGGCATTTAGCCGCACAGCTGCCTGCAGGAGACGACATCCTTTGATGGCTCCATGGGAGCACTGCCGCGCGTCTCTCGGCGTCTCTACTTACACAGAACAGATAGATCCACTTCCGCCTTGAGCGGCGTCTGGGACATCACGTTGCTCGCCTCGCAACGGAAACGGGCCTTGTTGTCCCCAGCCTCAGCGGTAAATGCATATATATTCTCCGACAAGCGGCCAGCGGTTCTAACAGAGAAAGAGACAAGAGAGAGAGAGAGATATATGTACCATGGGTTATACATGGGCTATGTACTGTTACTCACCTGTAGGCCATGCGTATCTGGGATCCGTTCTTATACCAAATGAGTTGGGCTGGCGGATTGCCGCCGCGACTGCGACACATGAGCTCCACGCTCTGGCCACGCCTCAGTGTGTCGCCCTGCGAATATCCCTCGATATAGGGCGGCCCAGGGGGATCTAAAAAATCGGAATGGAATCAGTTGCGTCGAATGCGGGGAGGGCGGCGGGAATTCATTTCGCATTTCTGTGTTTACAGTTGGCATATTTAATTGCAAATTGCAAACGATTGCTGCTGCTGCTGCTGATGCTGCTGTTGTTGTCCCGCAAATAAATTCAATTCAATTTACACTAAAGCAAAAGCAAAATTGTGGCATGCGGCAAGAGAACACACACAATTGCTGTACAATTTTTGTACAATTTTTAATTGCTGTGTTTGCATGTAAATCGCCTGTGCGGTCATATGCATTATTTTCCGATTTCTCTCATTTATATGCTACCCTTGAAAGGAGGAGGGTATGGAAGGATTTGGAACACCGCTGAGCACACGCAACCGAATATACTCAGCTGGCCATCGATCACATTTCGGTGCTCAGGCAGTGAGCACAACGAGCAAGCAGTACATAACTGCATGTAGATCTGACCGGGAGCTGCAAGCAGTGTTCGTTGCAAAAACAATTTTGCACAGTTCTTCTCTGAGTCGTACACATGTACACAGATTTCTCTCCCTAGAATTTGCATGTATTGAGGGTTTATTAAGAGAATATACTCCGCCGACACTCGGGGTACTTCGTGCGATCACATTGCGGTGCTCTCTCGATTTTGTGGTCTCTCTTCAGGCAGTGAGCACGAGAAAGCAGTGCATATCTGCAGGCAGATCTGACCGTGAGCAGCAAGCAGTTCTCTACTTCTCTGAGTCGTACACATGTACTGTACACATTTCTCTCCAGAATTTGCATGTATTGAGTGTTTATTGAGAGACTTGCAAACAATTCTTATCTGCAGGGGTCCAACTGCTTTGAGAGCATCAAAAGCTTCGCTCATCAAAAGGCACCTTTTACTTTTTGGTTGTTGTTTTTGGTGTTATCTGCCTTTTCCTGGCACTTTTGGCGGCTTGCTGTAATTACACTTGTTGTTGTGACGCCCCCACGCTGGGCGGTTAATAATAGTGTAAAATGCCACAAAACAGTGCAAAAATTCAGAGCCAACGACAGGCCTACGGACCGTACCGGACGGGACGGGGGCCGAGCAGGCTGTAAAATTGTGCTAGTAGGGGGGGTGGGTAAAAATTGTAATTGACTAAAGGCAAATTTATGTGGCACTGGGAAATACTGCGCAGATAAATTCCATTATCCGCACGTTCCATGGGGTCGAAAGTTAAAATGGCCCCTCTTATCCGGCTTCATAGAAAATGGCAAACAGATTTTCGCACAATTCTCTTAATGCATATTTTCCGCTACAGGTGTTCGGTATCAGAACTTGACAAGCGGTCAACCGTGCTGAATAAACAGCAGCAGCAGCAGCAGAGCATCAGCTGCAGCTGCAGCAGCAGGAGGCGGAACAGTGGGCGTGGCAGCAGCAGTAGGCGGAACAGCAGGAGTGGCAGCAATCAGGTGAGGCATAAAAGCTGTCAGAAAAACAGACACACACAGGCGTATAGGCCGGCCGACACATGGGCCAGTGCAGGTGCAGGTGGAGGCGGAGGCGGAGGCCCCTGCAGTTATGCAGCGGAAAATTAAATTAAAATCACTTGAAATATTGCACGACGGAAGGAAGGACAGAACACGGTGGGGGAAGGGGAATGGCAGGATGGACAGTAAGGGATGCCGTCCGGGCCGAGAGATGCAATAATAGCGGCATAATTAAGGCCCAAAAGGAGTGCCAGAGCGAGAATATAAAGCTTGCGATCTGAAGCGATTTTTGGTTCGGTTCCCCCCACGCGGCACGAGGGCCAAAAACGGTGGCCAGGAGTGGGCCCCAGAACAGGGCCATTTTGCCATTTGGCAGCTCAGCTGCCAATGCATAAATAACAAAATATAATTAATTTGAATGTGCGTTTGGATGGGGCATGGGGTGGAAAGGGGCATGGGTGCAGGTGGAGCAACAATCAATAAGAGTACTCCAGGCCATGCCACACGGTTCTCTCTTTGTGTGTGTGTGTGTGTGTGTGTGTGTTGTGTGTGTGTGTGTGTGTGTGTGCGGCACAGCTGTGTGGCACATTAGAATTTAAAAACAAATTAATACGCGTGCCAATTGCGCAATTAGCGGCCGGCCTTCATGGCAACTGGCAGCCTGCCGCATTGGGCTCGCTGTTGCCCGTGCCCATGCCCGTGTCCGTGTCCGTGTCTGGATCGATGTGGAACCAACAAAAAATCAACATTGAGCGTTGCATGCCGTTGCCCCAAACACACACCAGCACACACACTTGTTCAATTGTATCTCAAATTAAGACAGCTAATGGGGTCGCATCCCCAGTACGCCCCCATCCCATGCCACTCTAAGCGCTGGATGCGCAAGCGATGGCGCTGGCTACTCACACAACACGGACAGTTGCACGGTGGCACGCATCGGCATGTCCGGCGAGAGGGCCTTGTGCTTGGCCTGGCACGTATATTCCGTGTAGTCATCATCCGCGCCCGGCTTCAGCTTCAGGCTGGACGTAGTTGTCCAGCGTTTCGGTGTGGACTCCTCCACCAGGTCATCGCGTTTCTCTGCAAGTAAAACGACCAAAAAAAAGAAGAAGAGAAGAGATTATGTTTATGTTCGGAAATTCAATGGTTTTTATGGGGGGTTAAAAATATGTATGTATGTACATATGTATTTATGACATCATTTTCAGTTATAAATTCAAAGTGTGGGCCTGCCGCAGCTGCGCTGAAAAATATTGGCCCTCAAAAATGAATGGTGTACAGCACCCCCCACGCAGCCCCAGCCCCACCCCCAGGCAGCAAACTATCGTCATGGATGGTGGCCACAATGTCCATGCTCGTGCCCCCTCCTGCCTGTGGGGTAATCACCACAAAGATGGCCGTCTGCCCACATTAACCGCCATTTACGCGTCTCCCTGCCACACACACACACACACACACAGAGAGAGGCGCGCACATGCCCCTCCATTCACTGACAGCTTGCAAATGATACAAGAACCAGAACCTCATTCCATATAAAAAACTGGCCCATTGTCGTAAACCCTCGTTTGCACAGCCTCGTGGAGCGGTTGGACATGGAGGAGTCCTCCTGTTGCAGCACTCTGGTTCGGAGCGGTCCGGTCCGGTCCGGTTGGAGACTCTTCCTGCCTGCTGCTGCCTGACGCCTGCCTGCCGCAACATATTGCGTCATAAACATAATTCATCATGCAGCTTCCTCGACTTCCTTCCGCTTTCCACATTTCCTTGCGGATTTTCCTACATTTTAACGCCGTTTTGCGAATTTTCTTCGTTACGAATATTTTGTTGTTGGCTTGGTTTTTGGGGAGCAAAGCCTTTGTTTTTTATATGTTTAGCCACACACAAAAACAACATAAAAATAAGAAAATTCCATCATCATTCTCGTCCTTGTCCTCCCATGGCCAGGACGGGCCGGGCCATCGTGTTGTCTACTCGTAAGCTTCACATTTTGGAGCGTTTTTAACGCGCCAGTTGTGCTAAAATGATTTCGTTAGTCGCCAAATGACAGCACCTACACCCACACCCACAACCCACACAAAAAAGGGGCATCAGCCACAGCCTGCCGCTCACCCACGCCCACGCCCACACCCTTACCCACAGCATGTAAGGTTGGGGCCACACATACCCATAATCATTATGAAAATTAAAAGTCGTGAAGGCGGCGGCTAAACGCCGTGTGATGGTGCCCGTCCGTCCGCATCCCTCAGCCATGCTGACATTTGCATTTTTCCATATTTTCCGTGGCAGCCGTGGCTCTGTTTTCCAATTTGCCGTTGTGCCCGTTTGCCGTTTGCCCGTTTGCCGACTGCCCGGCAGCGGCTAAATGACAAGGCAGAAAAACACGACTATACCCATGCCACAGTGCCACGGTGGCACAGTGGCACAGCGACACGGTCGAGCATCGGAGCAGATAAGGGCAAAACATCGACAGTCGACCGCTTTGTTGGAGTATAAAATTATTATTTAAGCACCGTCATCAAGCCGAAAGTCAACGTCCATTTTCGCCACCCCCTGCCACCTCTTTCTCGGTCGTCTCCCTGTCAGAGCCTACCCTCATCGTGCCACAGCATTCACATGTGGCATGGCCGAGCAGTTGACAGCCTGACAGCAGCGTTGCCCCCACCTTCACGCGGCAACCGGCTCATCCTCATCCGCACTTATCCCCACCTCCATCTCCAGCAGATGCTGCAGAGGATAAGGGCAGGCCCCCGAAAAACCCATTTACACATTTCGTATTCTGTATTCCATACTCCGTTATTTTATGCCAGCTAATAGAAGCTACCCCTGCGCTCCTTTCGCCCCATCCCCTCAGCCTTACACCAATCGCATTTCTTTTGTTTTGTGCGTGTTCTGGCCCGAAATTAGCATCTGGAACAATGCCATTAAATCCAGCCGATTAAATTTTATATTTCACATTCTGAGAAACTGAGTAAAAAATGCGAAAATACTCGAAGTGGGCAGACAGGCATCCTTGGGATATATCCTTACTCCTACCCAAAATGGATGGAATTATTTCTATTTCTATTAGTTTTATGCTTTATGTTTTTTCCTTATCCTTCACCTTTCTTCTATGTTCTGCCCTCTGGCCTAGGGATCATTTCCGCATTTGTTTGCTCCTTTATTCATTCATTTATTTCCCAAAGGTGGAAAGGGTTTTCCGCCAAATTCCACGCTCAGTCTCAGATTGGATCGCTGTCCATGTGGGAGGGGGCGGGCTGGAACTAGAACTACAGCTACAACTACTACTAACCTGGCTTGTATTCCACATTGCCGCGATACCAGACAATTTGAGCCGCCGGCTTTGCATGGGCCACAATGCACTTGAGCTGCAGGTCCTGATTCTCACGCACCTCCACCTTGGAATTGTGGCTGTAACCTTTGATCTCGATCGAGGCAGGTGGCGCTGTAAGCAGAGAACCGATTAGAAGTTGCAACAAACGGTTGCACCGTAGTATATAGTATATATGTATAGGGTTATAGGTATATAATGTATATGTATGGCAGCCCAAAACAAAGGATTAACAGAGCTTTGCTCATTATGGTCACAATGGCATTACAGACGACGTTCCTGCAGCGTGAGTGGGGCGGGCAAGTGGGGCATGGGCGTGGCAGTGCCAAATGCATTGTCTGTGTGTGTGTGTGTGTGTGGGAGAACAGAGACGACATTGTTGTTGAAGGCTCAGGTTGAATGGCCCGTGTGGCACCCGTGACTGGAACATGTCCTGGCGAACGTACACATAGAGGCAGCCAAATTCCCCCCCTGCTCTGCTCTGCCCCGCCCTGCCGTGCCGTGCTCTCCTCTGTGCCCCTCGTTAATGTGTTCAAATATGAGTTTCAATATTTGCACACCCGTAGAGGGGAGTTCCCCCCAATGGGAGCCAGAGTCTGAGCCAGAGCCAGAGCCCGAGCCTTGGCAAACTGTTGAAATATACACGACGAGGCAGCGAAACAATGCACCGCCTCGCTGGGTGGGTTGCACGCGTATGAATGCAGAAACAAACAAGGAATGGAATGGAATGGGATGGGAAAACACAAACACGGAGCAACGTGGATAAAGTTAAGTGCACGTGTGCATTATTTTAATGCCACCTGAAGGAGTTTTGGGTACCCAGAAGCAGCAGAGAAGCAGCAGCAGAACCTGCCCATTGCCAGTGCATTTCCTTTTGCAGCAGCACTAAGCAGTTGCCTATGCCACGCCCCCAACCACCAGCCCTTACACTGGCAAAAAATTAAAAACAAAAAAAAAACAAATTGAGAGACTCCAATTTGCAGCTTTTGGTGCAGATTTGTGTGGTAAATAAAAGCAGAAGGAGCAGCAGCAGCAGCAGCAGTGTAATTTCGCGCAGTGTAAGGCAAGTCAAGCTGCCGCCTGCTGCCTGAAGTGAGGAGACCGTTGCATAGAGAAGTTCTGCATTTGACATGCAACATATGTTGCCGTCTGTTGCCTCCGCGAACTCCGCGCCAGAACTTGTGCTGCATGCCAGATGAATGCTTAATGTCGCACAAGGAGCTGCCAGCGGTACTGTACCTTCTGTGTACACTCCCAGGCTGTTCCAGCGGGGGGACTAGGAGAGGGACTAGGAGAGGGCCTAGGCTAGGGCGTAGGGTGGCGTGTCTGGTGCTGTTGCCATGCTTAGAGGTAATTGCTTATGTTTGAGCCGCCATATGAAATCAACACCGCAACGCGAACAAGTTTCGTCCTTTGATTTGGTTGTAGGATCGCCGCAGGGCTCCTTAAATTAATATGCACAAATCAAATAAATAAATGAAATTCCGCAATCAAGGGACACGACACACGCACATAAACAAAGGCAGATTCTTCTTCATGGCCTGGGCTGGGCTGAGTGGGGGTCGGAAGCAGCAGCACAAAATTCCGCTCTCTTAGGCATAATTTGTGTTGCCTCGCCATGATTTTTGGTGTCCTTTTCAGAGGACTTTTGCTTTTGCTGATTACATAAACAAACTCACACACACACACGCACTCGCACATTTATGCCGCCTAGATATATCCCTCAGAGACAGCCGAAAAGGTGGAATATACATATTTAATAAGCTTTACATAGGGGGCGGCCATCTGCTGCCGCTCCACAACAACTTTTCGGGAGGGGTGGAGGAAATTGATTGATTTGCTTAAAGTTGAGCAGAAGTTTTGCAATCTGAGAGAGTTTCTCTTTTATTTAAAGTGTTTCCCACATTATTTTCTAGCCTGTTCATATATGCAGCACACATGCAAATCACCCTCTGTGTGGGTCTGCTTTCATTTTCCATTATCTGTGGCACTTTCTTGGCAGTAATATCTGCTTCGTTCCTGCTTCATCCATGCCATCTTGTTATTCTCTGCGAAAAGCACTCTGCCCGAGGAATATGCCAATGGCAAGATGGGATCATACTGGCAGGCAGTCAGGCATCCTGGCAGTCAGGCATCCTGGCAGTCAGGCATCAGTCCCTGACTAAGGGCTTTGTGTCACCGAAATTGGTGTCGTCCTGCCAGGCTGCAGGACCACCGCCCGTGGGCTACGTGCATTGGAAATTCATAATATTTGGCACCACGCAGCAACGGTAGAAAAATGCGGCAAAGGGTGGCTAGGTTGGATGCGGCACAACGTTGTGTGTTGCATGGTTAAAAAGGGAAATGTATGCACAATATCACACACACACACACACATATGATATTTCCTGGCAAATGCAACTCGATTTATGCCAGAGAGCGTGTCAGCTTCCTCCTGCAATCCAGAGGTGGCACTGCAAGCTGCACACAGACATCCCTACGTTCAGTGTCTGTGTACATTTTTGATTGGTATGCAAATTGTATTTGATTATTGACATATGCCTAGCTAGGACAGCGCACTGCAGTGGGTTGGGGAGGGGAGCGGTGGCTTGGGTTGCTTTGTGTTGGTCAAGCGTTGGCCTGGACTGATAAGAGTTTTGCCAAAGGTGGAATGTCTTATTTTGCAAGGACAATTGAATGGCTGGCCCTCTGCAGGCCCATCCACCATTGAGGAGTTTTGTCTGCCCCAAAAGACACACGGATGCCTGCGGCATGGGTTGCCCAGCACAATAAGCAGCTCCAAGGCTTTGTATCGACTGCTGCTTTGACGCCGAACCTGCTTCAGGTTCGGGGCAAGTCTATTGGAATCCTTACTGAGCTAAAAGAAAAATTTGATTGCATTTTGTTGACCGAGTGCCGCCTCTGGCACGTGAGCAGGATTCCGTGACACTGGCAACCCCGCTTCATGCTGTTTATATTGGCTCCACTTCTGTGCCCTCGCACTGGTGGCAGTTGCTTTGAGTTGCTCGCTACCTTTGGCTGGGCATCAAATAATTTATGCAACAATGAATGCAGTGAACGCTCCTACGACCCTCAGTGTCCGGATTCCTGCCACTGAAGGGCTGCACAAAGTGCAATTTGCCATGAACACTGAACACTACACTCTTTTTCCACTCTACCCCACTAGGGCGGGGGGCGTGGTCTGGACTACCCCAACGCCTAGCCCACTAATAGTACGCCTCATAAAAGTTTTATGCGCTGAAATACTTTCGCTGCCCGCTTCCCTGCGCGTCCTGCCACCAACCACTTTTAACCCGGTCCAGTCCAGCGCCCCAAGAAATGCCAGAGTTGGTCATTTTTTTTGTTTTGGTTCTTTTGACGTCCACTTTTGAAGTCAGCAGCTGCTGGGCGTTGGGGTAGGGGGCGGTAAGCCAATGTAGCTTGAGCCATCGCGGAGCTCAGTCACACCCAATGTGCGGCCCCCAAGGCGTTTTGGGGGTTCATGGACAGGGAGTGGCTTTAAGGTCAGCTTCACATAACAAATGCAGGGTGATATTTCTTTGGGAAAGCCGAGAGATGAAAACTTTCCTCATTTGCACTTCAATTACAAGACAAGGGGGCCCCAGAGAGAGAGAGCGGAAGAGAGAAAGAGAGAGAGAGAGAGAGTGTGTGTGAAAAATGTGCAGACATTTGAGAATCAATGAAGTGCGTCTATTGGCCAAAATCCGGCATTCAGTGGAGCTAGCTCGACATCCACATCCACACCCCCACCCAGGCCCACGACCAGTCCGAGTGGGTCTTAGGTTTGTGCAGCTTTGTATTCAAAAATATATATCAAATTTCGGAGAGGTGTAAAGCGTGTGCTGAGGGGTTTTTGGTTGCCTCTAAATGTGGTGCAAGCATATCCATTCGTTGCCCGAATTTGGCATTGCCATTGTGTCTGCGCCGGCCACCCGTTTATTCCGCTGCAGTAAAAAGTTGCAACTCTTTCCTGGACCACAGGACTACTCGCTACTGGACCTGCACATGGACCACAGAGAGCTCGAGCCTTGCGGCATATGTCCTTTTGGCTCTATTATTTCGTTTGTTCTTTTTTGGAATTTTTATTTTAAAATTAATGGCATGCGAAAATGTTCTGCAAATTTCCATAAATTTGCAGGTGGGCTTTTGTGTGCGAAAGTTCTTTACTTTGCCAAACTTATAATCTAATTGCGGCCCCACTTGCATACATATATTATACCTTATGTACATACATATGTATGTATGTATGTATGTATCTAAGCATAGCACACCTTGTATGTGTAGAGTATGTGTGGGTAGAATAATTTTGAAACTTTTACATAAGCCCGGGTCCCAGGTTACATCCGAATTGGCGCCCACAGAAGCCTTTGGGAACTTGGCCTACAAATTCAATTTTGGGGCAAGGAAAAAAGTTAAGTGAATTTAAATATTAACACAGCAGCTGGTCAAAGTTATAATGGAAGAACGAAATGACTAATTATAGGAAGCGATATGGCTAATATAGGGGTATGAACGAGCCGACGAATCAGACATCATTATTTATATTTTGATTATTTGTCATTAATTGGGGTTCATTTTGATCCGCAAATTATAAATTATGAAATTCGGGAGACGTTTGACACTATTTTCCCATTCATATGTTTGCCTATCCTGCGGATGGAATGGAATATAACCATACAGAATTCACACACACAATGCCCTCAGCACTGTATAGCGGTGGAAAACTGGGCGACACAATGCAATGAAAAATACTTGCGGTTACATGAAGTCATGTGGCGCCGCATGTCGAAGGAAATTCACTTTGAGTCTCCAACCGCCCTCCCAGCACTCAATTGGTGCAGAGCATCACCTTTGGGTATAAATCAATTTAATGTAATTCGAACTTAATTGAATTATTACGCATTTGTCCACATTTCCCTTTGGCTAATTGCTGCAATAATGTAGCACGTGCCTCCCTGCCACACACACAATGTCGCCCACTTTGTAGCACCGAATAGCGTCGACTGGAGGACAGAACAGACACATGTCATCTTGGCTGTGTACCAGGACCAGGATCGGGGGCCCACACCCAGACCCAGACCCAGACAAGCATTCCCTACCATTACAAAGCACAGGCGAATGGCATGGGGACGGGGGTTGGTGGTGGGCATGCCGGCGGGACTCGCACAAGTATCCACAATTATGACAAACATTCCGTGCGAGGAGGAGGCGACCTTTTGCCGCAACAACACCAGCAGCACAATTACTAACAAGCCAAGACACATGCCCCAGCCACAGCACCACCCAAAGTCGCCATCCGTATACCGTATACCCTGGCTTCGGCATATGTACTGTATTATGACAATGGGTAGGAACATTTATTGACATTCCGTTCCGAGGTCAAATCTTCTGTTGGGAAGCAGATTGACACAAGCTTATTGCAATTTCCAAGGTGCAGGGTGTACGCACCTCGGTGTAATTGAAATACATTTTTGTAACTTTTTTTCTTGATTTCTTTTATTCTCCGCCAGGGCTTCTTGTGCTTCAAATTACACACAATCGCACATACACATTGTCACAGCTCATGGCGCGTAATTAACTAAGCAAACGTCATTAGACTTGCGCATGTATGTGTGCGAGTGGGTGGGGTGGGTGGGTGTGTTGGGTATTTGCGCGTAGAGTGTGCCAGCGAGCCTTGGGGCGTAGGGCTCGTAGTACATGAGTCGGGGTAGCCAAGAAGTGCAGACATTGAGACCAGACAGGACCAGACCATGGAGCAGCAGCTCACCTCCCCTCTTCTAAGCTGCGTGTCTTTCAGAGAATTTCTTTAGAATGGCAAGCAGAAACGGAATAAGACAAACGAGGCGCACCAAATGAGTATCGCTGTCATCAAATGTTGAGAAATTTCTTGAGTGATTACAACAACAGCAGCAATTACACCAACAATAAGAAAAGTACTTACACACATGTGTATGCATGTATGTATGTACATTCAAAGTGATTACTCGACGGGCGGACACAACAGCAGCAGCAGCAGGCCCAAAAACAAAAAGGAACAAGCAGAGCGAACACCAAAACGAAAAAAAATTCATTTCAATTCCGTTGTGAGCTTGCATCCAAGCTATATTGAATTGAAGGTAAGGCAGTTCTCTGTTTCTTCCATAGTGTTCCAGACTTGAGTTTGAAAATGTCAGTGAACTGCCTTACCATCTATTTGCTATGTCTTGCCTGCAGCCAGAGAGCTCTAGCTAACTGTAACTCTCTTTAGCTTGCCCTCTCCCTCTCACCTCAGCCGCAGTGTTCTGTGCTGTACAGTTGCTGTCGTTGCTCTTCTCCTTGATTCGTTAGCTCCTTGGAGCAATAAACTGCGCTAAATTCCTCTCCTCTCCTGATGTTGTTGCTTTTGCAAATTGCTGACAATAAATGCTGGCATCGCAGCCAGCAACAGCTCAACAGCAAATGCTGCAGCGGGAGAGGTAAAAATGTGCTGGTAGATGTGGAAGCGGGAAAGGTAGTAAAGGGAGCTTCGCATTTAAATTTCACAAGCGACAATATTCTCTCTAGGTGCAATGAGCAGGAAAAAGCACGACACGCGTGTGTGTGTGTGTGTGTGGGACGGTATGTGACTCGTTGGCTGGCTGTGGCGCCCCTGGTGACAAATTCATTTGTATTTATTACTTAAATTAATTGCAGATCCAGAAAACAGTGCAATGGAAAATGTGCGAGTGCGAGCGCGAGTGTGAGTGGCAAGGAGTGACCCAGAAAACAAAAAGTTTCGAACTCTGTTGCTAAGTGAAATTAATGGAAATTAATTGCATCGCATCGTAAATTGCTGACGTAAAGACAACACCTGGAATTTCTGTATCAGGTGAGAATTCTTCATCATTTTATCTCAAAGTGGTAACAGTTCGTAGCGTTATATATTCCTACTAATTAAATAAATGCAAGTAAATGGATTAAATTAAAAATAGGAAAAGGGACTGACGGATTTATCAATATGATATTTTGTGCTGGCAAAGAATTTTGATGCGCGTATCGGGAGAAACCAAATATCGTACTTACATATGACAGTCAGTTTGGCATTGGCTCGGATCGCAGAGTTGAGGCGGGCCGGCCCCACCTGGCATTGGTATTCCGCGTCATCGTGGGTGGAGGCATTCGAGATGCGCAGATTGTAGACGCCCTGCTTCCGGTCGCCGAGGACCGAGTAGCGCGGAAAGCCCGGTATAACGGCGGAGAAGCCCAGGGCGAAGCCATCCTTTGTCCATTGCACGGCACCGGCCACATTGGTCACCTCGCAGCGCATCATGGCCTCGGCGCCCTCCAGCACTTGCAGATCGTGGGGCGTGGTGCGGAACTTTTGCTGCTGGGCGTGGCAGGGGGCGAGGCCGGTCAGGGACAGGCCGATGACAGCTGAAATGTGAAATGTACCATAAAAAGCACACACACAGAAAGAAAGAAAGGAGAGATTCATTAGAGATGCAGTTAATTAATTGTCCTTGGGGTCATTTGTTTGTGTTTGGTCCGTGGTGGTCTGGTCTGGTCTGGTCTGCAATTCCGGATTCCGGACTCCGTTCGTGCTGTTCCGTCTGTCCGTCGGGTGCTCCATTAAAAACGTGACTTTCTATCACGGAGCGTCGTCGTCTGATGAATTATGAAATATGTGTTTACTCAAAGAGCGGGACCCCCCACGCCAGCCAATGCAGCTCCTCTCAAAGCGTATCCTGACCGCAATAAAACGGGAAATTCTTCTGTCCTCCGACAGAACCACTAAGCCCATACCCCATACCCCCGCACATACCCTCATCCAAAGTCCCGGGCCTCCAGCCTCAGTCTCAGCGTCAGCTCCAGCCCCAGCCGAACTTTGACCATTTTCCCGCAATGGTGAAGTTTTTCGCCCTCTCTCTCTCGTCCCATAGGCAGGGCTAGTGGTCCGCTTTTTTTAATGAAAAACAAACACAAAAAGCGTTTGCCGTTCCACAAAAGCCAATTGTGGGTGTGGTCCGTGTCCGGGTCCGGGTCCGCGTCTGCGTCCGTTGTCTGTTTGCCAAGACACATTGCAGTCTGCAGTTTTGGAGTTCATTTCTTTTGGCCGCCGCCGAAACTATTAAATAGTACGAGCGCGCGGGACAGGATAGTTGCCTTGGTTGCACCATGGGGCATGGGGCAGGTCGGGGGACCGGATTGTGATTCTAGTCGCGCATCTAGAATCAACAAAAGCATTTAACGCCGAGCCTGACGCTGCAGTGGCAGTTGTTTTTAGTGTCCTGTGCAAAGGCCCCACTACAACCCACTGCTCCCCACTACACACCATTGTCAGCACCCACAACGGTCGCTTGCCGCCTGCCTCCTGCCGCTTGTCCCTACTGGGATGCCGCTATCCATTCTTTGGAACGAGCATTTCATTCGCGTTTTCATAAATTTACCAGCAGAGACCATAGTTTTCTCTCTCCCTCTCTCTCTGTGGCTCTTGCCATCTCTTTCTCTGTTTATTTATAAGCTACAAAATGCAGTATTAAATCTGTCCAACACCCTGGTAGCCCCATCCGCCATCTGGCAACCCTCTCGGGGGGTAAAAAAGAAGAAAAAAAACACTAAACTCTGGCAATGATTAATATGGCCCACAATTTGCATACGCATCATGTCTGAATGGTTTGCGAGTGAAAATAGAGTACAGGGATAGAGAGAGAGAGAGAGAGAGTACAGAGAGTGAGAGGAATATGCGTGGGCGGGACAGTGATGAGTTACCACTGGAGAGTGGAGAGTGTGGAGAATGGAGAGCGCAGGCAGGACATAAATGAATTTTAAATAAGAAAAATCTCTCTGCCCCTGCCAACAGTTTGGCTGGGCCTGAAGCTCGCTCAGTCGTTGCCAAACTCTTTACGATTTCATTATTTTCCCTTTTTCTTTTCCACCCCTCCCCTACCCCACACACACACTATATAATTTGTTTGGCAAAAGAATGTGGCAAGAACAAGCTCGGGAAATCAACAACAACAACAACAATTCGCCCTCCAAGTTCGCTCTCTAGGCACCTCCCCCCGCCACACGTCTAGTCCGCCACGATAGATGTTGTCGAACCAGCCAGCAGCATTACGGGCAATTTATATAAATTTTCTCCGAATGGGAGCTGCAGAGGGAGGGGGTGGCAGGTGGTGGAAGGGCGTGGGTGGGCGGGGAGGTATGTCAAACACAGACAGAGAGCAAACTGAAGGACCTGCGAACCCTTGCCAGCAGCAACAGCAGCAGCAGGAGCGGCAGACAAGGATCAGCATAACCTTTGGCCTGTCGCAAATTTTTGCCTATTTCACAGACACACACACACACACAAATACACATGAGAGTGTGTGGCAAGGGCTGGGGCAAGAGTTCATAGTTGAGTAAATTTTTACCTCATTCTTGAAGGAATACTTTACCCCAGTCCCGCCGCTCCAGCCCCTGCCCCTGTCACTGTCCCTGCCCCCGTGCTCCGTACATTGTTCATGGCGCCCTTGGGTCCGTGATAGCGGATTTGCCGCTACATCTTTTAGCCTTCTTATGCGTTGTCGTCGTTGTCTCTCATATTTTGCAAGCGAAATATTTTAATAAAGCAAATTCCTATTTTACGGCCTTGTGCGAGCATCGCTCTAAAAAAAAAGAACGAACCCCCACCCAACATCACAGCAAACATTAGGTTGAAATTAAAGCGTGAAGCGCCTCCAACTCCCTGCCATGCCATGCCATGCCATGCCACACATCATTCCATACGTCATACGCAGTGTTGTCCCCCGGAAATAGTCGAAATGGAAATTCACACGCAACAAGCAGAAGAAAGTGTGGGGGGGGGTAACGAGGAACAGCAGCAGCAGCAGAAGTGGCCGCCAGAAGAAGGCTTCAGACAGCCGAAAGTGCGAAAAGGATTTAAATGCTTTGGGCGACGCCTTTTGACCCAGCCTCCCCAGCTGCTGCTGCCTCTTTCTCCGGGTAACGTCAAGTGCCATTGTCGAATTTCTCTGCCACTCGAGTGGCTGTGTGTGTGTGTGTGTGTGTGTGTGTGTGTGTGGGGCGACAGGACGTGCGTGGTTTTTAGTGTCGCGTTCTCTTGATTGTTTTCCAGGCCGGGGCTAAAACAACAGCACATGGGAGCAAAAGGCGGCCTGAGAGCCATAGCGAATGGTGCCACCGCACGCATGGATGCAGACAAATCCCGGCCAGGGCAGAGTTCCATCCCGCCTCCCCCTAAAAAAAGGGTTCGCTGGGTCTTGGGTCTTGTTTTACGAGCAAAGGACTATCAGTGTTATTGTTATGACTGAAATTTGATGGCCCCAACCACTCTCAGACACAGTCCCTGCTCCAGCCCCAGCCCCAGTCCCCGCTCCAGCCACAGTCCCTGCTCCAGCGCCAGCCCCAGCCCCAGTTCGAGTCAAGAGTGATGTGTGGACGTACACCCAACGCGCCCATCTATCTGGCCCCTTGATATGATTCGTTCCAGGCAGTTATCTGGCATGGGGGAGGCCTGAGCTGATTAAGCCGCCCGGGAGCGGATTAATCAGAGTGACACCTGAGTAGCCTTGCCCCGGATCCAGTTGCCACACACACAGCTGGGATCTGCTGCGACATTTGCACACATTTAGCACTTGAGTTTTATTTTTTTTTTGCTCCCTTTGGCTTGCTTTTGGCTTTAAATGCTCTCACGTTTTGCGGATTTTGGTGTATGACGTTATGACAACCCTAGAGGGTTGCCAAGCATCGTTTTGGTGCCTAGCGAATATGCCGCACCGCCCTCCACTCCCCCCTACCCATAGAGACGCGTATTAATTTGACGATTATGATTTTACCAGAGCAGGCGATGGAGATAGAGATAGAGAGAGAAAAAAAAACACGGACTTTATTTTATAGATAATCCGCTCACCCCTCATGCCGCCTTCCTTTTTTTTTTTTTTTTTTTTTTGGTCTGCGCTGTGGGCGTGGCCACACGTATATTGCCAAGAAGAAGCAACAAAAAAAGCAGAATTTTCGCTGCTTCAGCATATTGTCGCAGTACATCCGCTGGCCTCCACTTTCCCAGCATCACCGCATCAATCGAACAAGCACGAAGCTGCGGAGTCTTTTTGGGGCGGGCAGCTTCTTTTTTCTCTTTATTTTTGGCTTGCTGGTTTTGGGACTGCTTGTGGCACGCCCCCTTGTCAGCAACGTGCTTGGCATTTGCATGGGAAGCAGATGACGTTACCAAGACACAGCGCAGCATTTGTTCAAATACGATATAACAATAGTCGGAGCGACATTTCCGTTCTAATGGTGCATGCTGCATGCTGCAGGCTGCATGACGTATTCTACTTGCATGCCAGCCAGCAGCAGCATTGGGTTGGGGTGGCAGCTGCGTGGAACGTGCCACTCCCTATTAGCATCATCATCGATCTGTCGATCCATTTTCCAATTCCCCATTTCAACTGCTTAATTTTGAAAGGGTTTTAAATCGTTTTACATCCCCTCAGTCCGTGCGGTTCCGGGTGGTCTCTGCATGATAACAGCGACAAGCAGTGCAGCCGCCTCGATTTAGGGTACAGCTGAAGGACTTTTATGGTTAGCTGCGGCATCGCATTACACAGGAGAACAGAGAGAGAGAGAGAGAGAGAGCGAAGGCTTCGAAATGATTTGTCTGCTGGCCCCTAATGGAAATCCAAGTTAGATTGTTTGCAGTTCTGCCACTGTTGCTGCTGCTGCTGCCACTGCTGCAGTGGCAAGCAACAAATTGCAATTACTGGCAACACTTTGCCGCACCGCAGGCAGCAGGCAACTGGCAGCAGGCTACCCGCTCTCCCTTCACCACCGTTCACAATGCGGCAGGACGAGCAGGAGCCTGCTGGTGGCGGCTTCAGCATTATTAACATCATCAACGATGGAGCGTTTATTAAAAAGTGTGTTAAAGGAGCTAACCGCCACCTGCTGGTCGAGCGCGCGCAGTGGAGCCTGCACCTGCCACCACTAGCAGCCTCTCGACCCACGACCCAAGGACACCAGCCAGCTCCAGCAGGCCCCACTGAACAACAGCTTTAGTAGTTTAGTAGCAGGGCACATCATTTGCAACTTGCGCCGCGTAGAGCGGCAGCAGTTTTCTTAATAATGCAACACAGTTTTATTTACATTCTGCGGGTATTTATTACCTACAGTTTGGCAGTCACCTTGGGCTGCGGACTGCTGCTCTGCGCAATTAAAATATGATTCCGTGTGTTGTGGTGCCGCTGAACCTGCGGCAGAGCAACTTTCTGCCACAACATTCATTTTCGCGGCTGTGACACGACCAGATCCGTTGAGGTTGTTGAGTAAATTATGGCAGCATGTTTCTCACATTTTTGCATAGAGCATAAAATTATAATTGGGCTTAAAGGAAGACCAGTACGAGTGCAATTCGAAGAACTTTTAATTGGATGTTTTCGTGGGATTCGAGGTCAGCGGCAGCAAGTGGCAGGGCTAGGCGTTTTTTGTGCACCAAAATCCTGTTGTTTCTATTGCCCCCCATATACTCGTTTGTCCAAAGAAAAATCCACCAATGGACAGACAACTTTGATTTCCCCTACATCCCCGAAAAAAGTCCAGAAAACTCATGGAAAATGTGTGTGGCCGAAGCTGGAAAACATTTTTAATAATCGCAGCATTGCATTATTATACCTTGAAAAGCCCCTTGCACTCCCCTGCATATTGATTACTCTCTTATTTATTTTTTAATTGCCAAATTGTTGGAACTACTGTGTGGAGTTACATGGAAACTTTGCGGAGGGGAGGGGGGGCCCTTAAAAATGCTGCGAGAAGTGCTGCTGCTGCTGCACAAACTTGTTGACGAGTTGAAGTGCGGCTGGCTGGCGGTGGCAAGTGTTTCCGCTGGTGCGGTCATCGCTGACTCGTTAGTTCAGTTGGACAGTGATGTTCGTACCTGTTGCAAGTCCGTTGGCTCCGCGCGGGGGCATTGCTCTTGCCTCTAATTGTGGCAGGATTCTCACGCAGCAGCAGCGCCACACGCAATATCTGCCGCTGGCAGGTGCAGCAAAGTTGGTGCAGTTGCGTAGCCGCAATTAGCTGCGGCATTTGGGGGGGAGATATCGCTTAACCTCTCTTGACTTGCGGTTTCTGGTGGGAAGTTTTGTTGCATTGTTTGTTTGCCTGCCCAATGCAGGCCGACCCCCCGCAAACTCACACACACACACACACACAGATTACGATATGCGTTGGACGCATGTTGCAATGTAATTTACTTAATATACAGTCAGTTTACCCATACGGGTTCCCACTAGCCTGCAGTTCATATTTTTCTTCATCTTCCCACTGTCCCAAGAGTCTCCCTGTGCACTTGGCCGGGAAGGCTTCCATGCTCAAAGAATTTCCTACAATCGAAACTCAATTTTAAAGCTCACCTTACCTCCGTACGTACTTGCCAACACTACATGACACTGCCCAACACTGCATTCCCCTATCCAGCACTCATCTACACTGCTTAGCACTCACGTACTGACTTCGCCAACACTCACACACCCTACCAACAGTACATTACACTCTCCTACACTGCTTTAAAGTGACCATCCCTCGTGTCTACTGCTTGGTTACCCAGGGAACGATCGACTGCTCCAATCAATTCTAAGCACCATTTGAATTAAATGACAATTCCAGAGCAGAGCAGAGCAGATCAAAACCCCAAACCAAACAAGAAATGGTGTGGGAGACGGGGTATGGGGTTGGGAGGGGGGATTATGCCTCCCGTGGCATCGAACCTTCTAAGAGATTGCCACCCAGAACGCTTGATTTATTTATAACACATGCTACGCATCGAATCAACTTATGAAATTCACAGAATCTCAAGGAAAATCAAACCATAGACGGGGGCAGGCGGATGTGGGGGGTGGGATGAGCACAAACGACATAAAAAGCGACATCATCCAATCAATTTATGCGCCACTGTCTCCTCCATCGGCTGCAGGCTTCGAGGCCCAAGTGGGTTTAGATATTGGAAAATGGATAATTGGAAGTGGGGCAAAGGATGAGGCTGACGCTCTGAACGGAGCGGAAGCGGGGGTGGAGTCTGGGAATAGCTTGGCAGGATTTTCTTTTACTTTGATGGCTTTTTCCTAATATTATCTTTAAAAAATCATTTCTGCAAAAATCGAAATTGAAGCGAAAATGGCAACAAAAAAAAAGAAGAAGAAACAGAAAGGGGGAAAGGAAAGGATTCCTGCTGTCAGAATGTGGGACACTCCCAAGTAGATGGAGGTAATTGGAAGGCATTCTTATGTACATATGTATGTATGTATGTAGGTGGCCCATCCCCAGCCATCACTGGTCCAAAAGGGGCAACAAAATGGTTTAGGAAACCATCACAATCATCATCATCAGGAGGAGGAGGATCATTATGAAATAGTGGCAGGGGGGGACGGGACACACACGCAGACAATTCCCTTGCCGTGTTGTTATTGTAAGCGCTCTCCAAAGTTATTTGCTGTCCATTTCCAAACATTAAACCAGAGTGACTTGAATAAATTTCATATTCCGCCTGCCCCGCTCCTGCCGCCCTCACGCACCACACACAGAAACCGGCCACATTCCGGCCAGACCCTAAAATAGCCAAGGCCAAAATAAACCCACATGGCTAATACGACAGTATGGATGTCGCACAGCCTTGAGGTGGGTTCGGTCCCTGTCCTGTCCTGTCCTGGCCAAGCAGGGTGCTGCTCTCGGCTCTGCCTGTGCTGGGGTGGGGTGGGGGCATAAAGACGAACATAAACCAAAAATTCCTATACGCTGATGCAGCAAATATCCGGCCACTCGAATGTTATCTCTTTGAGCACTGTACCCAGCATTGGACACTCAAAAATCCAGCTTTTGCCCATTCGACTTTCCCGCATCTGACAGGAAATCATCCCCACAGTCCTCCTCTCCCAGCCTCCGCCTCTTCTGCATATTCATGCATTTTCTTGTGTGACATTTTTGGATTTTTTTTTGTGCTTGTCTCCCAGATAGGAAATATCTCTGAAGTCAGACTTGCAGTCCGAATATGCGACAGTTGCTTCATTATACGCACTCGCACGCACACAAGAAGCCAAACTATTCCCTTGAATAGAGAGAGAGAGAGAGAGAGAGAGAGACGGGGTGTGGCATAAAGAGCCAACGGGGAGGAAACCCACAAAAGTTATGACCACAGATAAACGAATGTGCGGGGGGGGGGGTGGGGGTGGGAGTGTACTGAAAGTTGCATTCAACTTTGAAAATGCAGTCTGCACGAACATCGATACTTGAGACCGAAACACACACACAAATAAAATGAAAATAAATTCTATATTTTATTGTAAGTATTCAATAAATAGCGGGGAAGTTTTCGGCCACAGCCCACTTTTTGTGGCAACAGTGGTGAGGGATCTCCCTCAGAATTTCATGTAACCAAACGACTTCAGCAATCCACAACAGTGTCTTTGTTTACCTTTAAATGTTACGTTAAGAACTTTAATTGTGGGTTGCCCATTTTCATTGGATTTTCGATGGAAAATGTATCAATTTCTTTGGTGCACAGCGAATAGTTGAATTATTAGAGGATATAAATAGCAAGAAATTGAATCGAATTCACTTTGATTCGAATATAAATGTCTCGTATTTAATCTAAAGCTAATCTATTATTCTATATATTATTCAGTTTCTTTTAAATGTAGTAAATCTAAAGAAGAAATGTATTCATTTCAAATATGTAAGTGAATTGATATTTAAAGCCCAAGTGATTCTATTCGATGCTCAACGATTTCTGCTCCGCGTGCAAATGGTTTGCTGATTCTAAGCTATTGGCGTTTTATGCGTTACATTCTTTATCTTTTGCTGGTCGAATCTGACCTCGAAGTCCTAGTTAGCGATTAGCTTAGCTTTATTTTCTGTTTCTTGGGATGCATTGAACGGAGTAGCTAATTCAGTGTCCCAAATGTCCCCCATATTTCCATACAAATAAGATTTTGTTTCGAATGGTTTTCCCCTTTTACACTGCCCCCTTTTGTTGGGATGATTGTAATTATTATTATATTAATTTTCGTTTGCTTAAATGCATTAAATGACGTACAGTTACATGCGTAGATTAAAGCTCACGAATTATAAGCTGTGGACACGGACTGCAGCCGCATCCGCATCCTCCTCCGTACCATTCGCATTCGCATTCTCATCCACTTTTGACGGGCGGAGTGTTTGTCAGCTTATTGTTTGGCTTAATTGCCGTTTGAACAGCAGGGCGTTGCATACACACACACACACACACACACACACACACACACACACATCTTCAGCTTCATCTTCAGCTTCAACTTGAACTCTTTCTGCATTGGCAGTGGGCATTGTTCGTCCAAATTACACAAACAAACACACAGCCAGCAGGGTTTAAGGGTTGAGGAAGATTTACCCCCACAGAAGTGGCCGTCGCAGCGAGCGGGATAACAATGCGATGCTGCTGCGATGCTGCTGGTTGGATAAGGGTTAAGTTTGCCCTGCCCGCCCGCGGATAGACTGGCAGACTGGGATGCTGTGATGCTGCAGGAACTGTGTGCAGCCTGGGGGCATGAGGAATGCAAAATGCTTTCTCGTTCGTGGAATAATGTTTGCGCAATCGAATGACAATGCGTTGAGGGCTGTCCAGGCAGGGGAGGGGAGTGCAGGAGGCGGCTTGGCTTGGCTGTATCCAATGAGGCATGTCTGCCGTATGAAACCTGATCTGTCAAGGGCTGTGGGATGTACACTGCACAGTCAGTGGCGGGGGAGGCAGTGCAATGAATGGCTGTTCCCAGCAGCAAAAAAATGTTGCAAGGGAAATTGTATTTTTCTCTTTGTCGCAATTAAATCAAGTGAAGTCGTTAAAGTTAAAGTTTTCCCAAGCCAAATGCCGCCTCGTCGCAGATTTCCACACACTCACACGACCATGGTGGTGGCGAGGGAGGTAGAGGGAACAGAGTGAGAGAGAGAGAGAATCGTCGAAGCGGAACCACACGTCAACTGGACAACTGGACAACCCGCCCCCCCCACACACACACACACACACACAATGTGCCCCAATTGCAGCACCATTCCCATCACCATCACCATTCCCATCCCATCCCTTCCCATCCCCATTGCCATTCGACAATCCCTGGCCAAAGCCAAAAGGTGTGCAAGTGACTCGGACAAGACGAGAGGAGCGGAGCGGCCCGGTCCGACCCGGCCTGTCGCTGGTCGAGAGATTACTGAAGCGTGCAATGGACATGGACCGACCGCGAACGGTTCACACGTTAAAGCCAAGAAGTCATCAGCCCAACACACACACAGACACAGACACACACACATAGCTATAGCTACAGATAGACACAGATGCAGATGCAGATACATGGGCTCTGATGCGACAGTTGCAGAGGTTGCAGCTGTCGAAGCTGTTGCCACTGGAAGTGCCACGAGCTACAGCGGAATCCAACCGGTTGAACACGCGACTTGAAACGGAATTTTGGCCAGAGAATTAGGCGGCTGCTGCGGCGGCTGCTGCTGCGGCGGCTGCTGCTGTGTGCAGCTGCCAGGCGGCACAGCAGACACTTCAATTAAGTTCCGCATGAATGATGCATGCCACGGAAAGCCTGCAAATATAAATATTTGTGCCCCCACTCCCCAGGAAGCGCTGGCCCGGCCGATCAAATATTCATTTTTCAATATCGGTGTATCAACAGCCCTTAAATATGCAAGTCCTTCTTGCTGCCACACACAACAAAGCCACTTGCCGCTTGCCGCTTGCCGCTTGTTGCCTACCGAAGTGAGAATTCATGCAAACTTTCTTTGAATTTGATTTGCTGAAAGCGAAACAGTGTCTCGAGTAAAACTGTGTCCCTGCCGCACACAGCCCCAGCCATTGTCTGGCCCACATATCGATATCGGTCGAGCCACAAACATTCCCCACACCCCCCACCCACACCCCCCACAAGTCGTATCTGCTGGCGCACAAACACAAAGGAGAGCGACTGGCTCTCTTTGAGGCAGAATGATGCAATTATTTACACTTGATTAAACACTCAAGGAAAAGTGAAAGTGCGTGGAAGGACGCACTCAGCATTGATGGCCATATATCTTGTGTGCATGCATATATCCCCTTGATATTGAGATGTTTTTCTAAAATTCATAAATTTAAATTAGCAGCCAGCAGAGGGTGAGGCAGAGACAGAGAGAGTGAGAGTGAGAGTGAGAGAGAGCAAGGAAAAGGCGCTGGCGATGAAGCCATCGACGTCTTTGGGTCTCACCTTGAAATGGTTTTTCAATTACTCAACTGAACCGCAAGGAGCCCGAACTGAAGTGCGCAGGCACCACAAGGGCCGAGGGCCGAAGCCATTAAATTTATTCCCCACTAAAAACGCAAAAGTGCCCAAGCATCGCCTCTGTGTCTCTGCCTGCTCCATCTATGGCCACGTCTATGACGAGCCTCATTTGGCAGCTTGCTTGATTTGCCTCATTTTTATTTATTCATTGAACTGCTGCCTGCTGCGGACGGCACAAAGGGGCAATGGCAGGGGCAGGGCTCGCCACGACTGTGTCCAACATCTGACTAACCAAATCAATTCGCATCAATATCGTAGCAAACCCATCAGAGTCAGTCATCTGGCGGGCGGGGCTTGTTGGCAGTGGGTGGGGGGGAGGGTCGCAATCATTCAGGCAGTGGCATCCATTCATCCACCGCATCCTTCTGTGGGGTGTTCTTGGGGTGTATACTGCGTAGGAAGCACGCCAGGCTGCACATTGCTAATATCCTGCCACTGGCACGGCTGCCGCCTTGCAAGCCCTCCTCCATGCCCCCTCTCTGCCGCTCGCAGCAAACAATGGATAGCCAGATAATTGGAAATATATTCCCATCGAGAAATAGTTTTGACCTGGCTTTTGTAACGCTTGAAAATAACAACAAAAAAATGCCATATATGGGAGGGATATGCTCCTCCTCGTGTGTGATGGAGAGAGCGAGCTGAACCGTAGCAAGGGGCCATCTAATGTTGGTGTTGAAAGTCCCATAATAAATCTGTGTGGCATGCCACTCTCTCACTCTGCCAAGAGCAGGGAGAGAGAGAGCGAGAGGAAGGGAGGCCAATTACCACATGCTACGATACGATGCGGACGGACGGACGCAGCGGGAGGGAGTTCTCCGGCGATCCACTTGGTGTGGCGACTTCAAGTGCAACGGTTTGACAACTGCCCCTGCCCCTGCCCCTGCCACTGGCACCACGCTGCACCTTTTGCCACATGCTGAAGCTGAACATTTGTATTTATAAACATATGTTTGTGCATGTACGTACCAGACGAGCATGTGTCTGTGTATTTTGATGGCCTACGCTAAACAAGATTCGGTTTCTGTTTTCACTGTTTTCGTTACACAATTTCGAGTGTTCTGTGAGCTATATTTGATGCTTCCATTGTGGCCCCTGCAGCTTCTGTCTATTTGCGGACACACTGAGCCGCAACGAGCGCCAGAACAGGCAACGGCAAAGGGAAACGTTCCCAGTGCCTGAATATGAATCCTGAAATGCCAGCAAAACCTCAAGCAAAAGGCGCACGAGGTTTTATTCTTGAATGTGGAATAGAAAATAGAAAATGGAATCTAACCTGAAGCCAGCTCTCTTTGTATTTATTTCTATTTATTACTAATATTATTAGCTTAATTCAAGCACTCTCTCTCTCTCTCTCTCTCTCTGGCATATGCCTTTTGTTTTTTCTTGCTTTAAATTAATATCCAAATCGTTTACAGCCACTGGCTTCCCTTTGGCCAACTCAGTTCAGCGCAGTGCAGCAGCTTTAGATTTTAGTTTTGATTCATAATTACGTAATTTAGGCCCACGCGCTCGCCAGTGCTCGCCCCTGCCCCGTGCCCCCCAGTCTGCTCTTGAGACTGAGCTTCCACTTCCACTGCCAGCTCTGTGGCCTGTGTCAATCGGCTTCGATGCAGACGGTGTGGGTGGGTGGTGGCTGCCGCTGTGCTTTGCCGTCCATACTAAACTGGTTGCTACCAGCGTCAACGTCGTCGTCGTCGTCGTCGTCGTCTCAAGGTGCCCGCAGGGGCGTCGCTTGCTCAGGTTGCTGGAGGTGGGGTGAGGGTTCTCAAAAAATTATAAACTGTCGCTGCCGCTGCCGCTGGCTATGGCTATGGCTTTAGTTTTGGTTTTGGTTTTGGTTTCTTTTTGTGACGCTCGTTAAGCCAGCGACAAGTAGTAGCTGAGCTGCAAGTCAGTGTTGGCCAAACATGGGCGTTGCTTGAGCTGTTTTTGTTCAGTTTGAGCTGCCCACACGGCACACACACACACACACAGACACAGAGAGACACAGAGACACACACAGTTGCGGAAACAGAGAGTGCCACAGCGTGGAGTGGAGGGCAGTCAGCGCGTTTTAAGCTGTGCAGCTAAAATCTTTTTAAAAGATTCGCTTTCTGGCTCTCGCTCGCTCTCTCTCTGCCTGTGGATCCGCAATTAACTTTTGCCAGCCAGTGCGACTGCCAGAGAATGACAGCCGCCGCACAGAAAGTCAGTTGCAGTGCCGAGAGTGTGCCACAGACAGACAGACAGAAGGAGAGACAGACAGAGAAAAGAGAGAGAAATGCCTTGAAGATGCTTGCCTGCAGATTGTGGCCCCTGAGCACTCGACTGTGTGGGGCAAGATTATCTATCGAGATATCAGCAGCAGCAACAGCAGCAGCAGCCAGAGCCGGAGCCCGCTTGGTCCTGCTTCATTGTGTGTGCCCAACACTTTGGCCCCTTGAATGCTGACTGGAAGGGGGTGCGTGCTGCTTCTGCCGGATCTCCCCCCGGCCACATGCCCAATCCTTGCGCTTTGAGCTGCTTGGAGTTTTTTTGCTCTGGTTTTTTTTTTTTTTGCTATTGGCTTTGGTTTGGTCAAGCGCTGGGCCGTACTTCGGCTCGTGGTATTGTCAATGCACTTCAGCACATTTGGCCAACTGTCAGAGACAAAAACGACAAGTCGCGACGACTTTTGCCTGGGTGCCACACATGACCACCCCCCCGCTCCTCTTCGCTCCTCCCTCTGTGGGCCCCCTTATATCTATTACGAAATGTTTGTCCTACACTTTTGCTGGCTGCCTGCTGGCTCAGCTTTGGCTTTCAGCTTCAGTTTGCTGCTGGTGCCTGCTGCCTGCTGCCTCTGCCTCTGCCTGCTCTCGTGGCACACATTTCTATGCTTTCAACTCACACATGGACACACACGCACACACACACGCACACGCCCATAGACACTTTGACATACGCAACTTTTCTGCGTTTTGGGGGGCTGACTGGCTGGCTGGCTGGCTGGCCTTGTGCTTGTTTTTGTTGGGGTCCTGGCTGGGCCCAATGCTGCTCCTGCCCTCCTGCCCCCTTGGATTTCTCGGATTCTGTTTCTGTTGCTGTCTCTGTCTGTGTCCCTGCCACTGGCTGTCTGTTTGTTGACATATTATGATCCTTGATTATTTTGTGCTGACAAATACATGCTTTTGCTTTTTCCTTTTTCGCCACACACAAACACACAAACACACACACCCACACACGACACACACACACACACACCCACACACGACACACACACACACACACGTAGACCCATACACAGACAGATGGACTTCCGTTTCTGATTTTGATTCTGTTTTTTGATTTACTTGTTTTTCTTTTTGCCAGTCCCCCCCAACCCCTTCCCCCCTCCACTTTGTATTTCTGTGGTTGTTGTTGCTGTTTTTGTTTTTTGTGTTTCCATTTCTCTTCAAGGGTCTTGCCAGCAGGTGCTTTGCTCTTCAACTAATTGGTCTAAAAAGCCCCCCCTCTCCAGCTCACTCTTTACCACCTCTCTCTCTCTCTGCCCAGCCCCCCCTTCCTGCTTTGAAGTGCCTTATCAATGAAGCTTTTAATGATGGGCGTACCAGTCCCCCGCCCACTGGCACACACGCCCCCCCAAATGTGGCACAGAGCACAACCCCAAACAGAGGCAACAAAATATTTTGTCGACATTAAATTCCATTGCTGGTTTCAGATTTGTTCTCTCGATTGATTTGGTTTTGGTAGCGTAAGGCAGCGCTCTGTGCCGATTGTGGATTGAGGGGCGGAAGCTCTCGATAAGAGCACAAGAAGTCACTGCCCTCCCCTATCCCCTGTCCCCATGCCCATTCTAACCAGTTTCAAGCTGTCCAGCGATAATGCGTTTGATTGCAGCGGAAGTTGTTGCTGGACTGCTTTACCTGCAGCTGTACAGGTACGTGTACGTGTGTGTCCGGTTCTGCGGTGCTCTCTCGGTTCTGGTATAACTATTAATTAGCTTCCAATTGTGGCCAATCCCTCCCTACCCCTACCCCCCACACACGGCCCACGTGAGCCCTGAGACAAACTCTTTCACGAGTGTGGCAGCTGGCTGTGCTGACCACAGAGGGAGTCCCAGCCACGCCCAATAACTGCTGGAAATGGGCCGGAAAGAGGCTCCCATCAATGTATTCCTGGGGCACATGCAACATGCGACATGCATGGTGCAACAGCTGCTGCCAGGCTTCGTCCTCCTACATATGTCCTGCGAGTGTCTGTCCTGTTCTGTCCTGTGCCCAAAGACTTACCCAGAGCCAGCATTTGAAGATGTTGCTTAATCCAATGTTGATGGCAACGTCGTCGACGTTTCGTTGCATGTTGCTGCCATTTGGTTTGCTGCTGCTGCTGCGTCTGTTGCTGCTGCTGTTGTGCCTCTTCTTTTATTAATGCCATTTTCAAAGCCATGTTGCAGGCACACACTTGGTGGCTGCTTCGGCTGCTGCTGCTTATTCTGTTGTTGTTGTTTTTAAATGGTTGTGGCTTTTGTCGTTGTTGTTCTTGCACCACTTGCCACACCACACCGCACTCAGAACTGGAAGCTATAACACTGACACTGCCACTGGCACTGGGCACTGCCGCTGCCGTTGCCGTTGCTGCTTGTTTGCCTCCCAGCTATTAATGGCACACATTTATTTTGGTGTTGTTCGGCGCGTTACATTCGCATCACTCTTGCCACCGGCAACTGTGCCACAACAATTTCCAATTTCAATTCTCAGCCGACGACGACACTCGCGAAAGTCTCTGAGGGCCCTCTAATGCGGCATTATTCCGGCTGCCGCCCACCCAAGGAAACGGTGCGGCGGCGGCGTCACAGGCACAAGGCAGCAGAGCGAGCCACCAGGACATGTGTCATGACCCACGACGACCACAGCGACGACGACGAGCGGTTGCAGGGAGTAGGGGCGGGACACCGACGGGGCACCGATGGGGCACCGAACCCGTAACCGAAAAACGGCAACTGGATACTAACTACGCCTGTGCGTGTGCGTGTGCCGGTCGTGTGCGTGTGCGTGTGGAGTGGGGCTCAAGCACTGGGCCGAACAGTTGCTGCAACACTTTTTCTCTTTTTTTTAGATTTGTTGGCCGTGGGCGGGGGGACGTATATTTAGGGATAAGCGGGAACCTCTTTAAGATTCGCAATTGCCATCACTTTTGGCGCAGACTCGATAATTTGGCGTTGTTGTCGCTGTCGCTGATGCTGCTGCTGCTGCTGCTGTCGACTCCACTGTGCATACACTCGTATCTATGTGCGTGTATATGTATGGGTGTGTGTGTGTGTGTTTGGGTATAGGCTCCATGCGACGCGCAAATCGAAGAAACGGACACCGATTACGATGCGGAAACGACAATGGTCGAGGGCGAGCCGTCCACACGGAATCAGAGCTAAAACCGAACTAAATTCTCGATTCCGGCTAACGCAGCAGCCAAACGAAACGAAACGAAAACGACAAGGAACCGAACACAACGAACGATGCCCACTGTTCGGTGGCATGCAGCAGCATGAGGCTAAACAGAGAGAGAGAGAGAGAGTGAGAGAGACTGAGCGCAAGCAGACAGAGAGAGTGGGGAGTGGGAGGAGAGCAGTCTGTAAACAGTTGGAGCACATTGTTTATTGCTGCTGCTACTACTACTACCAGTCGTACGGCTGCCACTTGCCACTACACTGCGGCAGGTGCGTTGGCTGGAGCTCCAACAAGATGCCCAAAAGCAGGTTTTCCATGGCTCCAAGACCTACTTATACGCCAAAAAGCTCTCATATTCGCTCAGGTATAAGTATAATCTGACCAAGAGAAAGAGAGCATACAACTCTTGGTATAAGTACGGTATAAGCATACTCTCGCTCGCCCACAGTATGCTAGAGCGCGTACAACGCGTGGTAGAAGTACAAGCTAAGAGCCAAAGCAGGGCCATATGATGCGTATACACTCGTACCAAGCAGAGTAGCAGCCCGTATAAGAAAAGCAGAGCTGATACTACTTTGTATGCGAATGTTGTGTGAGGGTTGCTGCACCGTATAAGTACGAAGGCAAGTCTACTACTACAAGCAGTATGCGTATGCTACGGATACTTTCGAAGACTGCCCATACGTATAAGTATAAGTACTGGTTAGCATCAATATACTACAAGCAGTAGAAGTCAGTCTTCTATTTGTTGCTCCCACTGAGTTACACTGAAACTGTTATACACCTACCACTGTATGTATAAGTTTGAAGCCAACTTCCAATGTTCGAAGCATTTTGACTGTGGAAACAAATGTTTTCCGTAATTGTGGGATATGTTTTCGCGGAAATGTCTTTCGTCATACTTAGAAGGCAGTTTAAAAAATATATACATACATATATATATCTACATATTCTTGGCGTCCGTGTGCTTCATTCCGCCATAGAATGTTTGCAGCATATTAACTCGAACAGACTCCACATGTGCCCCTTAGGGGCGGTGGGCCTGCGAATTCCGCTGGGCCACAAACACTTGTTACACGCCGTACTGGTGAAGCCCCCCTGGGATCACTTTGCTTGCAATTTTCCCGGTAAATGGCAATTGGGAGCGAAAGATATGAATTTCCAGGAATTTTTGTTTACTTCGAAATTACATCATTATGTGTACATTTTTTTTCCCCTCTAAGGTGAAAGTTGGGTAGGGAGAGAAAGCAGAGCGTGATTAAATCAATTTGGCAAAGTATTTTGCGAATTCCATGAAACACAAGACTCAATGATTTCCGCCTGATAGCCAGGCAGGGCCTCAGGTGAGACTTATATTATACATTTGCCCCGAATTAATGAGGAATCTATTTGCCCATTTTCAATTTATTAAAATACTTATAAATAATAATAGAAAGGGCTGCAAGCAGAAACATCTACATGAATTTCTTGTTTATATGCAGAAAGTTTTTCATTGAAATATAAATAAATAGGAGTTGTCCTTGAATCTGGCGTAGATGGATTTTTGGGCAGATTGTTGGTTAAGGTTAAAAAGAGAGAGAGAGAGAGAGAGAGAGAGAGAGATAGAGAGGGGAGGTGGATAGACCGAAACCACGGCTAAGAAAAATTTGTTTTCTCATTCATTTAAACCATCATTCCCCGTCCTCGAGAAACCTCTCTTTCGTTTTGTCGAGTGCAACGTGAGTGGGTGGCGTAGGGAGTGGGTCCCCAGCCACAGTTTGCTCCCCACCAAAAAGAAAAAGAAGAAACTTCTTCCCTTGATGAACTTTATTAGTCGGCACCCAGAGCCAGTTCTCTCTCTCTCACTGCCCCTGCCTCTGTTCAAGCTGCTGAAGCAAAAACAAATCAATAAAATACAACAAGCGGCGCTATGTGCCCGAGCCCCCCGCTCCGTTCGATTGAAAGTCCTAAGCTTAAGCTACATTGCTCCTAGACTAAGCCTCCAACCATTCATCCATCCATCCATCCAGCCATCCATCCATCCATCCATCAAGGCTCCTCCAATGCTGCTCCCGCCTCCACCACCAGTCAGTCCTCTCCTCTGAGGCGACCATTCACACTCTCGGGATCCGGCTGGCACATCAATCGTGAATTGTTCTACCAAGTTCTACCTTCTGCCACTCTCGCTCTCGCCCGCTCTCTCGCTCACAGCTGTTGGTGTGTGTGTGTTTCTTTTTCCAGCTCGTTCCCCGTGTACTGCTGCTGGCAAAGGGTATGCTGATATTCGTTCATACTCCTTAAATGAGGCGCACAAAAAAAGAGGATTAATTCTGGTGGCGGGGTATGTGCAAGCCTTCATATATAAGAGTGCAGGGAGAGGTAGGGGCAAGTAGAGGGTATAGCACAGTGGGGGGGTTGCGTATTTCCTTGAGGATGTTTTCGTTTCTGGTTTAACTACAGCTAGCCCCTGCCGCCGCCGCCGCTGCCACACACATTGTTGTTGATTCTTTTCACAGTTCTTGCCATTTGCCAAGAGCCGCTGCTGCTTGCCGCTGCTGCTTGCCGCTGCTGCTTGCCACTGCCGCCCGCCTGCAAGTGCAGCACTGTGGATGCTCATGCAACACTTTTATAAAAAATTAAACCTAAATATTTGCAAACACAATCGTACGAGTATCACAAATATTTGCATGCCCAAAGAAGTAGTCGAAATTTGAGCACATAAATAAGATAGGAAACAAGGCCACTCGAGGGAACCCCCGCCCAACCCCCCGGCCACAAGGCTCTTAGACATTTTTGGAAGATTAATTTGCAAAACAATGTTCCATACAGAATTCAGGATTAAGAATTCAGTGAGGAGTGGTCCAGGCACGCAATCTCCGGTGGGAGTGATGCTGACCAGGGGACCACGGGCATAGCAGGGCAGAAGAGGCTCCTACTCTGTCCCGAGACGACTCCATTCGATTCCGGTCCACGTTTTGAAATACACTTTTCTCTCTCTCTTTCTCTCTCTCTCTCTCTCTCTGGGGGTGTGTGTGTGTCTCTTATTTTTAATTATATTTTAATTTATTTCGGTGGTCGGGCGTGGATGGTGCAAAACTCAAGGCGGAGACATTCTTGCGGTGTTTTCTTTTCATTTTCTTTTGTATTTTTGTCACTTTTGCAACATAGATGGCGGCTGACAGGGGGGGTGGTACGAGCACAGGGTAAAATGCTGTACACAATAATATTAACACATTCGCATTGGGGACACCAAAGGACCTGCCTGATGCTGCTGCTGCTTAACCTGCCCCACCACCCAACATCTACTTTTAGACAACTTCGAGGGGCTTCTACTGGCACAAACAATTGCAAGTTATTTGTGAAAATTTTATTGTAATTACAAAAGTTTTCCCATGCTGTAGCGCCGCCACGCTTTTCCCTTTCTGTTTGCCCTTCTAAAAGGTTGTGTGTGTGTGTGGGTGTGCGCACGCCTCCCGATGCCATGATACCTTGAATAATACAGTAGCATATCGCCCCGCCCCCTGCGCCACGCTGGGCTCACTGCTTTTCTGTTCTGCTTTATCCCAATTGCTGGCACGCGCTCTCTCTCTCTCTCTCTGTCGCTCTCCCTCCGCACACTGTTCAATTTTGTATTTGGATTTCGGTTCGAAAACTCAATGTTTCAGCAAAGTTTATCCACTTCATTATTTGCTCGTTTCCATTGCGCCGTTTCGCTGCTGTTTCGCCATTTGGTCTGTGTTTCTGTTTGTGTTTGCTGTGTTTGCTGCCTCTCATTTTCACCGATTTTAATTGTATTTGCGTGCTGAAGCCCTGCTCCCACACCCACCACCTGCCCCATTCCCATACACAAACTTTAAGAGTATATTAAATACCAAAAAGTTCCTCTCAGGTCATTGAAGGGCAACAACCATGGCACAGAGGTACAGGTACAGAGCAAAGCAGTGTCCAAGCAGGTGAATAAGTGAGAGAACAGGCTGCGGGAAAGCACTGCACTGTGGCTTTGGGCAAGCAGTTGGAAACGTATTGAAAGCAGCTAGCAAGTATGGCAAGCAGGAGATCCACAAGCCAACTTATAGAAAAGCAGTATAACGATCAGGCAAGCAGTTAAATTCATGCTGTCGAGCACTTAAAAGCCAAATATTTATTGAGTTGTAGTTAAAGTAGTCTTGCATTTAATTGTAGTAAAAGTTGCCGCAGTATCGCTGTCCCTTCTGCACGCGCTGAAACTGCTCCTTCGAGGGCACTATGTACGGCTCTGTTCCGGCTAGAAACTGCAATGAAATGGGCATGCCCTCAATGGACTGCTGCTGCTGGTAGTGCTCGGGCTGCTGCAGCTGCGACTGCAGCATTAGTGAGTACTGATCCTCGTATTCGGAGTGCTGGTAGAGCTGCTCCTGCCGCAGCTGTATCTGCTTGGAGGGGGGATAGACCATGTCCATGATCTGGCTGGGTCGACCGCACAACGGAATGCCATACATCCGCTTCGATCGTCCCGTACCCTTCGGCCGTGAATGATGAACGCGCTTGTGCTTGGTCGTCGCAGATGAAACTCCATCCTGACTGGTTGGCTTTGGCCTGTCCCACGGCATCGTTCTGGCATCTAAGAATATTATATTTGAGAAGTCCATGGGCCTGCGCGGCGACTGCTTCCGGTATGTGGGGTACAGTCTCGTTGGGGCCTTCTTCTTGGTTTGCTTGTCATCCTCACTGGACTCTTGCCCATCCTGCGAAATGGTCTCCTGTTCATACTCCGTCTCGGGCACCAGATCATCCTGCGCCTTGGGCTCCAGCTGCTCCTTCTCCTTCTGCTTGTGTTCCAGTTTCTCCTTCGCCTTGGGCTCCATCTTGGGCTTTTGGTTATCATTCGGCTTCTGTTTCTCCTGCCGCCTAGTCTTAGCTGCGGGTACCGCTTGAATGGCAGCGCTACGGTTGGCGGGATCGCTGGCCAGCTGCCAGCACATATTAAGTTTCAGTTTCGTGGTGGGTGCCGTTTTTCTCGTCTTGTTGGACTGCAGACTTGGCTGCGAGCAGTTCAAAGCAGTGCACCCCACCGATCTGGCTGGCCGTGGCCGCTTGCAAATGAACTTCCTAAAGCAGTGGCTGGAGTCCAGTATATCCAGCCAATTGGCTTTCTTTGGCTTTCTCTGATACATCATTTTTGCTGTATTTAACAATCTCGATTTACCGCGCAATTTTCACAATTTAAATTTAATTTTGTTTTTTTTGTTTTTATTATTTCAGTTTTTGTTTGTTTGATGCTGCCCCCTTACATAATTCACACCTGCCCCCAGAGACTGATGTGGAAACACATACGTGTGTGTGTGTGTGTGTGTATTAATTCCAAGCAAAAATGAAAGGAAAACGAAAGGCACTGCAGTTCCAGTAGCCCCAAATCGAAAGTCACAAAATATTCGGTATGTATTTCCGTATTTCTCTTGTATTTATTGCCTTGAACTGAACCCCACATGCGGCAATTGTTTTAGCCTCTGCTTTTTGGGGGCTTTTGTGCCCCCCAAAATCCACCCACAGATAGACAGACAGACAGACAGATGGAGAGACAGTAAATCGGTTCGTGGCATTAATGCAAATAAGTGGAAACACAAATATTTTCAACGTTTTTGTGGCCAAAAGTCAGCAGCAACAGCAACGAATGAGAGACCTTTTTTTTGGGCTGTTGTGCCCTTTCAGAGGGTATTACCTGTGCTGGCAAAAGGTTTGGCAATGCAGTGGGATCGAAGCATTTAAATTACAGAAATTTATTCAGCTGCCACGGGCATAGAATTAATTTACGGGCAAATTTCAGTCTTTATATTCACGCTAAGGGATTGTTCTGCGAAAAGGGTATTTCCGTCATCGGTTTGGGTAACTTATTGGTTGGGTTTTGCGTTGTTGTTGTTTTTGTGGGCCCGTCCAACCCATGACCACTGCCCAAAGACTGGATGGGTCTGGGACCGTTTTGGGACAACCAACACGAGCGTCGATGGATCATTTCCGCTCTCCTGCTCGTCCTGCCCGTCCTGTCCGTCCGACTGCCGGCGTTTTCCTCTTCCGTTGCTGCCATCGCTCGTTGACTGTTGGGCTGGGGCTTGGATTGAGGCTGGGACTGGGACTGGGAGTGGGGCTGGGGCTGGCAGCAGTTTCCTGTCGGCGAACGCAGTTTAATATTGAAATTTATATTTTAAATATTTCAAATATACAGTTAAATGCTGGCGTTTTTATGCGGCACTGCTCCGGCTCTGGCATTTCTCACGTTAGTTTATGTGTGCAGGTGGGGGGTGGGTGGGGGGTGCCATGTTTAATTTATGAGAATAGCTGGCCCGCATTTTGGGGGAAGCATGGGCCAGGAAGCCCAAGCCCAAGCCCCATGGCCAATGAATATCTAAAATCAATTTCGGAGCATGGCCTGGTCTTTGAAGGTCATTGGCGGGTGGCTGGCAGCTGCTTCGCCCCACCCATTGAATCGTATAACGATTCGTGGCGAATCGGTTTCGAAGCGGTTCGCTTCTCGGTTCGTGTGGGGTGGGGCGCTTGGGCGCCTGGGCGCTTGGCCGCTTGTGTTCTTGTGTTCCTTTAAGCCTAATTCGATTGTTACATTCCGCATTAATTTCCTTCAGAATGGACAAACCTTTGTGACGCTCTCCTGAGCATTGACCAGCGCCGAGACTCTTCCTGCTGATGGCAGGCGGACGCACAGACGGAGGAGGGTCTGTGTCTTTGCTTCCGGTTGGCTTGTGGCAGTTCTGCCTTCTACCTGCCCGGGATTACCTTCGGACTGCACCCTCGCAACCCCCTCCCGCGCTGTCCTTCTGCCTTTGCTGTCTTTGCTCCCCTTGATTTCCAATTAGCAACAGAAATTACCATTTCGTCCACCGTTTTCCTGCGCCGCCCGCCTGCTGTCCCGCTGCTCCGTGTTGCGTTTTGTTTTCGTTTTGTTTTCGCGTTAATTGAGGACTGGAAGAGGCCTCCATTTTTATGTTCATTTCGGTGGAAGACAGCGGATATCTACGAGTGCTTGGGCAGCTTTAATATCCTGCAAAGTTCTGCGATTAAATGCGCGGAGGGGCCGGGGACACGCGTCGAATGATTGTGATTCGATGGATGCAAAATGGGAAATGGAAGCAGAAGTCTGAAGTCTGAAGAGACTGCTGGGACATCTTAAGGCAAAGAGACTGAGACTGCGGGCTGGTAGCGGGAGGGGGCAAGGGCAGAGGGCCCATTTGCCTTGGGCCTGGGCCCAAGAATTTTTGGACAAGTTTTATGGATGCTAAGGATTGCATTTCCTGTTTGGCAGGCACAAATGCAGGAGCAGGAAGCAGAGCAACAGAGGCAGAGGGGTGCGGCGGTGCGGTGCGGTGTAGTGGAAATCCACGAATCCACTTAGAGGCGCATAAATTTCGCTCGGTACATAAAGTACAAGTGTACAAACAAAAGGACTTTTGGCGCACGGCATTAAAAAACATAAAGAGAACCACCGCAGCCCAGGAACCAGCAGCAGCCAGCAGCCAGGACCCAAGTCCAAGACGCAGCAGCAGCAGCAGCAGCAGCAGCCACCAACAGCGAGTGACGGACGAGGTGTAATCGGGGGGTGGGGGTGTGGGGGGTGCTGGCTATACGTAGGTTCCGGGTCAGAGGGATGCGGCAGGGGCAGCAGGGGCCACACATAAACCGTGGAGAGTGAATAAAATCGCAGCCAGAATATGGGGCAGAGGGTGGCGGTGGGTGGGGGAGTTCTGGTGAGGCGAGTAGAACGATGAGGAAATCCCAGCCAAGCCAAACCCCTGTGCCGGGGCACGGTCGGCATTGCTATTTACAAAATGTCCTCGACCAAAAAGGAGCCACCGAGTGAATCATAAAGAGTCCTTGCTGCGACTGCCACTGCTCCCCTTGCTGCTTGCTCCCTGCCCCCCCTGCCCCTGCTGCAGCTGAAGATGGAAACAGAGCGAAATGCACGTAAAATAATAAACAAGGCTTTGCAAACAATAAATGTTGCGCCTCGCCTCGCCTCGCCTTGGCTCTGCCACCCGCCTGCACATCTCTATGGCTGCCACATCTGGCAGCTGCAATGCCACGAGTTGTTAGCGACGCTGGCGACGAGATTTCTGGCCCAGTGTCCATTGTTGTCGCATTCTCCTCAGATGCTCCTGCTGCCCTCTCCCTGCGTCTGCCTGCATGCCTCCCCTCCCCTTCTCCTCCCTCCCCTCCTCTGCGTTGCATGTTCTTCTTTTGCCTTGGTTTGTGTTGCTGTTGCTGCTGCTGCTGCTGCTTCTGGCTGCGATAAATGCGAAATTCTTGTAACTGCAATGCAAATGTAATGTGCAAAGGACATTTCACGATGCTGCTGCTGCTGCAGCGCTTGCACATCCCTCTTGCCACACGCCTCTCACCTCTCTTTGCTGCCGCCCTTTGTGTGGCTGCAGGGGTCAGCTCAGCCCCCCGGACGAGTGGCTGCCCGCCGCCGCCCAACCCAGTGCCAAGGCACGGCAGACGCCGCTGCGCTTGCTTTTTGCCCCTGGCGACTTTCTTATTAATTGCAACAATAACTGCGGGCCCTGTAGGTGGATGCTCTGTTGCAATTTCCTGGCTACACTGCGCGAAATTGCAACCACAACAACACTCGAGTCGGAGCGATGGCTGCCTTTGGGGTGCCGGGATGTGAGATCATTCGAGGGTACGGGATGCTTTCTCTTTGGCATTTCTCTCAGTGCATTCCAAATAAGTTACGCCCCTGGCAAGGCAGGGGCAGGGGCAGGGCAGGCGTAAGTCTTTCGGCTTTTTGCCTGCAGATTTATGGCCTCGGACTCGGTCGGACCTGCAGCTTTTTGCGGACCAACGACCACCGGAAGCGGCACTTAGCTCTTGGCACTGCACCGAACTGCACTCCATGGAGCGCCTGTGCCTGTGCCTGTCCCCTCCTGTCCACGTCCGGTTCATCATAAGTAGTAGTAGCGTAGGTCAGGCACAAAAAGGAGCAGGAGCAGCAGCAGGAGCAGCAGGAGTGGGAGGTGCACTCTGCTTCATGGTGCGGCATATCCCCTGCCCTGCCACCCAGCGATTGGGTAATTGTTGGGAGTTGAAAGGGTTCGCAGCCAAAAGTTGGAGCATTTCCTGCGGCTCTAAAAACAATTCCTATATCAAAATTTCTATACCGATTCCCGCTCGTGTACCCCGCCCGTCGTCTAGTTTTTATGGCAAAAGGCTTTCGCAGGCGGCTAAAAAAAACAAACATTTAAAAGCAATAAAGAGCCATGGCAAACGTTATCGGGGAAACTCTCTGGAAGGCAGCATGCAAAAAGCAGCGGCAGCAGCGCCAGAAATTACCAAACAGATTCTCATTCTCAGCCAGGTATTCAAATTAGAGAGCCAGAGACTGCTGCAGAGGGACGGCTGAGGGCTGAGGGCTGAGCGGGCTGGCAGGGATGCCGCGCTCAGGAGTGAAATGAGGCAAATGCTGCTTGGTGCTGCTGCTGCTGCTTCTGGTGGCCATAAAAAGCGCCAACGACCATAAAAACCAAGCCAATTCGAAGAGAGAGAATGGGATGGAGCCGTGCGGGTGGCGGTGGGGCTGGTCTCTCCAGTTGGTTACACGTGCTCGAAGCGGGGTGCGGTGGCCCTAACCGTGATTTTGCTTCCGTTTTTTTTTTGTCTTCTTTTTTTACCTACAAATAAAATGAAAATGTACTCGCGCTTTTTTTTGCTAGAAAAAAGTTTATTTTTAATGAAATTTGCACCGACATTTGATGGGGCCAGAAGTCGCAGTCGTAGTGGGAGTGGGGCGCTCTCCACGTTTGATTGTTTGAGCCCACAGGAAGCCCCGAACTGGTCGCCAGGGCTGGGGGATAAGCAAGTGCTTTGGTGCCATGACCAAAAGTTAACTCTTGCCAGCAATTGTCTTAACATTTATTCAATTTGACTACCTGCAACATCGTAAACTTTATTCGCTCTCCCTTGGCGTTCGTTCGCTCGCGAGCTCCGCCCAACGAAGAAGTTTTCCCTTTTCTTTGGCGGTGGTGGGGTGGGCTGGGCTGGGCTATAAATCTGTGACACAACAGCAACCACAGCAAACATGGCCAGCGTTTAGAAGCGCGCCCAGTGGTGGGAGTCAAGTTTGAGTTAAACATTTTTAAAAGCCATAAATTTATTGTTCTTGTTTGTCGGCTCGCGCTCTCTCCCCCTCTCTTTCTTCCTCTCTTTCTTTCTTTCTCTTTCTCGGATATTGGTTGCTGTTTCTTGTTGTTGTGGTGCAGTCAAGTTGAAAAACGCACAAGTAGGTCGTGTTTATGGCTGCTGGATATGGCCACAGTCACTGCCACACTCCACTGTTCACTCCACTCTACATTCGCTGTTCATTCGCTTATTTAATTCGATTTGTAAGCTAATTTAATTTCATAAACAGTATCTGAGCTTCTCATGCCACACAATGCTCTATTTAATTTGTGATTAATATTTAAGCGAATTCTCTCTTTGAGTGGACTCATTTGAGTTCAATTCGAGCACAATTTCTCACAAATAGCATAGACATTGATAAATCAAGGCTTGAGGTTTCAATGATACGCACACCCATGCATGTATATTTAATTTCAGTTACAGTTACCGCTTTGGGGCTTGTCTATTTAATTAATTGAAGCAGAGCTATACCAGGATGGATACCTGCAGACAATTGTGCTGCCAATAAATCGAGCTTCTCTTTAATTCAGTTGCATGCATTTTGTGTAGAATTTCAGCAGAGTGCAGGCGAAACACTGACACCGGAAATAAGTAAATATGTTTTTTTTTCTAGTTGTCTGCAAAGATATTACGTATACACATATCCGTCTTATATTTTACTTGTTTCTTGTTCTGAATTTTTTTTTTTCAAGGAAATGTGCATCTCTCCTTTTCTTTTTTTTCTTTCGTTTCTGCCTAAGCTTTCTGTTCTTTTTTTCTATTTTTTATATTTATTTCATTCTTCGGCAGGACAAAGACAAAAGCTCAGAAACAGAAATAAGAGCAAAACGAGCCGCCACACACACACAGTGAGGCGTAAGCTACTTTAGTTTGGTGGCACGTTTCGAGGTGGGTGGGTGATGGGAAGGTGGTGGGTAGTGGGTGGCAGGTAGCTGCCCTTTTTTTTTGCTTCTTCGAAGTGCTCATTCATTCATTCGGAAAGGCTTTAGCCGTAAAATAAACGCGCATTGATGCGGAAAATGTGCTACGCACGACGGTGACGCCTCCGCCTCCGCCTCTACCACAGCACACGCCCACAAAAAGGGGAGGAGGCGCGGGCAAGGGCAGGCATACCTTGGGCGGCAGTGGGGCATGCTGCTGCTGTGGTGGAACCAACTCCGAAGCGATACATTTCCTTGGCTCGTTTTTTGTTTCTCTATTGGAAACTTTTCAAGTTGCACTTGAGTGCCGCCTAAGTTGACATGGCAGAGGGGCTGAGTGTCACCTGAAGGGCTGCCACCCACCCTGCACCCATCCAACACCCTATCCCGTTCCCCTTTCTGTGGCGGCGGCGGCACTTCATCATTTGATGCTAAATTTCCTACTACGCAAATACGCGTAAATCTTTCGGCCATGACGGCGATTTGGTGACCACTTGGCTCAGGCCAGCACGCCCAAGGGCCACACCAGTGCCCCGCCTCGATCATGCTTCATATTTATATTTATGTGCAGCAGCAAGGCAACAAGGCAGCCAGCAGCTCGGGGCCAGGCAAGCTGAAGCCATGAAATTCAATAAACCAGGCACACACTTACTTCACATCATTGGCTTTACGCTTTGCCACTCGGACTGCGCGCATTACGGGAATTGTGGTGCCAGGACCAAGGACCCAGGACCAGCGCTCCAGAAGCAGCGTTGGTTCAGGCCACTTGGTTTACGTGCCGAATGCCTGTTCCTGGGTAAGGGGCTGGAGAAGTGGCAATTGTTCTTCTTAGGCATTCCCTGCCTGCTTTGGCCAGTTGTTTCTGCCTCTGCTCTGCTTTTGATCGCTCTCTCTCTCTCTCTTTGGACTTTTGGGATATAATCCTTGCAGTGGGTACTGCGATTTTGCTTACATTTGAGTATGAAGCAGCTGCAGACACTGCCCAGATCTATCCTTAAGAACTATCTCTAGTTGAGCACGCGACACTCTCACTGTCTTACCACAACCTATATATATATTTGCCCTCTTCATTGATCACTTTTCCAAGGGTATTTAAAGCGTTCTGTGCAACAATTCGTGCTACAGCGTGTGTTGGGGCCAACTTCCCTAGCCCAATTGCGCACGTCTTTGGGCCTTTTGGCCACTGCTGCTTCCGATGATGAGTTGATGCCTGCTAATTACGGCCCAGAGACTCAGCAGACTCATAAATTTTATATGTAATACTACAGCCTGCCCAGGGGGCCAACATGCATTAGAGGGCGTGGGCGTGGGTCTGAGCCTGAGTGCCAAATAATTGATTAGCATCGAACGTGATTGCTAACTTTTTGCATATGTAATTTTGATTAGGGGCTGTGCCCCTGCCCCTGCCCCCGCCCAGGCCCCCTTCTGCTACTTAATCCAGACACACTCCACTCCACTCTCTCAGCCAAGAGCTCTTTCTTCTATCCCACCTCCACCCGCTCCCCTTCGCCCACAGCTCATTCGCTTAGACATCTCTCCGGCTCTGCCGACTTTTTCAAGTGCGTGCAACAGTGCGTATGGAAAATGTGTGTGGCTTTGCCGGTTTCCAGGATTCTGATTCAGATTCAGATTCTGATGCTATGTGGCTGCTGCCTAAGCAACATTTACTCCCTGCCTCTCTCTCTCTCTCTCGCTGTATGTCGTACTCCGCCCTCAGCCTCACCCACGCTCCTACTCCAGTCAGCGCCACTCTGTTACCATCACAATGCAAATTTACAGTTACATGCTTCGATTGGCAATTTAATAAAGGTAACTTTTTCGCACACGCACACACACACAGAGAGAGAGAGTGTGAGAGCGAGAGAGCCCTGACCAAGAGGCAACGTTAAAAAACCCTTTTACGGACAAACCGACCGCATGGCACACGCAGGAGAGTGACTGAGTGCGAGCGAGAGGGAGGGGGAGGGGGAACGGAGAGAAACGCGTTCACACAGAAACTTACGTGCTGTACATATTTAATGTTTCACTGCAAATTAGGTTAAAATGTGTTTACGGAAAGAAGTTTCTCCCCTACTACCACCACAACTGCTGCTGCTGCTGCCGCTCCTCCTGCTGCTGCTGCACCGCTAACTAGCAGAATTTTCAACGTGGCAAACTGTGGCATGCATCAAGCCGCACCACATAACATCATTACCCTCCCCTCCCGCCCCCATTTACACCCTGATGTCCTGCTCCTTTGGCTCTCTCTTCATACTGCGGCTTCAAGTGTTTGCCTTCCATTTGCATCTGCGGCGCCTCAATCCGCTTGCTGCTGCTGCCGCTGCCGCAGGATGTGGCATTCAGTCTGGCCCTAACCCGCTTTGACCCCTAGATGACGGCCATGTGACCTTTGGGCGAATGTCCCTGCCCGCTCCACAAATGCACAGTTCAATCCACAGTCCCCGGCGCCAGGGGGCACGTTTGCACGCATTAATTAACAATTTATGATTGTGCCTGTGTGACTGTGTGCCTGTGGGTGGGTGGACATGGATGGCGGATGGCGGATGGACGTGGCTGCTTCGCCTGCGTTTAAGTGCATTTGCAAACGCATTAAAAATAATTTCATTTGCTGACGTCAGCCCCATTCGGAATGCAGCAGATGGAGATAGAGAGAGAGAGAGAGAGGGAGAGAGACAGAGTGGTGCCAGCGTGGAAAATTCCAGAACCTATCGCATCGCATGCTAATGAACAGGCTTTAATCGTTCGGATTGCAGCCATGGGAAGAGGATTTCCAACGAATGGAAGCATTCCCATGGATTTGTGTGCAGGACTAAGCACGTATAAGCATGGGGGCGAGGGAAACCAGCCAGCCATGGGCTTTCATTGCGGCTGGGACTTGTCTCATTTTTGTGCCATAAAATTGAACAAATTTTATGTGCAAATTTGTATATTTTTATTGGCACTTTCTTGTACACACACACACACACACTCAAACACTCGTATATGCCAAGCTCAGCAGCAGACAGAAATAAATGAAGCCCCAAACGAGAAAGGCAAATAAGAGCCGAGGCCATAGATACCCTTGGAAACAACAAATAAAACCTACAAACTGCACGAGCAAACAAGGAAGTTGTCACTTTTGTAAGGATACAGCCGCAGATATCGTTGGATAGGTGAAGTAGCCCTTGCAAGGGGTATGCACAGGCGGCAGCATCACTCGGATCGGATCAAAGAATGTCAAGGAATCGTTCGAGAGCAAAGGAATAAAACGAAGGAAATTCTTCATTTTGCGCTTTCAATGCGGGAACTAAGGCTGCTCGTATTTAAAGGCTTGCAGGATAAGCCAGAGCAGAAACATGAAAATGCATTTACATAACAGTTGTGGAACGAGAGCGAGCATTGCGAGTGGGGGGGATGGGGATGGGTATGGGTATGGGTATGGGTGGACAGCTCCAGTGGAGATGTTCCTGCTGCCCTGCCTGCTTTTCTGTTCCTCTGGTCTTGCTCACAGAATGTGTGTATCTCTGGACAAAACAGAAACCATGAACAGGAGACGATGCCAGGCAAGGCAAGGCAAGACAAGGCAAGGCAAGCCAGCAGGAAAATGTAATCCCAGCCAAGCGGAGCAAACTTCCGGCAAACGCTGGAAACGGACGCTTCAATGTATTGGATGGGTAGGAAATGGCAACAATTGGCAACAGTGCAGCAGTGCATCGGTAGGGGACCAAGATGTTGGGCTATCAGCAAGTACATTCGGTATTGGGGGCGTGGCAGCCACCATAAAACCCGAAATTCCAGGCAGAACCAGTAACCAAGATGCTGCATTTGATACCAAGGCAGCAGGCATACAGGACAAGGCACATGAGTGAATTTGACCCACGACCACTAGGCAGCACCTTGGTGGGGCCTGGCATAGGGAACAATATGAACAATACGAAAACCAATCTGTCGCTGTTCAGAGGCAGAATTGCAGGAACAATGGACGGATTAAAATTAATTGGTGAATGTATATAGCTTTACCCGTGGGTGGGCTGAATTCAGTACTCAGAATGGCTCGAATCTAATCAGTTTTACTTACAATAGAACACTCCGTGGATCCATAGCTTAAAGCTGCAATGTGCCCACATGCATATAGGCAAATACATATTGCACATATTGTTATTGTTATTGTCTGATAACAATTACGGAGAATTTCGTTGAACATTTCTGCCCACTCCGGCAATTTTGGGCTAAGTATTCGCGCAAGATAATTCCCTTGCTGGGAGACGAGTTTCAGCCTAAGCGATGCAAAAACTTTGCTTCCATATACGGATAGGATAGCCCATTCCCCTAATCCATTCCCTACCTCCCACCACCAGCCCAATCCCTGTCAGCCTTGGGGCCTTGTGTCCCAAACACAATTTGCTATTTTTGTACGGAAGCGAATTTTGAGCGGGGTTTTTGCTGCTCCATGTTGAATATCGGTTAAAGTTATCGAGTGTGTTTTTTAATTGAATAACTGCCATGCAGCCTGCCACTGGCAGTGCCGCAGCTGCCATCTATGCCACTGCCACTGCCACTGACAGAGCTGTTTCTGCTGCTGGCGTTCAAAGTCGGAAAAACTCAAATAAAAAATATAATTTAATTTTAAAAAAGTGTTGTTATCGTGTTTGTTTTGTTGTTAGTTTATAGTAAGTTTTTAGTTTTTTGTTTCAATTAAATCTTGTATTTTCTTCCGTTTGGTGCTACTAAAAATCATTTTTATCTACGCATATGAAATATGATAAAAGAAAAACTTGGTGTGAACTTTTGTTTGAAATTGATTGGGCGACAACAGGAAATATAAATTAGACGAATGGGTTGACATTTGCGAAAACCACCGACTAGGGAAGTCACAAATGCATGAAATATCAGGGAGCGCCTTTTTTTTTTGTCTTTCGCTGGTTGTACAAAAGTCAAGTTGTAACTAATTGTTGTGGACTTAAATACAAGCCAATCGAAAAGGCATTATTTTGTTATATTCTAAAGCATACAACAACTTATTCCGATCAGAGCTATATATATTTATAGCTGCCATACGAGCCCCGATCCAAATATCGAATTTTTGAACTTAGAGCTCAAGTCTGTAGATCTGAACGTATTGCTATCGGGCTGAATCTTTCATTTTATTGTTTTAAACCAAAGGGAACATTTTCAGAAGGTGCAGAACATGCGAGTATGTACATGTGAATATTTCTACGAAATATTCTTTCTGAAACACATCCTCCATGGTGCAGAAATTTCATTGAATTACGTAGCTGCGTAGCTTGTGCGTATGTGCATGCATACATATATTTACATATCTTTACATACATATACGTACATATATTTACATACTTCTTGCGTTCTTCGCTTCTCTCGCTTGTCGTTCTTCTGCTCACTTGCCTGCACGCTGTCCAAATGGTGGTACATAAACCTAATTTATATTGAAATTACCAAAGTTGCGATTGACGTTATAGCCAAACACTAAAACAAACACACACACTCACACACACACAGACATATTTAGTGCCGTACTGCTACAGGTCCTACCCTTTCCGGAGGGTCCTAGTTGCCGCCTTGCCGCCAAAATGGACCCGTAAATGGGTGCCAGAGTTTAAAGAAGCCAGCCAATAAATTATTAATAGCTCTGGCATTGATTGGAAAACTTTTCAAATATGTTGCCACTTTTCTACACGAATAATTTGCGAGAATTTTCTAAAACACACACACACGCACTATCCTAGCCCAAAGGATACACACACACATACAAACAACACACACTCATGGAGGAGGTTAGTGGTGGAGTGAGCCAATCATTTGGTTTATTATTAAACTCCAGTCGGAAGGGCTTTGGCTTCGCCATCAAAATCGAATGCTGTAATTATTTATTTATTTGTTTATTCTGCGGTTGAGTTTTGCTTTGGCTTTATAGGGTAGCAGACATGACTATATTTATGATTGGATATCCCGAACGATCTGTGCGGAATGTGTGCACTGAGTTCTCAATTACCGATGGATGACCTTTGGCCGCCCGTCTGCCATAAACTGTAATTTATTGCTTGCAGCTCTCCACAAGCAGCCCGCTGCATTAAATCTCTGAAGCTTCCTCGCCTGCATCCCTGCCACCATCTTTAATTTCTGTTTTATATACTTCGAAATTTCATCAGGTAGAAGCCACACAGAGCCACAACAGCCTGATGAAAATACTATATAAAATATGATTCGTATTCCCCCCTTTGTTCCATCGTTCTTTTCTAGAAAGTTGCTGCACACACACACATAAATATAGGATGAAGAAAAATCTTGCGAATTTCCGAAACACTTTCAAGTTGTGGCAAGTATCTCGAGTTTCGCGTTGCGCCAGAAGTGCAGCAAATTTGATTACGAAAATGTCGGCAATTTGCATTGCTCTACCGGCATGTGTCGCACACATACACATACACATGCGTATGTATGTATGGATATACCCGTTTGGTTTCGTCTTGGGTTTCGTTTCGTTTCGTTCTGCCACTGCCACTGGCACTGGCACACCGTTTTCTTTGTTGACGCCAACGACGCGTCGAGTCGATTACAAATTTATGTATTTACATATGTACATATGTATGTATATGTATGTACATGTGTATGTCTGTACATGTCCCCAAGCCAATCTGCATCCTGTCCCCGGTGGCCTTGTCTCACCTGGCGGCTATTCAGACACCCATTCGCGTGATTGGCTGGTTGGCTGGGTTGGGTTGGGTTGGTTTGGTTTGGTTTGTGGGCATCCCACGTCATATGTCAGCTGTCAGGCTGCGTTCTCCTCCTAACTCGATTGCTGCGCCAACCTATTCGACAGGGCAGCTACACTGGAATAGAAAATAGAAAATAGTTGTGGTATTTAAAGTCGCAGCATGTCACGGATTAAATAGAATTTAATGGCGGACTGACAGCTAATTCTATGGGTATTTAGACGGCAGATGCAACTCTGCAAGCAGTGGGGTTTGCGGCGGAATTCCCTTTTCCCTCAGTGTAGCGAATTAGAAGCTCGAATTTTGCCTCGCATAAAAACAGATGAGACGCTTCGCAGCAGCCCCCGTGGCATAACTTGTGCTCCCACGTCCTGTCAAACGTCTCCTACTCGTACCCGTAATCCGTAACCGTGTGCCGTTTGCCGTGCGCCGTGTGGCAGCTGCCGTGCCGCTTTTGTCATAGTTAATTATTCGGCCATTTAAGTCCATTATCTGGCATAGCGTGTGGTTTGGACATTTAGTCGAGTTGCATTGCCCTCAATTCTGTTTCTGTTTTGCTGCCCTGGCTGCCAGGAGAGCTTTTAGTGTCGCCAAATGGTTCTCTGGCTCGGGCTCTGGCTCTGGGTATTAGTTTGACGTTCATTAGGAGACTGCCAGCACACAAAACACTTAGCCAGGCTTAAGCTTGGGCTGCGGGGTGTGGCTGGTCGAGTATGTTTTAGCCCAGCCCCACGGTTGATATCATTAACTTATTGCATTTTCATTTGAAACGCCCCAACGCAACGTATGCCCCGCAACGGGAACGGTCATATTTATGCACAACATCATCAACATGCTCATCATCCGATGACTTCCACTTCCACCGCAATATATATTCATCCATCATAGTCGTGTGTGGGGGTGGGTGGGTACGATGGGGGCACACACCTGGGGGGAGGGATACGGAATATAATTTATGCACGTAGCTGGCTTGTCGTGTTATCCCTTTGGCCGGGCAACAGGCAGCAAGGGAGCAAGGAAACCTATGGCAGAAGGACGTCCTCGATTAGGCACTGACGTCACGGACGACTCGAAGCCAAAACAAAAGTTACACTCAAAAGTGCCCAAAGTGGCACTCTTCTACTGCCCCAGCAGCAGCGCACTGACTCTTATACGCCAGTGGCAAATCGAATTGCTGAATGGCGAGAGCGAAGTCGTTCGTGAGAAACGTTTGTTGACCATAAAAACTGTTTTTGGCCAGAACCCACAAAAAAAACACCGCTGTGTGGGGTGGGAAGGGGGGCTGGCGGATGGGCGGATGGGGAAGTGAGTGAATCCATTCTAGCTTCGACTATAACCCTAATCAGTGTATCCGGGAGGGTGTGCAGGCAGCGAGGCATAAAGTCCACACTTCTGCTGGATGGCGCCTCATCAAAATCACTTTATGCTAATGGCCCAGACATTTGCATAATTTGCACACACCAACACTATTCATCCACTGAAACATATATACATATATATATGTATGTGTATGTGTGTCATATGTGGCATAAAAAAGTAACTGCAATGATTCGGAAACGTGCCCTTAAATGTGAAATTATTTACGAGCATAAATTTCGCTCAGCTACGGGTACAACAATTATTGACATTTTCATTGCATGTGAATTATTATAAACGGACATGTAGGCATGGCCTGCAGCCCTCTGCCACACACACACTACCAACCTGTCCCCCCATATTTCCGCCCACAGCTGCCCCCAATCGCCGTGCATGTCGCAGTTTTCACCGCCACGGAAACTGTTGGTTATACGTTCAAGTTCCGGTAATTATTTGATATATTTTACAACCATCCAAGCCATGGAAGTTTTGGCAGTTGCTTTCACACACCTTTTGCCCGGGCAGGTAGTGCATTAAAACCTGTTACATTGCAGTCGGGGATCCTCCACATCAAATATCCCAAATTCAGATCCGCATTCAGACAGTGACTCAAGGGGAGAGGGGGTGGCATTGGTGCACGGCAATGTTGCGGCTGCCTGTGGCTCAATTAGTGGACTCGTTGAAATATTCGGTGGCGACGACTCCTCCGACGATGTCCTTGCAATTAGAGCAGATTTATGCACGGCCATCAAATCCAGTTCATTGGGGGATGTTTCGGCTTGGCTTGGCCCTGAAGGTCAGCCCATAAAAACTGTCCACTGGGCTTGTTTTTATGGCTTTTAATTTGATATACAGACATCTGCATAAACAGCTCATTTGGCTGCTCAAATCAGGCTCAGTCCACGCTCAGTCCACGCTCAGTCCACGCTCTTTGTGCCCCCCCGGTAGGTGGCTTATATTATTTGCAGCAGTCAAGCGGAGATTTGCTGCTTTGGAGCTGGCACACTTGAAGCTTTCGGCACCTTTTGAGCACTGGCCAATTATTAATTACTCACCGGCACTTGCTCTGCGCTCCACTTGAGCTTAATGCGTATGCGTTGCCCTCAGCTCGCACGGGTCGGGCGGGCTTTGACTGGGAGCATTTCCTGCTAATTACAGCGAGCTTCCAATCCAGCCCCAGTGCCACAGCTATTACCACCTGTGTCTATGGGTCTGTATGTAATGTTGGATTGCAATTGGCAATTCCACACAACCGCACATTCAGTGCTCGCCCTCACCCTCACCAGCACCCATTTGCCAGAGCATTGAAGTGGCTGGGAGTCAAATGTGGCATCTGCAGCAAACTGAATATGCAATGAAGTCGAAGCCATGAAAATGTTGCTACGCTTCCATGTGGCAAGGAAACGATTTGCGGGCCAGTGACTGGTAAGGGGGGGTGGAGACAGACAAACTAGAACCGCATTCGATACGATGCGATGGATGTGGCACGGAGTGGAGTGCACTCCGGAGTGTAGTTGATGCGCGTCCTGCTGCTGCTGCTGCTGCTGCTGATGTCTGGTTATCATTTGGTAAATGGTAAATTGCCTACAAATGCCTGGGCAATTACCCAAGCATAAAAGGCAAAAATTATTAATTATATGGGAGTGTTTTCGTTCGCATGCGAGGCTGGTGGGTGGTGGGTGGTGGGTGGGGTTGAAGTAATTGGCAGCATTGTGTGCAGTTGATTGCATCTGCCCCCGGGGGGGCCGTGCGGCGACAATATAAACAAACCAATTAAGGTCCAAGTGCACAGCAGCAGCTCCATGTCCAGCCCATCCCACCCCACTTTCAATCACTGAAGCGGCAGCGGCAGCTCCACCATGTGTCTCTAGGAGGCGAGCTGGGGTCATCTTTGGGCGCACACACACAGTCCGAGTCCCAGCTCCAGTCCCAGCTCGATCATGAGCCCTAGCCCGAGGGCTTCTTTCTGGTCAGCGCAGGTCACACAAAATGGCAGGCAATGAAAATCAGAGCAAATGGAGCCAATTGTTTTATGAACTTATAGCATTTCCCCCCACCCTCTTTATTCCTCTCGCTCTCTCTCTCTTGTTCCTTGTCCCCTGTCTTCTGGTTTTTCTTGTTGCAGCCATAATAGTAGTTTCACTTGAGCAACGGCGTCGGCATCGGCATCCAAGGCAGAGTCGAGCCAAAACCAAAACAGAAAACAAACAAAAAAATTATCGAGCTGAGAAAAAAATGCTGATGCTGCAGCAAATGGCCCAAGAGGGGGGGAAGGCACATGTGCTGAATGGTGCTGGCGAAGTGGAGTGGAGCGGCAAATGTATTGCAAACAAATTGTCAAGTATTTTTGTGGCTTACATTTTTGGTTTTTATTTGTCCGCCATGGGTGGTGGTGGTGGTGGTGCTGGTGATGCCCTGACATTTTCCAGACATTTCTCTTGGCACAGCTGGGCATTGACATGAGACACACACACACACACAGACATGCCATGTGCCTGCCTACCCAAACCCACCCACTTGTCAGCATGCAGCCCTCGAGTGTGCTGCAGAGTGCAGATACAAAGAGAGGGATGCATGGCTGGAGGGGATAGATAGATGAATAGATAGCTGCAGAGGGCTGCTGATTGCTGCACAAATTATGGCCAAACGATGGACGAGCATTGAGTGAAAGTGCAAAGAGAATAATCATTGGGTTAACAAGGTCACACCCCCACACACACAGACACTTGCTTTTGGGCACTGAAAGGATTGCTCATAATTGCATCTGAGAAATTAATTGCAAAGCGGCCCAAAATTAATTACAGCTCTCTGCAGTACCTCCCCCCATGCACATACCCTGTCTCTTTCCCTCTCTCCCCCTGTCTGTATCTCTTCGCTCTCCTCTTTTGGGGTCTCCCCGCTCTGCCCGGCAGGTGCGTCGTGAGGACCTTGTCTTCTCGCTGGCGGTAAATTATCTTCGCATGCGTCTGCTTAATTATTTGTGTACACATGTAGTCTGGTGGCTGGGGGGTAGGTCGGCAGGGGTGTGTGCTGTGTGTGTGTGTGTGTGGTGTGCGGCTAATCAAACTTTAAATAGAATTTTGGGGGCTACTCCACTGCCAGTGCCAGTCCCTCAGCCCTCCCCTCCGCACACGTACACATCAGAAATGTTTTACAAAGTGAAAATGCATGAAACGTGCTTCCTCTCCTTTCCTCTCCTTTCCCATTTCACTTGTTTCTCCTTGTTGCTGCTGTCTGTGCTGTTGCTGGCACTGCCAGAAAACAGGTGGGTGGGGGGTGGTGGGCGCCCTTTATGCATTGTAATGTAATGCAATTATATTTCCCCTTTTTTGAACAGCGCAACTTTCGGGGGAATTGTCACCATTTTTAATGCATGAAAATGTGGGCCCACAGCCTTTGCCTTTGATTTTATTTTTGCTCAGTGTATTGCTGTGTGGCACCCACGCAATGGCATTCTGTATCTACTCGCAGTCCGGGCAGTAGGGGGTGGAAGTCAGCAAAGATTCCTATTTCTTAGGTGCTGCCTGCCACACATTGTACAACAAGTTTTCGCTGCTCCACCAGCCCTTGTGGCAGACGTGCACGGTGCAGGTTGCACATGGCGCAAGTTGTTCTTTGAGGGTGTGGAGCAACGGGAACAGCAAGAACAATAACTGAAGCAGCAGCAGCAGCAGCAACAATCGGTGGGGCCAACTACAAGTGACGACACATATCTGACATTTACCAACACATCTGCGCAGCATCCGCGCGCCCGTCTGTACTCAGCTGTTGTCACAATTGTTTTTGAGAGGTTCTCCCTGGAACGTGGAACGTAGAACCTTGCAACATTCGACACAAGCCGCAGTGGCAGCCAACAAGGAGGGGCTTGGGGCTTGAAGTGCCCGGAAAAGCGGCTCATAAACACTAAGCTGCTTAGGAAATGCACAGATGGTAATGCAAGACGGGGGAGAGAGAGAGAGAGAGAGGGAGAGGGAGAAAGAGAGGCGACGAAAGACAGCGAGAGTGTTTGGCAAAGTGGACTGGAAAGTGAAGTCCATGCCTTGGCATACTTTGCTCGCTTTTATATCAATTGAAAAGTGAAAACCTTTTTAACACCAAATCCCCCAAAGTCCCACAGCCAACCCGCTCCCCAGGCATGCCCGAAGCCACCTAACCCTTTCGCTCTGCAGCGGCCCCACAGCCCACATAGCCGGAAATAAGCAAAGGGACAATATTTACTTTAAAGCAAATAAGTTCATAAATGCGAAGCACCCAGCACTGCCTGCTCCTCCCACCCACCTACTGTCTCCTGCTCCTGCTGCTGCTGCTGCTACTTACCCCATGTGGCAGACGATTAAGCTGTGCGTATGCGTATGCAAAGGGGATGAAAGCTGCGCAAGAAACAGCAGCAGGCAGCAGACAGCCACCAGGATCAGCCCTGCCCCACCCCACACTTGGCTAGTGTCAGTCCCTGCGTATCCATAGGGGGATGTGTGTGGGTGTGGGTGGTTGTGTGTTGATATCTGAGACAGCTTCATGATTCCCGCTAATTGCCTCGTGGGCTTTTGGGTAAGCCGCGCATGCCTCTGCATTTGTTAGGAGTTGTCGCAGTTGTCGCCCCATTATGCAGTGCCCCAGCAGCACTCCACTTGCTTGATAAACTCAACAGAGCAGCCAGGAGAGGCAAGGATCTGCCATAAATCACGCATATTCGGCGCTCATAACTGCCGGCAATCAAGTAATTTGTTTAAACAAAACACTTTGCCACTCGTTATTCATTTATCAAGCCCGAAACGAGGTACTGTGATGCATCAATGATGATGATGATGAAGAGCAGACGGCAAGGTGCGGCATGGCAGGGCACGGCATGGCACCCATCAGCCAGCAGATGAACATCTCCAAGGCAGCCATGGCATGGACGGGGCAGGAGTGGGAGCAGCAGAACCACTGCCAGAACTCTGACAACTGTCAACTGTCAGCGGGCACAACAAGAAGGAGCGGGAGCGGGAGCAGGAGCAAGACCAGCACCAGGAGACAGGCAAACAGTCGTGTCCGCCACGGCGCTGAAAAATTGTTCACCATTTGTTTTGACAGCACATTTTGACAATTCAACAAAGGCATTGCCCGACGGACAAATAGCAAGCGATGTAATGACAATGCCACGGGCAGGGGACAGTGGGTGGCAGGTGTGCACAGCGGTGGTGGGTGGTGGTGCGGGGGCAGGTGGTGTATGGTGTGTGTGGCTGTGGCACAACTAGAGCAGTTGAACTTGAAGTGGAGCGCATTAATTGTGCCATGTGAAGTGAGCCATGATGAAAGGGAAACCGCGAATGCCAAGTGCCAGTTAAAATTAATTTTTATTCGACGAAAATCCATGGCCCAGTGTCACAGTTTTGCACATTAAATTGCTTATCCTCGGCCAGGGAAGCGGCCACAAAAGATTCCGAGTGAAGCAATTTTAACTGGGAAAAATGGAAGCCAATCAAAGCGGCTAATAAGCCTGTGGCCCTCGTCTACAGAGGGTACAAGCAACAGCCGAATTGATTATCTCTCTCTCTCTCTCTGTGTGTCTGTCTGTCTGAATATTGTAGCTTGTAGCCAATCCACATGCTGAAGGCAATCAAAAGTGCATGAAATAGAAATGAAGTGAAGCGAAGTGAGAAAAGAGATGTACTCGTATCAGGGCCAGGACTCCGGACTCCGGGACTCCAGCACCCACACAGTACGCACCCCCAGCACCCAGTTGCACGTCTTGTTTGCGCAAATTTCAATTTGTATATTACCTCATATCATATCGCATATTGGGTCGCATTACTTATGCACAATGCAGACAGCACAGCACAGCACAGCACGGAACTTCCTGCTGCGTGCGAGTGCAGACAGTGAAATTTATGGCATAAAATGGATGTGCGAAGGATGCCGGCAACAGTTGCTGCTGCTGCTATTGCTGCTGCTGCTGCTCTTGCAAAATAAGAACAAGAATACGCTGCAAATTTGCTTTATTTCACATGCGAAAAAGTTGTAAAGTTTTTTGTGCTCGCTCCACACCTCGCCCCACACGACATACGATACAGATACAGAAGGAGAAACGGGGCCGCGTGTACACTTTACAGGCAAGTTTATGGGCGGACTGACAGGTGAACAAAGTCAGGACTGGCTGGCTGGCAGAGCTGCTAAATGTTAGATGGAAGTTTGCCGCCAATTGAATCACTTGCTGGATCTGAATCTGGAGCTGTCGGCAACTTTTCGATTGGGTAATGTCAAGGTCAAGCAGGTGCCCCGTGCCCCGCTGCACTGTGTGAACTATTTGATGTGTGTTTCCTTAGCGCGTTCTCCTCCAATGTTGCAGCGACAGGAGCATGCTGCAGCATAACTACTCGTACATATTATTCCCGTTTGGCCAGCGCCGGAAGCCGCCTGTGGGTGAGCTGCCACTTTGCTCCCACATTGATGCTCTTGGCCAGCATTGGCCAGCAGCAATTTGTTGTGCAATTTGCTGTGAATTTGGCATCGCACGTTGCACAAGCCAGTAGCCGCAGCAGCAACAAGAATAAAAATAAAAGAAGAGAAGCGAGCAGCGAAACAGAAGAATGTGGCGAACAAGCATGTGGCAGCATGTGTCCCGTCCCGTCCTGCGTTCTGTGTCCTGTGCCCTGAGTGTGTGCGGCAGTGGCCGGGCATCGTTGCAACAACGCTGACAGGCAACAGGGACAATGTGTCCTTATTATTGTCGTAATTATCTCCCCGGCGTGTATCTCCGAGCGTGAGTCAAATGTAAATATAATAAAAATAAAAGCAGTTAAGTGAACAAATTGAGTTGAGACATGGCAACAGGCGTGTGGCAGGGAATTCCCTCGCTCGTTTCCACTTTCTTTTTAATTGCGTTCTTTATTTATTTCCCCTCTCTTGTGTGTCTCCATTGTGTGTGTGTGTGTGCGTCTTCAGTGACCCAAAACCGAGTGGAAAAGAGTCGACGGACGTCAAACGACAGTTGATTTTCTCCCTGCCTATCCATTTTCCAGACGGACAGATGAGCACACACGTCGTATGCAGACAGACGGACAGTCCAGTCAGTCAATTGAAGCAGCACACGTGGCGTATGCGTAATGGCAGCAAAACCTTAAAGCTATAATTAAGCAATGGGTGTTTTCGCCCTTCAATTTAACTGTAAATGAATTGCATTGAAATCGGCTCAAATGATGCAAATGAAAGCGGATTCTTCGCCATCATCGTTAATTAAAAAGAGACATTTGAAACTCGTTTTTGATCATTCTCGAATTTATATTTCGCCGAAATATTTGCAAATTATTTGCTGTGTATCGGCATTTGGCATTATTTTTGCACACCCTTGCGCACAGAACTGCCTGAAATGTTCGGTCTTAATTCGCAACAGTTATGGAATTTGTTTAGTGCCCCTGCCCCATCGACTTTGTGGCTATTTTATGGTCAGTTTTGTGGCCATGTCACAAAAATTTAACTAGTTTACAGCAGCAGCAGCAGCAGCAGTAGCAGTAGCAGCTTCATTTTATGCGAGGCGACTGGGTTTCATTCGGCTTAAACACACACAGAGAGACACACACACACACACACAGAGGCGTATTATGTTTGTGCACATTTATCAGAACGAAAACCGCAAGCTGGTGAGAGGACAGGTGCCGCAGGACATTTTATGAATCATTTATAACTCAATAATCCCGTTGAGTTGATTTTAACCAATAATTGATTATTATTTCCGCTTCCTCCTCTGCACATTCGGACTGTCTGCCTCGCTTCCTGTCTTCCTGTATCTTACTCCCTTCCCCGCCCTCCCTCCCTCACTCTGCCTTTTTGTTGGAAATATGCGGGCCATGCCACATTTTTGTATATTCATTTGACTTTTTCATGTATCCTTTTAATAGCTGGCACCAAACAGAATTGGTTTGTGTTTTTTTTTTTCAGGGACAATATTTCGCCAAATTTGCTCGTAGCGCAGCCAGACATTCGGCAGGGGGGCCTGGGGTCGGTGGGGTTCGTTGTTGAATGCCGGACCCAAAGAAATTTATGCAAATAATCTTCGCAGCGGCTGCCGCTGCCTTTTACTTCAGTTCAGTCTGGCATGAGCGATGCCCATGAATATTAATAAGAAACAACACATGGAAATTAGAGACAAAGAGCGAGAGCGAGACAGAGAGTTTCAAGTGTCAGAGTGCGTATATATTTATGTGTGTGTGTGTGTGTGTGTCTGCTGCCTGTTGGATGTTTCCACTCTATTCCCCGATCAAATTCAAAATCCCACAATAGGATTCGTCCAGGCATCAAGAAAGCAGCCCACACACCTGTCAGAGGTGTTGGAGCAATAAAAACAAATACAACAAAAACACGCAAAAGGGAGTCTAGCTTGCGGGGCTAGCGAAGCTTCAGATACCCTAGCACCTATCACGTATTCAACGGAGTTTTCCTGCTGCTCTGCTGTGGCAGTGTCTGGCATCAAACGTTAAAGACACTGATGATGTGGCAACCAGCTTGCAGGGGAGTAAAATATGGATATATGTACATATATGCTCTGAGAGCTGAGAGGGTGCTTAAATGTGTTCTATATGTTGGTTTGTTGTTCTGTGCGGAATGCCAGGCATCTGCTTTTATGGACAACAGCCAGCGGCAATAGGCTGTGTTGTGCTTTGCTTTGCTGTGCTTTGCTCTGCTGTGGTGTTGTATAAATTTAAGGCAGTTGCAATTAATGATACGCCCGAAAGTAGGCAGCGGAGCGGAGCAGCAGCAGGTACTGCATTGCATTTGCATTCAGGCAACGGCAACAGGAGTGTGGCAGCAACAGGAGCAGCAACAGTAGCCTGCTGGCAGCTGCTTGCATGCATAATTAACAAAGCCAGCGGGGTGGTGGGGGCAGGGCACAGAAAAGAATAGAAGGTAAATTTCAATGCTACATGCGAAATGAAATGAATATTATGCCCCAGCAACGGACGCACGGACACTGCGTTGGCCTGCCCCTGGCCCCCAAACGCGCAGTTGCGGCACATTATAAACTTTTGCCGACTCTTAAATAACGCTTAACATCAGGTGGTGTTGCAGCTGCCACAGACTCGACGCAGCTCAGGTGTGTGCCACGGAGTGCCGTGCAGCTGGTGCAGGGTATCCTGGTAGCCCGTGCCACGAATGTTTTTTCCCCAGGTTAACTGAAAGGAAATCATAGTGAAAGCAAGTGCAAAGCTTTGTTCGTATTTTCATATTTTATTTCTCGCCTTTTGCAGCACTCTGCAGCACTCCATTTTCAGTTTCTGTTTGGTCTTTCTTTGGTCATTTATTGTTTCCATTAATACTCATTATTCTGTTTTGTCTAACAGCCAGCTTGCCCGCTTGGAACAAGTAAGTTTTTGCAATTCTCTCACTCATTTGCCCCTTTGCTTTTGCACACACACAACACAACACCTCAATGTGAATTATTTCTGTCTGATGCCATTGTTGGCGAGCCTCGTGCATGTGTAGTTGCAAGATAAACACCATCAGCAAGAAACTAGAAACAATCATTAAGCAGAAACTCCGAGAGTGCAGCTGCACACACTTGGTATTTTGGTAGCATTATTGCCGGGGCTACATATGTACGTCTGGAGGTGGAATAATGTGAGCATTCCAAGCGGGATGGACCAAAGACCAAAACAATTAAATATTTTGGTACAACTTCTGGCTGCTTTTCTGTTTGCTTGCTGGCTGCAATTTGATGTTTGTGGAAAATGTGGTAATAATTGAGGACGTTGTGACCGGTCGGCAACAGTCGGCTCTCCGGCATGGCACGTGACTGGGACATCAGCTCCTGCTGCACAGCACAGCACAAAACGGAGGACCAGCAAGTCAGCCCAACAGTTTGGCAAAGTTTTCAGCCCAAATATTCGATACGAAAAGTTATTTGAATGCGACATTGGCCGAGCACTTAACTTGAGTCAAACACCCGGGGTCCACACACACACCCAGGCAGAGGGGCACAAGGACAGACAGATAGATGGATGGAAGGAGGGCGACTGCTGCCCGTTTGACATCTGATATATTTGCCTAACATTTGACAGTACGAGAGCATAGCAAGGGGTAGCGGTAGGGGTTGTGTTTGGGGATTAGCAGCCAGCCCTTAGACTGGCCTTCGATGTGGACCCCGGACAAAGGGCTGAAAACATGCAATCTTTTATTTAATGAGTGCGAGTCAACAGCTCAACTTCAAACTGACACTTTGTGCGGGAATGGGTGGTGGTGGGGTGGTGTGGTGCTGGGGTCTTGTGGCAGTGCCACTGCCTGATTCGGGTCGTCGTTGGGCAAATAGTTGCTGCCATTGACTGCTTTATTGGGGAATTGGGGACACGCACACACGGAGCCAGGCACACACTCACACTCCCACACTCGGTTGAGTTATTAAGCCATGTTTGTGCTTGTCTCTGGCTGCCACACATTTTCATTGAGGAAATATCTGCAGCTCGGTGCTGAATGTTCGGTGCTCGATGGGCCAAAGAATCCTTTCAGCAGCGCCTGACTTTTCAGGCGTGATTCAGAAACTTTTCAAATATGTTGCCCTCGCCACTGCTGTGACCAGCACACGGAACCGAATCAGCTACGTTGCGGAGTTCGGGGTCGGGGTATGCTGTAAGAAATCTGCTGAATCTTTTGGGATGTTCGGAGATTAAGTTTGCGGGCGGGCGATAATGTTAATCCCCATAATTGTCATGCTCCTTCGCTCCTTCCCGCTGTAATATTTGTGGGGCCCTGGAATGGACCACAATCGTTTCTCGCCGTGTATGGCTTAGCTGCCGTTTGGGCGGGGGTCTGTTCGTCGCTGATCTTTGGCTGTGCTGGGCTGGGCATTTGATTGAAAAACCCAGTGGAGCAGAAGCACAGCGCCTGGCGCTACAGGTCCATTTACTGACCATTGGTCAACAGATGTGCAGTGTGGCAGCCATCTGATAGCCATGCTGCTGCTGCTGCTGCTGCTGCTGGTCTCACCGTGAAAGTTTGCTGGCAAAAGTTCACTGGAGTGTTCGTTCCATTGGCTGTGCTTGGAATGTCTGCCCGTCAGGTGAATCCGCTGACCCATTGCCACATTATACATAAATAAAAGCATGCCGGGGATATACGTACTAATACCTACTACTCGTGCCCGCCCGTCCATGCTACAGAATCGCTCAGTCGACCGCAAATTAGTTACGAATCCACCCAGGACAGCAGTCCCTGCTGCTGCCCCTGCTGCTGCTGCTCCGGTGGGGCAGGATTCACACGGTGAGTGGGAGAGAGCACAAATAAATTCATGGAATCATCCAATACATTCTGGTCATATTTGTTCAGAGCTCTCCGTTGTTTATGTGTTTATTTTTGCGTTTAATGCTGCCCAATTGCAGCTGCCCGCCGCCCACCGCCCGAATAAGCAAACAAAAATAAACCCGAAGCGTTGGTGGGATTATCAAATCAAGCATACCACGCGTTGACCCCACCTCAAGGTTAACCGAGCCAGCACAAATAGTATAACAATTCCTGACCATGGTCAATGGCTGACATGCGGCAGCAGGCATTGGCTGGCCTCCCTTGCTGAACTTGCAGGCCAGCAGCAGCAGCAGCAGCAGCGATATCTGGATAGAGTTTGCGGGACATGTGCGGCTTACGCTGGCCAAGACAACCAAGCCATAGGTGGCCCACAGATGCTCAATGACTTCCAGGGGAATACTTTGGGCAGCTGCCCATCCCAGGGTATCTTTCAGTCGAGTTTTTTAGCCTGGCTTTGTTAGTTGTTTTGCTGGACGCGACGCACACATAATTTATTTTGGCTGCGATGTCCTTGCGTGTTGTCCAGTATTTATGTGTGTGTGTGTGTGTGTGTGTGTTTATGAGTGCGGTTGGGTGGGTGAGAGAGAGTGGCCCTGCCCTGGCCCACATTGCCTGTGCTGTCAGCGCCTTGGAGATAAGCTGACTGCGAGAAATATGCTCGGCCGCTGCCCTCCCCAACGAATGTGCGAATAATGAGGAAATGGAAGGCGTAGCGAATGTGCTGCCCTCACAGCCGCACTGTGTGTCCTGCCGGCCGCAAGAACACATAAATAAAAAGCACTACATCGACTTTAATTGGTCACGCCGGCCCGCCAGGGAATGCGAATGGCAAAGCGAACCGCGAACGCGGCTAAAACTGCGAATAAACAGTTAGCGGCCGCAAAGCTGCCGATGGTTGCAACGCAACCAAGACACGACGCACCACGCACGACTCACGGGGGCAGATCCTTCCCTCGAGGCAAGATATTTTACTCTTTTTGTTGAAAGGCTTCGCATGTGGGAGCATTAGTTTCCTTATTAAATAGTTGCTCAGCTGCAATTGCCTCGTGCTGTCGCGTGACTTACACGACACGAGCACATACCCAGCAGAGTGGAGTGTCCTGCCACTGCTGTTCGCTGTCTCCCCCGCTTCTGCTGTGGACGAGGTTAATATGGGCAACTGATTTATGTTTGGCAACAGTCGGGCAGAGCCACAGACAGAGACAAGAGCACAAGCACAGGCAGAAACAGAAGCAGAAACAGAAACAGTCGGGTACATGCCACGGACGTGGCCATCTTCAGTAGCCGGCGCCAGACGCACGCGGCACATCCTTCATCCTTCAACGTTTGCCAGCCAGCCCGCCAGCAACGGAATCTGGCTCCATCTACGTCTGCCTCTGCTCTCCGTCTCTGGCCATGGGCCATGGGCCAGGGCTTGCGTGGCTCATCGTCATCGTTGGCATTATAAATGATTTTAATAATTTGAAACGATTTGTTTAGTTCTGCATCAAGTCGGATAAACGTCGATGATTAATTAGCGGAGTAAGGCCATGGCGGAGACGCGCAGGAACTACAGTCCCGGCATTACATGAGCGTGAGCGCCGCCGCCGCCTTGGTGGATCCTTTTCGGTATCCACTTGGCATCGCTTCCGCATTTAAATGTGTGCCTTCCCCCCCGCCCTGGCGCACTGCCGTTTCCCTAATCAACTTTTTGGTTTGCTCTCTCCTCTTTTTTGTTCCCCCAACCGGCTCCCGTTTTTGGCTGTTGTGTTTGTTGATTTCCCAAAAAGCGAAAATTAATTGGCGCCTCCTTCTGATTGCCGCTCTCGGTTAATTGATAAATGGTTTGTTTTGGTGGGGCAGCGGAAGAGTAGGGGGGGGGCACTATCTGCTTCCGACATATGCAAATGTTGTTTGTCTCTTTATTTTTGTTATTTTTTGTCTGCTGTGTTTATCTTGAATGGAATTTGTCTGCCCCATGCGCCTGGCCTGCCCCGTTTGGTTCGCTTCGGTGCGCAACTGTTTGCCACACCGCACCCGAAACCCAATTGCAGTAATTAAATTTACAGAAATATAATAATTATTTACACCAGGCAACCATTTGGTTGTCTGCACTTCCGACAAAACCAATTTATGCCCCTCAAAATACATGCGTAAATATTTGCACTGCAGTGCAAACAGAGTTCAAATTGAAATTGAAATTATTGTTAAAGGCAGCCAGCTGCAACACACACACACACACACACACACACACACAAGTAGGAATATCCCTGCTGCTTCCATTTGCGACTACGCCCCCCCAACTTTGGTCTGTTGCTGCTTCTGCTTCTGCTACGACCTCTGGTTCTGGCCATTTATCTTGAATGCCATGCTGGCCAGCAGAACATTAATTCTAAAAATGTTTGGGCATTAATTAGGACAACTCATCTCATTGGAGCAGACTGTGCTGCAGGTTGTGCCGCATAGATAGAGTATCAAACGTGTCCCGTTTCCGCATAAATATCTTCACGCCGCTGGGCGCAAAAACCCAATTTGTCAGCGCTCGTATTATTGACACATTTAATCCATAATTGTCAACATTATTTGCCCGGATTAATTCAAGCCAATAAATTGCACTGAAAAGAGTTGTGGCTCGTATTGCTGCTCCTTTTTGCGCCGCCACTCATTCGCCCTGGCCATCAATTTATTCACTGTAATATAATTTCACTCTCTTGTATTTTTTATTTTTTTTGTTTGTTTTCCTGTCTCCAATCAAATGTGGGAATTAACATGCAAGCCAGGGGGGGAATTTTTTTTGATATGCAAGCCAGGGGAGGATTTTTTTAATATATTTTATTTGATCATGTTGCCGAAGGAAGTGCCTGCCAATGATTGTTTTATAATCCGCTATTGGGATATTCCAGACAATAAGTCAGTCCAAAAGGCTGCCCACCACACAAATTAAATATCCCCAGCCGCTGAGGCTGTAGCTGGGCTTCTGTTAAATTACACTCTAATTAGATGGTTTCAATTCATTCAAAATACGAGCAGCATTGCGCGTGGACAGCAGTCGCATGCCCCACCCACTGCGCGGCGTTTCGGCATTCGCTGAAACATTTAATTAATTCGAAAATCGAAAAGGTTTTTATTCACGTGGCTTGAATAGGTAAACTGTATCACGGGGCTATCCTTTCATTCGCCTATGTCCCATTCCGCTCTCCTTTTGGTGTCTCAATTACGCAAATGCATTCAATAATTCTTAGTTTTTATGCAATTTTGCCCTTTGTGTACGCTTAATCACATTTCTTGCCACCTGTACTGGGTGCTGCTGCTGCTCCCATGCTGTAGGTGGCACCTGCAAATGCGTTTCAATTACTTAGGATAATTAAAAGAGTCCTACAGTCCTTTCCCAGCAAATGGGCAGGTGAATGGACAGCAAGGATAAAGAATGGCTGGGAAAAAAAGGAAAAATAAAAACTGCACCCATCGTGAGCGTGGATGACAGATGTTGATTATTGTCTTCAAGGGACAATAAACATCAGTTCACTTTGCGTTCGCATTATGTCAACTTCATGACGTGCTAGAATTTACCAGATAAGGAGAGAGACAGAGAGAGAGAGTCATGCCACATGCTTCGAATGTGGCACACAGTGGGCGAAAACAGGTGTTGATTAAATGACGCCCTGCCACTGCCAGGGCGGGTTAATAGCCTCCGCGTTCACGTCCATGGAGGCCATTGGAGCCCGAAGTGCTTATGCCATTATCCGGCAGAAGGCCAAGCGGAAAGCAAATTTTCCAAATAAATCTTGCTCCGCTCCAAGAAAATATTCCATCGCAATTTTTTCATTAGTTCCTTAAGCTTCTGCCGCTGCTGTTGCACCCCTGATGGGTGGGGGAGTATATTGATTGGGAAGAAGGAAAAACTGCAGACGAGGGTGTCGGCCCCATGAAGATCGCAGAGATCTACATCATATGTAATGTCAGTTCTAATTATAAGCAAAAAAGAGGCAGCTCCTCTCGTGTCTATCAACTGGAATTCTCATTGGGAATGTTATCCATCCGGCAATGGGTATCTGCAGCTTCGACTCCAGCGATAGCCCTCCCCACCTTCCTTGTTGTTGTTCGTTGTTTGCCGCATAGTTTATGGGGGATGGTGGGGTGGGATTTCCATATCAAACAAAAAAAAACACAAATGGACGCAGCAGAGTTATAAATTTATTGCTTAACTTTAAAATACCACGGCCACAGCGCTGCGCTCGAGACGGCAAGCAGCGGAAAGGTCGAGGCGAGAGAGAGAGAGAGAGTGAGTGAGAGGGGGGAAAGGAGAGCGCCTCGCAGTTACGAGTATCCTGCACCAAACGCAGCTTCCAGGGGCATCCAGGGGCAGGCAGCGACGAGGCGACGTCTGCAGTGGCTGAAAGTTGCAAAAGCGTGCCGGAGGAAATGTGTTTTTCGTTGGGGATGCTGCCTGCTGGCTGTTGACTGTTGAGTGTTGAGTGACTGCGAATAATTTATTAGCTGCGTGAAAAATAATTTATGTTGAGTTGAGTTTTTTTCAACAACTCCTTGCTGCCCCTCCTGTTGCATGCTGCATGCAGGCGGCAGGCTTGAACGAGCGACGGCGACTGGTCATGGCCACTGCACTGGCGGATGCATCACAACAGATGCATTCCTCCATCCAAATCCAAACCAAAACCAAAACCAAATTCAATCGCTCGCCCGTTGGAGAGCCACTGGGCCCGTGTTGTGTGCGGTTGGTAACTTGACTAAGCAGCGCAGTTTTAGAGCCATTGTGTCAATGGGGTTTAATTGTGTAAAATACATGTAATGTAACGTAGCGAGTGTGTAGTGTAGCACTGCTGCTTAGATTGAATCAGGTGGAAAGTGGTTGCCACCTACACTGCGTTCGAATTGTATGCCGACACTGGGCGGTGCAGTGCGTTTAAGTTAAATTCTGGTATTTTTATTAATGTATAATTATTACTGGAATACGAATACGAATACGAATACAAGTACGATTACATTTTACATTTTACATTTCACATTTAAAAAATATGACGAGAATTGCAACAAGGGTTAGAGAATTCCTACAGACTAAGCAAACGGCATCCTCCCCATCATCATCTCGTCTCCAATAGCCCCTCACACATCATCATCATCATCATCATCATCATCATCATCGTGATCATCGTGATCATCTCCTGTCCCATCTCTGGGGTGCTGCCAGTGATTAGAAATTCGTCTACGTCGGATTCGAATTAAGGATTACGATTAGGCGCGGGCTGGGCGCGGTTAGCTCGGGACAGGGACCGGGTGGAGCAGGACGGAGCACCGACAGTGGGGGCAGTGGCGCAGTTCGGCGCTCACTTGGTCTTGGCGCTCCGTAAATTCGATGCAGAGAGCACGGACCGCGGCGGCGGCGGGCGATCGAGGCTGTCCATGTGGTAGCGACGCGACGGCGTCGACGTCGACGTCGACGTCTCGTTCTTGCGGCCCAGGCGACCCAAGGTGCTGGCACTGCTGGCTCCATTGTGCGGCGGCGGCTTGCGTGGCAGTGTGGACATCTGCAAGGAATGGAGGAGCGGGCATAAGATGCTGAGACCCGAATGGGGCTAGGGACTGGGCACTCACCCGCTTGTTCTGCTCCTGCGAATAGTTGATCTCGTAGCCCTCGCTGATGTGCTTGGGCTTCCAGGGGGCCAGCATCGAGACGGATCTGGACACGGTGCGCGTCATGGGCTGGAGGGGTGCCGGCTGCTGCTTGGCGGCTCCTGCTCCTGCTCCTGTTGCACCCTTGCGCAGATCCTCGCGCGACTCGGAGCGCCGGCGCAGGTTGTATGGCTGTGGGATGTCGCCCACGGTGGTGGCATGCAGATAGACGACGCTCCGCTGGCTGTGAAGACTCGACTCGCCCTCGGTGCCCGAGCTCTCGGCCGGGTAGCGATCCCTGCAAAAGGAGTTCCACTCAGTTCCACGCTCTCTCCCTCGCTCACCAGGGACACTCACCTGCCGTAGCTGACATTTTCCTGGCCCAGGCTGGAGAGGAGTCCGCGCCGCTCTGCACTGCGTGCGGGCTTCGGCGGACCCGTCAGCGGACGATCCTCGCAGCGCTGACTGCGCTGCCCATCCGCTGCCGATCTCTCCAGCGACATGGCGCGCTGCGCGGAGCTGCGCTTGTGCCGCTCCGCCGGCTCCGGCTCCGAGCCGCTCTCCGAGATGTCGTGCAGTTCGCGGGAGCGCGAGTAGTGCCGCCGCTTGCGGAAGTCCACCTCGTCGCTGCCGTTGTCCAGATGCTGCATGGAGCTGGCCCGCTGGCGACTGCCCCCCGCTGGCTGGCCGCCCTGCGACTGGCCCGCGAGCGTGTGCCGATAGTCGCGCGAGGGTGGCGGCGGACTCCTGTCCAGGTTGTAAGCACTCTGCGAGTGCTTCGACTGGCCCAGCGACGGGCGGCTTCTGTGGATGGGATGCGAGCGGATTTAGTTGTGCCGCAGCCAATGGGGGCTACCGCGGCTTACCTGGGCATGCTGCTGGCCTTGGAGATGGTGGGCGGATTGGAGTCCAGATCGGTGTCGCCGAAGAAGCGCAGGCTCTTGGCCGGTGCCGCCGTTGCGTTCCGCTTGCTGCGCTTCAGGCTGGAGGTGTTCTCACTGTGTCCATTGACGGACACATTCAGCTGCGGGGGACAGAGGGAAGCGGGAGGAGCTTGGTACTTGCAGCGGCTGCAGCTAAAGGGATTTATGTATCGAACTCACCTCCTTGGGACTGCTCTTGGCCCGTCGATCCAGGGACTTGAACCAGCTCGTCTTCTCCAGCTTCACCGGCGACTGCTCCTTGGGCTCCTTGGACTCCTTGGCCTTCTGTGGCAGTTTCTTGGGCGGCTTGTCCGCCGGACTGCGCTTCAGCAGCAGGGGACTAGCCTTGGGCGTGGACAGTCGGCGTCGCATCGAGATATCGATAGTCTGGGGACGGGGGATTAGCAGAGATGGATTTACGTATTGCTCTCGCTTTCGGGTCAAAGGTTTGCGTCACTTGCAACAGGTTGTGGCCTATGTGGGGCAGGTGGCCTTTGCACGAGTCGCGGCACACACACACACACACAGAGAGGCTGAGGCTGCGCCTGAGACATACAAATAAACTTGTTTTGCCTTTGGTGAATGCGCGTCGACAGTCGTCAGTCGGCACACTGTTTTTGGCCGGCCCAATGAAACTTTGGCCCACTTGTGGTTGGAACTGTATTAGGCAGGGCAGAGAGAGAGACTGAGACAGCGACAGAGCGGGAGTGTGGCGAGGGGGTGGCTGGTACTGTGGCTGTGGCCTGGTCGAGTGATTGGTTAAGGCCGCAATGGATATCGGATAAAGGTTTTCATGCCGCTTCGCTTGCCCCCCCACTAGAATATCGAATGGATTGGATTGGAATGTCGCAGCACCCACTAAATAATCAAATATTCAAATATTTAAATGGAATAACATAAAATGAAACCCAGGAACCAACCAGCGATGAGCGACGAGCGACAAACGATGCTTGAATATAGTTTATGGCCAGTGCTGGATTGTCAGAGAGAGGGGACGGGGGGCCTGGCGGCCCATAAATTATCAAACCGAATTATTGACACAAATTTGTTCGTGGTTTCTTTTTCGGCATGTAGAATCTTTTGGCGAATGAATGGGGCAGGCGAGGCACTCAGCGATTTCTTTGGAACACTTCGGGCGGCATGTTTTTATGGCCGAGCAGACGACATGGGTGGGGGAATGGGCTGGGGGGGAGCGCGCTGCGTGAATAATGGCAACGCATTGTCCCAGAGATTGGGGCATAAATGTATTTAGCACCGGTATCGCTGCCCCCGCAGTATTCCATCCTCCATCTCCAGCGTACTCTCTCTCTCTCTCTCTCTCTCTCCATCCTCTTCGCCCATTCCACTTCGGTCTCACACGCAAACGGAATTTTCGACAACGGTCAGAGGCGGCCGAGCACCACACCTTTTCGTGTGTGTTGGGGCAAACCCTGGGCAAAGTGCGTGTGTGTGTGTGTGTGCTCCTGCAGGATGAGGCATGCCACACTCTTAGATTTGGGCATCGATTGTGTGCGTTATGGGAACGGTCCGAGCGGAGCGGAGCGGAGCCGAGCCGAGCCGCCCCCACATCCGGCACATCCGGCAGAACGTGGCAGAAAAGTGGCAACATCCTCTGGCCGCTCTTAGACTTGGCCAACAAAGGCGCTCAAGCATTGCAAATTGGCTTGCAGCACGCAGCAACAGCAGTGGCAGCGGTGGCACGTTGCACGTTGCACGTTGCATGTTGTGCAATATGGACAAACAAACAGCTCGGCAGTAGCTCAAATCGTTTTGGAATCCGAATCGGATTCGGGGTGCAAGTCTTAGCCAAGTTACCCTCCGCCCCTGCCACGCCTCGTTCGGCCCCACGTTCTGTTTGTCGTTTCGCTGTCAGCTTTCTTAATTTGCGAGCAAGTGACAGACAGACGGACTGACAGACTGACAGCAGCTGCTGCGTGGGCCCCGTTTCTACTTCTACTTCTAGGTCTGCCTCGCAGCTCAGCTCTCCGCTCCCCTCCCATCTGCATCTGCATCTCCATCTCTGGCCTTAAGCCCCGCCACTCTTGACGCTTTTGTTCTGGCTTGAAATATTTATACGACGCCTCGTCGCCTGAATAGTTTCGTGTTAACGTTTCGCGTTTTGCGTTTCGTTTGCAATCTCTATTTGGCCAGTTGTCGTTTATTATTTAAGCACAGTCACTGCGACTGCGCTGTCACTGTCACTGCCTGCCCCTCTGCGAGTCGCGAGTATTTCTTTATGGTCTCGCCTGTTTTGATTAGGTGCGCTATGCCATACGCCATGCCAGTCCCAGCCCGAGATGTGCCTCTAAGTGGTGGACGTGACGTCGTGTCGTCTTGGCCTGCCACCATTTTCGGCTGCGCACAACAACAGCAGCCGGATTGAGACGAAACGAAACGAAACGAGACAAGACGCGACGCCCACCCGGCCTGGACGATGCCCATTGATGCCCCCAACGACTTGAGCAGGAAGTGGACAAAGACAAAGCAGAACAAATAGCCCGAACAGCGGAGCGGAGGGGCGAGCCAGCGTCGACGCAAGTCTTGATTAATTCGAAATTAATAATAGTCGGCCAAGAGCAAATGATCGTCTGGTTAGGGTCTTGGGCATGCCCCACCAACCGAGTTGAGCCGTGGGTGAATGAACCCTCTCGTTGCTCTGCTTGTGGCGCCATCAATTGGGCATTAGGCAGCCCCAAAGGGAGTGTGTCTGGGGGGGCACCTTGGGTACTACTCACCTTTGGTTCGCGTGAGTTCTCCTCGGCTAGGGCCTGATGCTCACGATAGCGCGAACGCATCTCCTCCTCTCTGACCATATAGCGCTCCCGCTCCCTCTCCTTCTCCCTCTCCTTCTCACGTTCCTTCTGCTTCTCCTTGTCGCGGCGACTCAAGGTGCTGCTGTTGCTGTTGCCATTGCTCAGGCGCTCCTTCTTGCCACTGGAAACGTTGCTGCCACTGCTGCGTCCGCTGCCGCCCTGACTGCCCCCAGCAGCGCCCGTGAACAGCTGCTTGACCTTCTCGAAGCCCCCCAGCTTCTTGTTGCGCTTCAGCGTGCTGGAATCCTCGCGAGACTGCGACTGCGACTGGGAGTGGGAGTGCTGCTCGCGACGACGCAGAGTGCTGGTGGCCACCGGATACTTGTCCAGGTGCGGATCAAAGTGGGAGCCATCGTCGATGGAGCGCTCCCTGTACACGTAGCTGTGCTCCCGCCGCAGACGTGCGGGGGTGACGGCCTGCCGTTGCAGCTGGCGCTGCTGGGCGCTGTCACGGCGCTCCTTGCGCAGAAACGACTCGCAGGCCCGCATGTCGTCGAGGGCTGTGCGCTTGCGCCACCTGCAAAAAGGAAAGGGATATAAGCACAGCAAACAGCGGGCCAAAGGGGAGCCCAGCACCACCCACTCACCTGGTGGTCAGATCCCCATTGAAGGACTCCTTGCGGAAGTCATTCTCAATGCCCGAATCGCCCTTGTCGAAGCTCCGCTGCTGCAGCTTGTCCCGCTTGAGGCTGCTCTGCCAGTAGTCCTGCTGCTGATGCTGCGTCGACTGCTGCGGCTGCGGCTGCTGCTGCTGGTTGGGGCGCAGCTCTGGCGAGGATCGGTACAGATCGGTGCCCGTCAGCTGCGAGTCGAGGCTCTTCGGCTCGTGCTCCAGCCTGTCCGCCGAGTTGTAGTCGCGCTCGCGCTCCCCAATCCGTTCGCGGTGGCGCGACTCGCGCACCTGTCCGTCCCGCTGCGTCTCCCGCACATAGGTCTCCTTGACGCCGCCATGGCCGTCGTCGTAGTACTTTGTGTGGCGATACCGCGACGTCTTCTCCATCTTGGGCAGAGTGCCGTCCACCTGGGAGCGCTCCTGCTGCTGCTGCTGCGGATACTCGTGGGCCAGCTCCGTTGGCCGCACTGCCGCACGCTGCAAGCGCTCTGCGTCTCTCTCGGGACTCAGGTAGACACGTCCTCGATCCCTCTCCCGTTCCCTCTCCGGCTGCTGCTCCACTCTGTTGTGGCGCTCCAGGGTGGCGGCTGCCTCCCCGAAGCGGCGGGTGAGTATGCGCGTCTCCAGCTGGGCCCTCCGGTAGCCCAGCTCGTCCAGATACGGCGCGGGGCTGACGCTGCGTATCACGGGCACGATGGGCGGCTCGGGCCGCCTGGGCGCGTACTCCTCCTCGTAGTAGACCTTGCGCGGCTCATAGCCCAGGCCCTCGTCCTCGTCGCTGAGATTGCGCGGACTGAGCTGCTGCCAGGGCGAGGGCGAGTGCGAGTGCGAATGCGAGTGGCTCGCTCGAGTGGGCAGCGGTGCGGCCCCGTTGGAGGTCGGGGAGTAGCTGCCCTGTCCGGGACTGTGCTGCGGCGGCCTGTCGTTGGCCCGCGGCGGCCTGGCCGGTGCGAACTCGCGCTGCGGGGAGCGCATGTCCCGGCCGAGAGGCGACCGCTGGCGTGTCTCGTCCAGCGGACTGTGGTCCAGCTGGGCGTAGGTGATGCCCTCGTTGGGCCGGATGTACGAGAAGCCCGGCTGACTGATGTAGGGCTGCGGCGAGAAGCGCTCCATGGAGAGGCGCTTCACCAGTCCGTCCACGGTGCGTCCCTTGGTGAGGGGCAGCCGCTCGGCCGGCTGCTGGGAGCTGTGCATGTTCTCGCTGGACTTGGCCTGCAGGGTATCGATGCGGTCGCGTATGCCCGCCGATATAGAGGCGGTGCCTGCTGTTGGGGCTGCTGCTGGTGGCTCCCTTTTCAGCAGGGAGGCGTCTGGTTCCACCTGGGAGCGGCTGCGGGTCAGCAGTTCGCTCAGTCCCGACTCATCCTTCTCCCGCAGTGTGACCGCGTCCGACTTGCGTCTCTCGCGCTCCCTGAAGTAGTCCCTCTCGAAGAACTCCTCCCTCTGGGCCTGCTCAATGATGGGACTCAGCTGCTGCTTGGAGGCGCTGCCTGTGCCTGTGGCTGCGGCACTGCCTGTTGCTGCCTCTGGCCTCTTGGTTACTCGGCTGTCGGGCTGCGTCCGACCGCCCACATCACTTTTGCTGCGCACTAGACGCCTGGCGCCGACGTCCTCGAAGCGCGGATCCCGCTCCAGCTGGCTGACATTCGAGTCGCTCTTCCGGCTGAAGAGGCCGAAGATCGAGGGCCGTTTGCTCGCCGGCTTCTTGGTGGAGGCGTCGCTGGCACTTCTGGCCACCGGCTTGCCCTTCTTCTTGCGCGTCGGCAGCGAATGGAACCGCTGCGCGTCGCTCTGGCGCTTCTGTTTGTGCCTAAAATTCGATATGTTGTCCCTGTCGCCGTTCGCCGCCTTGCTGTGGTGCCTGCCCGCCTGGGCGATGACCAGCGCTGCCTCCTTCCTAATGTCCGCTGGATCGATGTCCGGCGGCAGCTGATGGTAGCTCGGCCCTTGGCTGGACTCGTATTCGCTGGGATGTTTGCCTGCAAGAGAGGAGCGTCAGCGCGGGGGCATTAGCATGGGCTTACACGTGCACAGTTCCTCCAACTAGTTGTAATGACAAATTAGCACATTAGCCAGCCAGGGCAGCCGATGATGTAATATCTGCCAGAGCAGTTGGCAGCCAACGGCCAACAGCCAACAGCCGCTAGGGCCTAAGCCACAAGTGTGAATTGGCCACAGCTGGCTGCTAAATAAGGCAAACCTGTCCCTGTCCCTGTCCCACAGTCCACGGCCCGTCCACTCGGCCAATTCAGCCAGAGACGCGTCAGATCGCGCAAGTCTAACAATGAATGTGGCCCACGTCTGCAGCAGCAGCAGCAGCTTGTCGGTCTGTCTGTCGGTCTCTTGGATCCGGAGGTCTATGATGTGATCTGATGTGGCTGTGGCTGAGGCTGTGCCTCTGATGTGTGGAACGCTTGCTCTGTAATCGGGCGCTGTAAGCGCTAATGGGGCATTGAAGAGGATTCTTCAGCGCCGTCCCACTGCTGCCCTGCCCCGCTGATCTGTCAGTCTTCAGTCTGTTGTATTCGGTTGTGTTCTGTTCTGTTCTGTTGAGGGAATGAGTGTACGCGTATCTTCTCCTAAAGATTCTTCCCACTTCCTCACTTTTTCATAATCATTATTATTTAATACGCCGAAAACAACAGCGGCAAAAACAACAAAGCCAAGCAAAGCAAAGCAAAACAAAACAGAACAGAAATGAAACAGCAAAGCAAGGAAAAACGTGCCGCAGAGCGAGCAAAACTAGATTTTTGTTCTGGCCAAGATGCGTGATCTCGTCTCGTCTGGTCTGGGGCGGCCAGGTAGCCTTCTTGTTGAACCTTTTTTAGATCCCAACGAGATGATGAGGAATCGCATTTCTTTGGCGAATTTCAGCACAGAGAACCGACCCACACCCCACCCCACCCAACCCAAGCCAACCCCACCCCTAAGGGTTCTGACCTTGTCTCTAGATCCAGTCTCCAGTTCCCCTGGTCGCTGCTCTGCCCCTGGTGCTATGCTGCTGGCTTGACCATTCACCTGCACAACCTGTCACATTTGTGGGCAGCTCGCAACTCGCTGAGCTGGAGCTGGAGCTGGAACCGCTCCCACATTCGCCGCGTTTCGTGGCAGCCAAATGGCAAATGGCAAAAGTGACACCGATGTCTAATCGAAACTCAAACAACAATGAATAATGACAGAGCTGGGCGTGTCGTGTGCCAAATTGGCTTAGGCCAAATGGGATTGAAAACTGAGCAGATCTAGAGAACAGCAGAGGCGAGCAGGGGGAGATACGAGTGCCAGTGGAACAAAACACACACAAAAAGGAATTTTAATACGAGAAGTGCGGAGAACGGAGCACGGAGGTGGGAGGTAGGAGGTGGGAATGGGAATGCGAATGCTGGGAGTGGATAAGCCAAAGGCATTCCACACTCCACACACTCCCCACAGTCAATTCACTGCACACATGTATGCGTGGCACCTCTTCATCTCTTTGCAGTCAGCTGTCTGTCGGGCTGTATATATGTGTCAAGGTGAAATGTTGCCACGCTGCAGCAGGGCAAGCAGCAGCGGCAGTGGCAGCGGCAGTGGCAGGGGCATGGACAGCACCATGATGCGATCTCATGATGTTTACAAGGTTTCGTTTTGTCGAGGAGGAGGCATCGCATACATCGCATCGCACGCTCATTCCATTTCAGCTGGGGGCGTTTTCTGTTGGTTTCTGTTTTGTCTTCGCAACAGGAAAACATAAATTCGCACTAAGCGACAGCTGAGCTACGCAGCTACGTAGCTTGTGGCTGAATCTGACTCTGAATCCGAAACTAAAACTAAAACTAAAACTAAATTCAATGTCGGTTAACCGTAAAGTCGTTTCCCAGAGACTCAGCAACAAATAGTGGCTGCGGCTGCTGCTGCTGCTGCTGCAGTTGATTGATTACCAGCCAAGTGCGAGAGGCGAAGGCAAAGGCGCTGAAAGCCATTCATTAATCTAATCATTGAGCCACTTAATGGAATGCCACGCAAGCTCTGCCAGGGGGCGGTCGGGCAGCTATAAGTTCCCAATTCAGGATCCCGATCATGCCATTGCCTGCCGATCTGCGCTTTTCGCTGCTGATTTCGGAAAAGTTTCGCGATAAAATAACTGATCCACTTTTCTACCAACTGGTCGTCGCCCCAACTGCTGTCTGCCCTGCCCCACTGCCCCCCTGCCACCCCACGGGTGCCTGTGGCACTTCGGTTCCGGTTTCGGGCTCTGGTTGCACGTAATTTGGTTGTCGTGCTAGCCAAGGTGAGCCTCCACTCTGCCGCATGCCACAAAAATCACACTGACCAACTTTGAACAGAAATGGTGCGCAAGGAAAACCAACAAAAATCAACTCAAACTCATATATAAATAATGAAATCTGCGCTTTCGTGGCCCGACTTTCACTTGCCACAAGTGCTGTGGTTTCTTCTTTTGGTCAGGCTGGGGGTGGGGGTAGGGTGTATGCCTGGTCCTGTTTGTCGATGGTTTTACCTTAGTTTAATGATACAACGGCGGGCCGGTAATCGTCTGTCAATGATGATGATGATGATGATGCGACGACCTCAACTGCGCTTCATTAAGAGTAACCACAACCACAGAGACACACACACAGCTGCCCCCTCCGCTATCAGCGCCTTTCAAAAGATAGCAAAACGTTTTAGCTGGCAAAAATGCTTTATCCCCTGCTGCTGCGGCTGCGGCTGCTGCTGGCCATGTCAGTGACAAGATAAGGTCGAGTCGAACGTCTGCTAAATGGGAATTCACCCGCATTCTGCGCCTGCCCCCAGCCCTGCTACTGGTCTAGCTTTGGGTCTAAGAATGGCTCTGCTCTGGTCTCGTCTCTGTGGCCTGCTAAAGATCTGCCCCTGGGCTGCCATGGGGTATTTCAATTAACCGCGAGCGCACTTTCGATTTCGTTCACGAGGCAACATCCCAACCGAAGCCGCGCTGGTCGATGCCTGGGCCGTGGCCTGGGCCGTGGCTCTGTTTTATCTAGAGCTCGGCGACAGGCCGCATTTATTTGCTGCATGGAAAATAATTTAATGCTCTTCGCTGCTAATCGTCTGCCTCTCCACCTAATCACATCAAACGCGGCGCCGCGTCCTTGAGTCGGCAGCGCCCCGAAGTATGCAAATGGGGCGTGTTGCATTGACATGATCTCTACCACCGCCCCTGCCCCCTGCCCCCTGTCGATGCAGCTTCGAGTGCAGACTCCAAACTGAAACCCAATTAAAATTGCTGGCTGCCCCATTCCAGCGTGGATTTCCAGCAGGGGCAGGCAACTTTCGCCCAAGAACGGAGGCAAAACAAAAGACTCAGGCGACAAACTCGTTTCTCCCTCGCCTCCAGAGAGCGGGCGAGCGAGAAGCTGTCAACAAAAAACACAAAACACACACAAAGCATTCAGCGAAATAAACAGAGTTAAAGAGCTCTAAAAATAATCTGCGACTCATTTCAATACACATTTCGATAAACAAATGACGCAATCGTCTGCAATTTACGTTTTCTCCCTGCTTTTTGTTGCTTGTTGTTTACTTTTTGGTTTTTTTTTTGCGACAACTGAAGTTGATCTGTGGATTGATTCGGTGAATTGAGCGACAACTCCATTTACCCGAAATTTAAACAAAATTCTTACACACACACACACGCGCTGGAGGGGGGCGGGCGCGAAGCGAAGGGCACGCTATGTGTACGTACGGCCAATGCCAATTCGGGCTGAGAACCCGACTGCGTCCAATATCAGTTTCAGCCAGAGACTGAAAGCAATATCTGAAAGCAGGCGAGCAGCAAGCCACTGACTGACTTAACTGACTGACTGACTGCCTACGCCAATGTCATTCCGGCCAAAAGCCAACACAGAGACGGAGACAGAGACGGGGAAAGAGACGGGAACAGAGCCGGAGACAGAGCCAGCGACAGAGCCACAGAAAATAGTGCGAAATTTGTGGGCAGGCAAGCCAAAAAGCCAAAAGCCGAGCCGAGCAACTTATTAATTAAGTCTGCTCTGGGGCAGAGCACACGGCGCACACAGATGCGCGTATAATGTGAAAATAAAAAACAAATTGTCTATGCAAATGCTGTATTAATAAAAAAGCATAAATGGCATTTTAATAGTAGCCTTCCCAGGCCCCAAAGATGGCACGAGCAAGAGCAGACAGACAGAAAAACAAACCAGCCAAGACAGAGCAGTCGACTCTTTGACAAAGTTCGCACTCGGGCAAATCAAATGTGGAGCTGAGCTCTGGAGCTGTATGTATGGAGTGGCAGTGAATCGAGAGTAGGAAATGTAGCAAATCTCATAATAATGACTTGCTCTTTGCCTAATTAAATTAATTAATTAAATGTGTATGATCTCATTAAAGCGCAGACAGGCGCTCGCTCGCTGTACAGCTGCCACATAATAGAGAGGAAATGTTGTGGCATACGGAGAAATGGTGAGAGCAACTATTACGCAACTGTGGCAACTGTACTTGTGCCTGTAGCGCCTGAAGCTGTTGCTGTTGCTGTGGCTGTGACTGAACCAGAAACTGTCCTCCTACGAAGCCCACGCTTCTAGATGAAGCAACGCTGTGCGGACTTGTTCTCGCTTAACGCTTTTTTAATCGCCCATGAAAATTATGTCATCGACATCTCAGCTACTCAGATACACACACACACACACACACACACGCGACACCTGCCACAAGGCTGAACGAGACAGAAGGTCTCTGTGTGTGTAAGGACGTCTCCAGAATTGGCATAATTTCAAGTACGAATAAAGGAGATAATAAAGGAAAAACAGCATTGTCCGCCTGCAAGAAAACTTGCAACTGGCAAAGTGCATTTTAGCCAACCAGCAGCTGGCACCAGAGAGACCCCGAACCGAACCGAGACTCGTTTTAGCCAAATTTGTCGCTTCGCAAGGTTGAAGCTGCGCGCATAATCGAGGCTTGCCTGTACCAGGCAGCCGAACAGCCTCAAATTAGTCGTCTTTCAGTTTACTTCTCTCATTTTACAGTCAACAACTTTGACTTTTGACTGCACTGTAATTTAGCCGTAAATTCACATGTTAACTTGTGTGCTGAGTGGAGTGGAGTCGAGTGGTCTGGAGTGTCGTGAAAAACGCTACCTTGTGCCTCATGTGCCCAGCGGGCGAATAATTTTCCTTCTTCTTTTTTAGTTTCCATCATTTTCTGGTTTGCTGCTTTGTTGCGTCAAAATTAAATCATCATTAAATCTGTGCTTTGCACATAATTGCTTTAATTTGCATGCTAAAATAGCTAAGACAGAGAGAGAGAGACTGACACATTCGTTTACAAGTTGAGGCATTCAATTAAGCTAAACGCTTGTGACAGAGGGACAACAGAAATACAGAAACAATTCACATATCCCATGGATTGGACAAGAGAGATCTGCCAGTAGCTGCGCCAAAGAAAGGCAAACCAAACATATGGATAGATCTCACCCCAAAACAAACGAAAGGGAAGCGCAGCCTCTGCAGTCTGCTTAGGCAGCGGAGTTCTTCCATTAAATGAAGGTCACCCCTAGGCACCTATTAAGGCTCTTCCCACACAGATTGGCCACCCCCAAATTAAATATATTTACCCAAAACAGTTGCTGAACTGCAACTCCAATTAAGCGGCTAATTAAAAACAATTTGATATCATTTGTACAACGACATAACGATGGCCAAGCTGGTTTGGTGGCTTGGGTGGTGACCCCGACAGAAATCAGACAGAATCTGAAGCAATTGAATTGAATTGGCAGATTGGCGCAATCTTTGTTACAGTTTTTGGGCCGACCTCGGCTGGCTGGCTGCCATTTAACTAAACAAATTCAGAAATTGCAATTAAATTCGTTAACGTCAAGTCAATTAACTCTCGCGGGGGCAAACCGAAATGGCAGGCATTTAAGGCTGCGCATTGCGCAACGTGAAAATCTGGTCCATAACCATTTTGGCCAGAAACCGAACAGCAGACACTTTCAGCTAAGCCATAAGGACTTACGAGTATGGTTAATTAGCAATGGAAATCCATAAGGAAATGCCAGCCAGCTAGAGAGTGAGTACGAGTACGAGTATGCCGTATGGCCAATGGCAGCGCATACTAAAATTGGGGGGAGGGACACCCCAGAAAGACACACAGCCAGACGAGCAGACAGTCAAACAGATGGGAAAGGTGAATGGCTGAGACTGGGGGAGACTCTCGCCGGCAGTCTAAGTAATTAACATTTGTGCGGGTTTTGTCATAATCAATTTTTAATTTCTCCATTCCCCTTAGCAAGATCACGACGACAGTTGCCATAAATTGCAGCCAGCTATGAAATAAATCCCATGTCGTTGCTGTCGCTGCTGCCAGACATAATCATAACAATAATAATATAGTCGCAGCCAAGTGACGGTCTGGGGGGGAGGACAGATGCAGTGGCTCTTGGTCTTTGCTCTTGGTCTGTCTCTGGCGTCCACTGTTGTCCGTCGGATGTCTCCTGCCACCCCATCTCCCCCTTGTCCGACTGAGAGATGTGCAAAATGATACTGCAACTGACTGCTGCCGCTGCTGCTGCTGGCTCTCTGATCTCTGCTGCTAGCTCTCTGACTCGTAATGCCTTATAAAATATCAACTTATATTAAATAGTTATATGGCGGGTAGGGCTGGGGGGCAGCTGGGAGCTCTACTTTGTCTTGGAGTGAGTGTGAGTGCGAGTGTGACTGCGAGTGTATCTGTTTGTGTGTGTGAGTGTGTGATGATTATTCTCAAGGTAAACTACATTTTATTGTTGAGAGGCGGCTTTTGTTATTGTTATTATTTTTATCGCTTTTGGCATTCGTTCTGGCTTTATTCGCCCACTACCAGCACGAGGTTTCTTTTTGTTTTTCTTTCTTTGCATATGGTGGAAAACCTTATGTTTTTGTTTCTTGTTGTGTTTTTTTTTGTGTTGCACAAGGAAAACTTCAAGAGTTTCTCAATGTTATGCAAGCGAAGATGGAAAGCCCCTGGGGCCATCCATCCATCCAACCAACATAGAACAACTACTCACTGGCTGGCTGGCTGCCTGCCTGACTGACTGACTGACTGACCAAGTAAATGAGTTGCATTCGAGGGGGGTAGTTGAGCGAGGGGTGTAGTGGTGCTGGTTGAGCGAGGTGCAGTGGATTCGGTGGCTTGTGTGGGCTGCCAGCGTGCGTCATTGATTGACCAAAATTAGGCTACACACTGCACAAAGAATTAAAAGCTACAAGCGGCATACGAAGCTGTAGATACCCTCAAAGATCAATCAATAGTTTCTTCGATAGCTAAATTCGATCCCAGCAGAACGAAGGATGCTCCGATACACGTACTCCATTGTTATTCATGGGCTCTGACACTCCAAATAATCACAAATACCCCCTTTTTGAAAGGGTACACAAACAGATAGTTAGATGGTAAATACATACACACATATGTATGTGTATGTATGTATGTATGCACATGTTGGATGCCACTTTGTTAGTAATTTTTTGCTGTTGTTTGGATCGTTATTGATGAGATTTCTTTGGCTGGTTTTTTGCTTAGAGTATCATTAGAGAGAGAGAGAGAGAGAGGTTCGTGTTGCTGGTTGGTGGTTTTTTTTTTTGTGGATGATGCGCGTGTTAGTTATTTGCTGGCAATTGGGGTTATGCTTTTGCGAGGGAGATGATGGTTTCCTTATCAACATACACACACACACACACACACACACACACACAACACACACTGACCTATCCGCTTCACGTGCACATCCCGGTTGAAGCTGACGCGTGGTCCGCCATTTGTTGTTGCTGCTGTGGCTGCTCCAGATAGCTGTTGCTGTTGTTGCATCTTAATGGATTATAGTTGATTCCTCTCAAGTTGTGTGTATTTGTTCTCTCTCTCTCCTTCTCCTTCTCCGTCTCTTTGCTTCTCTGTTGTTCTGTCTTTGTTATTCTCTCTCCTGTGGGGGTATCTTCTCTAACGGGAAGAATTTTAAACCCTAAGTGAACGCTTTGTGTGACAGTCTCATTGAACTGCTTGAACTGCTTTTCGCATTTTCCATTTAAGCAGGGCAATTTAAATGGTTTTCAGCTGCAAGAAGAAACAATTCTCAAAAATATATAAAACTCTATTCTCTGTGGGGGGTGGGAGGCAGTTTCGCTGTTGTTGTTTTTGCGTTTTGGTTAATTGTTGTGTGATTATTTGCAGACTGATTATCTGATTATCCAGCTCGAGTTAAGATCGCTGCTCGCTGTTAGACTTGTTACACGCTCTCCTTGACTCTCCCTCACTCCACTTCACTTCATTTCTTGTGTGTTTGGTTTTAGTTTTAGTCTGGCTTTTATTTGTATTATTTATTTGCATTTTTTGTTGGGTTTTAGCTCTTGTTTTAGATCTGTTTTATGTACGTGTCCGCTTGGCAAGAGAAAGTGTTATTGCAATTTAATTTGTTAATCAAGAGGAGAGAGAAAAACACAGAGAACGTAGCAGCCCAAAAGAAGGGTATTAGAATAAGAAGGGCTTTATACCCTTTGGGATTCCTCTAAGAATCGCAAGCCAAACATTATAAATTATATTCCACAGTCCGTTAAGTATTCCCCCCCTTATTTTTGACATCTATAGAGTGGAACTCTTTCCACATTTATCAATTTCCTCTGCACCCCCTGCAATCTTTCAATGAATGCTGTGCATACCCCCGCCCTTAAGGGGTACCAAAATGACAGCAGTCGAAAGAATAATTGCCAATCAATTCGTATTCGTATTATTATTCCGTTTCTGATTCTGTTTCTGATTCCCACTCTGACTGATCCCTCAGTTTCGGGAGTGGGGCCCCCAATCGAATCGGGTTTTTATTTATTTATTTTATTATTTTTGTTCTTTTTGTTCTTTTTCTCAGACAATTACAGAAATAGACACACGATGAGGGTGCTTGGTGCTGCATACGAGATTCAAATTCGATTTGCCATTGTCACAGAGCGGGGGACGGACCCAAAGAACAGACCACAGCAGAGCAGAGCAGATCAGTGCGAAGGAGAAGGAGGAGGCAGAGACGAAGTATAGGACTCACTCGCCAGGTGAGTTTTCCAGAGTGCACGAGCATGCCCCGAGGGGTGTAGTGGAGTGGAGTGGAGAAAACTGTAGAAATATTGATTGCGATTAAGCAAATGCGATAATATTCATATTTGAATACGAGCGCACACAAAACTCTATTTAAACAATGCCCCATGCCCGAGGACGAACTTCGGACTACCCCCCACCCCACCACAAGTCCCCGTACGGCCACGAGCAGATCCCCCAGAAGAGACACGCACACCCACCACCACCACCACCCAGGCGTCGCACACATGCACAGACTGCGAAACGAGACGGGTCGAGTCGAGACTGGACTAGGGCATGGCAAATCTTGTATACCCTTCAAAGGTGGTGGCAGGACGACGGACGCATGACGATGCTTTGGGCATCTCCTTGCATAGCTGGGCAGCGCGGTAATGTGTGCAAAATGCACGTCTATTATGGCACCTGGACAGGCACTGGGACAGCCGTAGAAAAGGAGACCAGACCAGAGCTGAGCAGAGCAGACAGCTTGGTCGCTTGAACGCTTGGTCATTCACTTACTGGCTTACTTACTCGCGCAGAGAGGGCGCCCAGAGCCAGGCTCAGACTACTCCTAGGCCTTTCCGCTCTAACGAGCACAGTCGCCCCGGCTAGACATCAATGGCATCAACATCGTCTGCCTGATCATGGGCACCGATGGACACAGTGCCAGGCTGCTCGGTCGCGCGGCTCCTCGTCCAGTGCTCCATGCCGTGCCATGGCGGTGGGGCGGGTAGTGGGGGTTTCAAAAGCGCTGCAAGCTGCCAATAAAAATCCTTTACCATATAATTTGAGTGCGCATGCGTGCGCCCTGACTTTGATGGGAAGCTCAACGTGAAGCTGAAGCTCAAGCTGAAGCTGGGGGATTGGTGCTGGAGCTGGAACTGGTGCTGCAGACTTGGCAGATGCCGATGTCTGATTCCTGATGCCGATTGCTGAGCGTTGATTGCGCCATGAACGTGATTTGTTTGTAAACACGCATTATTAAGGTGTAATAAACATAAAATTTGTAGCGCTTCGCGGACCTTGGAGTCAGTCGCAGTCAAAGTCAGCGTCAGCTTCAGAGATGCAGTTGAAGTTGTTGGAGTTGTACCCATAGCAGTTGGAGCACTCGGTGTGTGTGTGTGTGTGTGTGTGTGTGGAGGGGTGACTCTACTATATGCACGGTCTTTCAATTAAACTAAAAAGTCTAGACACACAATGTCTCACTCAAGTGCAATTTTATTCTAATTTCATTCACAGTCTCTTCCTCTGCCTCTTCCTCACCCTCACCCTTTCGCATTTGCATTTGTTTGGCTAATTTCGAGCAGAATTACTTGAAATTATACAAATTACATGCATGGTACGTACATGGGAATGGGAATGGGAATGGCATTGGAAGTGGGATTAGATTAGTGCGCAGAGTAAACAATTTAGCCATAAAATGACTCCAAAAAGACACCCCCTCCCACCCTTTGCCGCGGAGCGAACGAGAGGGGGGAGCCCACAAAGAACAATAATCATTCTGAACTTGAACTTTAACACTGCGGTAATGATGGGCAGGGCCCCCAAGCCCCACAACTCCAGAACCCCAGAACCCAACCCCAATCCGCACTCCGTATAGCCGCACAGCCAACACAGCCATGTGGCCGGCCGTGTCAAGTGAAACCAAAAGTGCGCCGCAATTCGAGGCACAGTCGGAGGCAGAGGCAGAGGCAAAGCAAACAAACGTCTCGCCGGTCGCCCACTTTGCGTGTGTTCCCAGCGGTTGCCGCGGCTCTGGCTCTGACCTCTGGGGCTCCGCATCAAGTCAAGGGAGAACAACGAGCCGTGCACTGAAAGAAAATGCCAGCAGCAGCAGCAGCAACCCAAAGCTAAGAAGCCAATCTCAGCTGACTGATCCTTCATTCTGCAGAATGCAGCATCAACGCAGATCGGATATTGTGTATATATCAGCCATGGGAACATAAAGAGAGTGGAGTTAGAAGGAATCTTCCGTTGATCGCTTCAAATGTATTCCTGGAGCAGATTTTTGTCTGCTACTACCACAACTTTTCGCTCAGTGCAGTGCTCTGAGTGAGACGGACGAGTGCGGCCTTTTGGTATAGAAGTGAAAATGAAGGTGTAGTCCAATTTGTAAGTATGGCCAAGCCCTCTGGCCATACAAAGTCCAAGCCAAGTTATGCAAAGATCAGCTCCGTTGCTCCAGCTACAGCTCCTGCTGCTCCAGCTCCCTCTGGAGTTGTGCGAATCAATGTGGCTGGACTGTTGGACTTGCTGGACCTTGTCTAGCGCACATTTTTCCATGCGTGCTTGAGCGAGCGGTTCGGTTCGGTTCGGTACGAAGCGGAGGAGCCGCTTTGTTGGTGGCGCTCGTTCGCGTCTTCGACTTTGGCAAATACTTAATTGCATTTCGATATCTATGCTCAGGCATCTGTGAGTGAATGTGAATGCCGCCGCCGCCGCCGCAGACTCAGCCGCAGTCGCAGCCGCTCAATGCCCCAGACAGTGGACAGGTCTGGACAGCCAAAGAACGCGCCGGCGCTGTCTTTGGCAAGAAGGAACGGGATGGGGATCGGGATAGAGTCTGGGGCCCACTAAGAATGCGAATGCGCGCGGTCTCTGGCGAGTTGAAGCTGCAGACAGGCAAGGAGAGAGTGGTAGAGAGAGCGAGGGAGAGGGTGAGAGAGAGAGTGGTAGAGCGGGAGAGGGGAGTGACGTGTTGGTGGGGGATGCTGTCAATTCTTACAACTAAATTCCCCTTGTGCGCTTTACTAAGGAAATTAGTAATTGCTACTCCCATTTAGAGCCATCGAAATCCACTCGGAACGTTTGCACAATGAACGTGGATTGTGGCATCTGCTAAGATGATGACAACAATTGGCGATGACGATGACGATGACGAGTTCTCTGTGCTCTGTGCTCTGTTCTCTGTTCTCCGCTGTCGCCAGCGCCCACTCGCCCACATGCGTCGTTCAGAGGCGTCGATCTCGATCGCGATTCGCCCCAGGGGTTTGAGAGTCTGTTGAATGCATGAAAACTTGAATAGAATGATGGGAATACCAAATGAAAAGCCAAAAACCAAATATGATTCATCTGCTGGAACGGGGGGTTCTGTTGGCCCCCTCCAACCCCTCCCATCACACGAAAAGCTTCGCTTTCGGCCAATGCCAAAACTGGCCAGCGGCCACATTGTTTGTCATCGCTTCTGTGTGATGCACTGCCGTCGTTTTCACGCTTTGTTAGCCACCTAAACTGTACGCTGTATGCCCTGTGTATCTGTGTATCTGTATCTGTATCTCTGCCGCTTGGAGGTTCCGCTTCCCTTTGTGTCGTCTCAGACTCGGACTCAGACTCAGACTTCGACGCGGTTTATTATGTGTGTTAGAAGGTTAATCTTTGTGGCATTACATGGCAACTTTTGCCACCAAGGGTGGCAAGTGCTGTGCCGTCCGTCGGTAGTTGCAAGCCACATGGCGGAAAATGTGAATAAATTTCTATCTTCTCTCCTATCTTTCTATAGTTTTTGCATGATTAATCTGTCTACTCTTCGCCGCTGGGCAAATTTTTGTGAGCCATGGAAAAGATTTCACTTTTTCCAAACTCCACATAATTAGCGCGCTTCGGTCGGGCAGTGTATGGATCAGGGGATTATATCCAGATCCAGAGCGTCAGCGGGAGGTGAGAGAGCTGCCTAAGGGGGGGTGGGGTGGTCATGTCATAGCTGCTGGCTGGGCGACTTTTAACCTGTGCGAAAATCAATTAGGTACGCCGACACACGCACACCATCGAGTGTACAGACAGCGGAGAGTTTACATCGATCGTTTGATCGATCGATCGATCAAAAAGTCAACAAAAACTCCACTTAAGATCTGGAGCCCGATCCGGGCAAGATCCCAAAACGAGATGCAAAACAAAGCCATGTGCACATTTAGGAGTGCAGATCAATGAGCGTGTAATTATTATCCACATGAAACCAACTTCGGGCGGCTCTTTATTTATCATCTCTAGCTGCCTTCGCGCCATACCCTCCCTATATACGATATATGTATATGATATATGTATATACGATATGGGGTGTATGTTCACGTTCACAGCCTCCCCCTGCTTTTGTGCTCCGCTCTCCGCTTGTTATCGATTGAATTTATCGACAATTGTGCGCAATTATTGAGCCGCGACTCGAGTTGTGCAAAAAGAATCCACAAAAACACGAACAGGCAGCAGGCCTTTCTTGGGAAATCAATAAAAGCAGCAGCCACGTCCAAAGGTTTCCGGCAACGTCGTCACAAGCGCGATGCCAAAGGTCAGCGCCTCTGCGCCGCCGCTTCGCTCTCATCCGCTGTGATCCGCTGCCATCCGCTCATTCCATCACCCCACCCCACCCTCTGCTCTGCTCAATCCCCCAAACACCCAAAGAAGAGCCAAAGAAAACGAATGTTTTGGAGGCCAGAAGGAGGCATCCACCGGCATCCACCTCCTCCCCATCTCTCGTTGAGTGGGGAAAAGGGCGACTTTGCACGCGATGCTGCTGAATGTTTTGCTTCGCCAGTGGCTGATGGCTGACTGGCTGACTGGCTGGATGGCTGGTTACCTTCTTTGGGTCTGTAGTGCATGTCATAATCAATGGTGCGCTGCATGCGCCATCTTCCATCTTCCGCCTTGCATAAGACACAACACCAACAGCACCGGGGGAGAGTTTCACTTTTTCCATCTGCCTATAGATTTGTGTTTTTGGTGGCCATTGTCGCTGATGCTGCTGCTGCTGATGCTGCTGCTGCTGCTGCCGGGAATAATTAATGCCAATCTTCCGGCTAGCGGTAGCCAAATACTAATTTATGCAAATTTCAGCTAATTGATCGCCACCAGGCATCAGGCATCATCCACTTCGATACCCAATTGATTGACAGAACGCCGAGTTAGCCATTCACTCGTTGCCATGCATACTCTACCCACACCTAAAAGCAGATCCCCCTGGTTCATTGATTGGCTGCTGGTTACCAAAAAGTGGAATTTCATTCGATTTCAATTGCCCCCGAAATGTTGTTGACCGCGAAACAAAGTCGCAAAACTTGTCGGAGCGGGGCATGGGGCATACAAAGTACGCTTTCGACACTGCACTGTTTGATATATATATATATATATGATATCCCATTGAGTAATGCAAAACAAATTCAATGAGGGGCGTTGGGCTTATTACATGATGAAAGCGTTACAAATCCCATAAAGCTTTGAATAAAACACTTGAGATGGGGCCGCGGCCAGTACGTGATAAGGCGACAACGAGACTGCGACTCCAATGACGACAGCGACCCAATGAGGACCCCTCGTAGACCACAGATCGAGTCTCATTAACATTTCAGCCAAATGGGTTCAGTTTGCTTCGTTTTTGGTTTTGGTTTTGGTTTTGCTTTTGTTTGTCGAGCATATAATTTATGTGCATGTAGCAATGTCGCTTGGGCCAATGATATCATGATGAACGAACCAGCGGCCCACGGCCCACGCCCCATGCCCCAGAGCGGCAAGCAGTTCTACGAAATTTGTAATTGGCCTAGAAAGAGGCTCCAAAGCGGCGAAACCATCAACCAATACATCAATTTAATGACTTCATTGAAAGCGTTTTCGGTCAAGAAAAGAGCAACCCAAAGTTTTTTTTTTTTTTAATTTTGGAGCCATTTTATTGTGCACAGAACGATGGAGCGAGGGAGCGCGCGGGGCAGATCTTCCAGCTTTGCCGAAAAACTGCCCTGAACTGAGTGTCTCCAAGCAACTTACTACCTGTTCCCAGGGCGTCGGATTGCACCTGCGTGGCGGCGACACTTGATATCCCCCAGAAAGGTCACCCAACACAACGAACCCCAGAGACCCAGACCCAGAGCCAGACCCGAAAACAGACACCAACACACAAAAAAAAAAAAAGAAAGGGCTTTGGGACGCGCTCTACTTATACCCGTACTCAGTAGTATATATTTTTGAGAATGATTTTTTAAATTTTAGAAAAAAAAATTTTTTTTTACATTTTTTATTTATCTACATCTACATCTAAAATGTATATTTTACATCAAACGAGTCGATATAGATGTACCATTCATTTCTTCTCTCCTCGATAGGTTGCTCGCGCAATGAATGCGAGCGAGAAGCGATAGAGAGCGTATTTTGGCTGAAGGGGCGGGGAAAAAATTTTTTTACTGATCGGTCTGGTTCAGTTCGGCAGTCTGGTAGATAGGTCATGCTCTACGATAGTGCGTTTTTAGTTTTATCGTATCTTTAAAATTGTGCCTACTAAAATTTTTTTTCTTTTGGGGGGGGGGGGGGGGGGGGGCGAAATTTTGAAATAACTTAGCAGTGTGATATCACATGGTCTGAAATAAAATTTGTTACCCTAACTCTTTTTTGAGATCCAGGGTAACAAGACGGACGTTCCGACAGACGGACAGACGGTCAGCACGGGGACAGAGGACATGGCTTAATCGACTGGTATTGATGCCTGATCAAGAATATATTTACTTTATGCGTTCGAAACGTTTCCTTCTCTGCATTGCCCCTGCGCTTTTACCTTAACTTTCCGGCGTATAATTAAGACATAACGAGCGTGTCAATTGCCGTTGTTTGCTATGAATGGAAGTGGGCAAGGGGGCCTCCGGGTGTAGAAATAAAATCCCAATTGCGATCCAAGTACTTCCTCAGCAGCTCAGCGCTATGGTGTGTATGCGTTTCCTCTCCAACTTCCGGGCAAATGTTTTGCTTTTTAAATGAAATGCGACCAAATCAAATAATTTGTTAACACTACCGCTTAAGTCAACAGTTAAACAATCAGCCGGACCAATCGATCGGTTCGGCTCGGCTCGGATCGGTTCAGTTCGCCGGACGATCAACTTTTTCAGGTGCTTTCAGGCCGATTGCGCCATTTGACAGACATTGATTTAATTTTTGTTCGTATTTCGTATTTTATATTTTGAATTTATTCAGCTTTTGTTTGGCTGTTGAACCCCCATGGGCAATTAAAGCTGCACGATGCCGATGGCAGCGCCAAAGTGAATGTGAATGTGGTTCGATGAGCCACGCACCTTCCGTCGATCCAGCCAGCCAGGCCATGCTGCGGCGGTTGGTTGGTTGGTTAAGGTCACCAGGGAGCACCACATCGCCGCAATGGGTGTGGAACGAACCGAACGACAGGGAAGTGATTGCAGTAAAATGGGAACAGACGGAAAGGCGCCATCTAAAATATGGATGTGTGGCAGGGGGATTGGAACTAGCAAAGCAAATATTACAGTGGAAGAGCCATTCCGTCTGGGAGTGGGGCAAAGACATACCCCAACCATTCCGAGCACTACTCAGAGGTAGTGTTTGTGCTTGAGCTTAGCAAATAGCTGCATTAGTTCTGAGAAAGAACACTCAAGAGCTGTGAGCGGGCGGTGCCTGGCCTTTGATGGGGCCTGTGACTAATTGCTAAAGTCGCGTTGTAGGTGTAAAGTGCTAAATGCCGGCCACTGACTCAAAGCAGGAAGCTCTACCCTGCACGAAATCAAATCAAAAACAAAAAGTTTAATTTAAAATAAAACAAAAAACTGAAAACCGAAAATCGAAAAATCGAAAAATCAAAAACAGCATTCGCCTTATGCACAAATACAAATCATCCTTGACGCATGCGCACACCAAAAACGGCAGCCCAAAAAGACAATATATGTGCCTCGTAATACCCGTATGGTTGGGATGTTCATGGATGTGTTGTACGTACGGAGGGGGCAACGAGGCAAAAATGAGACAAGCCGTAGGACTGACTGCATACATACATGGCAAGGCTGTAGACCTTTTTTGGCCACATCAACCAAAGCAGCTTTTTTTTTGAGAATTTTCAATTTTTTTGTGGCTGTTTTTTTTTATGTTTTGCTTTTGTTGTTGTTTTTGAACAAACCTCCTGCCTCCTGTGTGTTGTCGTGGGAAGGGGGGTTTTCGTTTAAATTGACGTTTATTTCCAGACGATGGCGGTCGAAACTTTCGAATTTTTCGACTTTAATGAGGAGTCGAGTTAATTTGGTCCGGCATTTGAAGAGGCTCACGAAAACGAGAATGAGAATGAGAACGAGAACGAGGACGACGACGACGAGGACAGCACCCAGCAGCAGTTCTGAAAGATGCAGCCAGCAGCACAAATCGAGGTGTTTATCAAGACACCCAACACAGCCACACATTCAGACACATATGTATGTATGTATGTATATATATTCTCGTATTTTATGTACAGATACAGATACACATCTGACGTCATTGGCATTGGCAGTGGCAGTGGCATTGAAACTCAAGGTTAAAGTTGGTCAAATCTGTGCAGCAATAAAACATCTCCCACGCACGCAATACAAGATCTACATTAATATCAAAATTAACAACAATAAAGTGACCAAAAAGCAGTTTTCTGGATCCCTCCATAAAAGAAACCATATGGGCTTGACCCCAGGGTGCTCAGGTCAGCATATTGCAGATTGGCGAACCTTCTGCCAAGCTTCGGTTTCTCCTTATCGTCTTGAATATATCCACTTTGAAATGAATTTAGAATGCGCAGCAACTCCCTGGCGATAAGGTGTCTGTTTTTCGTTTTATAATTAACCAAAATCCGCACAAATAACAAATAACTTTGAGCCAGAATTCAAATGTGCCGATTCTGTGGCCAATTACTTATGTATATTTTGAAAAAAGAACACAACAAAAAAACAATAAATTTCAAATATCTAATCGCATTAAAACCCAGACTAATGTAAATGCTAAAGTTTTTCCATCGAAATATTTGCAATGCTAATTCACAAGAACTTAGGATCGCCCAATAAGAACACACTCACACACATATATATATACATATAATGCTTATATATAGATGGGTAAGATTGTGGAATATGTAAACGATATGTCAGATATCCGAAGAGCATCGAAAACTTTCACTCAACATTGAAGTCATCATTGAAAAATGTTTGCTTTCTGTTTGGTGTAGAGAGAGAGAGAGAGACCTTCAAAATTCTATTTCTATTTCCGCCCCAAACAATTATAGACGAACGCATTTCAGCGGCCTTTCAGCTCTACAACAGCCGAACGGAGTTGAGCTTTGATTAACATTAGAATTGTTTATTAATTTGCATCCACATTCAAAGCTCCGACCGACCGACCGACTGATCATTAAGTATATTTTTTTTCATATTAATGTTTCGAGCTGGCAGAGGAGAAATACCAAAAGAAAGTAGACGATATTTGCGGTCGGGTCGGCTGACTCTTCTTCATCGCGAATCTTCTTCGAATCGTTGAACCCCCCCAAATGACTTCCAATTAACCAGATCGGGCGAAAGGTTGCGTTGCCCAGATCAGGCGAAACGAAATGGGTTTTTGGTTTACGAGTGGAGTCGAGTGGAGTGGAGTGCCAGGCCAGGCCAGCAAAACTTCTATGCGATCTGACTGACTCATGGTCGTGTCTTGACTTTCGTTAGTGCGTTGGCTGTTGGCTGTTTGCTGGTTGTTGGCTCCATCCTATATATGGCACACTTACACACACACACACACGCTGACACATCCACCCACATGGGCAAGTGTGTAACTGGGACAGCCTCAGCTTTATTATTGCGAGGCTCATAAAAGCTTAGATCTGAGATTTGGGACTTGGGATTACGGGTCTGAATTATTCAAGGCAGCATATAGAGTAGAATCAGCATAGAGCTTTAGTTTTAGCCAGATTTAGTAGCGAAGAGTTTTGCAGGCTGGTGCGGAAGGGAAGGGAAGGGTAGGGCAGGGCAGGGAAGGGTTATTCTCGCTGCTTCCAGCGCTGCAACTCAGTGGGTTATCGGAGTTTGAGTACAAAGCATCTACTGCGTTAGAGGGTGGCTGTGTTTTAGGGCTGTTCTACTGTAGTGTCGCTTCGACTCACCTCAAAACAGCATTCCGCATATGTATGTGTGTGTGTTTTTTTTTGCAGTTCTAATTACTTATTTGTTTGTAGTGTGGGTGGGGGGCAGCAGCTAGGTCGTTCGTACTGGTGCTGGGGGGGGGCGGTTGGTTGTTCTCGCTGCTGTCCAATTATAATGGCGCTGATGTATCAACAGCTCGTTAGGTGGGCACACAAAAGTGTTTCACTTGCCAGGTGTCGTCGGTGTCGCGGAGTTTTTTGTGTGTGTTTTTTGTTCTCGGAGTATGCGGATGCACGTCAAATATTAATTAGTCGATACCGAAATGGTCTTTGGCCGAAAACAATACATCGAATAACGTTTGCACAATTTAAGCGAACATTTATCACGATTCGTAGTCGTATTTGTATTTGTATTTGAGTTTTTGATTTAGCTTTTGCTTTTGCTTGTTTGCAATGCGCACAAAATCGTCGATTTGTGTGGGTTGTTGTCGACTCCGCGAGCGGTTGAATGGACGTGCCGATGGTCGGTTCGAATCACTGGGATTGCCACTAAAAGCCACCTTTTGATCGTTGTTGTTGTTTTTTTAGGGGGGGGAGTCTGGGTTTTCGTGGAAGATGGAATCCGGAATCCTCTTCAGTGGGGTGTTGGGTTGTTGGCAGATGGGCGCTGGCCAGTTCGTTGGTGGCTGCTTGTGTGCTGTTTACTAGGCTCGAACGCGACGCAGTTTCGTTTTTTGTGGATCGGCAATAAGCGGTCGCGGTCACGTCTGAGAGGCGACTGAAGCCAGCAGCCCAGCCAGTTGATGGGGGCTCAGCTCGATCTCTGCTGCAAGCTGCCGCAAAAGAGAACGCAAATCGAGAGATCGGCAGGGAGAGAGAGCGAGAGACATCCAACACGAGCTTAATGAGCCGAAGGCAGGTAAACAAGTGCCGAATGTGACGAAGGCAGCAGGCAAGGTGCATTCGTGTATGTGAGGTGAGAAACTGCCCCTCTCTCGGCTCCACACAGATTGAAGCTGCTGCCAAATGTGAATGTAACAGCAAGGTGCTCTCTGGCAGTGGCCACACCGTGTATTGGATACACCTTGATAGCAAGTAGCCGGCATTTCGAAAGCCCCAAACAAAGAGACAGACAGAGAGGGGCACAGAGTGAGAGAGATGTATTCAAAGAGCGAACGAGAGCAAGTTTGTGTTCTAGACTCTTTCGTATGAATCGAGTGCGAGTACTTGGGTGGGGGAAGCTTTGCGCTGCTGGTAGTGGAAACAAGTGAAACCAGATCGCCCAAACATTCTTGGGATGTTTTCCTACGTGCCCAGGCAAATATGAAAATATGGCCAGAGTCGGCAGATGATATTCCAGTTTGGACTGGCTACTGTACGCTGGCAAAGCAGTGACCCTAGCCAGTTCCTCCCCTATAAAGGCCACACCCACTCATCAATCACTAGTCATTAAGGCCCAGCACTAATTAATTCATCTTCTAGATACGACAGCCATTCGGATCTGCGGAACAGGGCGCTAATCTTTGGGTAAATAAAAACCATTCTGGACATGTGTCGGGAACAAAGCGTAAAATGTTGCCACTCGGGCCGAGAACTCAACGCGCGGGTATCGTCTCTTTTGGGGAATTAATAAACAGATGAGACGTACATATATAAATGTGAGTGAGTATATGCTGAACACACTTGAATATTTGAATATCACAGTAATTAATCAAAAGATCTCGGAATAAGCGAAATACAAATAAATCATCGATCGTCATCGTCGTCTTCGTCGGTCAAGAAACTATAAAGCACCCAGCTTGGAGTGAGACCACGTCCACATTGATACACACTCCTTTTCCCCTCACCCGTCCCGCCAAGGAGCCCATTTAGGCTTAATAAAGTTGTCAACGCACGAAACTGGCGTGTGAAGAGCCCCCAGACAGCAGGCCAGCTCTTTTTCGCTCGCAGCCAACACACGAATCACACAAACTCCTCTCCGTTGTCCGCTGATGGTCGCAATTGACAACACATCGAGTGTCCCGTGGGCTTAACGATTCTCGTTTTGCATTCCATCTTTCGAGTGTTTAATTGTGTCCACTGCATAACGGTAAACGAAGCGAATGCCCTGCCACATTTCCCCTCCTCCCACAGTGTAGTATCAGCCTTTCATGAATGAAAATCATACGCGAAAAGCTTACTTTTTCCCCTGAGCTTTGCTTTTCTGCGGTGCTTTTGGCCCGCGCTGGTCGCGAATGAAGCCAGCCAAGTGCCAGAGAGCCAGAGAGCTTTTGTGCGAAAAGTACATTTTCTCTAGCACACATTTTCCATTCAGTTTGTTGTTCCTGCCGTGTGCGGTTTGAGTTTCAGGCCCCGGCGGCCGTTAGCAAACATTTTTGCACTTTATTAATTGCATTAATTATTGTTTTGCCAAAGCCTTCGTAGCGTTTTTTATTGAACGAGTTGCGCGCGTAGGACAATTATTTTGGGTTGATTAGTATTCAGAAATGTGTCTCAAAACAAATAAAGGGGAATGGCATCACTAGCTCAAGCCCCAAAACTGGGTCCCCCTGTGATATAAGTGTCGATGGCAATAAAAAGCTTGGAGACAACATAAAGGCGAGCGGAAGGAGCTTTGCCCTCGTTGGGTCGGTCCACCAGCTGACTTCAGGCAAAACAAACAACAAACGAAGATAGACGCAGACGCTCGCGCTAAAAATACTCAAAGTTCATGGTCAACGGCCTGCGGAGGGGAGGTGGGTGAAATTTGTTGGTGACATCTAACAATGGCTTTGCTTCGCTGCTGCTTTGAGCCGCCGGAATTGCCGGAGTTCTTCGACAGTTTCGTTCAGAAATGCACCGATCCCAGTTGTAAGTACCTATATAATCTGGTCCAATATAAGATGATAAAACCAGTTTTAAAAATGAAACGGTCAACTTTACACCATTTGCTAGTGCTGCCAGATCGTAGAACTCTCCAAGCTAAAGCGGCCAAAACCGGCAGAATTTAATTTTGAAAGTATAAATTGGCTAATATAAATTAGCTGTGCGTGTCGGATAACATCGTTTTTTTGTTTTTCTACTCCTGTGGCTCAGCGTCCAGCAGTATTAAAATCTGGTGTCATACGACCATAAATCTAGTATTTTCCGTGTGCTGAGGAGTATTTTGTGGCTTTTCCGCTTTGGTCACACTAGTTTTCTGCGATATCGATAGTTAATATTAATCGAATTTACCTGATTAAATAGAGCGGGGCTAAGCTATTTTTTTTCTCGGTTTCTGAGGTTCCAGTCACACTTGACAAAACAAATCAAGTGAAATAGTTTTTTTTCCATATATTAAGACACATTGCAAATTGACCGCCAAACTCAATTAAAATTTTATGTTGTTTTTGCTTGAACCTTAATATGTAAATAATCCATTAAAAAGAACTTCTGCTTAGTGCTGAGAGGAACTAGCTAGTAATATTAAACGGAAAATCAAATTCGTGGAACATCAACGTTGAGTGTTTTGAAAAAAACAATCGATCTTATCGTGATAGTATCGGGCTCAAATAATTATTAAAAAACCATTGAAACCTTTTAGGAACTTGTCCATTGTAAAAATTAGCTGCCACCTGTCGATTTGTTTACAAATGTGTCTTCGTATTTTATAGCAGACAATCCAAACATATTAAAAGCGCAACAACTGTAGCTCGATAGTCGCAAAACCGTCGATAGTAGAGACTAGCAGTAAAATATCGATACTATCGATAGACCCCTCGATGGTTTGACACCTCTGCGAATTGGGCATCCAACAAAAATCAACAACAAACACAGAGCAGAGCAGAGCGTAGCTCTTTTATCGTTTTATTATCTAATGCCGCGATAAAGGCCACCGAAGCAAAGTACGCCTTTGGTGCATAGAAACGCTGACATGCCTGGTAAGCAATCAGGAGAGAGCCAGGTGAAAAGCGCTGCCTGGCGTGATAAAGGCCATTGAGAACGACCATTCTGACCTCGACACCAAAGTGAAGAAAATGACGCCACCAGGTGGCTGATTGGGTACGGCCCGAATCGATGGGAAAGTCGGTGGGGGAGTGCGAGCTGACCGGAAGGGTTATATTATGATGGAACAGGCAAATATTGCCGAAGAGCGATGAAAAGAGCAATCACTCAGCGTGATACAGACTCAGACACACACACGCGCACACAGGCACGCGACAGCTGGCAATCCGAACAGCAAAACTCTGGTCGGCTATAGCCATTATCGCGATAAGATTACAACGGAAAATGGTGGTCGCACCCATTCGACCCGACCCTACCGAACACCACCCGCTGACTGCTGCCGGGCAGGCGAGTAGCCACTTGCAGGGGTCGCTCCCAGTAGTCGATTTTCGCCAACTGCTAAACACAGACCACTCCGATGACGTCGCATCGTCGTCGTCGTCGCTATGTTTACCTACCGCTGCATACGCATCTGTCTTCCAAATCCCTCTAATAGCTGTGCCTTTCCCTGCGCTATTTTAGGTTGCTGCGGGTGCTGCTCGGCGCTGCGGCCGCGCTACAAGCGACTGGTGGACAACATCTTCCCGGTGAACCCGGAGGATGGCCTCGTTAAGTCGAACATGGAGAAGCTGACCTTCTACTCGCTCAGCTCACCCGACAAGCTCGACCGCATTGGCGAGTATCTGTATCAGAAGGCCACCAAGGACATTAACCGCAAGCGCTACAAGTGAGTAAAACCTTTGGGGATCGGGGATCTGCTGTTTAAATGTCACTGAATGTGTTTGCTTCTCTTTTCGGTTGCCCTTGTAGGCTGGCAGAGATCGCCATGGAGGCCATGGACTTGCTGCTGCAGGCCTGTCACGCCCAGACCACGCTCAACCTGTTCGTGGAGTCGTTCCTGCGGATGGTGCAGAAGCTGCTGGAGGATAATAATCCGAATTTAAAAATCATGGCCACCAATTCGGTGAGTAAATACGAGCCGGGGTCTGCCCAGTCTGGTCTCGTCCCATGCTAATCGTGTCCACTCCTTGCAGTTTGTCAAGTTCGCCAACATAAACGAGGACACGCCCTCGTACCATCGACGCTACGACTTCTTCATCTCGAAGTTCTCGTCGATGTGCCACAGCGAGGGCAAGGATCTGCGGGATAGCCTGCGGCTGGCCGGCATCAAAGGGCTGCAGGGCGTCATACGGAAGACCGTGTCCGATGATCTGGTCGAGAACATCTGGGCAGCTCAGCACATGGAGAAGATTGTGCCCTCGCTGCTATTCAATATGCAGGTGAGAAGAATGTAGTCCCCACCCCCAACCCCTTGTAGCTGCCGATCCAGAGGAGATGGATCCCTGGCTCCCGGCCATTTCAATTGGATTGGTTAATGAATCAAAATTGCTGCGACTTGAACTAATTTCGATATACTATTCTGCATTTCGTTTTCGTATATTCTGTTAATGCAAACCAAACCCTAACCAACCAATCAACCAACTAATCAACCAATCCACAACACAACCAACACACAACAACATGAAACAGTTTTGTGTAAACGTTATGTTCGTGAAGAAAAATTTACTGGCGGTAATAATTACTATAATCGAATCGAATACTAGCATTTAATTAGCACCAGCACAAAGCACCATGAGCTGTGGACTAGCGTCCAGCGTCTGTGCGAGTAGTTTAGTAGCTGAGCAGATAAGATGAAAATTCTAACCGGTGCCGCCTGACTCTAACATATTTCTGTATCGCCCGCCGCAGTCTGGCGACCTCACGCCCGTCGAAGATGCCACCAATGTGACGCCACCGGCACTGGCCGAGGAAGTGCTGCGGGAGCTGGTCGGACGTGCATCGTTCGGACACATTCGGAGCGTGCTCAAGCCGCTGCTGACGTAAGTAGCCATTAGCGAAGCATAACTATCAGTGCTATCAATGGGCTCAATCAATATTTACCCTCGCAATCGCACAGGCACCTCGATCGGCACGAACTGTGGGTGCCCAACACCTTTGCCATTCACACGTTCCGCATTGTGATGATCTCCATCCAGCCGCAGTACTCGTACACTGTGGTGGAGACGCTGATGCAGCACCTGGACAGCAACTTCAAGTCCTCGCCCAAGACGCGCACTTCCCTGGCGGTGGTGCTGTCGAAGATAATTGCCATTGCGGCTGGCGAGAGCGTGGGACCCTCGGCCCTGGACATCATCAACAATCTGCTGACCCACTTGCGCACGAGCGTGAGCACCACCACCGAGATAACCGCTGAGGAGTCCCAGTACCAGGAGGCGCTTATAAATGCGCTGGGCGAGTTTGCCAACCATCATCCCGACTACCAGAAGATCGAGATAATGCTGTTCATCATGAACACGGTGCCGGACCCCTCCAAGAAGAGCAAGGGCGACCAGATGCTGCAGAACATTCTGCTCAAGTCGCTCCTCAAGGTCGGCACCCAGTACAGCACGGTGTCCTTCGAGAAGGCCTTCCCCGCCTCGTTCCTGCAGCCGCTGCTGAAGATGGCACGCGCCCCCCATGATCCCACTCGCCTGATTGTCATGCAGATCTTCCAGGCCCTCCTGGATCGCCATCAGAACGATCAGGTGCTCAGTAGTGTCAGTGTGAAGCAATACCCGGCTCTTTCCCAGGAGCCGCCCTCGCGCTCTGACATCATTTTCACGCACAAGCACGGAGCCCACATTATGCAGGCGCTCATCGATAGCATGGCCCTCTCGGACCGCGTCGACGCGCTGTCCGCCAGCTACAACACCGCCGCCCTGCTCATCGTGGAGATGTCCAGCAGCGAGACAGTGCAGGAGTTCCTGCTGTTCATCCTGGGGTGAGCTCCAATCAACCAATCCAGCTGCTTTAATCTAAACTAAATTCACGTTCTCCCTCCCATCTTCAGCATTCAGGAGGTGGCCAACACAGTGGAGTCGTTGGGAGCCGTGCACAAATGCAATCTGCACGCCATATCCATTGCATTGCTGGTGCTCATCTCGCGAGTGAGTGGCATCAACAACCTGCTGGAGTATGCCCAGAAGATTGTCGATGCGCGACGCGAGGAGGCCACCTACTATCTGCCCCCGCTGCTGGAGACCAAGAAGGTGCCATCGAAGAGTCTGAATCTGTCGCTTCCACACCTGGCCATCGACAAGCTAGCGCTGGGCGAGTGTCTGCAAAATGCTGGCATGGATGCTCAGCGTCTCAATACAGGCGCTCCCTACACGCTCCATCAAACGGACCATCCCGGCCATCGCCATTCCTGGGTGGAGTCGGTGAGCTCCCATTTGACGCAGCGCAACAGCTCGGCGGATCTGACGGTCTACAATGGGGATGTGGACAGTGTGAACAGCTCGCCGGGCGTGTGCAAGAAGATACTGGCGCCCGAGTTCAATTTCGACGCGATGAAGCGGGCCCTGGCCGAGCCCACGGAGGCCGCCAAGCGAGAGCAGCGCGAACGACAAATGCAGATCGTTCGCACCTTCCGCGAGGGCGAGTTCGATGATCTTGTGAGGCGCACAGAACCGAAGGTAATTCCCATCCATACCCACCCATTTATGTGAACCAATAAGCATTTCATTTGCAGCACGATCTCATCCAGAACCGCCTCAACGAGCTGTTCAACTCGCTGGCCGTGGAGCGTCAGATAACACAAAGCGACAGCAAGGTGGCCCAGCTGCAGGCCAGCAACGAGAAGCCCATTTACGAGACAAACTTTCCAGAATTATTCTATTACTAATCTGTATTACTGTGAACCCCCTCCGGCGAATATTCATATTCTGTACTCAATTTATGCATACGAAGATATGGTAGCTGCGAAAGCGAATTTGTTTGGTGTCAGTAGATAAATTTAATTAAATTTTCCGTTGTTAAATGCTAACAATTAAATTGTTCAGACCTTATATGCCCATACATGTACGTATGTCCTTTGCATTAGTTGTTATACAAATACAATACTTATTGTATGTTGATTTAAATTCTCTATTTTTATAATGGAACGTTGTGATACAAAATGCAATGGTTCAGCCTCTAAGACCAACTCATCTTGTGGCTCGGCCAAACAGTCGAAATGCTCGTTAGGTAAACTGAAGAATTTATGCTGCAAACCAAAGCCAGCTGAGGAAGTGGGCGGACGCAATCCTTTCCTCAGGTATCTGGCTCACTTCAAGACGTGCAACAAGGAGAAACTCTGCAATCTGCAGACAACGCAGATAGCGATAGCTGCCAGCAAGGAGTGGAATCGCATGACCTGTGAGGCGAAGTCGCCCTACGTTCAGGCGGCGCGTAACGCGAAGTACATGTTTTGGTCGCGCAGCAAGAAGACCAATAGAGTTCTGGGCAAGTTGCGCCAAACGGTGGGATGTGCAAAGCCGCAGATGCAAGAGCCCTTTAAGTTGATCGGCGATCTAGCCTCCTGGCGCCAAAACGTCCTGGACGATCTGTTTGACGAGGGGGAGGATGAGGACTGAGCAGTAGTACACGAATTCGGAATTATTCTGCAATAAATTGCGTCGAGATAATTGTTGATGTTCTTCATAAGTAGCCTAGACCCTATTTAATGTGCATAGGAAAAGATCAACGAGCAGTTCAGTCTCAACATGCTGTAAAAACTTCCCATAAGGAAGATCTTTTTTTGTTTATTTGAAAATATGGATACTTTTTTATACACACGAAAACAAATGCCACGTCCTGATGGGTGTATAGCCGATATCCAAAGAAAAACTTCAAATCAAACAATTTTTCTCAATGGTACCAGACGAAAAGAAATGGCAGAAAGCTAAAAGTATGCAACAAAAATTTTTGAGATGAGGGCAGAAAAAAACTAGATTCAGATTTAAGTTACCAGGCGAACAGAAATCAGCAGAAGGTCGCTGGTTTTTTTCCAGGATGGAGGTAACTCAAAGCTGAGCATAGAAACAAAATTACATACATCCTGATACGTATGTACATATGTAAGTTACAAACTTCCAAACAATTGTTGACGCCAGCCCTTGCTAACATTGCCAACCGGCGATTAACCATTTTTCATTGTTCATTGATTGACAACGAATAAGAAAAAGGTTCATTATATTTAGTCTTTAGGTTATGGAAGTGAACAACTTATACAGAAATTAGGTATTTTAGCTCAATGATTAAACTAGCATTCGATTACCAATCATTAAGTTGCACACTGGAATTAGTAGATGAATAATTAAGCGTACATATGTTGTTGCTTAGAGAATGCTCAGCGTGCATAAACTTAATTCAGATAAAGCACGTCGTATTAATAAAAAAAAAAGTCCCTTGAGAGTGAGAGATCTCTGTTCTCAAAGCTGACTCACGTGCGGGGATCTCAGCAAAGCCACAGTGATCATTGACAGTTTGCAACCCAGATTCTCATGCAAATATTACCCTTTTATTTAAATTGTTTCTCTGTGTTGTTAGTTCCTCCTAGCAGTTTGGAGGAAACGTAAGATGATAAGAGTTCAGTTCACTGTAGAAGTGAACACTTTTTATAGATTCACGAAATCTCATTGGGGCAATCTCATTGCTAAGAGAGCGGCAATCGCGCCCACGCTCGTAGCAAGAAAGCTCAAAAAACGTAATGAATAAAACTCAGTCTCAGTCGAGTGACAGAGATGAACGAGGAACCACATGCCCATGAAAAGCTTGTGGCCAAGGAGGGGCGCCACCATGATCCTGAAACAGCCAGCAGTAGCAGCGTAGAGAGCCAAAACAGTTCCGTAGAGGCAGCTATTGCGGCGGACCCTTCCCACGGGGAGCCATCAATCGTACAACCGATGACTATCTATCTGCTGGAGCCCTTCATACTGATGCTGCTATTCGGCTACAATTTCTCGTGTAAGTTCTTAGCTGCTTGGCAGGCCCTCTCACAGTACTCCCTCCATTGCAGCCACCGTATTGAAAAATCAAATAATCTATCAAAGTTGCACGGCTGGATTCGGATACTCGGATAAGGTCTGCCTGCTCCTGGGCACCAAGAATGCCACAAACGAGACGAAGAGAATCGAAGAAGAGGTGCAGCCCTATGCAGCTCGGGTCGTTGTAGTCATGATGATCGTGGAGTGCACTATTCCGGCGTTCTGTGGCCTCTTTGTCGGAGCCTGGGCAGATCGCTACGGACGCAAGCCGCTCTTGATGTGCTCCTTTCTGGGTAAGTCAGTCCCTTTGCCTCATTTCACACAGTTCTCGCAGTCTCATGTTTGGCCACAGGCTACGGCCTGCAGTATCTGATTTCAGCTGGCGTTGCCTATGCAACCATCCAGAGTGATGGAATGGTCAGCCCCTGGTGGTACGTGCTGTCGATCGTCCCCCTAGCGTGCCTGGGCAGCAATGTCACCTACTCCGTGGCCGCCGTATGCTTTATAGGGGACGTGTCCGACGGAAAGGTTCGATCATACAGGTATCTAAGCACTCTGACCAAAGTATTTCCAGTAAGATTATGTGCTCCCTTCCAGGATGATTGCCTATGAGCTGGCCATATATGTGGGTCTCCTCCTGGGGAGCTTCGGCTCTGGCTACGCTTACGAGGCTACCAATGCGTACGTCGTCCTGAGCATATCCGCTTGCTCCATTTTCGTTGCTCTCTTTCTGATGGTCGCTCTGCTGCCAGAGAGTCTTCCCAGAAGGAAGCCCCTTGCGTCATCTGCTCAGGCGACAGAAGACAGAGATGTGCTTGCATTGCTGAGGGATTTGTGGACCAGCTGTAGCAGACAGCGCGCCTTCAAAGATCGCTCCATTGTGCTCCTGGTTATGTTGGTCTTGCTGCTAGCGGCCTTTGTCTCTGGTGAGTGTTTTTCCCAATCTGGTATCACGATGCCTCAACCCCCACCTGCACCCACCTTTCACAGCTGGCAGCAACTCGGTGTTCTACATGTTCATGAGAGCCAAGTTCCATTGGACCGTGAAGGAGTTCACCGAGTACGAATCGGTCAGCATCCTGGTGCCTGCTGTGGCCGGTTCTGGCGGCATGCTACTCATTTGGGCCCTGCGGAAGGTGAGATTGGCTCTGGGCTTGACTGCAGAACAACTCAATGGGATATCCTCTATCTTTGGCAGTGCACCCGCTCGGCGGTTCTCTGGCTGGCCATCGTCTCACTCCTGAGTCACTCGACCAGCAGTCTGATGCAGTCCTTGGCGGCGGTGAGCTTGCAGATCTATGTCGCCATTGCCTTGGGCGTATTCAAGTCCCTGGTGAATCCCATGTGCCGCACCATAGTCACCAATCTCTTGCCAGCCGCAGAGCGAGGTAAGAATCCCTTTCATTCTTAGATTTAATTTGGATCGATGATAATTCTTTGATTTCCGCTTCTAGGCAAAATCTTTGCTCTGCTGAGCGTACTACAGACACTATCCCCGCTGATGTCCTCGAGCCTGTACTTTGCGATCTACACCCGGACACTAGACAGTGATCCGGGGATATTCAATCTGCTAAGTGCTTGCCTCTACGGCCTTGGGATAGTTCTCCTCATGTATGTGCCTTCATATTTGATCAACTCTTGCACTCCATTAGTTTTTATTGTCTATGCCAAATCGTTTTCAGTGTTGTGTGGCACAAAAAGTCTACAAATCGGACGTACTACGATCCGATTTTCAAGTGAATCAACGAATCTCTTGTGGGTTTGGGCCACAGCTAAAATTTATCTGCCAATAGCTGCCAGTCATTCCAAACTTTCGAATATAAATATACATAGAAATGCTCCCCCTACTCAGCCATAAATCAGTTATTTACACATTCGAGCTGTAAAATTGAAATGTGTTAATTGGGCAGCTTCCACATCGTTCTTTCCCTCTGTGCGGTGGAAATTTTTGTATAATTAAAAAATGCATAGCCAAGATTTTCCGATTAACAAATATGTGGGTTATTATATATAGCACCAAAATGTTGCGGCGTGTGCGGTGTCATTTGACACGCCTTACGGATCTATACAAATATTACTAATATGTATACATATGTACATAATGTGTGCACAATATAGCAGCGGAACACCCCATCGATTGGTGCTAACTCTAGCTTTAATCAAATGCTAATTTTGTTTTGCTAATTTTAAATTAGTCGCCCAGTTTTTTACACCCTTGATTAGGATCGGCTGAGAGCGCCCAACCAAAACATTACACATGCTACATATACATACATATGTATGTAGAAGAAATTAAAATTAAATGCTACTCATTTTGATGCCCCGACAGAGCGGAACGAAATCCCTGGAATTCAGCAAGCCAAACATCATTGCCGTCAAATAAATCTAAATTAATATTTAACAATCGTCCAAAAATGATGGCCGAAACCGATATAACGATCACAAGATACAAATAGACTATACCAAAGCTATCTGTACATGCGAGTATGTGTATGTATAAATATTATTTAACGATCTGAGTAAAATCTTGGATCATCTCTGAAAATTTCCAACTTCTTTTTGTGGGACTCAAACATTTTTAACAATTAAAGTGCACAATAGTTGAACACTCAATTGTAGTTATTTTACATAAACACATTTGTAATGTGTGTTATTTAGTCCAATTCGACACAAGATCTGTTTCCTATATCCGTAATTTCTTGGATTACCGAATTCCCAAATTCCAGATTTATCAAAGGTCTGGCTCGTGCTACTCATTTGCACGAATCAAAAATACATGAAAATAATAAATAATTAATGCAAAAAGAAAGCAAACAAACAACAAAACTCTCTGGCAGGCACAGACCTCGAGCCTAACATCAGTTTCAGTTAAACTTTTGGACTACAGTTGGGTTGATAGCGAAGCGAAAAACTTAATATAAATCTGTCGCGCGTCGAACGGAGTCGAGTCGAGTCGCATTTGTCCAAGTCGCACTCTGGACCCGCAACACCCTTTGCAATTGGTATTGGAGTGGCGTAGAGTGTACAGTTTCACGTGAATGGGGAATCGGGAATCGAGATATCCCATTTTATTTTTATAGACTTAGATGAACAACTGTTCATCTGTTTAGACTGTTTCGCAGCGTACACAGGTACCTGTTCCGATCCGGCTGTTTGTTGCTATTGCTTTTTCGTGAGTCTATATAAAGCTACGGATTTCGCGGCAGCAGCTCATTTCGAGAATCAAACTCTAATTGTAATTTGTTTGCCGTCGTCGTCGTGGTTGGATGTACATAGCTGCTGTCGTTTGTTGTCGTAGTCGTTGACGTTGTCGTAGTCGCTGCCCAGTTTCGTGTTGGTTCAGTGAATCCACAAACGGCTGATGGGTATCCGCATCCACAGCGATTGAATAATAATAATAGCATTATATTAGCGTGATAATCTGATCGGAAGTGGCGAGGTATTTTCCTCCCAAAAAAAAAACACTTACGTGACAAGAATTGAAAATGTGCAACAAGAGCCACTGAGCCAGGGCCTTGATCGAACTAAATACAAACCGAAACAAAACAATATTGAACTGTGAGGCCAACAAATTTGGCAGTACAAAACGGACAAACATGGTGGAGAAGGCCTCGAATGCGTTCACGCTGGAAAAGCTCCGCAATCTGCAGTGGGGCAAAGTGTTCAATCTGTTCTATATAGAACCGGTTGTCTTCATGCTGCTCTTCTCGCACACGCTCTCTGGTGAGTGAACCTGCCACGGAACGGCACGCAGATTACTCTAACGGTACAGCTGTCGTGTTTCCAAATTCTAACCGACCACAGGCACCATCCAGCGCAACCAGGTCATCTACCAGACGTGCACAGTGATATTCCACTACAACGAGTCCGACTGCAAGCAGCTGGACGTTAAGAACGCCAGCGCCGAGATAAATGTGTGTACAGCTCTCTGTATGGGGGGAGGAAATAGGTTTCATTTCCATTGATTACTTGGAAACGGAGCGCATTCCCAGACCCGACCAGACCGATATTCGATATCTACTGACGCCTTCCTTTCCAGGCCATCGAAACGGAACTGCAGCCGTATGTGGCCAATCTATTCCTCTCCCGCACCCTGCTGGAGAGCATAGTGCCGGCCTTCTGTGGCCTGTTCATCGGCTCCTGGTCGGATCACTATGGCCGCAAGCCGCTGCTGATTGTCTCGATGATTGGTGAGCGGAGAGAGGCTGCCTAGAGGGATTCCCAGTTCATTTTTGGTTCACGTTTAGGATTTTCCGCATCCTTCCTGATGATGGCCGCCATCTGTGAGCTGTCCAGCTACTACGTGGTCAATCCCTGGTGGTACATTCTGGCCGCGGTGCCTCATTCGCTGCTGGGCGGCAACTGTGTCTTCTCTGTGGCCGCCTTCTGCTTCATATCGGACATAACGGACTGCAAGACACGGCCCTACCGCATGATCTTCATGGAGTCGCTCTTCTTCATTGGACTGACCAGCGGCTCGCTGCTCTCCAGCTTCGTGTACGCAGGCGTTGGAGCAGCGGCGACCATAGGTCTCTCCGGCTGTATTTCCACCTTCGCGACGCTGTTCATCATCTTCTTTGTGCCCGAGAGTCTGCACATTCGCCAGGCGCAGGATGCGAAGAATGCCACTGCCCTCAAGGGCGACACGGTAAAGGATATGCCGATGACAGCCTGCGACCTGCAGCTGGACTGCGTGGCCATCGATTGCCCCCCGAACATTCTCAACGATGAGCAGCAGGAGGAGAAACCCAAACCCTGCGAGCTGCCCACACCGGCCACTCCGGCCATGAGCTTTGACGAGGACATGCTGGCCAAGTACGTGGAGCGGCTGCCCGAGCGGGCCAAGAAGGCCAGGGACGAGGCGGAGGCGGCGGAGCGTATCAAGAAGGCTGGCCTTTTCAGTTTCGTGCATATCAAAGACATGATTAACACCTGCTTCAAGCCCCGCGAGAATCATGCTCGCGCAATTATTTGGCTCGTCACACTGGCCATGTTCCTGTCCATTTTCGTCTTTGGTGAGTTTTCTGCGCAGTTCTCCCAGACCTTATATGCCATTATGTAACGCTCGCTCGCTTTCAGACGGCGTGATGACTGTAATGTATTTGTTTGTGCGCGAGAAGTTCCACTGGACGGTGAGGGATTACACATTCTTCGAGACGGTCAGTCATCTGGTGCCCATGATTGGGGCCCTCATCGGATTCCTGGTTCTCCGAAAGGTACACAATTTCGCCTGGCACAATGGTCTCGCCATACGGATCTAAGCTCTCTTTTGTTTGGCCCACAGGTATTTCGCCTGTCGGTGGTTACGCTCGGCCTGCTGGCCTTCTTCTCGGAAATTCTCAATAATCTGGCCAAGGGCTTTGCCACAATGCCCTGGCACATGTACCTCGCAGTATCGCTGGGCGTCTTCCGCTCCATATCCGGACCCATGTGCCGGACCATTGTTTCGAATATCGTACCGCCATCGGATCTGGGTAAGTTTCGTCAATATTGCATATCGCGTATACGTATCACAGCTGTTTTCTAACACCTTATTGCAGGCAAGATTTTCTCCATTAAGAATGTTTTGCAATCGTTTGCACCTTTTGGTAAGTCGCTCGTCACTCTGTTTTCTGGTTTCTGCTTTCTACTTTCTGGTCCAGTGATTGTGATTGAATTATTGTGTTCACATTTATTACATCTAATCGCAGTTGCCGCCCCGCTCTACACGCTAATCTACAAGCAGTCCCTCACCACATACCCGGGCCTGTTCAACTTTGTCAGCGCGTTCCTCTACCTACTCTCGTTCGTGTTCATCGGGTAAGTGTCGCTGAATGCAGGCGTGGTGGGGCAAACCGTAGTGCCCCTTGGGGGCACTCGCTAATTGGTATTGTACATTCATTCCCCTAGATGTGTCTTGCGCATCAAGTTCAGGCACAAGCAGCACTACGCCAAGGTGCTAAAGTGAGGCACCGAGCCGAACCGAACCGAACCGATATATGCCTAAATTAACATGTGATCATATCTAGGTAATAAAACTTTATGGGTAGACCGAATTTAAGTGATGCAAATTCAGACAATTGCGTGTTTAATTTGTGTGGGAAGCGATCCAGTCCAACTGATCTTATCTTATATAACTAAAAATTGATTTAATTACTTTTTAATATATTCTCTAAGGTTTTCTTAGGCTCACAGCATCACTTTCCGTTTTAGACTGAATTAATACTCAATGCTTTTGTTCAAAGCTTCTTTGATGATTGACAGCACAGATCGATTTGGCACTTATGGATGTCCTTGGTTTGCGGTCCTTGATCAACTTCCAACTGCCTGGTAGGCAGCGTTGCGGTCCATTGATTTCCGCAGGCCAAAGACGATGCTGCAGGCAAAAGAAGAGACATATGCAATCAAGGATGTAAGCTGCGAGCTGATATCAGCTACTCACGCCGAGAAACAGTAGCACAGAAAGTAGAGGCCCACGCTGATGAAGTTGAAGGCTCCTGTATAGGACGCCACCGTGGCCTGGTAGACGGCCGTGTAGAGCGGTGCAGCGCCCAGGGGAGAGAGCGATTGCAGCGACGTGGTCAGAGAGAATATTTTACCTATTTCCGAGCTGGGCGTCAGCTGCGAGAGAATGGCCTTGCACATGGGACTCATGACGCCGCGCAACATGCCCAGCACCAAGGCCAGATACATCTGGCTACCATACACGGCCGTTGCCCGAACAGTGCCCTCCAGGACACAGCAGCCAAACGCCAGCAATGTCATCGTTATGATCGAGACCTTGAGCAGGCGGTGCAGCAGTACCATCGCGATAATGCTGCCCACCACCTGGATGACGATCCGCGAGGTGTTGAACTCGCTGTAGTCCGTGACATCCCAGTTGAACTGCTTCTGCACGAACATGTAGTTGACTGTGCCCTCGCCCTCTGAAAGATCGAGCAAAGAGGCAAAGAGTCAGACACGAGCCATGCAGGTGCTGTTATGCTGTTATAGAGAGTACTCACCCATTGCGAAGATGCACATGGTCAGGGACATCATGACCATCCAGATGATGGCCCTGTCGTAGTTCTCGCGCTTCTTGCAGCAGGTCATCACCAGATTCTTGACCAGATCGAAGCGGAAGAACCCACGTATCCGTGACTAGCAAAGGGAAGAACTCCGGTGAATATCAGAACTCAAAAAAGGAATATCCTTTATCCTGTATCCTGTATACGCACCTCAGACTGCAAGTCCTCCGGCTTGAGACTCTCGGGCACAAGGAAGATGATGTAGAGCAGGGCTACGGCTACGAGGGAACCCACTAGGATGAAAAGCGTAGCAGCACCCACTCCGGCGTATATATAGCCGCCGGCCATGCTGCCCGCCATCATGCCCAGCCCTAGGGACGCCTCCATGGAGACCATTCGCATGGCTCGCGCGCTCTCCGTGGCCACATCGGATACGTGGCAGTACAGGACGGTGATGAGGGCGCAGGTTCCGCCGCTGAACACCGACGGCACCGAGGCGAGCAGGAACCACCAGGGATTGATGTTTGTGACCGCCGCTATCTGGGTTAGCACGATCAGAATGCTGGCACTTATCAGAAAACCTGCAGCCAAGCACAGAATATCAGAATTACATGTCAGAGTTACATATGCAGATGCAGTGGAGTCCGCTGCTTACCCGTGTATGTGGAGAGCAGTATGGGACGCCGCCCGAACTTGTCCGACCAGGGGCCGAGGAACAGACTCACAATGGCTGGAATGGTGCTCTCCAGGATGGCGTTGATCATCATTATGTTGGCCGCATACGCTTGCACCTGCGCCTCGATCTTCTGCAAGGGGAAATCTGTTTAGACAGGTATAACCCATTGCCGATAAGCATGACAGCGTCGTCACGGCCCCATTAGTCATAGCTTTTTGGTGGGGTCTTTTGGCAGCACACACACACCACACACACACACCTACAATCAGCATATTAATTACTGTCGATATTTTAGTGATAAGTTAGGCCAATTACTCATAGCCATTGCGTGTTTTTCTTTTGTTTTTGGCTACCACTGATAAGTAGAACGGAGCCAAGCCAATTGGCCTGTGAATATTATAAGTACATATGTATGAACATATGTACAAAATTGTCACTAATATGCATTATCAGCTTAGAATGCGACAGAGTCATAAAGACAAAAACATTATGCACCCGTAGCTTCAGATTCACAGATTAACTTGCTTTGTTATTTCATCTCAGTTGCGAGAGCAATACAAAACACGATTTGTGTCGGTGCGGCTCCCCCTCGTCGCATCGTTTAGTGGAACGCCAATTGAAAATGCATTGCAAAACTTACTTTGACCTCATCCGAGGCACGATCTCTGCCCAGAAACGGTTCGCATTCGGTTTCATTATGCTGCATGACAGTGACGCAGGTCTGGTAGAGAATCTGATTTTGATATGCCGCATCTGACAAATACACAATATTTATTTAAATATGCTAGTCGGTTGGTTCGTTTTCCAACAATCCGTACCAGTTAGAAATCTGCCAAAGAATACTAGAAACACAGCGGGCTCCAGTATAAGCGATGGCAGACGTCTTGCCGTGGGTGGTGTGGGCGATTCACCAGACTCCAGTGACACGGCATTGTCATCAGTGTCTAAGACCAGGGGATCCTCGTCAGCAATGGACATTCTGTGCAATCGAAGGTCACGGCCAAATCGCACCAATTATCGCTGGCTAGACAAAGGAATTAGCAATTCATACAACACAATATCGCAATATTCCACAGTCAAGAACGTTGAGCGTTGGCGTTCATGCTTCCGCGCGCGCCAAACTCTAGCGATACACTAACACTGGGGCGCAGCACATCGCAGCAACACGACGCCTCGCCTATCTCTGGCCGCCGCTTCACCCTGTCCCAGGTCGCATGGGCCCGGCCCCCCAATGTCTCGCACTTACGATACGTACCAGATGTGAATCCGAAACAATCAGAATAACTTATGCTTCGATTTGCTAAAAAGTTTATGTATTTATTTACAATTTATTGTCACGCTGCTGCATACGGTTGATACGTCTTTGTGTTGTTTGAAATTCGTACAATATAAGAGTATTGTACTTTATGTGTTTGAACTTGTTTGCACAAACGCAGTTGTGATAGCAGTGCCAGTCGCAGCTGCAGCACACAAAAACAAATGGTAAGAGGACAGATAAAAATCATAATAATACTACTACTTGCACAAGTCGCTAATAAACGAATGCGAAATACAAAAATACTCGTAATTTCTAGGTGTTCACATTGGGAACCGTCGCGTCGCAGCAATCACATACGCATCTACCCACAGATTTAATTGGTCTTTTGAGATACATTCAACTAAGCGGAGCGAGGAGCAGCCGGCTAACTGCCAATGGCCTGGTACACACTGCTGTTGCCCATCGACTTCTGGATGCCGAATATAACGCTGAAATTTAGGTAATTCAAGAAAACAAACGATCAAATTCATCTTGCGGCTACTTACGCAATCAGCACGTAGCACAAAAAGTACAGGACGGCGCTGATAAAGTTGAATGCGCCGGGATAAAATTCCACAGTGGCTTTGTACACGCTCGTGTACAGCGGAGCAGCACCCAGCGGCGAAACAGACTCCATCGATGTGGTCAGTGCGAATATTTTGCCTAAACGGATATAATTGTTTTGGTTAATTGTTCGTTGCTTCACGGTCCGCTGACTTGGGGCGAGAACTCAGAACTTACCCACTTCCGTACTGGGCGCAACATGGGACAGAATGGCACGACACATGGGTCCCATCACGCCGCGCATCATGCCTAATGTCATGCCGACATACATCTCCTGCCAGTAGACGGCCGTGGCACGTACTGTGCTCTCTAGAACGCAGCAGGCGAGCGACAGCATGGCCATGGTTATAATGGACAGCTTCAGCACGCGACGCAGCACCACCATGCCGACTATGCTGCCCACAATCTGGATGACAATACGCGAGGCATTGAAGAGGCTGAAGTCCTTGATGGTCCAATCGAATTGTTCGCGCATGAACATGTAGTTGACAGTGCCCTCACCCTCTGCCATACGTGGAAGAATTACAGAGATGGCAGGATTTCTTTAGAACGAATTTCAGTCGCTATTCTTACCCATATCAAAGATGGCAATGGTCAGGGCAATCATAGTCAGCCAGATAATGGCACGATCAAAGTTTGGTCGCCTCTGGAAGCAGGTGCGGACCAGATCCTTGACCAAATCGAAACGGAAGAACTCTCGGATGCGTGACTAGGCGAAAGAGAAGAGATCTGTTAGATGGCTTGTTTGGCAGCTCATACAGATGTAGCCTACTCCGGTGGGCAGATGGTCGGGTACCAGGCTCTCGGGCACCCAGATATAGACATAAAGCAGCGCCAGGCCCATCAGGCAGCTGGCAATGAAGAAGAGGGTGAAAGCATTCGTTGCTGCATAGATATACCCGCTGGCCACACTGCCAAACATCATGCCCGTGCACAGGGAGGCCTCATTTAGGACCATTCTGGAATAGACAAATAAATAAGAAATATAATGGATTCATTGATATGAATCTGCGTACCTCATGGCTCGGTTGCGTTCCTTGGCCACATCAGAAATGTAGCAGTAGATACCCGTGATCAAGGCGCAAGTGCCACCGCTCAGAACCGAGGGCACAGAGGAGAGCAGAAACCACCAAGGGCTTATATTCGTGACCATAGTTATCCTGGTAATAATTATCAGTATAATTGAGCCCGTGAGGTAGCCTATAAGAAAAGATGGTTACAGTTTTACAGGAATTTGTACAGTGGCATTACCACTTACCCGTGAAGGTTGTCAGGAGTATGGGCCGCCGGCCGAATTTGTCCGACCAGGGACCTAGGAATAGACTCACAAAGGCTGGTATTATGCTCTCTAGCAGAGAGGTCGTCATCATTATGTTTGCCGAATACTCCTGCACTTGAACCTCGATTTTCTGTAGGAAACAAAGCACAGCTGTTCATCACGTTTGTCTGACTCATTGCCGTGTATCTCGTATCAGCTATTAGCAATATAATTATATTTTGAATGCCCTCTATAAGCTCGGTGGGTCGATACTTCATCGCCCCACAGACAAATTAGTCATAAAGGTTTTCTGTATTTACTTCTGTTTCGCTCGCCGATAAGCCCTAGACGCCGTTCCACATTTGTTGGCACTAGAGCGTTATCATCAATGTTCAAACAATGGGAACGATCGGCACAGGCAAATGCTTTGATTGATATATTTTGCTTTGTCTTGGCTGATGCTGCACTCGTGCATATGTGGGTCAAGTCTCGCGAGCGTTTAGTAATCTCTTCTTATAGTTGGAAAAGTGAGGATTTAGAATGTCACGCAAAACGCCCCACAGTGAAGCATTTTTGCAACCAAACAACAGCAGATAAAAATGTTGAAAGCCAGACAGTGACACCACAACAAAAACTGCGTCGCATTATCACAAAATATTATTTTGGCTTCAGAGTAATTCGCTTACTTTTGACGCCTCCGATTCATCCCGATTGATGCCCAGCAACGGCTCGCATTCCGTGGCATTATACTTCATGATGGTGACGCAGGTTTGGTAGAGGATTTGATTTTGATAAACCGCCCCTAAAAATACACAAAAAGTTAATTGAATGATGCTCGAACAGTGCCAGTGCCCGTCTGTTTGTTCGCACCAATTAAGTATCTGGCAAAGAAGATCAGAAATACTGCGGGCTCCAGGATGAACCAACGATAGCTGTTGTAGTCCAGCGCGGGCGGTAGGTGGGGCACCTCCTCGTCAGCGGAAGTGCTGCTCGCTGATGTTTTTTCCGTTGCAGCAGCATCCAGAGTGCGTGGCGCCTCATCATCGCTCACCACCAAGGGCTCCGTATCGTTGCGAGGCATCTTTCCCAGCCCTTTACTTTGTCTTTATCAGTTTCGGGTACAGGGAAACGAACTGCACAGAATTTTCAAACTATGGCAGATAAAGAAACTAGCAATTCATTCTAAGCAATGATGCAGCGTATAGTATATAATCAAGCACAGACACGAAGGCGAGTTCTAAGCGCAACAGAGCGAAAACAGATACTGAAAGCTTCAGCTGCTGCGAAATGGCAACGTAAGCAAATTTATCGACATGTGCGTAGGGAAGTTACGTTATTCAATTCGAGTCTATGAATGCTAAAACATTAATCACAAAACACACAGGAATAAAATCAATTGTTCGGTACGATTATGTGCATTTCTTTTCAACTTTCTAAAATCCAAAACAGCCAACAGCTGTTTCTGTTTACCACCACTTGATGAGGGGGCGGCGCTGCCAACTTGGGGCAAATAAAAATACCGAGAGTTTGGCGGTTTGGGTGATTTTAAGTGGTCAGTATTACAATTATTTAAATTAATTTTAATGGCGACGCCGGTCGCGCTCGATTCGCGTGTCCCTCTCCCGCTGGTCGTGGCGGGAGCCATTATCTCGCTCCCGTCGATCTCTTTCGCCATATCGTTCTCGCTCGCGCAGTCTGTCTCGATCCTGGCGCTCTCTGTCCCGAATCTGGGGCTTTCTATCCCTGTCCTGGCGTTGATCTCTGTCCCGATCCTGGCGCTCTCTATCCCGATCCTGACGTGCTGCTGGCTGTCGCCGGTCCCCGTGCTGGGTGTCGCGGTTGCGAGTGCGATTGCGCTGCCGCTCAAACTCCTCCAGTTCGTCGTAGTAGTCTCGAGATCGAGTATTGTTGCTCTGGGCTGGACGGCGGTCCCGCTCCCGGCTGCGGGACTTGGATTTTGAGCGAGGCCTTCGTGGGCGTCGTACAGATGAAGCCGAGTTTTCGTTCGTCCGATTCGCTTCTCGGTCGTCCGGCTTCTCATCCTCACTGGGTAGCTCGTCGTCCAGGTCTTCATCCAGGACCGACACCTTCGGTTCAATCTCGTTGTTCTCCTCGAGAATGGTGCGCTTCTGTATTCGAGGCAGTATAATGTCGCAGACGCGATCATTTCGCAGCAACTCATCTATGTACTCGTCCATGTAGACAATCTCGAACTGTCCGGCTCGATTTTGGCGTCTCAGCTTGCGGTTGTCAATGTACAAGGGCTCCAGATACTTGTAACAGTCGAGGGCGACGCCGGTCAGGCGCAGATAGAACGCGCCCAATGCCCGGACATACTTGAACTCCTCGTTCTTGATGAACTCCACCACAATGTCCTTCTCCGGCTGAATCTGCAACATCTTCAGTGTGAGGCAAAGGAACTGCGTTGGGCTTTATGTTTCCCCCATAGACGCCGCCGACGAATCGCAATTCCATGGCCTTGTCCACTAACAATTCGGCTGTGAGTGCAAAACATTGCTCCTTCCAGTACTTGGAGTCGTAGATGCGGGAACGTATGATCTTTTCGATGAGATACTGCGGATTGGTGCCGTGCACGTTTTTGGCCTCCTTAACTGTCCGATTTGCCATTTTATTTGACAATTATTATTATTTTTTTCAGCGTCGTGCACAGCTGCACGCCTGCAGATAGTATCGTCCACCAACAGACGATAGTGAGCAAACAGTGCGCTATCGATATGTCGTGGTATCGTGATGACGCATCGCTCATCGAACAAAACAACTCGGCCAGACAGCAAAAAGGAGACGCAAAAAAGTGAAAAACCATACATTAATCTAGGATTCCAGGGGCTTTGGGCGTGAAAACAGAAAAGACAAAGATGAGTTTCTTTGGGAAAATGTTCGGCGGCAAGAAGGATGTGGCCCCAACGACGGGGGAGGCAATACAGAAGCTGCGGGAAACGGAAAACATGCTCATCAAGAAGCAGGAGTTTCTCGAGGCCAAGATCGAGGACGAGCTGAGTATTGCCCGAAAGAATGCATCCAAAAACAAAAGAGGTATGTACTCGTGTGGCTGTCATCCTGGAGCTACGCTGATGGAGATTCCCTGTGGCCGCAAATCAGCACCATAAATATCCATAGAAAAAATGACTCATATTTGCTTTGTTTTTGTTGTGGTTGAGGCCTTCCCAACCCCTCAGCCACTGCCATGCTAGACATGTAATTATGCTTGAATAGAATTATCTAGTATAACGATTGTATTTCTTCGCCTTTCTCACCCGCATACCATTTGATGCCTGGATGTGTCCGCATATGCTCAGAACGTAATATGAACATTCCTTTCGTTACTAAACCAGACATTAGCCATGCCGTAGAGTAAATCGATTCAAAATAATCAAAAATTGGCCTTAACATCTTAGCGAAACGTGCCACCTTTGCCCAAGACTCACTTGCAAACTTGTCGCCTTTTCAGTGGCCCTGCAAGCCCTCAAAAAGAAGAAGCGGCTGGAGAAGCAGCTGCAGCAGATCGATGGCACCCTGTCCACCATTGAGATGCAGCGCGAGGCTTTGGAGAGCGCCAATACGAACACTGCCGTCTTGACCACAATGAAGGATGCTGCGGATGCGCTCAAGAATGCCCACCAGCACATGTGAGTATTCATTCGACCATCGACCTGATGAGATCCAAAAACTAACGTGATTTATTCACTTGATGTGCAGGGATGTGGACAAGGTCCATGACATGATGGACGATATTGCCGAGCAGCAGGATGTGGCCCGTGAGATATCCGATGCCATTTCCAACCCAGTCGCCTTCGGTGCCGATCTGGATGACGAAGATCTCGAGCGGGAACTCGACGAACTGGAACAGGAGAACTTTGATAAGGAAATCATTGGCATTCCCGAGCCAGCGCCCACATTGCCCGAGGCCCCCACAGAGGACTTGCCCGAGAAGGCCAAAGAGAAGAAGAAGGCCACAACTACGACTAACACTACAACCACAGCTGAAGCGGCCGATGATGGTATGTATTGTCGATGTCTTGTGTATTCCTTCATATCATCAAATTGTAACTCGTTTAATTTCTTTTTCAGATGATCCCGTCATGAAGCAACTTTTGTCCTGGGCCAACTAAAACGAGCGCTATTGAAATCTCTTCACTGTTCTGCAGGTTAACCAAAATCCGCCACGTTTCTGTTTTGATTAAGAATGTTTTGATTCAATGTTAATTAAGTGAAATTTTTAGTTTGAAGCGAGGAAGAGTAACTAACGAGAAGGCATTAATTCCTTTGGCAATCTATCAATCAAATGGTACATACATACATATAATAGGAATGTGATTTAACAAATAATAAACGAAAAGAGCAAAGTCAGGCCACACACACACACATCAACAAGAGTAGTCAACAAAACTAAAGGATAATTATGTAATTTGATATTTTTTGTTGAAGTATTTTCGCACGAGAGCCTTGCCTTTAATTTGTTGCTCCAAACAGAATCACTGAGGCTTTAAACGCAGTCAGCTAGCTGGTTTCAATGCAAGTCAACGATTGTGCAGGCATGCTCGCTTGAGACAAACAAAGCTTATAAGTTGTATTTTTGCACTCATATCCCGCAGGTTTAGTTTTTGAATTGAAATTTATACATAAATAAAAAGTAAACAATCCACTTGGTCTCGGGCTGCCCTATTTTCAATACCAGCGAGTGGTGTGGTTCGGTTCGTTGCTAACAAAGACAAATCATTAAGATCTACTATCTGCAGTGGGTCGCCCTCGAGTGATAAAATGTAAATGCTCGAAACGGTGGCAGAGCCAACCCGAATCGGGGCGCATTGATTGGAACACGGCTGCTGATGCGACATGCATATCAATTAATTACCCCGCCATGGCTGTGGCGGCTGTTACATTTGGCTGGGCAGCGGCGGACACTGTGTCATGTGGGATTGGGTAATGGATTACAACAAAATACAAGAGCTGGCGACTGATTGCAAATCACACACTGGACACCACACTCTCTGTGGCTCGGCCTGGGCGCATGCAGTTGGCCGAATTTATTCAAATCAGTTTAGTTCCGTTTGAGGAAGAGTCGAGGTGTCGTCGCTGGGAGTGGATCAATCGTATCAATTGCAATGTGCAAATACGTCTTAATTGCTGCACTGGCCGTGGTAATGGTAAGTGCTTAATTATCCACTAATCACCGCATTAACATTGCCCTTGAATCCCCAGTGCCTGCAGGTGCCCGCCGTCCGAGCCACGCTGCATGACTTTCACGAGGTATTCGACTTCTCGAACGTGGATCTGGCAAATTTTCAGTACTTCAAGAACCTGGCCTCACAGGATCCGCGCACGGCTGCCACCGCCAGTCCCCTGCTCGTGCACTTTCAGAAGAAGAAGGCCGTACTGGACTACGTAGACCGCTTGTTCTTCGGCAACTCACCCTTCCAGCAGGCCACCGAGATCCCCTTCGACCCACATTTCGGTCGATCCTGGCGGCCACACTACGAGCGCAAGTTCGGCTTCCGCGGCGAACGTTTGATAGCCGCCCTGGGCTCTGGCTATTCTGTCCGGCAGCTGCGCCACTTCGGAGCCATTCCCCAGGAGTTTGGCACGCCACACTATCCCAGTTGAGCCAACTACATACATACAGAATGTACGGTGTTCAGAATGGAGTTTCGGTTGTATTTATGAAATAAACTTAAGTTCTATGGCTAGACTCTCCGTTTCTGCGTGGATATGTAGAGGACGTTGTTACCGCGGATGAATGCGTCGCCGTATTTGTTCTTCAGCTGACCGTTTACGTATTCCTCCGTCTGCTCCAGGCAAATGTTCATATAGCCATCCAAGCAGGCCAACACACCTGAGGGGTTGGGCGGAAGGGAGAGAGTGTGATTGTGAAGGGGATTTTAGCCGGCATTTTTTAAAAGAAGACTCACCACGATAGTCCACGCCATTGTTCAGCTTCACGGCTACGGGGCGCCCATGGATTTGGTTGATAAACTGCGAGAGGGCTTCTTTGCGCGACATTTTCGTGGTTTATTTAGTTATAAAAATGCAAGAAATAGAGGTATCAAACCATCGAGGGCTCTATCGATAGTATCGATATTTTACTGCTAGTCTCTACTATCGACGGTTTTGCGACTATCGAGTATCGCACAGTATGTGCGCTTTTGATATGTTTGGATTGGCTGCTATAAAATTCGAAGACACATTTGTAAACAAATCGACAGGTGGCAGCTAATTTTTACAATGGACAAGTTCCTAAAAGGTTTCAATGGTTTTTTAATAATTATTTGAGCCCGATACTATCACGATAAGATCGATTGTTTTTTTCAAAACACTCAACATTTTCCGTTTAATAATACTGTCTAGTAATTAAGGTAGTTTAATTAAGGTATGTATCTGTTGGATTAAATTATTAATTAATTTAAAAATTAAGGTAAAATGTAAAAATTTAGTACAAATTAAATATAGATGTAATAAATTAGGAAAAATCTAAATAATTAAAAAACAAAAATGTTTTAATTGCTCGCTGACAAAAGCTGTCTGATATGAAACGAAAATTCTAGTTGCTCGCTGACAATAGCTGACTGATATGAAACTATAATTGCTCGCTGACAATAGCTGACTGATATGAAACTTTAATTGCTCGCTGACAATAGCTGACTGATATGAAACTTTTAATTGCTCGCTGGAAAAAGCTGACTGATATGAAACTTTAATTGCTCGCCGACAAAAGCTGACTGATACGAAACGGAAAATATTGCTCTCTGACAAAAGCTGGCTGATATAAAACGAAAAATATTGCTGCTGACAAAAGCTGACTGATACGAAACGAAAAATATTGCTCGCTGACAAAAGCTGACTGATACGAAATGAAAAATATTGCTCGCTGACAAAAGCTGACTGATATGAAACGAAAAATCCCAACTGCTCGCTGACAAAAGATGACTGATATAAAAATTCCCAATTGCTCGCTGATAAAAGCTGACTGATATGAAACAAAATTTGGAATTGCTCGCTGACAAAAGCTGACTGTAAATAGCTTATGTACATATGTGTAAATGTGCACTTTCCAATAAATCAAACAATTAATATATTTTATTTTTATATTTTGTATTTATTTCCCACCCCCACACATATACTGTATGGTTTGTGGTAAAGGACAATGTTGCAATGAAAAAGGCAGAAAGTCCCCACGAAAACCTTGCTTATGGTGTGACCTGATCTGACAGTGCTGAGCAACGTTGCTTTGCAGCACTGGTCATTCATCGGTAGCACATAAAAATTCAAAACTTTTCGGTTACAAACTAATCAAAATTATAGTTTCGGAAATTATGGCCAGTTTGTGGATGCGGCGGCTGTTGACAAGTTGCGATGGCATTGGCGACAAGTTAGTACGTGCCGCTTCCTCATTCGACAGCGTGATGAAGCCGCTGGAGGGTTTCAAGCCGAGGCCATCGTTTAAGATAACCGTGGTTGGTTCGGGCCAGGTCGGAACTGCAGTTTCGGCATTTCTTTTGGCGCGCAACCTCACCAAAAATCTGGTTATCCATGATGTGAAATACGATTTGGCCACCTCGGAGGCGTTGGATTTCTCCCATGCGTCTGCCTTCCTGGGCAATCCGATTGTCCGAGCCTGTGGTGATGGAAATCGTACCAAGAATTCGGATGTTATCATTATTACAGCGGGTGCGAGGCCTTCTGGCAAAACTCGATCTCGCCTGGACGTGATGCATAAAACGGTTGAGATTCTCAAGTCGGTGGTACCCAAGCTGGCCAAATTGAGCCCCAAGGCGGTCTTCATTGTCATCTGCAATCCAGCCGATGTGATGACCTTTGCTGTGCAGCGCATCGGGAAGCTGGAGAAGCATCGTTGCTTCACCACCGGCTGCCACCTGGACACGGCCCGCTTTCGTTATCTGATCGCGAAACGCCTCAAGGTTCCCACATCGGATGTCAAGGGCTATGTTATAGGCGAGCATGGCAGCACCGCCGTGCCCGTGTGGTCCAGTGTAACGGTGGGTGGGATTCGCCTGAGCGACATCGTGAAGGACTTGGGCACGGCCAAGGATGCGGAGAAATGGTCGGACCTCGTCGATGGCATCCTAAATGCCGGTGTTCACGTGAGCAAGGCCAAGGGCTATACAAACTGGGCCGTGGGGCTGACTACCTCAGATGTTGTGGCCTGCATGCTGCAGAATACCGGCAAAGTGTGCTGCGTGGGTACAGATGTGAAGGGACTCTACTGTCTAAAGGACAGTGTGGTACTTTCTGTGCCCTGTCGGGTCACAGCCAACGGAATTAGTCACATTATGGAGCTGCCACTGACAGAAGATGAGCATAAGAAGTTGTTGAAATCAGCTGATACACTGCTCTCGGCCCAGTGCTCTCTAAAATGGTGATCTTGATTCAGCCCTCAAGCTGTAAATAGAACAGAGAATAAAACAGAAAGAGAAAGAAGTATACAAATAAACAGCTACCACCATCAAGCATTGCACAGAGCGAGACGAAGAGAGGAAATGGATTCACTTGCCCATTGCCCTTTCCACTTGCCAGCGACGTCACAGCGATAAGAATGAGCGAGCAAGCGAGACGACCATATACATATTTACAACTGTAAAAGTGCAGCGGCAATCAGTTGACCATACCGCACGCCCGCGCCGCCTTCGCTTCCATGTTTTGCTGGTGCCCTGTGCCCAGAGATCACAAATTTTTGTAATTTCCATCAAAATTATGATTAATTTCTTGAGCCAAAGTGTCAACACTCTAGTTCCCAGCGGGTGGGAGGGCAGTCCAAGGTCTTGGGGAAGGTCTCCAACGAAATCGAAAGTCAAAGGTCTTGAAAATGATTAGGCAAGCAGAGAAAATGGTAGGAAGAAAAACTCGTGGAAACACTCGTAACCTTAGAAGATCTCAAGACGTTTTGGGGGGCCGCCGCCTCAATGCGGTTGGGCCACCTCCGCTTTTGTGAGTAAGATCGATTTGGAGCCAAGGTCTTGATTTGTAGCAGGCGCTCACGAAATGCAGCAACGATCTCGTTCCGCTTCCAGCGTTTCCCATGCCCCCCGCTGATAGTTCGGTTCGCCCACGCGTTGCACGCACTCGCATGCGGCGAAGCGAGACAACGACTGTTGACCCAGGGCCCGCCCTGCAGCATCCCAGAGCCAGAGTTCCCATCGACCCCCAGAGTGTAACCAAGTGTAACAGACGACTGGGCGAACAGGCGCTGCCACTAGCCGACAGAGCCGAGATTTTTACACGCCTCGTTGCATGGTCTGGGAAAATTTTCTTTACTCTCATTTTCGGGTCTATTGTTAAGTGAAAGAAAAGAGAAGATCGCAGCTAGCCACGCCCACGCCCACGCCCACGCCCGCAGCTCTTTCTGGGAAAGTCAATAATTTGTTTAAAAGTGTGGAAAATGTTGAGCAACAATTTGTTGTTTGCTTAACTAATTGAAATTCACTAGGCGCACAGTGCGTGCGGGCAGTAAACGCACCACACAACGCCTATTCCACTTCCCACTTGCCACCGACTACCTGACAAAACACTTTGTGATTTTCTTTTCCGATTTACAGCCATGATTTCGTGGCTCTTTCGTGGCTCTTCTATTTCTGGCACCCTATTGAAATGCTACAGTTTTTCCCCCAAAATCACGATCGAGCGGTGTAGGGAGAGAGAGAGCGAGGGACCCCCATGGGGCATGACCAATTTCAGTATTTGTTTAATATTTTTCCCGTTTGTTTTGGTTGTAGAGTTCCAGCCAGGGCCACAGAAGTGCCAACAGAGTAATCTGTGCGTAGATCGGTAGGTAGCACCTGCTGCCTAGATTCGGTGGCATTCTAACGCTGCTGTTGACCTGTTGAAATGCTACACATTTGCATGCAGCAAACGCCAACCCTTTCGGGGAGTACCCACCATGCAGGTACAACATTTATGTGGGGATGCTACAACATGATGCTGTACTTTTGCGAGTGAGTGTAGGCGCTTCTTCGGCTTTCTGTTTGCCTGTTGAAGTGCTACACATTTGCATCATTCAACTCTTTTGCTCGTAGAAGTAAAGTACATCCGCGGGAGTTTCATTGGCCATTGTGTGATCTGCATCAGGGCTGCTGGGGGCGCGCGCTCTTCATCTGCTCTGCTCCTCCACTCCCACACATGCAATGATCATCGGGCCGCGATGCATTGTCGAAGTGCATCCGAGTGTAACCTTTGAACAGGCGAACAGCAGAGGGCAGCCGCAACTCGGCTGCAACTGCATCCGAGGGAGTGCAGTCTGAAGATTTTTCCCACTGCAGCTGCAGGTAGTTTTGGACCACCAGGGCCCTTGGGCCTTGGGTTATATTTAACAAATGGATGTGGGATTTATATAAGTGCATTCATACATACTCGTACACACATTGTGATTGGTTGAGTGCGTTTTTTGTGTGGGATGCTGGATGCAGTTTTCTCTTACTTCGCTACTATTAAAGATGCCAGCCTGTTCGGTTTGGCCACGCTCCAGTGATCTTCTCGAAGGAAACCAAAGCCATTAGAAAGGTCACTGGTTTGGGGTCAATGGTTTTGTTATTCCGCTCTTCTCCCCTACTATCAATTGTGTCAGCCTGTTCGGTTTGGCCACGCTCCAGTGATCTGGCCCAATTGCATCTCAAGGCATTACACAACTTCAATTTCCATTTGGGATGCTGGCCGCATATTTCCGATGTCCCCTATTCCAAATTTTGTGAGCCTGTTCGGTCTGCTCACGCTCCAGTGATCAGCGATGATGTTCTCTCCCACAGTGCATTGCCTTGTGCATGCTGAATGAAGTTTTCCGGACCCCCCATTGCGTTTATACGGGGCTATATTTAACGATGGATTGTGGGAATTCAATGGGTGCGTGTTTTGGGCGCATTTCAATGATTGTTTGGCTGATTGTTTTTCCCATTTGTAATGGAATGCTGGATGCAGTTTTCCACCTACTACAAGTGATGACAGCCTGTTCGCTCTAGCCTGTTCCACGCTCCAGTGATCCTCTGAGTGGATCTCAAACGCATTAGATCATTTGTCTCATTTGGGATGCTGGATGCAGTTTTGGTTTGCTGGGTGCCCTTACTCTCAATTTTGTCAGCCTGTTCGGCTGGTCACGCTCCAGTGATCTCCTAAATGTACTCGTATTAGAAAATTAGAAAATGATCGTCGCTCCCTGGGGATGCACTTAATTTTCCCTGAGATCAGGTTGTTGTTTCTGATTTTCTGCTAACCTGTTCGTTTGATCTCTATGGTCATGCTTCACTGATTTTGCCTGGGACTATGCTCAAAATGTCCCCTGACCTTTAGCCTTTTCACTCTTTTTTCCAGCGAACGTCACGTAGCTGGCTTTGATGTTGCCCTGTTTTCTTAATCCGCTTTGGGACACGACTCACTGATTTTCCACAAAGAGTTCTGAGGGATAAGCAGGTAGATCGTCACATCTGCTTTTCCACGATTAGTTGCCTACACAGGATGCTGTGTGCCTATTCGAATGCTACAGTTTCGTGACCTTTAACTCTTTTCCCATGGTTCCCAGGCATCATTTGGTCACACTGTTGCATCATTAGCACCCACAAATACTTCTCCCTAAAGGGTTAACATGCCTTAAACTGTAGCATTGGAATAGGGAAACAACGCTTGGGAATAGGTCGATTTGGAATAGGTAAAATCCTGCCCGAAACCTTCTGCCATGTTGGCCCAGTTAGAACCTTTGAAACCCTGTTATTTTGAACCACTTCTTAACGCTTCACTGATCCCAAGGTGATGCTGCAGGCGATCTTCAGGAACAGTTTGTACTCCTACACTTTCTGTTCTTCCTGTTAACCTGTTGGTATTTGTGCTCTTGGTCACGCTTCATTGATTTCCATCTATTTATTACTTGTCTACAAATGATCTCTGTGGGAAAACCTGCGATTTGACCTTTTGGGCAGCAGAGATCTCCTGCTGAGCCTGATCTGCAGCCTGCCATTATTGTTAGCCTGTTCCCAAGACACACATGAATGCGCTTCAATGATTTCCTTGCCAAGAAGAGATGCGATGCCTGCCGCCTGCCTGGCTGAGCATCGATCGCTTCCACTCCTCTGCTGACCCCTCCTTGTGGATGCTGAGAACCTGTTCGAAAATTATGCATCGATGCGCATCAGTGGCAATCATCGCCAGAGCTCAGATAATTGGATGCTCGATAATGATGCTCTGCTGCTGCATGACGTTAATGGATGGATGCTGCGCGTTCTTTGAGTTGGAACTGGAGTTGAGTCGGAGATCGCCTTGCTGCCCAGCGCTGTTCACCTGTTCGTTTGCTACACTTTATGCATGATTCAGTGATTTTCTAATTATGATTTATGAGCGTTGGGATTAGGCAAACAATGCTCTAGCTTCCATGCGCTTCCCACGCTCTTCTGCTCTTCCCCTACTTACTTCCATGCTTGCCCTATTCGAATGCTTTGCTTTTGTGACCTCTAACTCTTTAGCAATGTGAGCTCTCTCTTGGTGACCGCAAATCCCCCTGAGGACAAAAGCGCCAAAGGCTTAAATCTGTATCATTCGAATAGGGGAACAGAATCTTCTAGCTGTCTTCGCCTCATAACCCTTATAACATAGCCAATCCACCGCGCAGGTAGATGATATTTTTGTTCCCAGGCAGGTAGATGAGAGACGGGTAGATGGGCTTGGACCCTTATTCCATGCCACAATCTCGGCTGTATGTGTATAGCTCGCCCGAACTGCTGCCTTGTGCTGCTCTCCTAATCGAGTGGTTCGGCTTGATTGCACTTTAAACCGCAGGCGGTGGTGCCCCCAGGGATTTGTGTGTTCCTGGAAGTCGAACAAAAGCCACAGCCTCGACAGGCGACGGGGACCCAGGCATCGTTTGATGGATGAGTTGTTTGTTTGTTTTGCTAATTGATTTTGAACAGGCCAGCAGAAGGCACACGAAGGAATCCGATCCTTGGGTGGGTCTTGGTCTTGGTCCTGCCTGCTGCTTGGTCCTGTTCTCCTGTTCGTTTGCTTTACTTGTTGAACTCTTTTTCCGTTGGCCAACTGGCAATTTGCATAACAATTTGTAACGATTTCCTGTTCATTTTAATACGGCGTGAAATTGGAATGGGCCCGCAGAGGCCACAAGTAGTGGCCGCCACGCCCGCCTCTACTCGCTTGAATGCTTCTTGCGGCTCAATCACAATTGTAATTCGATGCGTGTCTGAGTCCATTATTGTGGGTCTTGGTCGTGGTCTTGGGTTGCGTCTGGATCTGGATCTGAAGTCTTTGGTCTTTGGTGGTGGTTGTTTCTCAGCCGCGTCCTCGTCCTCGGCCTGACTGTGCTGCGTTCCTATTCAAAAACATGAAATTATCGTGACAAACATCAGGGTTCATTAAATTGTTAAACATATTTACCCCACACAAACACACACACACACACAGCGCTCTCAGCGATGATCGTGTTGCCATGCCATGGCAGGCCGCTGTCATATTCCACCTTTGGGGCACAGTTCGCTGCCGATCCATGCAACAGGCTGCCAGAGAGTGTCGGTCGGTGGGCGTGTCTCTCTCTCTCTGCCTCTCGGGCACAGTGTAATTTGAGACCCCATAATTTTCCACTTGATAATCTGCGCTGATGATCACTAATTGGCTGTCAAAGTGACAGGGTCGCAGGCAGCCGCAGCAAGTGAACGCAGTCGGAAACTATTTCTGAACAGTTCTTGGGGTGGCTGAGCTGTTGCTTGTGTGGCACGTGCCGCACTTTCTTTGTGTCGCTTCAGGTGTAATTTGATGCTTGTAAATGTCTTGAGGCTGAACAGGCCAGCAGGCGCTGGGAGTAGGGTGAAAAGATGTTTTTTGGGAACGGAAGTTTCTTTGGTTTTCTTATTGAGTTCTTATTGTTGCTGCCGGTGGTGGTTGAAGTCCAAATTGAATCTGTGTGGAAAGGGAAAGGGGAAAGAGAAGGGCCATATGATTGCTGGTTTTATGCGCGAAGGCAGCAGATTCTCCATACGAATAAGAACTTTATCTTATAAGCAGAACTGGCAACTAATAATTACTTGCAAAAAGTTTGCTTCAAAGAACAGACTTTTCTGGCAGTTTCTGCATGCACCATAGTCTTAGAGCTCCTTGCAGCGTTCCAATGCATTCCGTTTACAACGAGCGACAGAACCTTCATTCAAGTTCTGCTTTCCTGATGCTCATCTTTGGGTCAGCATGGAAAGTTCTCACGATCAGCTCAACGTGTCTGAATTTGGTCTTGTAACGGCTTTGGGCCAAGAATTTCCCACACGCCATTGACATAAGCGCACCACGCTAAACCCTCCGCAGCAAATAAAACCCTCAAGCACACACAGAGACATACATACACAGAGTACACATCCGTTTAACGTAACGATCGGGCGGCAGGGCAGCCGAGGATCTCGTTAAGAGCAACAACAAAACCAACGGCAGAGCATGAGAGCAAGAAAGAGCAAAAGGAGGGGACAGAGAGAGGGGGGAGAGAGAGAGAGAGAAAAAACACTCCAGGTAAGCCGAAGAACTGGAATCCACGCGCTGCCGTCGCTGTTCGCCTGTTCCCGTTTCCAGTCTCTGGCTGGAAAGTTCTCACGCGAGCACATGCCAAAACGGGAGAGGGCCAGCGGACAATTAACAACTAATTTAAGCCTGTGCATATCATTTGAGTGCGAGCAAGGCAGAGGCAACGAACGAGCGGGAAAAGGAGCGGGCAGGGGATGGGGGAGCCCTTATCTGCAGGAGCTGTGGGAAAAAATACGTTACATTCTTGGCCAGCATTTATTCCCACGCGATCCTCGCTGCCTCTCACTCTCTCACTCTCACGCGCAACTTTCGTTTTTTTCGGCTTGTTCGTTTTGCCCCTTTTTTTGTAGCTCTCCGTTTCACACGCTCTGTGCGTAAGCGGAAAGGTGGCAGGGTGGGAGGTGCGGATGCTGTCGTCTCTTCTGTTCGCCTGCTGAAAGATCAACAGAATTTGTTTGAAATTCTCACGCTTGAGGTAAGGAATGTTACCTGCTCTGGCAGGATTCCCACAGCCGGGAACGGAACGGGAACGAGCACGCCCACCACCACCAGCAGCACACAAATGATGATGATGAGAGATATCTTTGGCCTCAGTGATCTGGGAGAGATCAACGCCAAGATCTTGCCTTGATTTTTCTGTAAGCCGCTTAAATAAACTGACACTTTCAACCCTCTTGGGCTCGGATGGTGTACCTGAAGACGTTGCCAGGCGAATCGCTGCTACGGTTCGCTGTTCGCCTAATATAAACCAAGACATTGCACGACTGGCACGCTTTCTTCAGGTTCCTCTTGAATGCCACCTGAGAAACATCCCTCAAGCGTAAGGAGCGCACAATATCTTGGCTCTTTCTAGGACTGCTGTTGTCCTGGTAACGCTCAAGACATTTTTTGTTTGGATAACTAACAACCTCAGGGTTGAAAATGTCTCATGGACCGAGAAGTGTAACTCAATAGTTTGGTGGTAGTTTTTTCTTTTTGGCAACTTCTTACCTTGACTTTCCCTCAGGTATACAGGTATAAAGGAATGTGGGGAAGCCTTGCGAAAGGTAAGACGAAATTTTGTGCGATTGCTTGCTGGCAAATCTGTGTGCCTGTTAGCGATTTTAATCGAATGGCTGCTTGTTTAATCGAATTTGCATATCAGAATCCTTACAAGCATCCTGGCAACAAATCCATTCACTTGCTCTGCTGCTCTGCTTGCCTGGTGCCCAAAACTAATTTTGTATTCCACTATTTGTCAATGTTCTCACGGCATCTTTTAGCACCAGAACATCTTAAGAGTACAAAAAATAATCCTCTAAGGAGCCCATACAAAAATCAAAGATGTGGCTTAGGTTTCATATATCACGTGGCCTTATCCTGAAAAAATGGAATGCCAGGAATCATTGCGTTGCGCTTGCTGTTTCCCTAGTAGAAAGCAGCCCAATTAAGCCGAAACATTCTCACGCCTCGGCAGTAATCTCAGCATGTGGTCGTTGTCGTTCCACGAAAAAACATAAAAAAGCGCCAACAAAAGACAAAAAACATAGGTCCCGGGCAGGTTGTCCAAAGATCAATATTTATTTGTTTAAAAAAGGAACGGAAGCTGAACCGGAAATTGGAAACGTAAGATTAGAAATCAATTTCCTGTTTGAGCAAATACCATTTCGAGTGGCAACAAAATCAATTTCCTGTTGGGATCACCGTTTCCGGAGGAAATGATGCTGCTTCCGCTAGTCCTGCCACACAAAGATCCTCGTAATAAGCAGCATTTCTGGCCAGCGTATACGTTAATATTTCTGTTTGCCCATTAGCTAATTGTCGAATTTTACAACCACTTGAGACATTTTCCCACATATAGTAGCCTCGGCCCTAATCCATGATCATTTCCCATGCCATTTGAAAATCCATGGAACGTGCGTTTCAGAGAGTTTCCCAAGCGGCTTTGGCTGCCTGGTGATCTCTCTTAGGTCTTAGGTCTCCCAGGTAGAATTTTCTTTGGGTGCTGCACTGATTTCCAAGGATACTCGCACTATATTTTCTGTTTTCCTGCTGGCATTTTCTCTCATCCTTGAAAGAGTTGACTGATTTTTCACACGCTTGTGATCTTTGAACTACTTGAATATAAAATAATTTCCCACGGGGCGATCGGTGTCCCATGAAAATTGGGAAAATTACAGTGCATTTTCCCAGGCTATCAACAGGTAGCGAGTATTGGGAAAACGCATCCCATGAAGCCTATGAAAATCCCTGTTCGCCTATTCCTTGAGTTTCCCAAATCCGCAAAATGATGGAAACGTTCACACGGCCCGAATATTGTCGTCGAATGAATCAATAGGCGGATGGAAATGTTTTCCCACAGCAGCTTCGTTGGTAGTTGCCAACTATTGGATCGGTTTTCACATAATACATTTTACTTAAATAAAGGGAGGATCCTTTCCCAAGACGCGGGCTATTCTAATTGTCCCGTGCTCCTTTCGAGCTGAATTATTCGGTCCCTTGCAGCAGGTAGCAGCATATTGAAAAGTGCCTTTCCCAGAGCGGCACATCCTTTTTAATTTTCTTTAAGTAACAGATTTACAAGGAATTATTTTCATATTTTAAAAGGGAGGAGGTTCCCCTTTTAAGGCCGCAGGTTGTCGGAAATTCGTGTGCTCTTTTCCAGCTGCATTTTCCCAGGCTTCGACTGCAGATAGGAAAATGCATTCGAGTTGCTACCTTATTTTTCTGCTTTCCTGGTAGACAACTTTTCCATGTCCACGATCAGGCTGGAAAATTCACACGATCAGGACGATTGTGCAGATGATCAACAGGCAGCGGACAATTTTCCCACAGCTGCTTCTTAGAAGTTTTTCCCATTCTTCAATATTTTTTTAAGGGATCGTTTTTTAAAAAGAGCATCCTTTTCCCATGCAACAGGTTGCCGGAAAATTAAAACCGCTCTATCGTGTGCTCCTTTCCAGCTGCATTTTCCCAGGCCCCGGACAGCAGGTAGGGCAAATCGTTTCAGACAGCTTCCGATTTTCCTGCTGGCCTGGTGGAAAAGTTGTTCATCTCTACGATTGGGCTGTAAAATTCACACGATCCTTGCGCGGAATCAACAGGCAGAGGACAATTTTCCCACGCAGCTGCTCCTGCTGCAATTCCCTATTCTTTGTTGTTTGAATAGCAGCCGTTTTTTAGAAAATGCATCTGTGGGACAAAGGGAGTAGATCTCTTTTCAAACGCAACAGGTTGCCGGAAAATGTTAATCGCTGCATCGTGTGCTCGGTGCCAGCTGCCGCTTCCCAGGCGCTGGCTGCAGGTAGAACTCCGATCTTTTTGGAAAATTCGATGGCTTGTGCTGCTGTCTGTGCTGTTGGCCTGTTCGAATGTTCCAACATTTCCACAAGCCATCTGGAAAATTCACACGCTGCGGAATGGCATGGGTCCCGGCAGGCAGATGAAGATTTTTCCCACACCTGCTCCGGCTGCACATGGCATTGTATTTTTTATCCACATTTTTTACTACAAATCCCAAAGAATCATTTGTATGGCTTACTTGTTTTAAGGTAGAAGTCCAAAATCAATGCTGCATTTTCTATGCTTATAAGCAGGTAGAATTCCGCAATTTTCTTTGGGCTTAGCTGCTAGAAGCGCTGATCACCTGTTCTGCGGTTCTACAGAGCTGGAAAAGTAGACACGTTCCAAAGAAAATTGAGCACTTTCCCGCAGTCGCTTCGGCTGATTCTTTTGGATCGGTGTCCTGTTTCTTCTATTCCACTGGTGCATCCTTGTCTGCTCCTACGGCAAATTCTGATCGCCTGCTCGTAATTTCAACAAATTTGACAAACATTCGAAAAGTTTCACACGGTAAAAAACTACTAACAGAAAAACCTTCTCTTCTTCCATGTGGCAGCCTTAATTTTCCCACAAAGCAAAGGATCGTTTTTCCAAATCAAAGATTTCTCACGCATCTGCTCGTGGAGCGACATGTGTTGACTACCTGCTCGTGCTGGTTTTCCATCGCTTTTCCGGCTTAGCCTACTGCTTTCGCTGCAGGCCTGTTAACCATATTGGCTTGCTGCCATCAGAGTTCAAATATTTCACACGGTCAGCCCGTGTCAAGTCAAGCCAAGAACCACAGCATTTTCCCATCCACGCACAAAAGGATCGGTTTTCAAAGCGTAGTCTGTGCCGATCTTTGATCTGTGCTCAGGCATTTATCCGCAGATAATGGAATGCACATGAATGGCACATGTTCTTAAGAAAAAACACACACAAAGTGGTCCCAGATTTGATGCGATACCAAATTCTGGGAAACTGGGATGTGATCTATTGAGAATGGTTTGGGAGTGTCTTTGGAGTGGCTTAACATTCCAGAGCTAGTTCTGACGGCTACCTGGAACGCTGCGCTATAATGTTCTAAGATTCTGTGTGTTCTCTAGTCAGCTACAGATCGTTGCTGAGCTCCTGATAGCTCGCTCGGCTTGAGGCTACAAAAAGGGTTACGAAAACTGAGATTTGTCTCCTTTTTCCATTACTGATTTCGTGTGCTTCCTGCAGAAGACTCTTTCGCAACGATCTGTTGGTTGCTATATATCTGAATCTACAGTAGAATTTTAATGATAGCATTGGTGTTCCCCCACACTGAGCTGAGTACCCAGAACAATATTTGCTCAGCTGTCGAAGCTTTATATAAATTATACGCTTCTTAAATTTATAAATAAAAATAGCCCAATAAATGCTGTTTAATGCTATTTAACTACATATTTACTTTGGTTGAATTCCAGCAGCTTTGGCACACAACAGAAGTGAGCTGTGAGATATATGTTAAGCAATTCCCATGCCTTGGTTGCTATGCATCCATTACTTAAATCGGAACTCCCTGCAACCGGCTTGGGTGCTCAGACCGCGGAAGGGATTGCTGATGGTTTCGTTGCGGAAGTCACCCTCCGTTAGGCTTATGATGGAAACATTTGGGCAACCTGCCGAGCAGGATGCGGAACCGCACACGAGCTGACTGTCAATGCAGCTGTCGATGAGCCGCTGGGCCGTTTCGATGGCGGCGCCGGTGGCATACACCTGACCAGTGGAGCATGTCCAGGCAGCTCTGATGCGCGCGTCCGCGGTGCAATCGGCATCTTTGAGGTAGATGTTGAAGGTATTCTGGTTGGCCATCGAGACCGTATTGGTGGCGGCTATCTGTAGAAGGAGTGTGGCAGCATCTGAGTACGGATTGTTAGGGCTAAGTCCTGGAGAGTACTCACCGCTTTGGTCACGCAGCGCGTGTAATTTTGCTGGGCACTCGGAAAGTTCTTGACACAGTCGGACAGGGAGTTCTTCAGATTGACGTTGTAGTAGTTCTTCAGAGTGTTGTACGTACTCTCGGCGCTGTTCAGAAGGCCATTGATGGTTGCCTGGCATTTGGTTACTCCGGATCGAGCAGTGGCTGGCGTGGGTATGCTGGCGCTGTAGTTCTGGACGCACTGCCTGTGCCAGGGATCGATGAGCCCGAGGGGATCTATGCGAACGGCGGCCTCCTCCAGCTTCAGTTGCAGGAAATCGGCCTGCACATCGATGAGTTCCTGCCGCTTGCTGAACAGCGTGCGAAAGTTGGCCAACTCCTGCTCATACTGCCTGACTCGCGCATCGTACTGCCGCCGATTCTGCCCTATATAATCCTCCAGCGACTCGGTAACAGGCGTCGACTGGCCCGCGGCGAGACCCACAACTACCAGGCTGACGGTGATGGCCACAAAATAACTCTGCATCTTGCCTGTGACTGTGGATCGAGCCATTACGGAGCTACAGCTTATATAGACGTGTGTAGCCGCTTTCTTATCAGCTGCGACCTCGATAATCTCGATGCTATATATATTCGTAGCACAACCAAATCTTTCGCTGTACATATCGTCCGCGCACAATGATCTAGATTCTAGAAAGACTCGCTCCAGCTGACAGAGTGTTTGCGTAAGGCTCGTGGGATTCACAATACGCGGAATCAACTCGAGTTCTGTATTTGCTCAAGACTGAAAATTAATTTATTTCCTAAACGAAAAGCTCTCAACAAGGTTACTTAATGGGGCGACACTTGCAGTGGAGTAAACAAATTAAATAGAAAGCCCCGCGAATTTGCTTTAGTTGATTACAGCGGGGATTTCCTCGAGGGACTTTTACATTCTAGAGATGCAACAGATTGCAAGTGATTCGAGTGTGATTCATCAGTCAAAGATTCTTTGCATCCCAAGATGGAGGCATTCCAACAATGATTATAATTATAATAAGCAAATTTGCACAAAACAAAAAACACGATCACAATAAATCGCCATAAAAGGCCACTGAATATCGGAGGCAGGTAACGCCTACACCTACGTAGTGCCAGTGCCAGTCCCAGTCACAGGCCACACCGAAGGTTGATTGCACAACGGAACTTTCTAGCAATGGTTTCAGTTTTG